>OX393552.1:22851980-24091236 GCA_947650365.1 Chamaelirium japonicum
GTCAATGCCTTGGGGTAGGATGAATAAATCATCGCATGTTTGTTAAAAAAATAAAAATTGGTGAAATTGTTTTTTGGTTCATGCTTTGGCCCCTCCAAAGGTGAAATCCTGGTTTCGTCCCTGTCTCTTATGCTCTCTCTCACTCTTCCTTACAATCTCTCTCTCCATCTCTCTCTTTCTTCCACATGATCTCTGTCTCATCCCTTCCACACGATCTCTCCCTCCTGTTTCTTGCTTGCTCTTTCTCTTCCCTACAATCTCTCTCTCTCCTTCGGCGAACTGTATCCTCCCCCATCCTTTAAATATTGTCACATTCTAAATATTGTTGCCACCCTCGATATATTGTCACCTCCATCAAAATATTTTCGCCGCCCTCGAATCTTTGTCATCTCCCTAGAAATATTATTGGCACCCTCGAAATATTTTTCATCTCTCTCGAAATCTTTTGCATGCCTTCAGGCATGGGGTTTTCACTAGTGTGTGTGTGTGTGTGTGTCTATATATATATATATATATATATATATACTCTTACTCATGGTCTCTTACTTATATAGTTACCTATGATTCGGGCCGTCCATTAGATCCCGACGTACGTTTCAGATAAATGGGGAGTTAAAGCAATGATGTCCGCATTAAATGCGGGCTTTTAATACCAGCTTTTAATACGGGAATTTAATATGGACACTATTGCTTTAAATCCCTATTTAATCCGAACCGTAAGTCGGGATCTAATGGACGGCCCGGATCATAGGTAACTATATGAGTAAGAGGCCATGAGTAAGAGTATCCCTCCCCATATATATATATATATATATATATATATATATATATATATATATATATATATATATATATATATATATATATATATATATATATATATATATATATATTGAAAAGTGGGCTGAGAAGCGAGCTCACAATTAGGTCGGTGAATTTTGGTTTTTCAGGAGACTTGTACGTATGTTCTTTTACCTTTTGCTTTATGTCTTTTCAATGTTCATGCCTCTTAAATGCTTGTCCCCTCTTACTTACTTTATGTCTTTTCAATAGACACATGGCACAATAGAATTATGTTTTACCATTCATTTGTGAACTCAAGTTTACCAACCCCTTTCCCTATTATAAAAGGCATCAAGTAAATCAAACAAGTATTATTGTGGTCTGGCCGAGACACCTTTTGACTCAAACCTCAAAATTAATAAAGAACAAAGGAAGAAGTGTTGAGTTTGAATATCTCCAAGTCACCAAAGGCCTTATGTATGCTATATACTACCAACCTAACATTAGTTATACTATAGGTAAGTTGATTATATATGTGGAGGAAATTTTTGAGCCGTCTTGATCGGGAGCCCGCCCTACAGCCTTGATTGAATGTGGATGTTATGGGTGATGTACAGATTAGAGTTTAGAGTAAGTATAAGGGGGAGAGAGATAACACAGTAAATTATTATCGAAGTTCAGTCTTACGACCTACGTCTCCGGGCGTGAGGTGTCACCTGATCTTCACTATAATATGAGTAAGGAGGGGAAAGCGTTCTCTCGATAGGTCAAGAGAAGATTTGTACAGTGGGGTTGCACGGAGCAACTAAAAGAGAACAAGAAAGAATGGAGCTCTAGCACTTGTTTTGGAATCGTCCTCTTTTGATCAAATGACCAACCCCCTTTTTGAATGCCATGGGGGTCCTTTTATAGCATAGGCATGTACCCAATATGGCAGTGATGACGTGGCACTGATTTTGGGCCTCTTGCTGGGTCCTTATTCTACCGTTGTTCGGGCCCAATAAGGGAAAGGGCTTGATCTGCGGGCCCTACAGAGTGGGCCATTAAGCCTGGGAGGGCTTACCCACTTAGGCCGTTGTGCGAGCTCATGCGGCTCTGATCCGGTCTGGTATAATTTTTGCACCCACAGTTACCCCCTCCCAGTCGGGTCAGGATCTCCTGGGTCGACTGGGATTCCATGGTGCAAACGCCTTAGGATTCTGGCATGGTTGTCTAGGGCCATTAGAGTCGCGGTTCATATTAGTGGAGTCCCGACTCGTGTCACGAGCCAAGCCAACACATTCGTGTAGGATACTTATGCTGATCTTCTTTCCATATTTGCAGCCCTCCTGCTGCCATGGTCACGATTCTGTATTTATTTGCATGAGCCAAAAATTCTCAGTTTTATAAATAGGTGTTTACGGAAAATCAGTGCATTTTTCGACCGAGACTCCTTCTCCTTCTATCGACGCCAAGACCCTCTTGGTGCGAGCCAAAAAGTCTCAGTTTTGTAAGAGGGCATTCCTGAAAGATCAGTGTGTTTTCCGACCGTCCTCTTGTGGCTGACACCGAGATCCTCTTGGTGTGAGCCAAAAAGTCTCGGTTTTGTAAGTGGGCGTTCCTGAAAAATCAGTAAGTTTCCCGACCGAGACTCTTTCTCCTTCTGTCGACGCCGAGACCCTCTTGGTACGAGCCAAAAAGTCTCAATTTTGTAAGAGGGCATTCCCGAAAGATCAATGCATTTTCTGACCGAGACTCCTTCTCTTGCGGCCGACACCGAGACCCTCTTGGTGCGAGCCAAAAAGTCTCAGTTTTGTAAGTGGGTATTTTTGAAGAATCAGTGAGTTTTCCGACTGAGACTCTTTTTCCTTTTACTGACGTCGACACCCTCTTGGTACGAGCCAAAAAGTCTCAGATTTGTAAGAGGGCGTTCCTGAAAGAGTAGTGTGTTTTTCGACCGAAACTCCTTTTCTTGATGTCCTGGTATTGTATAGGAGGTCCACTGTGTTTTTATTGTTTCAAGCACTATAGAAATCCAAATGATCTCAAACTATATGCAAAATTGGTGTCTTGGAGTGCTCTATATATAGTCCAAATTTTAGCTCAATCGGAGTTCGTGACCAAAGGTTATGATAGTTGTACCGAAGCCTCTCCGAGCATATCCGTTGTCTAGATTTTGTACCAAAGATCAATGATGTTTCTATTATTGCAAGAGCTATACAAGTATAAATGATCTCAAACTAGATGTAAAAGTTGCTTCTTGGAGTTCTCTACATACAGTCCAAATTTGAGCCCAATCAGAGTTTGTGACTAAAAGTTATGGCCATTGTACCAAAGCCTCTCCGAGCAGATTCGCTGTCGAGATTTTGCACCGATGATCAGAATATTTCTATTGTTGTGGGAGATATGGAAGTCCAAATGACCTCAAACTAAATGCAAAATTTGTAAATCTAAGTTCTCTATCTCCAGTCCAAATTTCAGCCTAATCAGAGTTTGGGATCAAAAGTTATGGTTGTTGTACCAAAGCCTCTCTAAGCAGATCCGAGCCCGGCTGCTATAGACACCGAGACCCCCATCCCTCTCGGTTTTTGACGAAATCGAGGGGTGGGCTATTGTTGATGCCAAACACCAACCCACTCGGTTTTTTGACAAAACCGAGAGGTGGACTATTGTTGATGCCGAACACGCCCACCCTCTCGGGTTTTTGACGAAACCAAGAGGTGGACTGTTGTGAATGCTGAACACCTCCACCCTCTCGATTTTCTGACGAAACTGAGAAGTGGACTGTTGTTGATGCCGACACCAACCGAGAGGGGGCTGTTGATGGTGGAACTCCCTTCCCTTTCGGTTTTTTTTTTTTTGTGAAACTGAGGGTGGGCTGCTTGTTGATGTCGACCCCCCCTCTTGGTTTTCTATCGAAACCGAGGGGTGTGCTGCTGATGGTGTACCGTCACCCCCCCTCTCGGTTTTTTGTCAAAACCAAGGGGTAGGCTGCTGATGGTGTGCCATCACCCCCTCCCCACTTGGTTTATTGCGCAAAACCGAGGGGGGGCTGCTTGTTGATGCCGACACACCCCCTCTCGGTTTTCTAACGAATCCGAGGGGTGGGCTACTAATAGTGGAACACCCCCCCTTTCGGTTTTTTTTTTTCTTTTGTGAAACCAGGGGGGGCTGCTTGTTGATGTCGACACCCCTCCTCTCGGTTTTCTGTCGAAACCGAGGGGTGGGCTGCTGATGGTGTACCGTCATCCCCCCTCTCGATTTTCTATCAAAACCGAGGGGTAGACTGCTGATGGTGTACCGTCACCCCCTCCCCACTCGGTTTTTTACACAAAATCGAGGGGGGGGGGGGCTGCTTGTTGATGCCGACACACCCCCTCTCGGTTTTCTGATGAAACCGAGGGGTGGACTGCTGATGGTGTACTATCACCCCCCCTCTCGGTTTTTTGTCAAAATCGAGGGGTGGGTTACTGATGGTGTGCCATTACCCCCTCTCCACTCGGTGTTTTTTGTATGAAACCAAGGGGGGCTGCTTGTTGATGCCGACACACCCCCTCTCTTGGTTTTTTGACGAAACCGAGGGGTGGGCTGCTGATGGTGTACCGTCACCCTCCTCTCGGTTTTTTGTCAAAACCGAGTGGTGGGCTGCTGATGGTGTGTCGTCACCCCCTCCCCACTTAGTTTTTTGCACGAAACCAAGGGGGGGCTACTTGTTGATGCCGATACACCCCCCCTCTTAGTTTTCTGACAAAACCAATGGGTGGGTTGCTGATGATGCCGACCCCGTTATTGGGGCCGATAAGAGAGGCCAAAAAGTGTCGGTATTGAAAATAATATGTTTTCAGAATTTTAGCCCCATCTGAAATCGACACTTTTTCGGCCATATTCCTAAGGCACTGGTGCGTGGGGTTGTCGACGAGGGACAACACTACATTTGAGGGGGCTTCTTAGAGATTATCAAAGATAATGCCGCATGATTGCCAGCCAATCTTTATCCGATGTACTACCACACCTGGTTACTGTGTTCGCCAGGTACTACGATCGCATAAGGGTGTTGACTTGGCCAGGATGAAGAAAGCGCCCTTTTATCTCGTGTTCTGATGTACCATGCTTCGGGATGCACGTCTGAAGGTAGGGTTTCCCCTATCCATCATTCCAGCCATCATCTTCCCCGTGTAGGTGCGCTTCTCTTGTCCCTCTTCCTCTTTCTTTTAATTGTTGGTCTTTGCAAGAGAGATGACAAGGGGGAGGTCGGACCATCCGATCCCTTTCTCCAGTCGCTGAAGATTGCCATCGAGAGCAAGCTTGGGGGAGGGTCGGATCCACTCTATTCTACCTTGTCTGTGGCCGCCGCCGTGCGCAGGGTGGCACGGGGTCATTCCTGGTCATCGTCTTGTGTGACGGAGGCACGGGTTCCCCTTCTTCATTGCAAGGGAAGTTGGGTGGTGGAGTTGAGGACCCACCCCTCTTCTTTGCTGCTGTGCGGAGTAGAAAGAAAGGAAGGCGCAGGGAGAAGGTGATCCAGTCCATCCGACCCCCCTCCGGCTGGCTGTTGTGTGGCCATCGCAAAGAAGACACCAACGAGGAGAGGTGCGATCTGTCTGACCCCCCCTAGGCTCGCTGTCGTGTGGAGGTCGCACGCAGGGAGTCGGATCTCCCCCTCCAGTTCGTCATCGCCCGACGGAGGAGCACGCGTGCGAGGCTGCTGCCATGCAAGGAGGGACACGCCGAGGGGGAGGAGTCGGATCCCCCCTTTCTCTTCTGTTCGTGCCGCCTACACGACGAGGGTGTACGTGGGGAGTCGGTCGAACACACTCCCTCTCTTCTATATTTCCCTAGGTCGGAGTCAAGTGGGAAGCGCGCAAGTCGAGCGACAAGGAGTCCCGTGCGAGGTTGGGCAACAAGGAGTCCTGAGTGGTTGTTGTCGTTGGGCGAGGAAGCGTCCGTCGAAGTAGGAGGCAACAGGCTGGATGACGAGGCAGCTGCGTTCATCGGGGCTGCAGGGATCGCCGGAGGCGGAGCTGCCATCGTCGACGGGGAAGAAAGATCGAGATTGCATAACTCTAGATATTTTTTGTCCTAAAATGGTGGAATCGTCCCTTTCCTTTCTCTGCCTTCTGTTTCTTTCTCTGTTTCTTTCTTTCTTTGGCTTCTGCAATGCGACGATGTGAGCACGCGTGGGGGGGTCGAACCCCCCGCTCTTCTTTGCGTTTGGGTCGACTGTGCGATAAGGTGAGCACACGCCGTTTGGGTCGGCTGCGCGACGAGGTGAGCACACGGGTCCGGGTCGGCTGCGCAACGAGGTGAGCACACGAGGTCCGGGTCTACAACGCGACGAGGTGAGCACGCGAGGGGTCAGACCCCTCCCCCCTCTCTCCTCTGTTCTTGCCGACTGCGCGACCATACCGGGTGCATACCAACTTGATAGTTTGTACAACCAACTTGATAGTTTTAGATGAGATATTATTCAACCAACCTAATGGAAGATAGCTTTTCATATATGAATGATCCTTGTGTGCGGATGTCACTTGAATCAGATTGACATGTCCCTTATTTGCATGTGCGATTCTCTGATCAAGCTTGAGTGTGGTTTGGCAGATCTGCTTAGTCACCTTTAATTGGTGAATATTGAAGTCTGATGGTATTCATCAGGCGTTGAGTGCGTGGGTGGACACGTGCGACCCCCAGCCAATGATTGATCGATTGGTCGCTACTAGCCGATGACGATCCAGGGGATTGACTATTCTTGCGGCATCTCTCACGAAATATTGAACCATGGTCGATCGGTCGTTACCGGAAGTTCAGTTGGTGTCGGTCGATCGATTGCTTACCAACTGTCCATCGCTTTGACTGCCACAGTGCAGAGGATAGCGCGTGTTGACAGAGCTGGACCGACCACCCCCTGACCGGTTTGGAACCGCACTACAAGAAAGTAGTTTATTACCGATGGTAATATTAATTACCGTCGGTATAAATAAATTAATACCGACGGATATCTATAAATCCGTCGATATAATATATTTAATATTTTACTTTTTTTTTTTGTTTATTTTTACCGACGGTATATATATATATATATATATATATATATATATATATATATATATATATATATATATATATATATATATATATATATATATATATATATATATATATATATATATATATATATATATATATATATATATATATCCATCGGCATAACTAATATACCGATAGTAGTATATTTAATTGTCGGTAAAATGTTATATTACCGATAGTATATATTGTTTCCGTCGGTAATATTAATATATAAATTTTTAATTTTTTTTACCGTTTTAATTACCAACAGGTAAACAATGTCCGTCGGTATAATATTTATTCCAACAGTGTTTAATTAGCCGTCGGTAAAAACCTACTTTGTATTGACGGAATAAATAAAAGCCGCGGTATAAATATTATACCGACGGGCGTATATTCCGTCGGTAAAAAACTTGAGTTTGAACCTGAGTGACAAGACTAAGCATGGATTTTCCTCGAGTGTCAAGTCGTCAGCGGTGATGATTGATAACAATCTGATGTTTGAACCTGAGTGACATGACTAAACATGGGCTTTTCCTCGAGTGCCAAGACGTCAGCGATGGCGTCTCTAATTTTATCTTCAAGTGCCAAGGAAGGATTATTGGACTTGCTGCATGCCGAGATAGCGACGACTACCTCGGATTTGGTCTTCGAGTGCCAAGGCTATCTCCTTGGATTTGGTGTATGCCGAGGCAACAACGCCTGTCTTGGACTTTGTCTTCGAGTGCCAAGGGTAGGACCTTGGGCTTGTAGAGTGCTGAGGCATTGGTCGCCTCAGACTTTGCCTTCGAGCACCAAAGGCAGGACCTTGAGCTTGTAGAGTGCCGAGGCATTGGTCGACTTGGACTTTGTCTTTAAGTGCCAAGGACAGGGCCTTGAGCTTGTAGAGTGCCGAGGCATTGGTCGCCTCGGATTTTATCTTTGAATGTGAAGGGCAGGGCCTTGGGCTTATTCTCTTTGCTTCAGATGAGTATGATTGACAGCTTGGATTGACCTGGATTGCCAGGAGCCTTTTTTTTTCTTATAGATTTTAGCCTTAAAGGGGCGTAGCCGATGTTGCTTTGAGCTTCCGACTTGAACTGGCGGAATCGAAGGCTTAGGTTGACCTGGGTTGTCAGGAGCCTTTTTACCGGACTTTAGACTTGAAGGGGTATAGCTGATGCTGCTTCGAGCTTCCGACTTGAACTGACAGAATAGAAGGCTTATGTTAATATGGGTTGCTAGGAGCCTTTTTATCGGACTTTAGTCTCGAGAGGGCATAGCCGAATTGCCTTCGAGCTTCCGACTTGAATGGGAGGAATCGAGGTCTTTGGTTGACCTGGGTTACCAGAATCCTTTTTATTGGACTTTAGCCTCGAGAGGGCGTAGCCGTATTGCCTTCAAGCTTCCGACTTGAACGGGTGGAATCAAAGGTCTTTGGTTGACCTGAGTTGCCAGGAGCCTTTTTATTAGACTTTAGTCTTTAGAGGGCATAGTCGAATTTCCTTCGAGCTTCCAACTTGAACGGGCGGAATCGAAGGTCTTTGGTTGACCTGAGTTGCCAGAAGCCTTTTTTTTTATACCTTAAACTGGTAGAATTAAACTTCGAGAGATTTGATTTTGATAAAAAGTGGCACATTATTAATAACGCAAAGTTGCGATTACAATTTTAAAAATTTGCCCGACAGACATTATAATTCTGCATCCACATATTACGTTGACTCTCTTCCTCCGCTGTTACTGTCTTTCCTTCTCTCGACCTAGTTCCTTGTTAGCGAGGTAGCCATCGAGTCATCCTTCTTGGACCAGGTCTTCGATGTGGTCCATCAGTTGCCAGCAGGTTAAAGTTGGGTGCCCGTGGCTGTGATGGAATTCACAGTAGATTGTAGTGTCCTTGGTCTGCACTGAGCTTGGAGGAAGTGGTTGTGGCCATTTGCAGAATAGCTTGTTCTGTATGTAGGTGAATATATCTTCGATCGAGATATATATTCAGTTCGGTGAATACTCTTTGATTCCTCTGAGCTCTCCTTTTCTCTATTGGAGGGGCTTTTGATTCTTCATTCCGTCTCTTGGCCGGTCCCTTTTGGTCCGCTGATTATCCTCCACCTATATCTTGCATTGTACTCGCTTGAAAATAGCCTCCAAGGAGCCGTGAGGATACCGGATGAAGTCGGTATAGATGTGGAGCTCCGGCCTAATAGCATTCTGGAATGCTAGCATAATGGCCTCCTCGTTATGAGAACGACCAGTGAGCTCAGAATGCTTATTATGAAACCTTATCACGAAGCTCCTTAGGGACTCATCAGAGCCCATCTTCAGCCGGTAGAGGGTGTCCAGCTTCTTCTCGGGTTTCAGGTTCAGCCGGTAGTGGTCCATGAAGAGTTCTGCCAACTTTTCAAATATGGCCACCATACCAGTAGGCAACGTATGGTACCACTCGAGGGCAGGTCCCTCAAGACTTCTCGCGAATATACGACAGAAAATATGATTCTCATACTCATATGGCGTTATGGCTTGCTTGAAGGCCAGGATATGGAGAGTAGGGTCTCCCTTGATGCAGTTAAACTTTGGCAGGCTCGGTATTCGCCAACTCGTATGAAATAGGCCGGGTTGCAAGCACCTTGGGATGCAGAGGTCCCACCGAGGTGATTAGTTGCCTGTGGTCTTGATGGCGGTGTCCCACGTCGGCGGTATGCCTTAGTCGGTTAAGCAGTTCGCGGGCATCTGGTGCTTTCATGCGCGAGGGGATAGGACGTCTAGTGGACCATGTTGACTAAAGTGATTTTTCTCTGCAATGTCTTGGCGCACGGTCGACATCGAGGCGATCCTATACTGTTTCCCTGGGTGCTTGGTGGATACTTGACACCTCTCGATACACCGCATATGTGGTTCTTTAAGATGATGACTCGCAGTTGGGCGAGTCTTCAATGGGTCTTCATTAGCTGCTAGATAGTTGTGGGCCACAACCCCCGTCTTTTCAGCTGCCTTCTTCAAGGAGTCTCTGTCTTGTTCGAGGGCTGCATTCTTCTTGAGGAGATTTAGCAGCTGGAAGTCAGCAGCTGAGATCTCGTATGTAGCCTGAGGCTCGCTCCCTTGAGTAGCGTGTTCTTTGCCAGATCGATGTCTCGGGGATGACAGGTCCTGCTGATCGCTGAGCCCTCTTGAATGGCTACCTTGCGGTCCCAGTTGCTCCCGAATATTTCTTCGGTTGGTTACAGCCGAGAGTTCTTGTTCTTCTCCGATCAGCATATCGTTTGTTCGTTCGGCACCCGCCTTCGGTGGGTTAGTGCTGGCTTTCACCATCGAGCGTATTGATGTTGGCGTGGCGAGAAAATTGAAGTAGACTTGAAGGAGGACTCACTACAAAAAAAATGTTTTTTACCAACGGAATATATCCGTCGATAAAATCACTTTTTCGTCGGTTAAGACTTTTCGCGACGGAATCAATTTCCGTTGGTAGTCTGCCGGGAAAAAAAGGTGTCAGGAAAAATCGACGACGGACACAAAATATCCGTCGGTATTAATAATTAATACCGATGGATATTTTGTGTCCGTCGGTAATATATAAATATTTAATTAAAAATATAATAGATTATTGCCGATGAACCATTACCTTCCGTCGACAATATATAAGCTTATTACCAACGGATAAAGGTATTACCATCGGTAATAAGGTGTATATTACCGACGGAACAGTCTTTTCCATCGGCAATATGTATGTAATTTTAAAAAATAAAATATATTATTACCGACGGAATTTATAGTATCCGTCGGTAAAAAAAACATGATTTTTTTTTTAAATTACTAAAATAATGTTATTTAATTCCTGTGACTTACAACAATACCACAATATATTCAAATATTACCATAATTGACTAAATCAAATATTACCATAATTTATCAAATATTACTGTAATTTATCAAATATTACCACAAATTACCAAAGATTACCACAATACCAGACAATTATAGACAAGACCAAAAAATTATCACATATTTATTACAAAATTATTTTTACACAATCCAAAACTGAGGGAAGCTGCGTGCGCTAGCTCAACCACCCCACGCCGCCCGGCACCAACGCTGGTGCTCTCATCGCCTGATGCTGCACATCTTATAATTAACATGTATTTGTTAAAAAAAAATAGTTTATATCTATAATTGAGAGTCTAAGCATTGAAAAATCATAAGTTAGCATGTTTCGAATTTTAAATTGGTTTGGATTCGATCAGATTGGTATCAGATCGGCATTCGATAATTTGTACTTGGCTTTTTTTTCGTATTTCGGACTAGCGAGCAAGTTCTAATTGGATATTTTAACAATTTACCCTTCGACTGACCAATTTAGAGTCTAAGCGTTGAAAAATCATAAGTTAGCGTGTTTCGTATTTGAAATTGGTTTGGATTCGATCGGATTGTCATCGGATCGGCATCCGATAATTCGTACTTGGCTTTTTTTTCGTATTTCGGACTTGCGAGCAAGGTCTAATTGGATATTTTAATAATTTACCCTCCGACTGACCAATTTAGAGTCTAATCATTGAAAAATCATAAGTTAGCATGTTTCGGATTTGAAATTGGTTTGGATTCGATCGGATCGTCATCGGATCGGCATCCAATAATTCGTACTTGGCTTTTTTTCATATTTCGGACTTATAAGCAAGTTCTAATTGGATATTTTAACAATTTACCCTTCAACTGACCAATTTAGAGTCTAAGCGTTGAAAAATCATAAGTTAGTGTGTTTCGGATTTGAAATTAGTTTAGATTCGATCAGATCGTCATCGGATCGGCATCCGATAATTCATACTTGGCTTTTTTTTTTTCATATTTCGGACTTGCGAGCAAGTTCTAATTGGATATTTTAACAATTTACCCTCCGACTGACCAATTTAGAGTCTAAGCGTTGAAAAATCATAAGTTAGCATGTTTCGGATTTGAAATAGGTTTGGATTCAATCGGATCGTCATCGGATCGCATCCGATATTTCAGACTTGTATGGTTTTTCGTATTATGGACTTGCGAGCAAGTCTTAAGTAGTTATTTTAAGAATTTACCATCCGATTGTCAAATTTAGAGTTTAAGTGTTAGAAATTCATAAGTTAGCATATTAGCGTGATAATATGATTTAAACTCAAATTAGTAAGATCCATATTTTATATTAATATTATAAAGATTAGTAAGTACCTGATCATGAGCATGAGCCACCGCTAGACCGGCTCATGAACTCATTAAGCCGACGCTCCATTTCCCTGCGAGCTTCTATTTCCTCCTTAACTCGCCGCTTGAGGGCCTACCTCTCCTCGTGCTCCGTCTCAACCCTGTGCTTGAGGGCTTGCCTCTGCTTGCGCTCCGTCTCAACCCTCTGCTTGAGGGCCTGTCTCTGCTCGCGCTCCACGTCTAGCACAGATTGCAACTGAGTGATAACATCAGTCTGGGTGTCCCGTGCCCTCGAGCGCATACGCTCTCGTCCAAAGTACAAGGAGGGCGTGACTCCAAGGCCCATACAGAGGACGCGGCTGTGTGTGGTAGGTCTGAGCACAGTATCCATTGCCGAACCGACAGATACTGAGTTGGAGGATGAGCCGGCCTCGCCCGACGGGGTCACCATAAGTCGCATTCTCTCCTATATAAAAACAACCAATGATATTCAATGATATTTGATGGCATACGTATATGAATATATTAACAATAATTTAATTACTTATGACTTGCGAGGCAACCCGTCATCCAGAAATGCCCCATTGGTACGCCGCCTCCTAGAGGCCTCAAAAAGGTCAATCCGATTAGGCTCGTGGCCCAAGGACTGTGTTTGTTTTTTGATATATAAAATAAATAGATGAGTTAATATAAGATTTATAGAGCTTTAAATAATGAAATGTTTGTATCATTTACCAACTACTAGGCAAGCTAGGGCATGGAGGTCCTCCCCCTCACTAGAGCAGGTGTCGTCGAGGCATTTCTATTCTGCTTGCCTTTAGCAGAACTCACCTGTGTCAATCGATTAAATTTTCAAACATCAATACAAATTTTTGGTATAACGTTAAAACAAGTACGAATCAATAAAATAATAATTATACCTGAAACTGAGGGGTAGCCCAGTGAGCAACCAAAAACTGTAGAATATGTAGCGGTGACGCGTCTCTCGTCACGGTCGCAGCTTGTAACTCCTCAGACGGCTCGCCGACCAAGTAACCGTAGAGCTGGTAGAGCTCGTGACGGTAATCCCTGTACCACTCACTCATCGTCTTCCACAAGTCCTCTCGATGGGTGTCAGTTTCCATGTTCTCCTATTTAAATTTCTCCTGCAAAATCAATTTAGAAACAAGTAATTTTATCAAATGAAATTATAAAGAAGTACGATATATATTATTCTAAAATACTTTAATAAAACTAACGTACCAAAAAGACCTGATACATCCTCTCCTTATAGGATGCATTGATGTTCTTCCACCCCTTTATCCCCATAATAGGGTCATTCCTCTCCTTCCGTACTATCATACCGACCGACGTGGTAGCGTCAGAAGTATGCTCGCCCATAAAGGACCTGCCGCTCCACTGTAGGAAAAGCGGCTCGCGTAAGCTCGACAAGCGCTGGGCCGTTATCACGCCCCGATCGCCTACGTGCCTAGCGATGCTCGATCCTGCAAATAAAATATACATCAGTACTGAACAAGTATTTACAATATATATTAAACTTTAGATCTAAATATTACATGTGGGCGTAGACGCTATAGCCGAGTACTGAGCACTGCTCGAAGCTCCGGAGGCTGTGACCTTAGGAGCTGGTGTGGAGAGAGGAACAACACTAGCAGATCCGGAGGGCTTGGCCTCGGACCCTGGGTGGCAGCCGGAGCACTCCGAGCTAGCCCACCCCTGCCTCTACTAACCCTCGACCGTGATGCCATCTGAAAGCAGTAATATTTTTATATACAAAATAATATGATACAAATATGAAATAGTTTGATTTACATATGGAACAGTATGATTTACATATGAAACAATTTGATTTACATATGAAACAGTATAAAATAATATAATATACATATAAAACAATATGATTTATATATGAAACAATTTGATTTATATATGAAACAGTAAGATATTCATTTTCTAGCAGTCCAATTTACATATGAAACAATCCAGGTCTAGTCATTTTGTGTCTTATCTCCGTCACTCTCATCGCATCCCTCTTCTATCATTTGATTTTCATTCGTTGTCCAGTTTATATTGTTGACCTTTTCATTTTCGTCGTGTGCTGCGTCGACAACGATTATCTCATTATTCTGGTATGCATCCAAATCATCATCGACGACCCCCACATCTTTGTCTCCCATATCGTAAAAATCTATGGGTGATAACCTGACTATAATTTGCCAACCTGGAGAGGTACTATCTGGTGCGTAAAATATTTGTTCCACTTGAGAGGCAAGAATGAATGGATCTTGATATTGGATATTCAATCTCTTGCCGGTATTGACGCTGATAAAACCGTATTTGTCGACATTATAATCAGTCCCACAATTATTAACATCATACCAATCGCATTTGAATAATACGATTTGATTTTGGCCAAGGAATTTAATCTCGAAAATCTCGTTGAGGACGCCGTAGAAGTCGATATTTTCTAATTCTTCTTACTCACCGTTGACGACAATCCCACTATTTTGTATTCTTTGTGATTTTTTACTATCTTTCGTCTGAAATCTATAATCGTTCCCGATATAACCATCAAATGATATTACGTCTTGCAAAGGGCTACAAAATAAACACCAGAGATCCTCATTCATCAGTGAATCATGATTGTTGTGCAACTCTTGTGCCTATAATAACCACATGACATTCATGATGTGAACACATAATTATTGTTCGATAATGGATGTTAATAAAATTCAGTCATGATGTGAACACTTACGTGTTTCTCGAACCACGATGGGAATTCACGATCATGAATTTGTAGAGCATTTCGAGTATCCCGATTATTAATGATAGCTTTATGCTTCCTGTATTACAGGTTATGAATTAGATTAATGAATGGACTGAAAGAATGGACTGAAAGATTGAATAAATGATCGTAAAATGCTTACTCAATGAATGACCATACTTCATCACATTGGCGCAACACAAACATATGTGCCTGTTGAATCTTATCTACAGATAATCGATGGGTTTTATCTCCTCCTAGAGGTCTACCCATTTCGGTAAATATAGACAGACCCCCATCGAAGTTTATTGGACCACTCAAGTTGATTGAATCTCGTATCTATACCATGTAGGAATCTTGAGTAGAATGTCAGACATTCTTCTGCCAGGTATCCTTCAGCAATTGATCTCTCCGGACGGCTCTTATTACGAACATATGATTTCAATATTCGCAAGTATCTAATTTGAGAAGAAAATTTATAGATAAATACATCAAGAACCATCAAATACATTAAAAAATAAGACGAGATGATTGTCTCTCGATAAAATACATCCAGCAGTAATGAACTGGGCCGCCGAGTTTGGCCTCTTTTGCCAAGTGAATCGTCAAATATACCATAACATCAAAAAAGAAAGGTGGAAATATCATCTCTAACTTGTACAATGTGATTGCAATATCCCTCTCCATCTGATCAAGTTGGTCCAGTCTAAGATCTTCGAGCATAACTGTCTGAAAAAAGTATTGAGCTCAATTAACGAACCGGACACCTATTCCGTTAAATTCTCACGTATAACAAGAGATAACAATCGCTACATAAAAACATAACAATCGTGGCTCTTTAATCCAGACAACTTTCGGCCGTTCTTTTGCACGTATCGTGCGATATTCGAAGAGTAACCGTTCGACATTTTCACAGACCGTTGGAATACACATAAGGCTTTCTTCTACTGTGAGCTCATGGTGTAGCATGCAACTAGCAACACATACTTATCCCCAATCTCTTGGGGATGAAGTGATTTTCGGATGCCCAACTCCTTAAGATCGAGACGAGATTTAAGATTATCTTTCGTCTTACCGTCGAGATTCAGCAGTGTTCCTATAATGTTGTCACATATATTTTTCTCGATATGCATGATATCCAAGTTATGCCGCAAGAGTAGGCTGCTCCAGTACGGTAGTTTAAAGAAAATACTCTTCTTCCTCCAGTTATGCTTACCCGTAGATTCTTCATACGTTCTCTTTTTTTTGTCTTTCCTAAGTGCCACTGCATCAAGCTGATCCAATTCACATAAGACTTCTACCCCCGAAAGATGCTCCGGAGCCTTTGCAAGTTCCTTTTTGCCGTTGAACGCTCTTTTGTTCTGCCTCCACTTATGACCGTCAATAAGGAACCTTCGATGGCTCATATAACAGAACTTGCCTCTGTTCTTTAACCGTAATGAATCTGTCTCCTTATTGCATATAGGGCATGCCAATTTTCCTTTAGTACTCCACCCGGATAAGTTGGCATATGCAGAAAAATCATGGATGGTCTATAGAAGTACTGCATGCATCCAAAAATTCTGGCGCAACGAGGCATCATACGTATCGGCCCCAACTTCCCATAACTCGTTCAACTCCTTAATCAATGGCTGCAAGTAAACGTCAATATCATTACCAGGCGACCTGGGTTCGGGAGTGAGCAAGGAGAGCATTGTGTATGACTTTTTTAAGCACATCCAGGGAGACAAATTATATTGAACTAGGACAATTGGCCAAATGTTGTACGACACACTCATATTCCCAAAGGGATTGAAGCCATCGCTAGCAAGCCCTAACCTGACGTTGCGAACTTTACATGCGAATTCAGGATAGGTCTGATCAAAATCTTTCCACGTCAGAGAGTCGGCCGGATGTTTCATAACCCCGTCATCTGTATATTCTCGTGCATGCCACCTCATGTGCTCAGCAGTCTTCGATGACATAAACAACCTCTGAAGCCTGTCCCTAAGCAGAAAGTATAGGAGAACCTTTGCAGATGCATTTTTCTTCCTTTGATTGGTACTAGACTCGGCATTCGCCTCTTTATATCTCATTGCTCCGCATATGTGGCATGACCGTGCATGTTTGTACTCCTTCCTGTACAACATACAATCGTTCACGCATACATCAATTTTGTCATAACCAAGCCCGAGATCTTTAATTGTCTTCTTCGCCTCATAGAATGATTTCGGTACTGTCTCACCTATAAGAAAAGTTTTTTTTAACAACTTTACCAACATATTAAATGACTTATTACTCCAACCATTGAGGCACTTCAAATGAAGAAGCTTTACAGTGAAAGAGAGATTTGAAAACTTCTCACACCCCAGGTATAGAGGTTGTTTGGCATCCTTAAGCAATCTGTAGAAGTTGTCCACTTCAATATTGGGCTGATTACCTGACAGTGTTTCCGTGCCTATGCCACCTTGCAAATCATGTATCATACCCTATATGTCATCGCCATCGTCCGTATTAATATTATCATCATCGATCACTGTGTTCGCATTTTCACTGTGAGCTGCCATGGGGACTGCATCTAGCTCCTCATCGTGCGAGAACCAACGAGTATAGCTAATGTCAATGCCACTCATTACCAGATCAATCTTATATTCTTCTTGAACCTTCCTAGTCACCCTTCCGCAGTCTATATAGAGACACAATTTTTCCATCAAGTGGTGCAAGACGCTCAAATGCAAAATTCAAAAATTTCCTGACTCCTTCTCTATACTCTTGGTTTATCCGATTTGAATTACGCATCCAACTTTTATCGATTGAAGACATCTTCGTCTATCTGGCCACACAATACTTACAGTAATTTTAAACCATGTCTATGAGACTCCTCACAATTTTAGTTAATGAAAAAATGGCGATAACTTCCATCCAATTTTAGTTAATAAAAAAATCCTAAGCTCGAAGACCAGTCATCGACTGTGGCAATCTACACCAGTTCTTAGAACCTAAAATGACTTAAATGATTGATATTAGGATTTCGTGGTAAGTACACACCAGTTTTTTTTTTAGCATCACATTGCATCTCATATGTGGGGGGTTAAAGCTGAGCCAAGCTTTGGTCGGCTTGAGCTTGTTCACGAGCCTAAACTTCAGACTAGGCTATGCTCAATTAATGATTGAACAGTCCCTTATCGAGCTTGTTCATGAGCCTAAACTTCATACTATGATATATGTTAGGCTTATTCAAGTCATTTATGAGCTTATTCTCGAGCCCTTTATAAGCCTATCAAGTCTGTTCACGAGCTTTGCTCACAAGCCCTAAACAAGCATATTCGCGAGCCCAAACGAGCCGAGCTTTGGTCTGCTTAAGCTTGGCTCGTTTATTAAACGAGCCTAAACCAATCTTTGGTCGGCTCGAGCCTATTCACGAGCCTAAACTTCATACTAGGCTATGCTCAATTAGTGATTGAACAGTCCCTTATCGAGCTTGTTCACGAGCCTAAACTTCATACTAGGCTATATGTTAGGCTTATTTAAGCCATTTATGAGCCTATTCAGAAGCCCTTTATGAGTCTATCGAGCTTGTTCACGAGCTTTGCTCACAAGCCCTAAATAAGCATGTTTGCGAGCCCAAACGAGCCGAGATTTGGTCTGCTTGAGCTTGGCTCGTTTATTAAACGAGCCTAAACTCTAGGCTTGGGCTTGGCTTGACTAGTAACCGAATGAACTCGAACGAGCTTTTATCGAGCCAAGCCGCGAGCCGCTCACGAACAGCTTGGTTCGTTTGCAGCCATACCTAAACCTAAACCTAACCTAAACACCAATTAAGGTAATGTCGTTCGGCCCATCACCTATAGCTCCTTCCACAATGATCGACTCTCTATCTCTGACGTACTCCCATACACAGCAGCAATTAGCAAAGGAGTGCGTTGCGGTCTCGTAACCACGATATATAGCACCTGTGAATCTCGCACCGTCTCTCCAATGCACTAAAGTTTTACTTTCATGCCATTCAGCTTTGGAGGTAGCTGCATTAGAGGGATGTTTCAAGATTCATGGGTGTGTTCCATGTGCATCGGTTGATTGTGAAAAACTTGCTCACCACATCAGTATATACCTCCCAATCAGCTGTTAATTATCAAAACCTCCCTCATATTCCAGTTTTGACAGAAACATCCCTTATGCACATAGTTACAGTTCTACATGTATGCGGTTGTAGTAATACGTCTGTGTACATATATCGCTGCACATGTATGCAGGAGCGAGGTTTCTGTAAATATCAAAATGTGATGGTGTTTTTTGTCAAAACCCCTATTTTTAGGGAAATTTTATTCATACCCCAAAAATCTGTAATTAGCCCCCGTATCCCTAGTGTTTCTCGATAACTTACTCAACAATCCTTTAATACCAACAATGCCCTTTTTTTTATACCCCAAACCCCAAAGCCCCTGCTCAGCGTCTTTTGTACCCCAACCCAACCCAATGCTCGTTTAAACTTAGCCCCGCCCAACCCGTTGGGTTGTGCGGGGTGGGTTCGGGTTAACCCGCCCAAAGTCGGGTTGGGTTCGGGTTGGCCCGCCCAAGTTGCAGCTAGGGGTGGCAATGAGTCGTGTCGTGTCGGGTTCGTGTTGTGTCTAGTTTCGTGTCGTGTCCAAAACCCCTAGACCCGGACCCGACCCGTTTAACTAATCGTGTCTAGATCCTAAACCCGTACCCGACTAGCTAATAAACAGGTAGACACGATAAGACCCGATAAGACCCGTTTACCACCCGGATCTATTCAGTTGACCCGATCCGACCCAATCCGACTTGACCCGACCTGACCCGAAAGACCCACTGGTTTTATATATTATAGTATCGGATTGTTGGTAGACCCGACCCGACCCGACCCGACCCGACATGACCTATTGAATACTAAACGGGTTTTCCTGGGTCTACCGTGTCCAGACCCTAAACCCGGACCCGACCCGTTTAATAAGCGGGTCTATCGTGTCGACCCGTTTACGACCCGAACCCGTTTAGCCTTGACCCAGACCCACTAACTTCGTGTCGGGTCGAGGAGAAATGATTCGGGTTGGGCTCGGATTAGCTCGCCCAAATTCGGGTTGGGTTCGGGTTGGACTCAATTTGGGTTCAGGTTGGCCCGCCCAAGTTGCAGCTCTACTTGTGCCTTCAAGTATCAGCCAACTGCATGGGGTTTATTTAAGAGTGGGGTGTATTCAAGAGTGCATATAATTGGGGTATATTTAAGGGGGTATGTGTTTGATTGGGGTATAATCAAGTTGGGGCGGGCCATTTAACTGGGGTGTATTGAAGGTGGGGTGTAAGGGGGAAGGGTATTTTTGGGAAAAGAATGGGGTATGAAAAAAAAAATGGGGTGTATTCAAGTTTCTTGGAAATGGGGGCTAATTACAGATTTATGGGGTATGAATAATATTTCCCTATTTTTAATGGAGACATAGTTAATTGATATGTTTAAATGTTAATATCTTTTTTGTTAAATTAAAATATGTCTTTTATTTTTTCATTTGTGTGAATAAAGAAAAACAAATATTGATATTTTTAGTAAACCAATGGGTGTACTCTGATTTTGCATCTTGGTCTCCCTGTAAGAAAATCATGGCTCTGCCCATGTCCTCACGTACATAAGGGGTATTGAGCTAACATTTCAAACTTTAAGATGCGATTTGGAACAAAATACACTAAGGGGGAGAGGGATAAGGAGGAGGAGCTTACCGGAGAGGGAGAGGGAGGCCTCAAGGAGGAGGAGGAGCAGCGGCGCCCGCGAAGGGGAGGTCGTCAGTCGGTGGCATGCAGAAGGGGAGGGGAGGGTGGCCGGAGGCGCGAGGGAGGGGAGGGGAAGGTGGCCGGAGGTGCGAGGGAGGGGAGGGGTGGCCGACCGGAGGCGCGCGAGGGAGGGGAGGAACGTCGGGGAGGGGGGGGGGGGGGGGGGAATTAGATCGAGAGATCGGCGATCGAAACAGAAAGGGGATCAGGGATCGATTTTTATAAAATCGCAGGGTTTTTTACCGACGGAATATATGTCCGTCGGTGTAATAGTTATACCGACGGATATTGTTTATTCCTTCGGTAAAACGTAGTTTTATTACCGACGGTTACTTATCGTCTGTAGGTATAAATATTATACCGACGGATATTTATTTCTGTCGGTAATTCAAAAGGTAAAAAAAAAATTAAAAATTTATATATTACTATTTTTGACGGGACAAATATAGACTATCGGTAAAATAATCTTTTACCGATGGCTACATATAATACCGTCGGTATATTAATTATACCGACGAACATATATTTACCGTCGGTAATCCTAAACAAAAAAAATTCGTAAAATTTAAAATAAATTATACCGACGAATTAAAATAGTTCCGTCGGCATTGAGATATTTATACTGATGGTAATTAATATTACCGTCAGCAATAAACCTCTTTTTTGTAGTGACTTGTGGCTCGTCACCACAAATTGAGTAGGAGTCGGTAGAGGTGTGGGTAAGACCTCTAACGATATCCCACAAACGGTGCCAAAGATTGTGGGAGAAATTTCCGAGCCGCCTTAATCGAGAACCCCGCCCCACAGCCTTGATTAAATGTGGATGTTATGGGTGATGTAGAGATTAGAGTGTAGAGTAAGTATAAGGGGGAGAGCGATAACACAATAAATTGTTATCGAAGTTCGGTCTTACGACCTATGTCTCCGGGCGTGAGGTGCCACCTGATCTTCATTATAAAATGAGTAAGGAGGATGAAGCGTTCTCTCGACAGGCCGAGAGAAGTTTTGTACAGTAGGGTTGCACGGAGCAACTAGAAGAGAACAAGGAAGAATGGAGCTGTAGCACTTGCTCTGGAATCCTTCTCTTTTGATCGAATGACCAACCCCCTTTCTGAATGCCATGGAGGTCCTTTTATAGCATAGGCATGTGTCGGATATGACAGCGATGATGTGCACCCTTATTGGGCCTCCTTGCTGGACCCTTATTGGGCCGTTGTTCGGGCCCAATAAGGGAGAGGGCTTGATCTGCGGGCCCTGCAGAGTGGGCCGTTAAGCCTGAGCAGACTTACCCACTTAGGCCGTTGTGCGAGCCCATACGACTCTGATCCGGTCCGATACAATTTTTGCACCCACAATTTATATAAGTAACATCGGGACAAAACATGAACGACACTACATATAGTGCTAAAATACTTGAAAGGTATCTTGAAGTGTATAAAAAATACATATTCGTTTCATAGTTTTAGTTTATTTTATATGATTGACTTTCAACCAAACATCAACCCTCAACCTTTCTTATCCGGACCTGTGACCGACAATGGTGGTACAAATATCCCACTTAATTTGATTTTATGATACAATAATGCTCGATGGAATTTAGATTCAGATGAATCAAAATCAGTGCCAACCTATATTTTTTAATTTGGACAGTGACGGAATTAATTTCATGGAAGTCTAAAATTACTCGTATAAATCATTTCATTATGAATTATGTATATCCCTCTTATTTCTAGAATAGGAAGAATAATAGCTTAAAAACATTTTGGTAGATTGACCAAAATAGCACACGACAATGCCAATTATTAATCTATATTCGATGATAATCAAGCAATTTTACGCAATGTATATAGTGAAAACTATAACAAAAATACGAGATAAATAAGTCTGAAGTACAATCAAGTAAGAGACTTAAGAACTGATGGATATGTATTCATGGTGCGTTGAACCCTCAACCTTTCTGGGAGGGATTGAATTTCTGATTTTGTCCTACGCCACTATGGTGTACTAGATAAATGTGTATGGTTTTTCCTAGGGGTGCAACTCGGGTTGGATTGGTTCGGGTTTGAGCAAACCCGGAACCGAACCAAGCTAGTTCGGTTCTACCATATTAAAATCCGAACCAATCCGATTTGGGCATAACACAAACCAACCCAATCCACAGCAAGGTTGGGTTTGTTCGGGTCGATCGGTTCTCGGGTTGGTAGTTGGTCTTAAAAGAAAAAAGGTTTCGGTTATTTACTAGCAAGCCGGAGGTTTATGTTGAGCTATAGCCATCCATTGAGTTCTCTTGGTAGTTGATTCAACATAAGCAAATAACTAATGTTTACTTGGGTGCTAGTGTGACGTAACCTAAAAGTCTATCCCGTGACATATATACATGGCCTAATATATATAAGTTCGGTTCTCATATCAGATCGGGTCTACACGAGCTCTAACCCAGAATCGACTCATATGTTGTCTGATCCACAAAACTTAGAACCGAACCAGCCCGTTTAGTCAAAACACCCTAACCAACCCGATCCATTTAGATCGGATTGGATCGGTTCTCGATTTTAATCGACCCAAATCTCATTCAAAAAATTCCATAAACAATCTCTGTGTACCAGAAATATCATTAGTTAGATAACAATAAGAAATGTACACGTGGAGGCTGAAGTGTGCGCACGCGGCCAATTTGTGGTGGAAAAGTCAGACAGCTTTGGTTTGATTCTCGACCGGTTATCGGCTCGACTCATCGATTGCACATGAACTAGAAGGAGCCGGATTCAATTTGTGCCATTGAACCAACCCGTATCATTGCAATGCGTGGTCGTGCGTGCGTGGGTGAGCTTTGCACCCAATAACATATCAACGGACGGGTTATAGTAGGATCAACGATTGGCTAATCGACTACATGTGTCTCACACAGCACCATAAGAACCGACCGGTCACTCGGGCATTCAGAACAATTCGCCTGCAGTACATGCATCGTACAACATGCCGATCGAGATAACATCAATGGTCAAGATTCATATTTACAAATCAGACATCCTTAGTGATAAACAAGGGAGTTGTGTGTACCTTAACGAATAAAGAAGTTGGAAGCATCTGGCCGTGTACTTCACCTGACCGGCCACGCACCTCGCCCCGGTCGGCCGTGCACTTCGCTGCGCCCGGCTGCCCGCTTCACTACGCTGCGCCCGACCGCGCACTTCACCTCACTGCAACCCAAAGAAGAAGAAGAAGCATTCAGTGACCCAGTCGGTCTCGCGTTTCGCGCCGGCCGGCCACGCATTTGAACCAGGCTCGACCCAAGCTGGCTGCACAGTGGGAACCCGACAGCATTATTCGGCCGGTCGTGCATTTCGCGCCGGTCGGCCGCGCATTTGGACCAAGCCCGACTTAGCCGCGCACCCCTGCCTGCTGGGTATGGTCAGTTTCGAACAAATGGAGGAGGGGATCTGGAGGCCCGACTGCGCGCTTCGACTCGCCTCAGATAGGTGCGGTCGGCCATGCACTACACCTCTCCTCGGATTGAGCAGGCCGGCCATGCGTTTCGTTTGCACAAGGCCGTGCATTGCATTCGTCTCGGGAAGAAGGGAAACCCGCTTTCCCCGCTCCAAGGCAGTTCTGATATTCGCGCAATGAGCTCGAACGAAGATCATGCAACAGCTACTTCCGAGAATCTCGACTGAGCGACAGTTACGGGAAGACAGCCCACGTCCTGAGATTCCTAGTTGATCAGTAAGGCAAAAAACACCGCTGGCCATAATTATCGGGTGCCCGCCATGCGACACGTTGCCCACTCGCAAGCAGTTATGTTGGTCGTGGGAGCACGCCATCAATGCCGCCCCACAAGGAGCTTCCCAGCTGTCACCCCAAAGCACTATAAAAGGAGGCACACCCTCTCAGGTAAATGGATCCGAATTCTTGAGGAGGAGGTGTTGCCCAATTCTTTCCGGATTTTTCGGAGCTTGAGAGATAGAGAGAGATTTGAGAGGTCAGCAGTTGGGAGGCCAGTCTTCTTCCGGTGTAAATGGGTCAGGGTGAGAGCTTGTAAGTTGTTTGGCTTACTAGTGCATTCTCGTTCCATCCCGTTGTTTTTTTTTCTTCGACGTTGCGAAGGATTTTTCCACGTAAACCCGGTCCACTTC
Source organism: Chamaelirium japonicum (assembly GCA_947650365.1). NCBI lineage: Eukaryota > Viridiplantae > Streptophyta > Magnoliopsida > Liliales > Melanthiaceae > Chamaelirium > Chamaelirium japonicum. The sequence continues at coordinate 22,876,602 of OX393552.1, forward strand.
GTTCCTTCGTTTGTTAGATTGTGCTTGCCAATCGAACTGCCCAATTCCAGAAAACCCCCCCACACAATCACAAGTCAGCACCCCACTTAATACATAGCAACCAAAATGGAAGCCACCATCACTGAGGAGGGCGGGGGCGGTGGGACTCTGACCAATGTATCACATCCTAGTTCGATGGTCGGTGAGGAGGGAGGAGAAGGTTGGATTTCGATCAGTACGTTGCACCCATCCCGACGATAGCCACCATCGACCAGTGCACCAAGCGCACCCCCGACCCAATGGCAGCCCCGGGAGAGAAAAGAGGAGGTGGGGCTCCAATCAGTGCATGGTACCCGAACACAATGATAGCCACCATCGATCGGTGCATCGATATCGCACCCCAAGCCCAATGACAGCCACCATCGATGAGGAGGGAGTAGGAGAAGGTGGGGGGAGGTTGATTGGTGAAATTTCGAAGGGGCTGGAGTTCAATGTTGATGACATAAAATATAAATTTGATAAATTTTGGCTGGGTATGTTTTTTTTTTTTGGATTGGGAGGATTTCCGGAAGGAGCTAAAATAAAGAACTTGTTCGGGGACTAATTGCAAGTGGGTGCTTTTGTCAGGGACCTATCGCTATAAGTCCGTCGTCTTACACGTTACCTCCTCTCCGTACCGGGAATTTTTTCAGAACGTCCTGCGTACGTAGCAGGCCCCAGCACATGGGGGTAGTGCCCCCCAGCATTCAGAGCATGCTGATAGACTCTTGTCAACGCTGTAGCGTACGCAGGATGTGCTGAAAATCTTCCCCTCCGTAGCATCTTCTACGAAACCACGTGTCACGGCTGACGTAGTCTGGATGACGTCACCATCACGTGTCACCGACACTCATCGTCCCGCCTTCGCCGTCTCGTCTGGCATACGTATACGTGGCATATGATAAATACATGGGGGAATGTGTGAGCGGTCCCAACAAAGAAATCTATCTTTGGTTCTTAGTGTTTGTGGTTTGGATTTAGCAGTTGGGCCCACCTCCATTACTGTTTGAGCTTGACTGTGGGGTTTTTATTAATATAAATTAATTAAAGGCCTAGACAACTGTCTTGCTTGTCTGTCCTAAGAATCGGCCCTAAATGAACCCTAGACCCGAGATCTAAACAGAACCCTAATTGAATCCTAGACCTAGGATCTCTGTTGCTTGCCACCGTCTGAAACCCCGCCGCCTCTGTTGCTTGTTGCCGCCTCAGCTGTAACTCATCGGAGTCGAGATTGCCGGGATCGAGGTCGCCACTCTCACGTTGTTGTCTCGCCGTCGTCACTAGTGTGCTCAGTAGAGATGGGAGAAGGAGGCGAAGGGTAATTTCGGATTTTTGTAAAAATTTCAGGATCTTTTCTCAGTTGAAATGTGAGGGCGTCCAGTGTGGACGCAAGCGACAGCCATACACTCCTTCCAAGAAACTTCACCACACATTCTGTGCCCACCCATAAACCCAAACCCATTCCTCCACCGAACCACCACGGCCGCCACTACATGGACACACCTCCTCCGTCAACTTCCCCACTGTAAGACCTCTCCCCTCTCTTTCTCTCTCTAAGACAACCCCCGCCGCCGTCACCACCACCACCACCACTCTCTCTCTCTCTCTCTCTCTCTCTCATTAGCTAGTGACCAACTAATGATAATCACCGCGGAATTCTTGGGTTTGTAGGGAAGGAGAGGATGTCCATGGCAGCGGGGTGGGGGCGGCGGGGCCGTCGACGGACGACAACCCGCCGGTTATACCGGAGGACGGCTACAAGTGGAAGAAGTACGGGAAGAAATACATCAAAAAGAAAAAGATGAATAGGTGAGGATTTGGCGCTGGGTGGATTGAGAAGTACTGATAGAGTTCGTTCTCCATTCACTGAATGGGGGGTTTGATCGATCCACGTTGCCTCTTCCAATGTAGGGCCTATTTTAAGTGCCGGAACAAGACATGCAACGTGAAGAAGAGGGTGGAGTGGCCGCCCTCGGACCCCCGCAGCAGCCTGAGGATCTCGTATGATGGCGCGCACAACCACCCGGCCACCGGGGCCTCGGCTTCGGCTTCGTCTTCTACTTCAACAGCAGCGAACCGGTATGATCTGGCGAACCAAGTTTTCGGTTTATCTAGTGATACTTCGCAAGATCCTTGATTCGGCTCCGCTGCCTCATGTTCGCCAGACGATCGATCGATCGATATATTTCTCCTCGCAGATCAGTTCAAGCTTTTGGGATCACAGAATTGGTTGTGTCTCAATCCTATGAGAGTTTCTTATGAGACTTTAAGGATTATGGGGATAATCCTATTAGTAATCTAATAAAGGCATACGTGTTACTTATAACTTATACCTCCTACTGGAAAAATAAAACTAGCTTGTACCTTGCTAAGAGATGATACTCTAAGCCTCGGTTTGGTCGGCGGAATATGTGTTACACTTAGAACTAGTACCTCGAGTTTTACTCGCAAAACAAATTAATTCCAAAGTATTTAAAGGGGGGTAATATATTTACAGAGAGAATGTAGTCATAAAGAGAGTATTTAGTTGCAGAGAGAATGTATATATGATGTACAGAGACGATGATAAGTCATAGACAGAATGTATTGTTACAAAAATTGGTTTTGATAGAATAATGAAAAAACCGGTTTTTGGTTTAGTCCCATATTGCCCGTGGGGAGATCTTTTAATGCGTTTTTAATGGAACTCCTTTCATTGGGCTTTGTAGCTTCCCAAGAGCCAGGCCATAGCCCACCACACGCGCGCGCGCGCCGAGCCGGGCCGGGCACGGGCTCGGGCTCGGGCCGAGGCCGCGGCTCGCGAGCCGCGTGGACGCGAATGGGCTTCGGGCCTTGTTTTACACTGGGTTTTAATTTTTTAATGTTTAATGGAGATTTATTTCTTCCGTTACACTATTCACGAGGCTGAGCTAGGTTCTTTGAACCTGGACCTCTGCACTGTCACATGCAACCGTTTCACTTGACAGAGCAGTGAATGCTCATCAGTGCGTTGCATGCAATGGCTGAGAGTGTGGGGACGTTATGGCTAAGGACCTCTATATAAGAGAGGGTCCGGTGAAGCCAGAAAGACACCAAGCTAAGAGCTCTCTCCACTTTCTCTTTTCTTTCTCGTTTTCTCTTGTCTGGAGTGTCTGGAGTACGCTGAGAGTCCAAAAGGGGTTCCCTTCGGTGCTGAAGAGGAGTCCAGTCGTTGTACCCTGGGGAGCGTTCGTCGGAGGCCTTGAAGCACCTACCGAGGCGGCGAAATAGCTTTCAGGGCATTGTGCTAGCACAAGCCTCGACAACTGCTAAGTACCTTGTTCTTCTTCCTTCTTCCACCTCTTTGCCATATCTGTAGACAACCTTAGGACAACCTAAACCTTGTTTGATTGTTGTGTTCAAACCTTGCATGCTAAACCCCTTTAGATTGTTCAATTTCTTTTTGCACTAGATTTGTTTCATCTCTACATTCTGTTAGTCATCGTTTGATTGTATTCATAGAGTAGAATACCCAACAACTGAAAGCTATTTACTTCGTTCTATTCTATTCCGGTTAGATCTAGATCCAATACGAGAGTGTTTAGATCTAGTCTCTTGTTACCTGTTAGAATTCCTTTGATTTTTCATAAGTTTGACGGTGTCGAGGAAAGCTTGACAAACCGGCATTAAATTGCCCTAGGAAGCTTGGTACTTAAGCGAGCCAAGTGCTCCACCTCCTTCCTGGAGCTGACCTGGCCGTCAAATTTTTAAAAATTCAAAAGGAACTCTTCCTAGATGACTACTGAGATGGAGAGGAAACCTAGCAAGTCTAGTGAGAAACCTGAACCATTCGATGGGAAGAACTTTAAGAGATGGCAGATGAAACTTAGGTTCTATCTGACTGTCCTTAAGGTTGTCGACCTTATCTCTTCCGAGAAGCCTACCCTTATCTCTAAGGATGATGGCTCATCTAACCAAACCGACTTAGACTCCTGGGAGAGGCAGGATTATCTGTGTAGGAACTATATCCTCAACTGCCTTGTCCCCGACCTATATGATGTTTACTTCACCTGCAAGTCCGCAAAAGACCTGTGGAACTCCTTAGAGAAGAAGTACGCCACAGAGGACGCCGGGTCGAAGAAATTTGTGGTCGGGAAGCTGCTAGAGTTCAAAATGGAAGATGGGAAATCTGTAGTCTCCCAACTTGAGGAGATACAGATTATCATCCATGAGGTCATTGCTGAGGGGTACAAAATCTGCGAGGGATTCCAAGTTGCAACTATCATAGAGAAGTTGCCTCCCTCGTGGAAGGAATATAAGAACAGTTTGAAGCACAAGAGGAAGGAGATGACCCTGGAAGACCTTGTTGTCCGAATCCGTATAGAGGAGGACAATCGAGTGTCTGAGCAAAGGGAGCGAGCCTCTATGATGAAAGGAAAGGCCAACCTCGTGGAGGGGAAGTCTTCCAAAAAGAAGGCTCTTGCTCCTAAGCCCTGGGAGAAGAACAAGCAATCCAAGCCCCAGTTCAAAAAGAAGCCGAGGGGAGACTGCTTCGTTTGTGGCAAGCCAGGTCACCTGGCTAAGGAGTGCCGCTTCAATGCAGCTAATCGGCCGAAGAACAAGTCCGAGGCGAACGTGGCACAGAGCGGCTACTTCTCGGTAGTGGTGACGGAGGTCAACCTAGTCAGCAACCTTGCAGACTGGTGGGTGGATACGGGAGCTACCCGACATATATGTGGGTCGAAGAGCTGCTTCTCCACCTACACACCTGCAGAAGAAGGCGAGTTGCTGTACATGGGGAACTCCTCAGTTGCTCAAGTTGCTGGGAAAGGGAATGTGACTCTGAAGTTCACCTCTGGAAATCTTCTGACTCTGAAGGAGGTGCTTCACGTCCCAGACATCCGGAAGAATCTGGTCTCCGGAGCAATGCTGAGCAAGAAGGGCTACAAGCTTGTATTTGAGTCGGACAAATTTGTCCTGACTAAGGGAGGGTCTTTTGTGGGAAAGGGTTATCTTGATGAAGGCTTATTTAAGCTGAATGTAACCTCTTTCAATAATGATAATAAAATATCTTCTTCTGCTTACTTGTGTGATTCTTTTGATCTGTGGCATGCTAGACTAGGACACGTTAACTCTAAAACCCTTAAAAGGTTAGTTAACTTAGGTAGTGTACCTAAATGTGTTCCATCCTCAAATGGAAAGTGTGGCATATGCGTAGAGGCTAAATATGCCAAGAAACCTTTTAAGAGTGTAGAGCGTAGCCTAGAAATCCTAGACTTGATCTACTCAGACGTGTGCGACCTTAAAGGTTACACTACGAGAGGAGGGAACAAGTACTTCATCACATTTATTGATGATTGTTCCAGACATTGTTCAATCTTTCTCCTTAAGAGTAAGGACGAGAGCTTGTCCAAGTTTAAATCCTATAAGTCTGAGATAGAAAACCAGTTAGGGAAGAGGATCAAAGTCCTTAGGTCGGACAGAGGAGGTGAATATGAGTCTGGAGAATTCACTAAATTTTGTGAAGACAACGGTATAATTCATCAGACCACTGCTCCATATTCCCCTCAGTCTAATAGAGTAGCTGAGAGGAAGAACAGGACCTTAAAGGACATGGTCAATGCCATGATGATCAGTTCAGGGGTACCTACGAACCTGTGGGGGGAAGCTGTGCTCTCAGCAGCACATGTTCTTAATAGAATCCCATTTAAGGAATCTGAGCAGACTCCTTATGAGATTCTGAGAGGTAGGAAGCCATCCTATAAATACCTCAAAGTGTGGGGTTGTTTAGCGAAGGTATCCATACCTAACCCTAAGAGGACCAAGCTAGGTCCTAAAACAGTTGACTCTGTATTCATAGGATATGCCCAGAACAGTAGTGCGTATAGGTTTTTAGTAATCCATTCTGAAAACCCATACATAGATGATAATACCATCATCGAGACTAGGGATGCCGAATTTTTTGAAAATCGGTTTCCTTATAGAGAGAGGTCTGAAAAACCTCAAGAGCCCAGTACGCTTGAGAGGCCTGCTCCTAGACAGAGGGATGACTCTTCAGATAATGAAGAGATCGAACCTAGAAGGAGCAAGCGAGCTAGGACTGGTACTTCATTTGGGCCTGACTTCATTACATATCTAGTGGAAGAGGATCCAACTAGTTATAATGAAGCCATGACCTCAGCTGACTCCATCTTTTGGAAGGAAGCTGTAAACAGTGAACTTGAATCCATAACATCCAACAACACCTGGGAGTTAGTGGAGCTTCCTCCTGGTTGCAAAACTGTTGGGTGTAAATGGATATTCAAGAAGAAGTTTAGGGCAGATGGATCTATAGAGAGATATAAGGCTAGGTTAGTAGCAAAGGGCTATAGGCAACGAGAGGGAGTGGACTTCTTTGACACTTACTCTCCTGTGACCCAGATTACATCCATTAGGGTGCTTATAGCCATAGCCGCTATCCATAGCCTTGTGATTCACCAGATGGATGTAAAGACTGCATTCCTGAATGGTGAATTAGAGGAAGAGATCTATATGGATCAGCCAGAAGGCTTCGTAGTGCAAGGTTTAGAGCAGAAGGTTTGTAGACTAAAGAAATCTCTTTATGGTCTCAAACAGGCTCCAAAACAATGGCACGAGAAGTTTGACCATGTGTTAACTTCAAGTGGTTTCAGAATTAATGAATCAGATAAATGTATCTACACTAAGGTCAATAACTTGACTTGTGTGGTCATATGTCTCTATGTAGATGATATGTTGATCTTTGGAACCAACTTAGAAGTAGTGGTCAAGACCAAGGACTTCCTGAGTAGGCACTTTGATATGAAAGACTTAGGAGCTGCAGATGTCATTCTTGGAATCAAAATTAAGAGAGATTCCAATGGCATAACTCTATCTCAATCTCACTATATCGAGAAAGTGCTTAGGAAGTTCGGTCATATTGATTGTCTAACTGCTAGAACGCCATATGATCCTTCAGTACATCTGAAGAAGAATTTAGGGCCTAGTGTATCACAACTAGAATATTCTAGGGTAATTGGCAGTCTCATGTATATCATGAACTGCACGAGACCCGATATTGCCTATGCGATAGGTAGACTTAGTAGATACACTATTAACCCTAACCAAGAGCATTGGGATGCTCTAATCCGAGTTCTAAGGTACTTAAAACATACATTAGATTATGGCATTTTCTATAGTAGGTTTCCAGCTGTCCTAGAAGGATACAGCGATGCTAACTGGATTGCGGATTCCTCAGGAACCAAATCCACTAGTGGGTATGTGTTTACCCTTGGAGGGGGTGCAATTTGTTGGAAATCATCCAAACAAACATGCATTGCCCGATCCACTATGGAGTCGGAGTTTATAGCACTAGATAAAGCTAGTGAAGAGGGTGAATGGCTAAGGAATCTCATTATGGATATTCCTTTTTGGCCAAAGCCTATTCCTGCTGTCCCAATTCATTGTGATAGCCAAGCAGCTATAATGAGGGCCAGGAATAACTCCTATAATGGAAAGTCACGACATATTCGTCGTAGACATAACACTGTTCGACAGATGTTGAAAGATGGGATAATTACTATTGACTATATTAGGTCAAAGGATAATTTAGCAGATCCCTTAACTAAAGGACTAGCTAGAGAGTTAGTTCTAAGTACATCGAGGGGGATGGGGCTGAAGCCTATAAACGAATAAGTCTCCGATAACGGTAACCCAACCTACGTGATTGGAGATCCCAAAAATCGAGGTTCAATGGGAAAACAAGTTATTCGAGGGATTTGTGGGGGTGCTATCAAAATTCTCCCCTCCCTATGATGTGATAGTACATTCTGTATCGTTGAGAGGCTGAGTTTTAGACTCTTAATGCTAACTATAGCTGGTATACCAGTGGGGTGTATAGATACAGAGCACTCTTGATAGTAAGCACCTATATGAGTGTAGAAGTGTGGCCGCTTCTATGAGAATTAAGGCTAATTCTCTAGAACACTCAAGAAAACTGGGGAAGGCTCATGGCCATAAAGAGCACAACCGCATGGGACTCTATGATGTATATGAAAGTATGGGTGAGACTTGTCGACTAGACTTACAATATATATAGCTGTTTAGTTCAAGACGTAAGTTCACTGTCAGCTAGTAGGTCCTGCAGTCTACACTAAGCAAAGGTTCAAGTCGAAAGACACCTTATGTCTATACATACTTTTATAAGTACTCCAGACTACTTCTTTCGATTTGGTTTTCGATATTTTCATTATTGTGGGGGATTGTTACAAAAATTGGTTTTGATAGAATAATGAAAAAACCGGTTTTTGGTTTAGTCCCATATTGCCCGTGGGGAGATCTTTTAATGCGTTTTTAATGGAACTCCTTTCATTGGGCTTTGTAGCTTCCCAAGAGCCAGGCCATAGCCCACTACACACGCGCGCGCGCGCGCCGAGCCGGGCCGGGCCGGGCCGGGCCGGGCTCGGGCCGCGGCTCGCGAGCCGCGTGGACGCGAATGGTCTTCGGGCTTCGGGCCTTGTTTTACACTGGGTTTTAATTTTTTAATGTTTAATGGAGATTTATTTCTTCCGTTACACTATTCACGAGGCTGAGCTAGGTTCTTTGAACCTGGACCTCTGCACTGTCACATGCAACCGTTTCACTTGACAGAGCAGTGAATGCTCATCAGTGCGTTGCATGCAATGGCTGAGAGTGTGGGGACGTTATGGCTAAGGACCTCTATATAAGAGAGGGTCCGGTGAAGCCAGAAAGACACCAAGCTAAGAGCTCTCTCCACTTTCTCTTTTCTTTCTCGTTTTCTCTTGTCTGGAGTGTCTGGAGTACGCTGAGAGTCCAAAAGGGGTTCCCTTCGGTGCTGAAGAGGAGTCCAGTCGTTGTACCCTGGGGAGCGTTCGTCGGAGGCCTTGAAGCACCTACCGAGGCGGCGAAATAGCTTTCAGGGCATTGTGCTAGCACAAGCCTCGACAACTGCTAAGTACCTTGTTCTTCTTCCTTCTTCCACCTTTTTGCCATATCTGTAGACAACTTTAGGACAACCTAAACCTTGTTTGATTGTTGTGTTCAAACCTTGCATGCTAAACCCCTTTAGATTGTTCAATTTCTTTTTGCACTAGATTTGTTTCATCTCTACATTCTGTTAGTCATCGTTTGATTGTATTCATAGAGTAGAATACCCAACATGTATGTTATATAGTGAATATAAGTTGTGTAGAGAGAATTGATGTTGTAGAGATAATGTATGTCATAGAGAGAATACAAGTTATATAGAGAATAAAAGCCGCCAAGAGATTGTGAATACACGTTGTAAAGAGATGTAATTGTTGGGTTTAGCCCCACATCGGCTAAGGGACTGGGTGGTGGTGTCTTTATTTATCCTCTGTGGACCTCCCCTTATGACCTAGGTTTTGTGGCAAGAGTGTATATATCTAATAGTGGTATCAGACCATTGGGTCTAAGGGAAAGCAGCCAGAGCCAGTGGAGAGATCAAGGGGGGCTGATCAGAGTTAGCGCACCTATCTACAGAGCTGGTCGGTATGGGCTCCAGGTTCATGCAGAGCCATGCTTCAGAAGGTCTCCCTCATGGTTTGAAGGGGGAGATTGTTGAGGTTCGGTCCATGAGTTGGACCACGTAGGAGGCGACGCAGTGGGCCCCCACTCTTGATTTGTTTGGTGTACAAGCAAAGTAACCGGGTTGCTTAAAGTGCAAGCTAAGCTACCAGTTGACCTCTATTAATGAAGATGGGCACCCAAAGTGGAGACATATTATGGATCCGAGGTTCATCTAAAGAAAATCCTAGAAGAGTTTCGAGGGTGCCAGCGAGAGAGCAACCATAGAGGAGATCAGAGCCCAAGGGAGGCGTGGGGACATCGCCATGCACCCCCTCTTCAGGTTCTTGGGTGGCTATCAGTGAGCAGCAAGGGTCAGCGGTGACAACTGGTGTAAACAAGAGACTTGGGGAGGTGCAGGCAGTGTCGGAGCTAAAAATTCACTTCAATGGGGGCGACCTTTGCTTGGTTTTAAAAGTTTTATCCAATTTCTACCAACAAAGGATTTGAATTGACTACAAAAATACTTCACTTTCATTTCATAAGCACACAAAAATCTTCTATCCAAAAAAACGTTACACAAATTTTTGGATGGAGAGAGAGACAGTAGGGTTTTGGTCGGTGCTATAGGCGGGCCGCACTTGCGGGCAGCAAATTTCAAGCAGAGGATGGCTGGAGTGGACAGAGACGGACTCTTGGAGAATACAATTCGAGCCGTGAGATTGTGAGAGGGTACCGCGAGGTAGTCGTGGGGCCTAGTTCTCAGTGCTTGGTGTGAATGCTAATACACTGAGCCCACCTCCATTTCATTGGTCTGGATTGTCAATGTGTTTGTTGATTGAGATTGTACAAATAGCATTAACTACTTTTTTTTTTTTTTTGAAATCTCAGTTGACAATGGGTGTAGGGGCTAAATGCAAAACGGCAGGGTGGAGCCGGTCCTTGCCCCGAGGTTAGACTAGGACGTGTATCGTCAACCTATCACATAGAGCAGGAAATGCAAGCATTTGACTATTATAGATTTTATCGATATTAGATCTATATATTGTAGCCCACACTTATTTCATTCAGTCTCATTCCCTAAGTGAGCCTGATGTTGGGGTCTTGTAACGACTAAGATCCAATAGGTCAATAGCCAAGAGCCAAGACTCCTGAGGCTGGGATGCCAAGATGGATGAGGTGAGGTGTACAAGGCCACGAGTTAGCCCCACATCGCCTGGAGAGAAGAAGATCCAGAGCTACTTATATAATCTCCTCTCCCAAACATAGAAGACGTGTTTTAAAACCGTACACTGCTACGCATTTCTTAAGAACTCCGTAGTTAAGCGTGCTCGGACGAGAGTAGTACCAGGATGGGTAACCCCCTGGGAAGTTCTTATGCGGGCACGTGCAAAACGGACAATATCTTATGTATTTAGGGCGGATGTTACAGGTGTCCATCCCCAAATCGGTCAAGACATAGACAATCCTGGCCGGGCTGATCAGGTGATTACATGAAGTTCGTAGAGGATTCGACGAGGATTCCGATATTTCCAAAATCATTGGATTCTGTTAAGAATTGACGAAGATATGGAGTTCTCATTGAGCTTAGGAATGGCAAGTACATATATAGGTTTAGCGGGAAACCCGACTTGACCCTATTGGGATGGTTTGAGATGGAATTAAATGGGTTTGAGTGGGTTTGGTATTGCTTGAAAAAACCTCTATCGGGTTTCGGACGACTGGGTTTAACCTATCCCGCCGTGAACTGCTGGGATTTGGCTTATAAATCCAGATTGTGACGGGATCGAGACCAAGACAAATAATAAAAGGCTCATGGAGGCCCCCTTACTTAGATGATCGAAGATCAAAGTCAGGAAATAATTTTGCAGCAAGTCGTCCACAAATGACCCCATTGTGCTCATGACCTAGTTGGGATACTAGGAGGCTATATTTTCGGATCAGGAAGTTGCGTGCACAAATGACCCCATTGTTCTGCAACTATGTGAGGTGGCGATCAGTGATGGCTCTAGGATGCCTGGGAGTCGGAAAAATTTGCTTGAGGATGTCATATTGTTCACTTCGGACACTCATGGACATTTATTATGTTTCGAGCATGAAAGGCAATCTAATCTCTCTTTCCAGATTAGGTTCTCTTGGGTATAGGATCACCAGTCATGGAGTCTAGGAGATTTTGGATGGCACATCTTCAGGCTTGAAGGGAGTTTACAGTAGAGGCTTGTATATGGTCACATTAAGGGTAGTTCCAGTAGAGAGTTCGGTGAAGAATATGTCTATAGGTGGAGAAAGACAAGACGTGAGGAAGGCAGTGAAGAAGCGGATTACGGTCACGTCCAAAGTTAAATTAGACTTGGTTAATCATCGGCCTAAATGATCAGGCATCTGAAGCGGTGCGGACGCCTGGTGTAGGTGACAAGGAATGTGTTGGATTATCACCGGTTTACTTAGGTGGTAGTGGCAATGGCAATGATGGAGAACTTCATGGTGTTGACTTACTTTTAAAAGCCAAGGTAAAGATTTGTTAGGATTTGGCTTATAAAACCCAAACCAGGATCGAGACGCTATGTGGTGACATGATCGAGTCCAAGACAGATAAGGAAAGTCTCGTAGAAATCCCGGCCCCTTATCTGGATGAAGGCCAAAGTCAGAAAATAAATTCTCAGCATAAGTCGTTCGCACAATGGGGAGATCATATATATACATACGTACGCACGACCTAGAAGCATATTGTGCGCACGATCAATGAACCCATTGTGCTCATGACTTGGCTGGGAAGCTACGAGACGACATTTCCTGGGCCAGAAAGTCATTTGCACGATTTGGAATGTGCACATCATCAGAGATGGCAGAAAAATCGGACGAGTAAAATCCCAGATTTGTCGTGGGCATGATGTCCCCATCGAGCACACGATTGGCACATGCATCGCATTTTTGTTATGGTTCTGGACTATTTTGGGACTCTTATTGCCATTACACTTGCTCCCATATAAAAGGGGAGGCATGGGTGCCTCTAGGTATTTCTGTAAGGAGAGAAGAGTGAGGAAGGAAGAAAGTGAGAAAGAAGAAAAATAGGATAGAAAGACAAAAAGAAGGAAGAAAAGAAGAAGAGAAGAGAGAGTGGAGGATCAACTCCGGGTTCTTCTTCAAGTTCATCCAAGTCTTCAATTGGGTTATTCAGTGCATCTACCTTGGCTTCTACTTCGATGGGCACTTTCATCTCTTGGTGATCATCTGATATAGCTTTGTATCTCTCGGGCGGGTAGTTCTTTACTACGTGAGTGTTTGTGTGCGAGGAGCAATATGAGGGTTTGAACGGTTCAACAAACAGTGACCACTGCTTGTTGTATTTTATTTTTTTGAAAACCTGCTTGCTGTATTTACTTGCTAGTGATAATCCAAATATTTAATTGCCTGATAAATCTATTGTGCTCATTATTATTGTTTGGTGTATCGAATTCTTTGTGTGGTTGTGAGATCTCTGCAGGGCTCTAATTCTTGAAGCTTTGAGCACTATGATCATGAGGGCTTGAAGACTTCCGCAGCACAACAAACCTGACTTCATTACATATAAATACATTGATTATCATTAGTTGCACTTGGCATAATCCAAAAGTTTTCTTCCATGAATATAATTTTAAAGAAAAAAAATAGAATTTACGGTCGTCCCAAACGCACAAGATATTGTCCGCTTTACACGTGCCCGCACAAGAACTTCCCAAGAGGTTACCCATCCTAGTACTACTCTTGCTCGAGCACACTTAACTACGGAGTTTTTACAGGATCTGTAGCTACGCACGATTTTAAAATGCGTCATGGCTGGAAGGTAATGAGCCCCCAAACATAAGATGTTGTCCTCTATTGATTTATTGGCTATCGAGCCCTCAACCTCAAGGTTTTACACTATTGTGATTACCATCGAACCACCTAGCTAGAATAGGTTATGGCATGAAAAGTGGTAAGCCCCCAAATACAAGATATTATCCTCTATTGGTCTATTGAGTTTTGAACCCTTAACCTTAAGGTTTTGTACTAGTGTAGTTACCATCTAACCACATAGAATGCGTCTTTTATGTTTAGGAGAGGAAATTATATAAGTAGCTCTGGATCTCTTTCTCTCTAGGTGATACGGAGTTAACTTATGGCCTTGGATACCTCACCTCATCTTATCTTATCCATCTTGGCATCACAGCCGCATGATTCATAGCTATTGACTATTGGCTATTGGATCTTAGTCGTTACACAACATAGATGTCCCATATATGAATGCTTGTTATATCGAGATATGAGGTCGAGCTCGTCATCAACAAGATGACTTTACAATTGAGCATCATTATCGAGTAAATATTTTCTATGCCGCTATAGATTCTCGATTACAAAAATTAAATCGTTGTTTTAATGAGCATGCAATGTAATTACTTATTCTTAGTTCAGCTCTAGATTCTTGAAATGCACTTTATTCTTTTAGAATCAATGATATTTGTCAGTTGGTAAACATATTTTATCCACAAGACTTCACAGATCATGAAAAAGAACAGTTGAAAATAAAACTTCACCATCATGAATATAATGTCGTACAATATCCTGGCATCAAGGAATTATCAAATATTTCTAAATTGTGCCAATGGTTGGTAAGGACCAGAAGATCAACAAAAGGCTACAAACTTATTTATAATGTAATTTTATTGTGCTTACTCTTACAATTTCTACTACAACTACAGATCAAGTATTTTTAGCTATAAATATTATCAAAACTAGGCTTCATAATAAAATTAATGATGTTTTTTTTATTGCCTCTTTGATTTGGTGCATTGAAAGAGAAATTACTATGAAATTTAGTACAGATTCAATTATAGATGACTTTCATGATCTAAAAGAACGTTGGTTCCATTTTGATTGATGATTGAGTTGAAATGTATTAAGAAATAATTATTGTGTATTTTCTTTTGTTTAGATTTTGTCAAACACTAAAGAGATGTTTAGATTTTGATTCATGCTTTGCACCGTCCAAGATGAAATTTTTGTTCGATCCATTGTTTAGGGTTTGGGACAAAGTATTTCTTAGGGGTGGCAATCCTTGACCATACCCAACCCAAAGTTAGTGGGTTTGGATTTGGCCTACACAGGTTTTGGTCATAAACAGGTTAACCCGAATGACCCGATTATTAAATGGGTCGGGTCTGTGTTTCGGTACGTATTTGACCTGAATGACCTGATTATTAAATGGGTCGGGTCTGTGTTTCGGCACGTGTTTGACCTGATTGACCTAACTTGACGTACTCGATTAATTGATGGGTTGGGTCAACCCGACAACCCTCTTGACCCGTATGAGACCCATTGTATGTAGTGAGTTTCTTTGATCTCGTGTGTTTGACCCTTGAAAATCATCGATCCTTCCATGTCAGAACTCATGGCTTCACACTCAGATTCATTTCTGATGAGTCTGTTTCCATGTGTGGACTGTTCTGTGTAGATACTTGGGTAAATTATACTTTACACCCCTCAAATTTTTCTCAAAAACACTTAACCACCTGTGGTTTATTTTGTTCCAAATCGCACCCTAAAGTCTGAAATGTTAGTACATTACCTCTTTTGTCAACTTCTTAATTTCCTTATTTGGCACTTTTTATCTGATCAAAACTGAATTGAAGGAGGCAAAATGTAGTTTTGTAACTTAGGGGGTTAAGTGCTTTTGATCAAAACTTAAGGGGGCAAATTGTAATTTATCCTATATAGTAAGAATATAGTGGTACAGCTCATGACATCATGTGTTTGAGTTTGTACCTGAAGTGACAACTAGCACCGAGGTGAACGAGCTATCTGTTGTTACGTACCCTGATACTGACATGTGGCCATAATGTTGTTGATTTTGTGCTGACTAGACAAAACGGAACCAAAAGATGACTAGGACAAAACGGAACAAGCTAACTAGACAAAACTCTCCCGTGTACGCGATCACAGCCGTTCGCTCTCTCTCTTCCCCCGAACTCTCTCTCTCTCTCTTCCCCCCCGCTCCCTCTCTCCCCCCTGCTCTCTCTCTCTCTCTCTCCTCGTTTCTCTCTGCCCCCCGATCTCTCTCTCTCTCTCTCTCTCTATCTTCTCGTATCTCTATCTCTCTCTGTATCTCTCTTTCTTCCCCCAATCTCTCTCTCTCTCTCTCCTTGTCCCTCTCTCTCTCCATCTCTCTTCCCCACGATCTAGACAGAAAGAGAGAAAATAGGGAATTAAGGAGGGGGATTCATACATGGCTCGGAATTTAAGAGAGATAAAGAGATAGAAATTATGCATGCATGGGTCGGTGAAATGGGCAGCTGTGATCGACTTTAGAGATAGGGGAGAGAGAAGGGAAAGAAAATCGGGAATTAAAGAAGGGGAGTCGTGCATGGTTCGGGATTTCAGAGATAGAAAAAGAGAAGAGAGAGAAAATCGGAAATTAAAGAGGGGGAGTCATGCATGGCTCGGGATTTAAGAGAGAGAAAGAGATAGAGAGAGAGAGAGAGAAAATCGAAAATTAAAGAGTGGGAGTCATGCATGGCTCGAACGTGAAGGTGTTAGGGTTGAGGTTGGACGGCTGTGATTAAATTCAGGTAAAAGAGAGACCTGAAGGAAAGGGAAAGAAAGAGAGAAAGAGAGGGCGTTTGCGAGCTTCTCAGAAATGAGGAGAGAGAGAGAGAGAGAGAGGGATCGCACAAGGGGATTCAGGCTTGGCTCGAACTAGAGAAAGAAAGGGAGAATTGGGAGGAAAAGTGACGGCTACGATCGGGTTCAGTGCCGAGACTTCAGGGAGTCCGAGATGATCATAGGGTATGGGGAGTTGGGATAAAATACGAAAGAGAGAGAATTAAGGAGAGGGGATCACGATCAAGTCCAAGAGAGAGATCGTGTGAGGGCTGCGGTTTCGGTTGCAGCTGGACACGAGAGAAGATTGGAGATCGTGAAAAAGGAAATCAGATGAGAGGGACGATTGCGATCAGCTCGTGCATGAATACATGCGTAGTTTTAGGAAAGAGAGTAAAGAGGGAAGAGTAAATAGGCTCGAAAATTAAATGAGAAAGAATTCGTTGGAATAGAGGGAATGGTTGTTACATTAATTTGCATGGTTACTATGAAGAGAGATAAATGGTTACATGCATGCATGACTTTAATGGGGATCAAATTGGAGTCAATGCATGTGTTGGTTGGTTCATGGACGATTATGATGATTGATTCGGTTTGGGTGTATTGGGAAAAAAAATAAAGGGTGACGTACAAAAGTTCTTGAGATGGGTAGGTGGGGTACGCGAGGAAGTCAGGTGCGTTTGTGATAGGCTCGGTGGTGATGCCTTGCAGTGCCGACAGGCACAGGCATGCACAAGTTCCTTAACAAGAAGGGTTCGGCATAGACCGACCCATCCCAACCCCGACACTGGAGCTCTTATTTTTCCCTTCTCTCACTAAAATATAAGAAATGCTATTCAGCTCGAATGTTTTCCCGATTCTGCTCAGCCTGATTGACGTGGCATCGCACGAGTGGTGGTTGAGTCTCACTCACGACATTTAAATCTCACTAGTGAGATTCAACCACCACTCGTGTACTGCCACATCAATCGAGCAGAGCATAATCAGGAAAACCTTCGGGCTCAATAGCATTTCTTTGGAGATATACTACTGTTCAGAACAATACGGAGCAGTCTGGCCACTCTCTGTTTTCATGGATGAACATCCGATGCACAGTGGGTCGTGCTGGCCTGGGTTAGAGCAGGATGGTGCTCACATTATTGTGCGGGGCAGACAAGAGACAAAGAGATTAGAATAGGAGCTCACCCTCTTGTACACACTACAATAATACTATTGAAAAATGACAGGCAATGATCGTCGTTTTTTCAGTGTGTCATTTTTCAGTATGTCGTTTTTCAATGCCCGTTGTTTTTTACCACTAAAAAAATATGAATTGATCGTCATTTATTAAAAGACAAACTTTATCTATCGTTTAATTATGTAGTTTATTTCTCAAATTTGTGTAGTAACATACCATACCTATATATAGGCCCATTAGCCTAATGAGAAGATTGTTCTCTTCTTGTTAGGCTAAATGGACCTATATATAGGCATGCCATGTATAAGAGGAGGAGCTCCTACTCTATAATATACAATATCACTAACAATAAAAAATTAAATCGCCAACTGATAATTCAATTGGTAAGATTGTCGGAAATTAATCCATGGTAGAGGCTCGCAGCGGAAACGATTTTGCGGTCGAAAGACCATTCATGGTGCACGTTACACGATTTAAACTTTCATAGAAACTAAACTATATATGTGTGCATGTGTATGCACGTGAATCGAACATCCTAACGGCAATCTAGCGTAATGATTAACTAGCATGCATGCAAATCATAATACTCGCTAGATCTACATGTTAGATTACACATACCTTTCGTACGGATCTTTAAACCGCGGAGAATTGTCTTCTTTGTCGATGGAGACGGAAGATCGTTCACGAAGATGTCGATGATACGAATGAATACGTTGCCTTCTTGTTCACCCGATCTTACACGATGCACGGAACATCGCTCTCGGATCTCTGAGTGCCTCCGAAGAATGACCCTTCTCCTTCTTCAGAACTCCATGCGAGGAAGACGAAGTTGCAAGCGGAAAATCGGAGAGAGATTAGGGAGAAAACTAGAGAGATGAGAGGGGAGGGGGGGTTCGGTTTTTGCAACATTAGGGCCGGCCCCCTATAGCCCTTTATATAGGGCCGGCCTACCCCCTTGGATAAGGATCCAAGGGGATAAAGACCTCCCACAATTATCTCTCCATTATCTCCTTTTTATCTCTCCTTGTATTTATCCGTTTTCCCACTTTTTAGGGCTCGATCTTAACCAATTCTTAGCCCTATCCCTATCATATGGCCGGCCCTATAGATGAGGGATTCTCATCCCTACAACATAGGGCCGGCCCTAGTAAGGTCTCCCACTGCTAGGGTCGGCCAACAGTGAGGACCAGCAGAGTAAGGTTTTTACCAAAACGCCCTGACGCCTCATTTTGACCATTTCTAGCGTGCGATACCTAGCGGCCATTACTTAAGTGATATCTACTAGTTACCTACTATTAACTGAGGCCACCAGAGGGTGCCTCTAGCAAAGTCAACTAGTCAACTCGCAGCATACCCCGGTGCATCGCACCTATGCAGCGAAGTTCACTTATGGCTAGGGATTACTACATGCGACTCTGTACTAGTGTCGGGCATAACCCTTAGTACTCGTATGTAGTTACGCATCTATCGTGCTCTAGTGCCAAGCACACACGGAGCGTATACTTCT
The DNA here is from genome assembly GCA_947650365.1 of Chamaelirium japonicum. Taxonomy (NCBI): domain Eukaryota; kingdom Viridiplantae; phylum Streptophyta; class Magnoliopsida; order Liliales; family Melanthiaceae; genus Chamaelirium; species Chamaelirium japonicum. The sequence goes on from OX393552.1 coordinate 22,895,420, forward strand.
TTCTTCCTCCTAATGCTTATGGTGTTCCGAGGAGATGGTTCAAGAACCGTACATAATGTTGATAAGGTGGAACCATCAGGGACCGGGGTTCATGGCTTCCAACTCAAGCTCGATCGATACACTACCCGAGTGTACCATCGATCCTCTGAGCTCGAGTTAACCTGCTTAGCCACCCAGAGTGCGACGCAGGCTGCACTCCAATTCACCCAGACTTACTATGTTCTCCATCATACCCCTGCTCTCCGCTTAGTAGTGGTAAACCCGTTGTCCCTCCACTTGATGCCATGATTCACTTTGAGCGGTGGAGACTACCGTCAGACTCGAATGATCATATGACTTGGTTCCTTCCAGGTTGACCTATACATCGTACCTCTGATTACCCCATCGAGTAATCGAACCCGGTCAACAGTCAAACTGATGACCACCAGGCCTGGGTTTGGTACAGTGTAAGTCACACCAAGGGACGCACCTCCCTTCAGGGGTGTGGATGGCCTGCAGGAGTGATACGCTAATGCAACGCCAGCCGGGTAACCCACTACACCGTGGTTTTGGATCACTGCATACGGATCCTCACACATTGGTGCACCAAAGCACCACGCAACTGGTTAGTCCATCAGACGTGGTTCCTCAGGGTTTAGGATCGTTTTACCCTAAGCAGAAACACGGCTTAGTGTACCAGTGTCTGCTCACTGATCTGTACACCGTGTTAGTTCCGTTCAGCCACAGACACTGTGCCTGGTGATGACCATGGTGAAGACTTTCAATGAACTGTCATCGTCAACAGCTTATCATAAAGAGGCGACCAACCTGATCATAGCTGCGAACTTATTTAGATTATATGGGACCAATCCACTCAGTCTTCAACTCAGTGGACTACCATATAACCATGGCTCTCTGTTCTTAAAAGAACACATAACTATGTTATGTACCAGTATGCATCTCATATAATAATAACTATCAATCTTTATTAGACCAAAATATAAAGTTTTACAAACTTAGAACACATCAATCCTAACAAAGATATATATATGCAACCAGTGGCCTTGGTCAAGGGTTTAAATAAGTGCTACGACACCAAAGGCCTCCATATTATACGAGTACTATATATTTTAAATCCCATGATGTTGCGATTTAGGGCCCTTGCGTAGCGAAACACATATGATGTGTACAGATCCACCATGGTGAATATGATCGACGACAAGACCGTGCAAATATATAAACAAAAACAAAGTACCCAAGAAATTACTATGACAAATGATGATAAATGGATTCACTAGTATGGGGAAACTCGAGTACACATTTGTCTGTCTCTAACAATCCCTCATACACCCAACAAAAAGATACCCCCCAAGATAATAGATCCCGTAGCCCTACACCCTAAAGAACACCCTTCCCGAGACCTTTCGGTCTCAAATGGATTTCCCTTCCCTCTCCCTTGATGACAACTATGAAATTTATTATTACCTTAGCTAGTCTACGCTTGGCTAGTTAAGCACCGTGCACTACACGATCAACTATTGGTGTGCCCACAGCAGGTAGATGCAAGCACGGGTTAAATCACACAATCTAAAGCTAGCGAAATTAAGTTATGAGTTATGATCAACAAGAAATGACGATAAAGAGTATACACAAGCATATACAAGGTAGAAAACCTTAACAAGGATAAAAATCACGCTCCAGTCGAAACTGGGCCTACACCCTTCACATAGAGGGGTCTAGCTTCCCTAATGAAGTAGCAAATAAGGTTACAAACAAGCTAAAAGTGACTACACAGAGATTACCCCTTAGCTCCCTAGGTCCGCAATCCACGCCTTCAATAAAGTAGAGACGACGCTCTTACTTCATAGGTGCCTGTAGCCCCTTAGATCCGTGAACCACGACAACGGTGAAATAGAGACGACGCTCTCACTTCATAGGTGTTGAACCGAGCTGACTCTTACGCCTGCTTCTTCGTTCCTCTTCTCCGCTTGCTTCCACTCCAAAAGAGGCACCCAAAACAAGTGACGTTGCTATGGGTGCTCGACGTGAATGGCGTCACTTAGCGCTCTCGCAAGAGCATTCCACACGGCGGTGGGATCACACTCGGTGTGTGCTTATGAAGTAGGGGAAAAACAAAGAAAAAATAAAAGAATACTTGGATCAAAGGATTGACTAAGGTAAAAGGTGATTTGATCTCTTTCGAGACATTAGATCAAGCTTCTAAGACTAGCACACTTCAAAGACTCAAGCAACAAAAAATCTCAAAGATTAGATCAAGATCTAGGTATTGGATGATACCTTAGATCCATCACTAGTTTTGACATCTCTTACTTGTATGATCATAAGGAGCAAGAAAACTCTGAAGTGATCATACAAGCAATGATCCAACCTCCATAGATGTGATCTTGGTAGAAGGTTAAAGAGAGGAGGACAAGGAAAAAAAAAATGATGATGGAGTTCAAGGATGAACTCACTAAAATTTTGTTTCTCTCTTCTAATTCCTTTACTAATCCAAAAAACTCATTAGCAGCAAAATGGTGTAGGGGTGGGCTATTTATAGCCTAAGGGAGTCCTTAGGTGGATGGCTAAGACCAAACAAGAGATCCTTATCTCTAAGGGTCTGTCTAAACCAAGTCATACGCACGAGCCTATAATCGTGCGCACGACCTATACATATCAAAAGGGGATTAACTGAGACTATCAACTTAACCTTTCCAGTAGCACTACAAGAAAGACGTTTATTGCCGACAGTAATATCATTTATCGTAGGTATAAGTACTATTAATACCAACGGATATATATATATATATATATAGAGAGAGAGAGAGAGAGAGAGAGAGATGCTATAATGCGGCATGCGGTAAGTGCAGCATCGCACCGCTACCGTCTAATGCACCGTTGCGTGCGTACGATGCACGCAGCGCGTGCATCAGACGACTGCGGTGTAGTGCTGCACTTACCGCATGCCGCAGCATAGCATGCCTATATATATATATATATATATATATATATATATATATATATATATATATATATATATATATATATATATATATATATATATATATATATATATATATATATATATATATATATATATATATATATATATATATATATATATATATATATATATATATATATATATATATGCCAAACCTTGTGCAAAACTAACCAAGAAGTTTCAGAATTTGATGAAACTGGATAGGCATGCTTCCTATGCCATGTTGATCATCCTCACCAAAATTCATCAAATTCTAAAATCTCTAGAGGCATCAAATGTTAGAAGATTTACTGGCCGTTCATAAAAATCATTAATTTGATTATCAAATAAATTTGATGCCTATAGAGGTTTTAGAATTTGATGAATTTTGGTGAGGATGATCAACTTGGCATAGGTAGCCTACCAAGTTTCATCAAATTTTGAAACCTCTAGGTTGGTTTCGCACAAGGTTTCGCATCTAAGAGGTTTCTCACTAGATCGGGACTCTCTCTCTCTCTCTGAGGTGCAGCGTCGTTGTTGCATCTCAGGCATTGTTTGACCATCCTAGAAGTTTTGGATTTTGATGAAATTAGGTAAGGGTGTTTTCTAGGGTAAGATGATCATCCTCACCAATTTTCATCAAATTCCAAAACTTCTAGGTGGTTCAAATGGTCGAAGCAAAATCAGCCATCCGCAGTCACCGTTAAAATCTGTAGATTTTGCTTCAATCATTTGACCCCTCTAGAAATTTTGGAATTTGATGAAAATTGGTGAGGATGATCATCTTACCCTAGACAACACCCTCACCAAATTTTATCAAATTCCAAAACTTATAGGTGGGTAAACAAGCGAGAGGTGCAGCAACGATGCTACACCTCGGGTGCAGGCTCCGCGCCCCCTATATATATATATGTATATATATTCGTCGGTATAATATATTTAATTTTTTGATTATTTTTTGGATATTTAATACCAATGTGTCTTTATTATTCGTCTATATAAATGTTGTGCCGACAACAATAATAGTTACTGTCGGAAAAAGATTATATTACCAACGGTTAGTATATTTATCGTTGGAATTATATATATATATATATATATATATATATATATATATATATATATATATATATATATATATATATATATATATATATATATATATATATATATATATATATATATATATATATATATATATATATATATATATATATATATATATATATATATATATATATATATATATATATATATATATATATATATATATATATATATAGGGGAGGGATACTCTTACTCATGACCTCTTACTTATATAGTTACCTATGATCCGGGCCGTCTATTAAATCCCAACGTACGGTTCGGATTAGATAGGGAGTTAAAGCAATGGTGTCCGCATCAAATGCGGGCTTTTAATACAGACTTTTAATACAGTTTTTTATGCGGACACCATTGTTTTAACTCCCCATCTAATCCGAACCGTACGTCGGGATCTAATGGACGGCCCGGATCATAGGTCACTACATGAGTAAGAGGCCATGAGTAAGAGTATCCCTCCCCATATATATATATATATATATATATATGAGGGCTGGGTTCCTATGACATGTCATAGGGAGTACCCTATGACAAATGGTGAATTAGTAATGCTAGAATGTTTAGAATGTGCTGAATTTTTTTGAGGGTGATCACCTTACCTTAGATAGAATGTCCATAAAAAATCAAAGCATTCTAAAACTTGTTGAGGCATCAAATGCTAGAAGTTTTATCGGCCATCCATTTTAACCGTTAAATTGAAAATCATATTTGATGCCTCTAGAAGTTTTAGAATGAGCCAATTTTTTGCGGGGGTCCTATCTAAGATAGGGTGATCATCCTCATAAAAATTCAGAACATTTTAAATATTCTAGGGTTACTAACTCACCATATGTCATAGGGTACTCCCTATGACATGTCATAGGAACTCATTTCCCTATATATATATATATATATATATATATATAATTATTTTTATTTATTTATCGGTGACTAATATGGTACCGTCGCTATTAAATATATATTTAAATTGACAGAGAATATGCCTTTCGTCGCTAACACTATATTATACCGACGGATATTAATAGATCAGTCTGTATAAATTGTAAACTTAAATTGGGGATCTCGACCCCCTGTACAAATCTGATATGCCACACCTTCTGCCTCCCCTCCCACGCGCCTCCAGCCGCCTGCTCTTCCTCCTCCAGCCTCGATCCACCTCCGTCGCTTGCTCCTCCTTCTCTGGTGGGTCCCGTCGATCCTCTCCTTCTCCACCTCCTCGACCTCCCTATCTGGTGAGTTCATGTACGTCCTCTTCTGGCCTCCTCCTCCTCCTCCCTCTTCCTCTCTGGTAACCCCCCCTTAGTTTAATTTGTTCCAAATCGCACCCTAAAGTTTGAAATATTAGCACAATACCCCTTTTGCCAACTACTTAATTTCCTCATTGATTATTCTTATCTAATTAAAACTGAATTGCAGGGGGGGAAATATAGTTTTAAAATATAAGGGGTTGTGTTTTTGAGCTAAACTTCAGGGGGGCAAAGTGTCATTTATCCAATCCAAAATTTAGGGGAGGGGGGCATGGCCCCTCTTGGTCTGTAGTTCCATCTCTGCATCCATGCCAGCCATAATAATAAGTGTTGAGGCTCGGACCTCAAACCACGGTGATACCGTGGTTCGGGGTGACTAATTTGCTATATTAGCCTCAGAACATCATAATTTGCTATAATAGCGTCAGGACACCATGATTTGCTATATTAGCTAAGGTCCCTACATGTATACACTCGTCTTCAGAATGAGTATATATTAATTCATCTTCAGAAAGTGTATACATTTGTTTTAAAAAGAGTATACATTCGTCTTCAGAAAGTGTATATATTCGTTAAGGTTTAGGGTTTAGGTTTACGATTAGGGTTAGATTTAGTGTTTAAGTTTAGGTTTAGGGTTTGGGGTTTAGGTTAGGGTATAAGTTAGGGTTTAGGGTTTAAGTTTGGGATTAGGGTTAGGGTTAGGTTTAGTGTTTAGGTTTAAATTTAGGGTTTAGGTTAGGTTTAGGGTTTAAGTTTAGGATTAGGGTTAGGTTTAGTGTTTACGTTTAAGGTTTAGGTTAAGGGTTAGGTTAGGATTAGGTTTAGGTTAGGGTTAGGTTAATATTCGAAGATTTAAAAAAAAATTGGGAGACCTTTATGATTGGTTAGGGTTAGATTTAGGTTTAAATTTATCACATAATCCTAATTCTTTACATGTGGACTTACCACGAAATCATAATTTCGTTTAAGACCTTGTAGATTCTAAGGATTGGTGTGGCTTGTTATAGTCGATGATTGACCTTTGGGCTTGGGACCTAACCCAAAATTGGGCGAAAGTTATCGCCATTTTTCTAGGTCCAAAAGGAGTCGGGTCTTGGGCCTATTTGAATAATTTGGAGTATGAAAGTGAGATACTTACCATAAAATCCTAATATCATTTAAGACCTTGTAGTTTCTAAGGACTGTTGTGACTTGCCACAGTCAATGACTAGCCTTCGAGCTCGGGACCTAACCCCATTAACTAAAATTGATCATAAGCTATCACCATTTCTCCAGTTCCAAAAGGAGTCGGTTTTGGACCCATTTTAATAATTTGGAGTATGAAAGTGAGATACTTACCACAGAATCCTAATATCGTTTAAGACCTTGTAAATTCTAAAAACTGGTGTGGCTTACCACAGTCGATGACTGGCCTTCGAGCTTGTGACCTAACCCTATTAAATAAAATTGGGCGGAAACTGTTGTCAATTTTTCAGTTCTATTTGAACTATTTTAAGTTATCGCCATATTTCTATTTCTAAAAGGAGTCTTGCCTTGGGTCCATTTGAACTATTTGGAGTTATGGCGATGCTCTGTACTCCATATGGAGCCACCCAAATACTTAGATAACTGGTGTGGTTGGGGCAGAATCTCATAGACATGGTTTAAAATTATTGACGGTATATATTTGGCCAGATAGGCGAAGATGTCTTCGATCGAGAAGAGTTATATGCATAATTCGAATCGGATGAGCCAAGAGTATAGAGGAGTCAGAAAATTCCTTGATTTTGCATTTGAGCAACTTGCACCGCTTGATGGAAAAAATTATGTGTCCTTGTATCGACTACAAAAGGTTGACTAGGAAGGTTTAAGAGGAATATGAGGTTGATTTGGTAATATGTGGCATTGACATTAGCTATACTTGTTATTTCTCGCACAGTGAGGAGCTAGATGCAGTCCCTATGGCAACTCACGGTGAAAATGTGAACACAGTGGTCGATGACGATGATATTAATATGGACAATGGCGATGACATAGAGGGTATGATATATGATTTGTAAAGTGGAATAGGCACGAAAACATCGCCAGGTGATCATCCTAATATTAAAGCGAACAAGTTCTACGGACTACTTAAGGATGCCTAGCAACTTCTATATCCGGGGTTAAAGAAGTTTTCAAAACTCTATTTTATTGTAAAGATTCTTCATTTGAAGTACCTCAATGATTGGAGTAATAGGTCATTTAATATATTGCTAGATTTATTAAAAGAGCCTTTTCCCATGGGTAAGATATTACTTAAATCATTCTACGAGGCAAAGAAGATATTGAAAGATTTCGGGCTTGGTTATGACAAAATTGATGCATACATGAACGATTGTATATTTTATCAGAAGGAGTACAAACATGCATGGTCTTGCCATATATACAGAGCACCGAGATATAAAGAAACGGATACCGAGTCTAGTACCAACCGAAGGAAGAAAAATATATATGCAAAGCTTCTCCTAATATACTTTCTACTTACGGACAAACTTTAGAGGTTGTTTATATCATTGAAGAGTACTGAGCACATGAGATGTCATGCACGAGAACGTACAAATGATAGGGTTATGAGACTGTGGGGGAGGGTTTTGGCTATCATACGTAACCCCCCTCCAACAATCGATTGAAGGGTTGAATCTTCAAGATGTGGTGCGTTGTGGAGCGCTGAGCTGTCAAGTACTGAGTTGTCACGCTAACACTGTAGAATAGAGAGAAACAAAGAAGGATAAAGAGAGAGAGAATTAATACAGGATATGGCGATCGACGAAGTTCGACCGAAGCCTATGTCTCCGTGCCATAAGATGCAACCTTTGAATTCACTATCTCTTACTAAAGTAGAGCTACTCTCGACAAACCGAGGAGTACTTATACAAGTGGACAAAGGATGGAGAGGCTTGAGAGTCTGAAGACCAGAAGGCTTAGAATCCTCTGGAAAACAAAAAGTGAAATATTGGATAATGGGAATCGATCTGGATTATTTATAGGGTTATCTATAGATAGGGGTTTGGGAATATTTGAAGAATATTTTTGCGAATATCAGGAGTTTAGGAAATAATATAGGGGGATTTACCAGAACCCAGATGGCATGTGCGATCCTCAAGCAGGGCTACGGATCTCACTGTTGTCTCTACGGGGCCTACGTAGGGCTGTGGGTCCCATTGTCATCTCCGTGAGACCCAGGCAGGGTTATGGATCCCACTATTGTCTCCGTGGGACTCAGGTAGGACTGTAGGTCCCACCATTGTCTTTATGGATCCCAAGCAGAGCTGTGGGTTTTACTGTCAGGCATTTAGCCAGATTTTGCACCCATAGAGACAACCGACTGACTCTCTAACATGGAAAGATTTTGATTAAACTTATCCTGACTTCATATTTGAAGTTCGCAATATCAGGTTAGAGATTGCTAGCGATGTCTTTAACCCTTTTGGGAATATGAGTGTGTCGTACAATATTTAGCTAGTTGTCCTAGATCCATACAATTTACCTCCCTCGATATGCTTGAAGAAGTCTACACAATGATCTCATTACTCATTCCCGGATCCAAATCACCTAGTAATGATATTGAAATTTACTTGCAGCTGTTGATTGAACAGTTGAACAAGTTGTGGGAGGTTGGGGCTGATATGTACAATGCCTCATTGAGCTAGAATTTTTATATGCATGTGACACTTCTATGGACCTTCAATGATTTTTTTATATATACCAACTTATTCGGATGGAGTACTAAAAAAAAATTGGCATACCCTACATGCAATAAGGAAACACATTCATTACGGTTAAAGAACGTAGGCAAGTTCTATTATATGGGTCATCGAAGGTTCCTTCTTAACAGCCATAAGTGAAGGCAAAATAAAAGAGCGTTCAGTGGCAAAAAGAAACTTGCAAAGGCTCTAGAGCAGCTTTCGGGGGTAGAAGTTTTGTATGAATTGGATCAACTCGATGCGGTGACACTTAGGAAAGGTAAAAAGAAGGAATGTATGAAGACTCTACACGTGAGTATAACTTGAAAAAGAATAGTATTTTTTTTAAACTACCATACTGGAGTAGCCTACTCTTGCGATATAACTTGGATATCATACATATTGAGAAAAATATATATGACAACATTATAGAAACACTGTTGAATCTTGATTGTAAGATGAAAGATAATCTTAAATCTCATCTTGATCTTAAGGAGTTGGGCATCCAAAAATCACTTCATCACCAAAAGATTGGGGATAAATATGTGTTGCTAGTTGCATGCTACACCATAAGCTCAAAGCAGAAGACAACCTTATGTGCATTCCTATATTCTTTAAGATTACCGGATGGTTACTCTTTGAATATCGCACGATACGTGTAAGAGAATGGTCAGAAGTTGTCTGAATTAAAGAGCAACGATTGTCATATTCTTATATATAGATTGTTATCCTTTACTAGACATGGGAATTTAGCCGAATAGGTATCCGATTCGTTAATTGAGCTCAACACGTTTTTCAGATAGTTGTATTTGAAGGTACTTTGAGTGGACCAACTTGATCAAAAGGATAGGGATATTGAAATCACATTGTATAAGCTAGAGATGGTAAATGATTCAGATATTTTATTCTTTTTTTAATAAGCCAAAAAACAGATGTAGTATTTGGGCCACAAGCCTAATCGGATTGATCTTTTTTAGGCCTTTAAGAGGCTGCGTATGTACCAACGGGGCATTTATGGACGATAGGGTTGTCTCGTAAGTCGTATGTAATTAAGTTACTTTTAACAATACTGTATGTATGCCATCAATATAATTGAATATCATTGAGTATTTTTATATAGGAGATGATGAGACTTATAGTGACCCCGTCGGACGAGGGTTCTCCTCAAACTCAGTATTTGTCAACTCGGTGCTGGATACTATGCTCAGACCACCCACGCACGACCATGTTTTCTATACGGGCCTTGGAGTCATGCCCTTCTCCTATTTTGGACAAGAGGATATGTACTCGAGGGCTAGGGACACCCAGACTAGGGTGATCACGTAGTTGTAGTATGCGCTAGATGTGGAGCGCGAATAAAGGCAGGCCCTCGAGCACAGAGTTGAGGTAGAGCAAGAGGAGAGGTCGGCCCTCGAGTGGCAGGTTGAGGATGAAAGAGAAGCTCGTAGGGTACTGGAGCATCGACTTGATGAATTCATGGGCCGGTAGAGTGGTGGCTCATAATCAGGTACTTATAAATCTTTATAATATTATTATAAATTATGCATCTTACTAAAATTATTACAAGTACGATTATCATGTTTTTTGAAATCATACAAATCCAAAAGACGAAAACTTATGATTTTTAAACACTTAGACTCTAAATTAGTCAATCGGAGGGCAAAATCTTAAAATATCTACTAAATACTTGTTCGTAAGTCCGAAAGACAAAAAACCATACAAGCATGAAGTATCGGATGTAATCCAATAATGATCAAATTGAATCCGAACCAAGTTCAAAAGTCGAATAGCAAAAACTTATGATTTTCAAACACTTAGACTATTTATTAGTCAATCTGAAGGTAATATCTTAAAATATCTACTAAATACTTGTTCGTAAGTCTGGAATACAAAAAAACATATAAATATGAATTACCGGATGCGATCGGATACGATAATGATCTGATCGAATCCAAACCATGTTCAAAATCTGAAAGACAAAAACTTATGATTTTCAAACACTTAGACTCGAATTTAGTCAATCGGAGTGCAAAATCTTAAAATATCTATTAAATACTTATTCGTAAGTTCAAAATACAAAAAACCATACAAGTATGAATTATCGGATACGATCCGATAATGATCCGATCAAATCCAAACCAAGTTCAAAAGTCAAAAGATAAAAACTTATGATTTTCAAACACTTAGACTCTAAATTAGTCAATTAGAGGGTAAATCTTAAATTATCTACTGAATACTTGCTCGTAAGTCCGAAATATCAAAAAACATACAAATACGAATTAGCGGACAGTATCCAATAACGATTCGATCGAATCCAACCAAATTCAAAAGCAGAAAGACAAAAACTTATGTTTTTCAAACATTTCGACTCTAAATTAGTCAATCGGAGGGAAAAATATCAAAATATCTATTAAATAATTGTTTGTATGTCCAAAATACAAAAAACATACAAATACAAATTAACGGATGCGATCCGATAACGATCTGATCGAATCCAAACAAAGTTTAAAATCTGAAAGGCGAAAACTTTTTTCAAACACTTAGATTTTAAATTCGTCATCCGGAGGACAAAATCTTAAAATATCTACTAAATACTTATTTGTAAATCCGAAATATGAAAAGCCATATAATTACAAATTATCGGATGCGATCCGATAACGATCCAATCGAATCCAAACCAAGTTCAAAAGTCGAAAAATGAAAACTTATGATTTTCAAACACTTAGACTCAAACTTAGTCAATCAGAAGACAAATCTTAAAATATATACTAAGTAATTATTCGTAAGACTGAAATAACAAAAATAATACAAGTATGAATAATTGGATGCGATCTAATAACGATACGATCGATTCCAAACCAAGTTCAAAAGCCAAAAGATAAAACCTTATGATTTTTAAATAATTAGACTCAAATTTAGTCAATCGAAGAGAAAAATCTTAAAATATCTACTAAATACTTATTCATAAGTCTAAAATATGAAAAACCATACAATTACAAATTATCGGATGTGATCCGATTAAATCCAAACCAAGTTCAAAACCTGAAAGACAAAACCTTATGATTTTCAAACACTTAGACTCTAATTTAGTCAATCAGAGGGCAATGTCTTAAAATATCTACTAAATACTTGTTTATAAGTTTGAAATACAAAAAACCATACAAATACGAATTATCGGATACGATCCAATAACGAACCAATCGAATCCAAACCAAATTCAAAAGTCGAAAGATAAAAACTTATGATTTAAAAATACTTAGGCTCTAAATTAGTCAATCGGAGGACAAAATCTTAGATAATCTACTCAATATTTATTCGTATGTCCGAAATACGAAACCATATAAGTATAAATTATCGGATGCTAACTGATAATGATCCGATCGAATCCAAACTAAGTTTAAAATCCGAAAGACAAAAACTTATAATTTTCAAACACTTAGACTCTAAATTAGTCAATCGGAGGAAAAAATCTTAAAATATCTACAAAATACTTATACGTAAGTTCGAAATATAAAAAACTATACAAGTACAAATTATCAGATACGATCCGATAACGATCCGATCGAATCCAAACCAAATTCAAAAGCTGAAAGACAAAAACTTATGATTTTTAAAAACTTATACTCAAATTTAGTCAATCGGAGGGCAAAATATTAAAATATCTACTAAATATATACTTATTTGTAAGTCTGAAATACAAAAAATCATATAAGTATGAATTATCAGATGCGATTCGATAACGATCCGATCAAATCTAAACCAAGTTCAAAAGCTGAAAGACAAAAACTTATTAGTTAATTAAAGGGCAAAATATTAAAATATCTATTAATACTTGTTTGTAAGTCCGAAATATAAAAAACCATAGAAGTACGAATTATCAGATACGATCCGATAGCGATTCAATCGAATCCAAACCAAATTCAAAAGTCGAAAGCCAAAAACTTACGATTTTAAAATACTAAGACTCTAAATTAGTCAATGAAGGGTAAAATCTTAAAATATCTACTAAATACTTGTTTATAAGTCCAAAATATGAAAAACCATACAAGTACAAATTATCGAATATAATCCGATAACGATTCAATCAAATCCAAATCAAGTTCAAAAGCCAAAAGATAAAAAATTATGATTCTAAAAAACTAAGACTTTAAATTACTCAATCGGAGGGCAAAATCTTAAAATATCTATTAAATACTTGTTCGTAAATCCGAAATATAAAAAACCATACAAGTACGAATAACTAATTTAATTTATTATTTTTTAACATCTTTTTATATTAATTATAGATGTCAACCATTTTTATAACAAATATATGTTGTTAATTGGAGAAGGTGCAGTATAAAGGGGATGAGAGCACCAGTATTTGTGCCAGGATAGCGGTGTGAGGGTTTTGTTGAGGGCACCTTTTTATTGTATAAAAATATTTTCGTAATATATTTTGTGAAAATATTAATATTGTGATATATTTCAATATATTATTATCTGTGATTGTTTGGTATTGTGTATTATGGTAATGTGTATTATGAAAATATAAAGATAGGAATTAAATAGCCAGATTTATCATATTTTTGTTTTAAAATTAATATTTTATTATCGATAAACATTATATGGTCTGTCTGTCGATAATGATAATTTTATTAAATGTCATATAAAAAACTATTACCGACAGTATAAAAAAATCATCGGTAATATATATAAAAGTCCCGATGGTACTCATTATTCCTTTGGTGTGTGTCTATATATATATATATATATATATATATATAGGGGAGGGATACTCTCACTAATGGATGCTTACTAATGGGGTTTACAAATGATCCCAGCCATTCATCCGGATCTGATCGATGGATGGCTAGGATTAAACCATCCCTCTCTCTATCTCTCTTTCTCTCTCTTTCGATCAACTAAAACCAGCCCCCCCCCCGACCTCCCCGACCCCGACCCCGACGACTGCGGCTCCGACGATCGACAACCCCTTCCCCTCCGGCGATCGGCGCCGGTCGGGACTACCCCCTTCCCATCTGGCGATCGGCACCGGAGCCAGAGGGGAAGGGCGGTCGAGACTACGCCGATCGGGACTGCTGGTGTTGCCGGAAGGGGAGGGGGTCCGGGCTGCACCGGTCGGGACTGCCGGTGTCGCCAGAAGGGGAGGGGGTCGGGGCTACCGGACGGGAGGGAGCCGTCGGGGTCGGGGTCGGTGAGGGGTGGTTTTAGTTGATCGAAAGAGAGAGAGAGAGAGATAGAGAGAGGGATGGTTTAATCCCAACCATCCATCAGACCCGGATGGATGGCTGAGATCATTTATAAACCCTATTAGTAAGCATCCATTAGTGAGAGTATCCCTCCCCATATATATATATATATATATATATATATATATATATATATATATATATATATATATATATATATATATATATATATATATATATATATATATATATATATATATATATATATATATATATATATATATATATATATATATATATATATATATATATATATATATATATATATATATATATATATATATATATATATATATATATAGGGTTAGAATCGGATAACCCATGAAATTTTAACTTATATTTTGACCCATCATCCTAATCGTTGGATTCAGGTATCAGCTAGTGCTAATTTTTTGTAGAGGTGATATCTATGGTATGTTGATCATCTTCACAAAAAATCAGCACATTCTAAAACCTGTAGGTCCATCATATGTTATAAGCTTTTCTGATCATCAATTGCAATCGTTGATTTGAATAGCATATTTGATGCATTTAGAGGTTTTAAAATGTGTTGATTTTTTGTGAGGATGATCAATATACCATTGATAGCACCTCTACAAAAAAACTAGCACATTCTGAAATCCGAATCCAACGATTAAAATGATGGGTCAACGGATCCTGTCCCATATATATATATATATATATATATATATATATATATATATATATATATATATATATATATATATATATATATATATATATATATATATATATATATATATATATATATATATATATATATATATATATATATATATATATATATATCGATGCTAGTCGATCGTATATTCGTCGGTATATATAAATCGTATACCGATAAGTTTTTTCTAACTGTCGGTAATAATATTATATATACTGACAGTAAACTATATACCGTCGGTAATAATATTTATTAATTTATTTAATTATTCTTATATTATCGATGGGACATAATAATTTATCAGTATTAATATTTATTATTGACAAAAATATTAAACCGTCGCTATTTACTTTCCCGACAAACGGCGACGAGAATATTGTCTGTTGCCATAAATCTATACCGACGGTTATTAGTTATTACTGACAGAATATGTCCTTCGGTAATAATAGTTATTAGTGACTACACATAGATCACCCCTTAGCCCTCTAGATCCATGACCCGCACGTTCGATAAAAGTAGTGACAACGCTCTCACTTATAGGTGCCTTTAGTCCCCTGCCTAGATCCATGAGCCGCGAAGACGATGAAGTAGAGACGATGCTCTCACTTCATAGATGTTGAACCAAGCTGACTCTTGCGTATGCTTTTTCGCTCCTCTTCTCTGCTTGCTTCCACTCCAAAGGTGGCCTCCAAAGTGAGCGACATTGCTATGGGTGCTCGACATGAATGGTGTCATGAGCGCTCTCGCAAGAGCCATCCATACGATGGTGGGATCACACTCGGTGTGTGCTTGTGAAGTGGAGGAAAAACAAGGCGAAAATAAAATAACACTTAGATCTAAGAAGTGACTAAGGTAGATCTTGATCTCTTTCGAGACATTAGATCAAGTTTTTAAGCCTAGCACACTTCAAAGACTCAAGCAACAAAAATCTCCAAAAACTAGATCAAGATTAGGTGTTAGATGACACTTTAGACCCTTCACTAGTTTTGATCTTTCTTAGTTGTATGATCACAAGGAGTTAGAAGACTGTCAAGTGACCATACAAGTAATGAGTCCAATCTCTACAGATTTGTTCTTGGTAGAAGGTTGAAGAGAGGAGGAGGAGAGGATGAAAAGAGATGATGGAGTTCAAGGATTAACTCACTAAAACTAATTTGTTTCTCTCTTCTAATTCCTCTTATAATTCAAAAGACTCATTAGCAGTTGAAGGGTGTAGGGGTGGGCTATTTATAGCCCAATGGAGCCCTTAGGTGGATGGCTAAGACTTAACAAGAGATCCTTATCTCTAAGGGTCTGTCTTAGTCAAGTCGTGTGTATAACCATACAGTCGTGCGCACGACCTAAACGTGGCAAAAGGCCAGGGGATTGGCTGAGACTATCAACCATGTACTCAACCTTTTCAGTAGGTTCAAGACTAGTTCGTGCGCACAACATTAAAATCGTGCACACGACTTTCTACGTGTCATCGTGCCATAGGACCGTCCCATGTGGGGCATAAGATATCAAATAGTGTGATACCGACTAGGATCGTGCGTGTGACTTTTAGTCTGGTAGATACCATTCTATGCAAAAATTCTAAGTGCGGAAAAAACTAAGACAAAGTCGTGCGCACGACTTTAGTTTGGCGGACAATACCTTTTGGCCACCAAAGACTAAGGCATAATTGTGCGCATGAATTTAAAGTCATACGCATGATTAGCCTACTATGCACACACTAAAAGTAGGGCTTTGGCCCTAGCTTTGAACGAAGTATTCAAAGAAGTCTATCATGCCCATGCGGTCATTCCTAGAATAAAGATGCGCATACATCTTGATTTAAAGATTTGAAATGAACATCCATGCGATCAACTCAATCGAAGTATATTCGATCAAAAAAAACATGTGTGTGTGTATAATAGCTAGCCATGCACCTAAATACCCTACACAAAAAGAGTAAAGTCTATTCCTAAAGAGTTTAGAAATGCACCTTCCATGCAAAAGGATGGTGGGAGAGGATATGGTAGGAGTAGTTTTGCCTGCAACGGTACTTCTTTATCGTAAAGGAACCAAATCTAATTCTACCCTTCCGATTTTAGCTCGCATCTACTTACTACACCGGTAAAGTAGGTTTGTTTAAGTCTCTAAAAACTAATGGCAATATAAGGAATCCTAACACGCTACCCTCTAAACCTCTCTTGTGGTACTCTTGTTGATTATTGAGTCCATGATGCCCTAGGTTCGTCATAGGACCTCCTATTTATAGGAACACATTTGTATCCAACTTGGAAAAGGAATCCCACGTGAAAATGCAAGTCGACCGACTTGACTAACATCCAGCCAGAGTCGATCGTGCGCACGACCTGGGGAGATCGTGCACACGATCTATCGATGCAAGTCATGCGCACAACCAGGGACCGTTATGCACATGAACTTCCTAACATACTCGTTCTTTACCCCTTGTGCTTTGTCTTTCGTCGTTCCTTTATATACGAACCTTGGAGTTGTATATGGTTTTTCTAGGGCCACATCTTCAACAATCTCCACCTTGGCTTCAAACAAGACATGAGCACTACCTCGAACACGAACTCCACCTCCTTGTTCCATGAATCCATCTTCTGATCGTCGTCATCGCCTTTGCCCCAAACCGAGAGCCCAATCACTGAACTTCTTGATTGCCCAAGTCTTTCGACTTGGCCCATATCTTGATCATCCTGCCCCTGAACATGCTCTACCTGCACTTTTATTCTAGTTTTAACGAACACCATGCATATGCCGTTGTTATCCCTAATAGGCCACTACTTAAGACCCCTTTATGATCATGGATGTTTCTTCCATCACCCGTCGATGACCCCACCGTAAACCATGACTCATGCTTCGCTCTACGACGCTATCCATGTCCATCGTTCCCGAGCTGTTTCCTATTGACCAACGCTTGAACAACTTTCATACCATGCTACACCGCTAGTGTGCCCACGATTAAGTTTATCGCCATCACGATAGTCATTGCCTTTTTCCTGACGTCCGTTGATAGCTATCGCACCCTACTAGACCATAGGTGTGCTTACGGCCATGCCTGCCACCATCGCATCCGTCAAGGCCCACATTGATCGTTGATGATCCGCACTGGTGCCCGACGGTATCTCCACCAATCACTTATCGGCAACCCATACCAGCCCACTCGTCGGTGGTTGAATACGATGTCGTCGGTGACTCCTTATACCATCGAGGTACTCGCCCTTGATCTGGCACCCATACATGCCGTGCCATCATGGCCTATCATCGTGATTCATCGATCCGGGGAGTAGGCCCCTTGACCACACCTTCCTCCCGGTCTTGCCTCCGGTGTCTCGAATCGCCTCGAGGGAGGAGGTGCTCGACCGTAACCTTCCCATTGAAGTCTTATCTGAAGACCCAAACAACCCGAGGAGAGAGAGCACTGGATCGTGTCTCTCCCTGCTGTGCCCTTTACCTAGGGCGTTGACCGTCATAGCAAAAAGCCCTGGAGAGGGGGGAGATTCCCCCCCGGGCATCTGGCTTCCTTCTTGGGTTCGCTTTCGGGTTCCTCCGTCGCACCACATACCACGTGTGCTTCTTGTCCCTTTGCTTGGTCTTTGTTGTTCTAAGCCATTGAGCTAGAGCTCCCCAAATCACCAATAAGATGCTCTGATACCAATTTATTGGTATCACCCCGAACTCTAACTCTGATACCAATTTATTGGTATCACCCCGAACCTTATCTCTGATAACAAATTATTGCGATCCAAGGCTCTCACGCAGCGGAACACAACGTGCATAGATCCACCATAGTGAAGATGGCTACTGACAAGACTGAGTAAATAGATAAACACAAGCAAAATACCTAAGAAATTACTACGACAAACGACGATCAATAGATTCACTAGAGGGAAAACCTGGGTAGACGTTTGTCTATCACTAACAATCCCTCCTACACCCAACAAAGAGATACCCTCCACACACAATAGAATAGATCCCGCAACTCTACACCCAGAAGAACACCGAAGAAAACCCTTACCGAGACCTTTCGGTCTCCAATTGATTCCCTTCCCTCTCCCTTAATGATGGCTACCCTCTAAACCTCTTTTGTGGTACTCTTGTTTATCCTTGAGTCTCTAATGCCCTAGGTTCATCCTAGGACCTCCTAATTAAAGGCATACATTCATATTAGACTAGGAGGAGTCCTACGTGAAAACGTAGGCCGAACCTCCTGACTCGCGTCCTGTCAGAGTCGTGCACATGACCTGGGAGGATTGTGTGCACGATCTGCCGGTGCAAGTCATGCGCATGACCTGGGACAGTCGTGCACACGGAGATTAGATAGCCGACAAAAAAGCAGGAAAAAAAAAGTTTTTTTTTTTTATCTTTTCTTTCCTTCTGATTATTGTACATCGATGAAAGAAAAAAGGAAAAGGAGAGAGAGAGAGAGAGAGAGAGAGAGAGAGAGAGAGAGAGAGAGAGAGAGAGAGAGTTCTAGGGGTTTTTTGTTGAACCTTAAAGAAGGCTGGTCCCCTACGATGAAGCCGACAACTACAATTTCGTTTACTCCCAAGGATGGCTACAAAGTGACACATATTCTGGCACGCTTCTCATGGAATAATTGTAATTTCAATCACAGGACTTCTGCTTCTGTACCAAATGTGGTCAGAGCAGTCCTAGGAGTCCTAACATCTAATGTTATATATACTATTCCTATAAAGCTGAGCTCATATGCACCACGTGGTCGCCGACATCCTTTAATAAATGCATGAGTTAAATGTGCTCGGGAGAAAGGAAGGACAATCATTAAATATGGATACATTTCGATCAGATAGAGGGGAAGGTAAATAAACCAAGTTACATTTGGATGATTACCATCCACTTCCCTTTTCCATTTCCTCACAGTCATCAGATCTGATAATTAAGTCAGCGAAATAAATGCCATAAATGTGATCGAGTAAATATAGGTTAAGAATGGAATGGCATTAATGCATTGCATTTCAAATGCGGTAGATTTCATACATGCCGAGAAATGGAAGTTGTATAGGTTAAGAATGGAATGGCCGACTGTTCATCTCCGGACAACCATGCATACAAAGAAATGATTCAATGCCAATGATAAATAGTCTAATAGTATATAATACTAAAATGGAAGCCTCTATCCCGGGTTGTCGATTTTTTCTGCATGATGTTGGGTTTTGTGGGATACATATTGATGGGACCAAAGGCCGGGTTGGGACAATTTGAAATTTTTTTCCGAGGTTTTCTTACTTTCGATCAATTTTATAGGCATATGATGCTTCGAAGCTACATATAACTTAAGAGATCATTGATGATGATGCATCGCTGGGTTTGAGGTTTGTAAATCAATTGTACAGTCGGAGGGTTCCAATGGTATGCTAATAATGTGGAACATGATAAACTCTAAATTACTCTTTGTTCCTTAATTTCCTCATCCTTTGGGTGCTACCAAAGGATGAGAAACCAAGTCATCATCTCATATCAAATGTAATTTTTGTATAAAGAAAACTATCATGTAAAATGTATGTCTCATCAGCAACTCTATGAGTCTGTAGATCATTGTTGGTTTGGAATGAGAGTCATCCCATGCCAACTATTGTGATTGTATTTTTTTCTTTGAAATGTTTATAGTATCTTGATTCCCAATACCTTAGAAATGATTTATAATGTGCTGATGATTTGTTGAATTTGGGAACCCAACTATCTTTTTGTGGACTCTTGGTGATTGATTGAAAGCATCAAAAGAGGCATTAGAGTAGCAAATATTGGTTGATATACTTAGAGCAAGAGAAGTAATGAAGACTTCTATGATTAATACTACTATTGGTAATATAGTTATCAGGATTATAAAAAAAAATTGGTGCAATCTGATTATATTGCATTTGGTAATTTGAACCTTGCCATTGTTAGAAACTTCCATTTACAATTGAAAATTAATCAAGATAATTTTGTCATTGAAGGTTTGTACAAAATAATAATATAAATATACCTCACTCAATTTATTAATCACCCTAGAAAGAGCAATAATACGTATTCGGAAGTTCGTAATCTGATACGAAATAATTTGTATATATGTTTGAAAAACAGTCCCGTGCATTGCACGGGTTCAGTACTAATTATCAGCATATAACCAACACACATAAGTCTTCATCCAAAAATAAAAAAGAAGGCTGGTCTATATCTTGTCGGAGGAAGAGTTGGAGTCCGTGCATGCCATCCTTTTTTTGTTTTTTAAGATCGAAAGGTGTCCCAAAACCTTTCGAGTAATGGCCCACTTCAGGCTCGGACTAATCCCTCCGAAAAGCTCGACTCATTCAGAATTTCCCACCGCACTCCTAGGTAAATCGAGGGGGGAGGAGTTGAACATACAGTCGCCTCACCCAAGCATCAGTTACTTGCCAACCC
This sequence comes from Chamaelirium japonicum, assembly GCA_947650365.1. Lineage (NCBI taxonomy): Eukaryota > Viridiplantae > Streptophyta > Magnoliopsida > Liliales > Melanthiaceae > Chamaelirium > Chamaelirium japonicum. The sequence continues at coordinate 22,916,764 of OX393552.1, forward strand.
TCCTATCCCTTGGTGGATGAGTATGCCATCTTCTTGCCACCAATGATAGCGAAGTCCGCATCGATCGAGTTTTTGCTCACTGTGGTTTTTCCAGCAAGATTTCCAGATAAAATCTTCATGTCTCTATTCTCTGTAATTGTTTGTTTTAATAGTATTGTGTATGTTGATTGTACTCTTTCTCGTTTTTCGAGAAACGGTCGTTGGTAAACCGAAATGCTCGCGACGAATCACTTGATTAATGGCTTGAGCTTGACTAACATTGATAGGATAAGGCCTAAAACCTCCCAATTTAACCTGATTTGGTCAAAATTTTGGATTTGGAGACTCGAAATTAGTGTTATAGGTTAGTAAATATTGATACAAGAATTAATTGAATAAGTTGGTATAATGCATGTTTTTACAATTTATATTATCCAACTTATATTGAAAAAACATGCATTATACCGTCTTACTCGATTCTTGTATGGATACTTACTGACCTATACAAGTTTTGATTTTCCAAATCCAATTTTTTTACCAACTCAGGTTGAATTTGTAGGTTGTCAGTCTTATTCTATCAATGTTAGTCAAGCTCAAGCCACAAATCAAGTGGATACATCGCAAGCGTTTCGATTTGCCAACGATGGTTTCTCAAGAAACAATAAAGAGAGAACAATCAACATGTACAATAAATACAACTAAAACAAACAATCACAAAGAATAGAAACACAAAGATTTATTCTGAAAATCCTTTAGGAAAACCACGGTGTGCAAAAGCTCACAACGGGCTTCACTATAAATTGGAGGCAAGAGGACGTCGTACATACCTACCAGGGGATAAGAGAGTTGGCAAGCAACTGATACTTGGGTGATGAGGTTAATTATGTGTCCCCCCCCCCCCCCCCCCCCCCTGATTTATCATTGAATGCAGTGGAAAATTCAAAGTGGGTCGGGCTTTACTAACAGTGGGATTAATCCAAGTCTGAAGTGGATCATTGTCCGAAAGGTTATAGGATACACCTGCGAATCCCAAAAAAATAATATAAACAGAGGATGGCATACATCGAAGAAAACTCTTTCTCCAACAAAATCTAGACCATAAAAATCTCTCTCTCCTCTCTCTTCCTTGATATGCAATAATTAAGAGAGAACAAAAAGAAGAAAAAAAACTAGATCGAATCATCATGTCTGAGGGCTATCTAGTCTCAATGGATACATACATACATATACATATCCTCCTCTTCGTGGCCAGAAAATATTCCGTACATGTTGTACGGGCTGATGTGGTGCAACGCATTGCATGGCCATCCGATGCACTCATCATCGAAGGGTGTAAATCGCATCTAGACGTGATCCAAGGGCTGTGAGATGCTTGTTGGAAGCCAGAATATTTTCTACTCCATCGCATCTTCTTGGAAGCCACAGGTGACGTGGACTGGATGACCTCTAGTTGACCTCACCGACCACGTGTCCTGCTGAAGATCTAACACGTCATCGTCCCGCCTTCGGCAGTCTCGTGTGGCACCGTACCGTGACACTTCGCCCACCACAAGACCAAAGTAACCGGATTTGGGAGCCCTGAAAGGGAAAGACCCAGGTAGTTGTACCTGAGGGTGACCGGTCCATCCCAGTCGGACGATTGAGAGATCCGACACCCGTCGGTCATCCCAAAAAAGGTGACCGCCTCCAGTGTGGACGCCAGCGACAGCCATACCCTCCTTCCAAGAAACTTCACCACACATTCGGTGCGTCTGAACACCCAGCCCACCCATAAACCCAAACCCATTCCTCCACCGAACCACCACGCCCGCCACTACATGGACACACCTCCTCCGTCAACTTCCCCACTGTAAGACCTCTCCCCTCTCTTTCTCTCTCTAAGACAACCCCCGCCGCCGTCACCACCACCACACCTCTCTCTCTCTCTCTCTCTCTCTCTCATTAGCTAGTGACCAACTAATGATAATCACCGCGGAATTCTTGGGTTTGTAGGGAAGGAGAGGATGTCCATGGCAGCGGGGTGGGGGCGGCGGGGCCGTCGACGGACGACAACCCGCCGGTTATACCGGAGGACGGCTACAAGTGGAAGAAGTACGGGAAGAAATACATCAAAAAGAAAAAGATGAATAGGTGAGGATTTGGCGCTGGGTGGATTGAGAAGTACTGATAGAGTTCGTTCTCCATTCACTGAATGGGGGGTTTGATCGATCCACGTTGCCTCTTCCAATGTAGGGCCTATTTTAGGTGCCGGAACAAGACATGCAACGTGAAGAAGAGGGTGGAGTGGCCGCCCTCGGACCCCCGCAGCAGCCTGAGGATCTCGTATGATGGCGCGCACAACCACCCGGCCACCGGGGCCTCGGCTTCGGCTTCGGCTTCGACAGCAGCGAACCGGTATGATCTGGCGAACCAAGTTTTCGGTTTATCTAGTGATACTTCGCAAGATCCTTGACTCGGCTCCGCTGCCTCATGTTAGCCAAACGATCGATCGATCGATATATTTCTCCTCGCAGATCAGTTCAAGCGTTTGGGATCAGAGAATTGGTTGTGTCTCAATCCGATGAGAGCTTCTTATGAGACTTTAAGGATTATGGGGATAATCCTATTAGTAATCTAATAAAGGCATACGTGTTACTTATAATTACTTATACCTCCTATTGGAAAAATAAAACTTGCTTGTACCTTGCTAAGACATTATACTCTAAGCCTCGGTTTGGTCGGCGGAATATGTGTTACACTTAGAACTAGTACCTCGAGTTTTACTCGCAAAACAAATTAATTCCAAAGTATTTAAAGGGGGGTAATATATTTACCCCATGTGGATTGAAGTAATTTTTTTGATAAATTTGATGCAGTATTAGTTCTAGTTTGTTTAGTCTCGAGTGTAACTTTCAAGTAAGTAATTGTGGAATACTTCATATTCCAAAGTATTCTAAAGAAAGATTTAATGAATGTTGTAGAGAGATTAATGCATGCTCGATCTAGAGAGACATAATTTATTCAGAGAGAAGGTTAGTTATAGGAAATATATATGTATGAGTCGGAATCAAGGGACACTGCTTCGCCATGGATCCCGACCATATATCGAGGAATGTTACAATGAGCTGTGAGCTGCCAGAGGAGAAAGTGAGCTGTGCTAACTTTGATCCCCCTAGAAGTTTTAGAATTTGATAAAATTTGGTGAGGTGTTGTCTAGGGTAAGATGATCATCGTCATCAAATTTCAAAGCTTCTAAGTTCATCAAATGGTAGAAGCTTTATATATCGTCCGCAATCCCCGTTAATTTTGCTTCTACCATTTGATAACCCTAAAAGTCTTGGAATTTGATGAAAATTGGTGAGGATAATCATCTTACCCTAGACAACACTCTCACCAAATTTTATCAAATTCTAAAATTTCTAGAGGGATCAAAGTGAGCACATCTCACTTTCTCCTTTGGCAACTCACAGCTAACTCTAACATTCCTCCCATATATATATATATATATAGAGGAATGGGATGCTGCCTATCAAAGCAGCATTTTTTGTTGCTTTGAGACATTGTTTGACCATCCTAGAAGTTTTGAAATTTGATGAAATTTGGTGAGGGTGTTGTCTAGGGTAAGATGATCATCCTCATAAATTTTTATCAAATTCCAAAACTTCTAGGGGGTTCAAATGGTCGAAGCAAAATCAGTCGTCTGCAGTCACCGTTAAAATCTGCAGCATTTTGCTTCAACCATTTGACCCTCTTAGAAGTTTTAGAATTTGATGAAAATTTGTGAGGATGATCATCTTACCCTAGACAACACCCTCACCAAATTTCATCAAATTTCAAAACTTCTAGGATGATCAAACAATGCCTCAAAGCAGCAAAAACGCTGTTTTGATAGGCAGCATCCCATTCCTCATATATATATATATATATATATATATATATATATATATATATATATATATATATATATATATATATATATATATATATATATATATATATATATATATATATATATATATATATATTGTACAGAGAGAATGTAGTCATAAAGAGAGTATTTAGTTGCAGAGAGAATGTATGTATGATGTAGAGAGACGTCGATAAGTCATAGACAGAATGTAAGTTATATAGTGAATATAAGTTGTGTAGAGAGAATTGATGTTGTAGAGATAATGTATGTCATAGAGAGAATATAAGTTATATAGAGAATAGAAGCCGTCAAGAGATTGTGAATACACGTAGATGTAATTGTTGGGTTTAACCCCGGCCACATCGGCTAGGGGACTAGGTGGTGGTGTCTTTATTTATCCTCTGTGGATCTTTCCTTATGACCTAGCTAGGTTTTGTGGCAAGAGTGTATATATCTAATTGTGGTATCAGGCCATTGGGTCCGAGGGAAAGCAGCCAGAGGCAGTGGAGAGATCAAGGGGGGCTGATAAGAGTTAGCGCACCTATCTGCAGAGCTGGTCGGTAGATCCGGCGTGCCAGCGCCTCCGCGAAGTACCCCGCCACTTTACGCATCGCACCACCCTGCGACGCCGCCAGAACCGACATCTCCTTTACCAGCGCGTCAGCCTCCTTCAGGTTCTTCTGCTGCACCGTACCGCCGCCATCAGCACGTGCACCAGCCGGATCCCGGCCTCCTGCAGAGTGGTGGCATCTTGGATTACTTCGAAGCAGGAACGGCGGCAGCAGACGACGACCGCAGCGGCGGCAGACGCTCGGATTTCCCTCGGCCTTTCCAGCAAAAAAGAGGAGCAGAATATCGGTGATAGGCTGATAGCAATAAGAGAATAGGAGGAGAGAGAGAGAGAGAGAGAGACCTGGAGCGATAGAGGAGGGATGAAGAGAGAGAAACACGAGGGCGGCGCCGGCGGAGGAGGAGCTGGTGGTGGGTATCCTGCGGCTGGGATGATGATGGGGAAGGGGAAGAAGATGATGGGGGAGGTGGAGGGGCAGCAGGACGCGGGGGTGGACGAGCTGCTGGCGGCGCTGGGGTACAAGGTGCGGTCGTCGGACATGGCGGACGTGGCCCAGAAGATGGAGCAGCTGGAGATGGCCATCGCCGTGGGGAGCAGCGCCGCGCCAGACGACGCCCTCATCTCCCACCTCGCGTCCGACACCGTACACTACAACCCCTCGGACCTCTCCACCTGGCTCGAGAGCATGCTCTCCGAGCTCAACGCACCCCCTCCCCCTTTTCCTCCTGTCCCGAGCCACCAACAATATCATCTCCGCTTCGACCTCCACCCCGCGGCCCCCGCCGCCTCTGCCTTCATCGATCCCACCGAGAGCATCGCCCCCGCGGAATCCTCCACCATCACCACCGTCGACTTCCTCGCCCCGCCGCGGCCATTGCACTACGACCTCAAGCCTATCCCGGACGCCTCCGATGGTGTCGTGTACGGATCAGAGCCGGCTGCGGATGTCGGCCTGTCCAGAGAGAGGAAGCGGATGAGGGCGTCCTCCTCCTCTTCATCCTCGCCCAGGGGGAGGAGGATGTGGCGGTGGGGGGATGGGGTCGTTCCCCGAGGCCACCGCCTCAACGGAGGTCTCCTCGATGCCGGTGGTGGTGGTGGACTCGAAGGAGGCCGGGATCCGCCTGGTGCACGCGCTGATGGCGTACGTGCGATAGCTGAGGCGGTGCAGCAGAAGAACCTGAAGGCGGCTGACGCGCTGGTAAAGGAGATCTCGGTTCTGGCGGCGTCGCAGGGTGGTGCGATGCGTAAAGTGGCGGGGTACTTCGCGGAGGCACTGGCACGCCGGATCTACAGCCATACACTCCTTCCAAGAAACCTCACCACACATTCTGTGCACACCCAACCCACCCATAAACCCAAACCCATTCCTCGACCGAACACCACGGCCGCCACTACATGGACACACCTCCTCCGTCAACTTCCCCACTGTAAGACCTCTCCCCTCTCTTTCTCTCTCTAAGACAACCCCCGCCGCCGTCACCACCACCACCACCTCTCTCTCTCTCTCTCTCTCATTAGTCAGTGACCAACTAATGATAATCACAGCGGAATTCTTGGGTTTGTAGGGAAGGAGAGGATGTCCATGGCGGCGGGGTGGGGCGGCGGGGTCGTCGGCGGACGACAACCCGCCGGTTATACCGGAGGACGGCTACGAGTGGAAGAAGTACGGGCAGAAATACATCAAAAAGAAAAAGATGAATAGGTGAGGATTTGGCACTGGGTGGATTGAGAAGTACGTACTGACAGAGTTCGATCTGGGGGTTTGATCGATCCACGTTGCCTCTTTCAATGTAATGTACATGCAACGTGAGGAAGAGGGTGGAGTGGCCGCCGTCGGACCCCCGCAGCCGCCTGAGGATCGGAGCCCACGACCACCCGGCCGCTCCAGGCCGGGAAGGAGGCCTCGGCTTCGACTTCGGCGGGAGCGAACCGGTATGATCTGGCGAACCAGGTTTTCGGGCGATCTTGTGATACTTCGCAAGGGCCTTGAGAGAGAGAGAGAGAGAGAGAGAGAGAGAGAGAGAGAGAGAGAGAGAGAGATCATGTTCGCCCGACGATGTTCATTCATGCCTGATGTCAGATCAGTTGAAGCTTTTGGGATCATAGTCGTAGTTGTGTCGAGATCCTATGATGCTGTAGCTGGACAAAAAATATGGAAATTGCTAGAGCTAGCTTTCTTTCTTTTTTTTCTTTTTTTTGCAAGAAAGTCCCTATTCATCTTTCAAATTAACTCCCACCTCTCTCTCTGGGTATAGTTTGAGTGATGCTCAAACTACCAGAGAGCCAGAGTGAGCAATAGGAAGAGAGAAAGGTGAGGGAAGATGCAGTCATTCATTGATATCTGAAGAATATATGATTACATTGTTCTTCGATGATAGATCGAGGAGATCTAGATATAAAGTCATGATTACAATGAAATTCAAACACTGAGGCAGTGAGAGAACCGGCACGAAGGAAATAGCACATAGCAAGTCTCCTGCATTTCACAATGGTATTGTGGATCTTCCATGGGGGGTCAAGCATGCACACCATCCAACAAGAGGGTAATCACTGTGAGGTTGTCCCGTCAAGGATTACGTTGTTAGCATTAATCTTTAGTACGTAGCAATTTGATCCCTTCTAGCTGTCGAGTATCCGGGTCCAGCCCCTGACACCTGCCCGAGATTCAAACGGACACCAAGCACGGGCCCTGTTTAGTCGCACATGCACTGTAGCAATCTGTCGAGGTCAAGGTGATCACAGCTAACAACCGGCACAGAGAATTTAGAGCAATCACACCATAGTACAACTACAGATCGAATATTCGACAATCAAGGATCGGATTAGATTATCACTATCGAGAAATTATAACATGCAGTGGGTCACCGCTTGTCGGAACCCCACAAAACCTTTCTCGATCTCCTCTCACAGAACATTCACGAAGTAGAGAACCCGCTCAAGAGATCCATGAAGATCTTTAAAAGATCAGAGTGTCCGTCGTAGTAGTCTGCACAAAAGTAGAAGCCGAGGTAAACGCGTTGAAGAACCTAGAAGCAAATCCGCGCGCACACATCTTCTTCGTTCTTCTTTCTTCCACCTCCCCTCTCTTCTTCTTCCTCTCTCTCCCTTCCATCTCTTCTCTCTCCTTGCGTCAAACCCTAGCTTAGACCGAGTTTCCCTTTTCTCTTAATCCTTCAATATGGTCTCTCAACCTACTACCGAGAAGTCACTCCACCGTGTCACCATCACCTTTACCCTTCAAGAGCCCGAGTGGAGAACCGCATTGGCGTCCCCCTAGGATCCTACGTTCTTTGGTGAACCTCCTACTCCGTAGTTGATCTCGATCTTCACGTAACTGCAATCGATGATCCCAAGAGTTTTCAATTAATCTTGCATCAAACTTTAGAGCGAATCTTGCATCTCTTAAATAGAACAGAAAACGCGAACCCAAGGAAGACCCAAAAACCAATCAAATCCCGGCCAAAAATAACTCGAACCCGTGGCCAGCCCAAGTCGGTCGTGCACACGACTTGGATACTATGCACATGATCAGCCCTGATGTTTACTTGCCATTTTTTTTTTCGATTGATCGCGTGCACAAATCTGGACCAGTCGTGCACTTAATCCACGTCATGCACATGATATGCCTGATAGATCAGTCTTCATCCCTTCAAATGTGTGTGTGTGTGCGCGTGCGCGCGTGTGTTTCATTGAGGCAAACCCAACAATCTCAACCTATGCCCTATAAAGTCCAACATAACACCCTAAAAATTCCACCACGCCATCTATTTTTGCCGCCATCGCCGTGGCCACTACTAAGAGCTAGTCTGTAATAATCCAATGCCTTGTTGCACTCCTTTTCACCCTACACCGAGTGCTCGATCATCTAGAGCCGATGATTAACCGAGTCCAATTCATCGTTTGACTATGAACTATAACCCACTTCTTCTTTGTTTTTTGCGTGCACGAGCTTGCTCCACCTACAGACTAGCTTGTTCTATGCCGAACGTACCGCTCTCGGAACTACCCTTGCCGCTACCTTGGTATTCCATGCACACGAGCTTGCTCCATCTGCAGACTTATTCATCAACTAACCCACCGCTCTCAGAACTATCATCGTCGCTACCTTAGTCATAGTCTCCACTGCAAACTACCCCCAAGACTGAAGAAGTGTCATCCAAAATTTTCTGAAACCCACCTAATCAATAGTCCCTTACCCAAGAGGATCTAATTCTGAAAGAGGGATTTAGATTGGTGCTTATCGAAACCTGGAACATAACGAACACCGAAAAAATATGTACAATGCATATATCCACACCAACATACAGGTGATCCACAGGTCTGCTTCCTGAAAGCATATCCATTCACCACCTTCCACCCTTACAACCACATGACTGTCAAACCATGAATTGTGTGACCACATGTGGATCCGTTATCCGGTACTCATCCTTGAGCACATTAGTGGCTATCGAGAGATCTCCATCATCAAATGTCCCACACCTAACATTTAGCTCTGATACCATGTACTGTTGGGGATCTGGATCCCCCGACACCAGCCCGAGATTCGGATGGACACCGAGCCTGACCCTATCAAGTTGCACACGCACCATGACAATCCATCGGGTGCAACTGGAAGCATTATGCCCAGATCGAATAATGGGATCCAACAAAGATCAAGCCTAACAACAGGTATATAGAATTCAGAGCAATCACACAATAGTACAACTACAAAATATCCGACAATCATGGAATATTAGATTATCACACTCGAAAAATTACATCATGTAGTGGGTCACTGCTTGTCAGACCCCCACAAAACCAGCCTTTCTCAGTCTCCTTTCACAGAACACCCACGAAGTAGATAACTCGCCCAAGAGATACAGAGATACCGTAAGATCTTCAAGAGATGATAGTACGTATATGCCATAGTAGCCCGCACATAAGTAGAGGCCGATCGAGGTAGATGCAAGGAAGAACCTGGAAGAAGATATGCACACCGTATCCTATTCCTCCTCCTTTCTTCATCCTCTCTCTCTTATTCTTCCTCACTTTTCTCCTTCCTTCTCTTTTCTTTCCTTGCATCAAACCCTAAAATGGGTTTCCTTACTCACTTTATCCTTCAATATCCGCTCTCTCAACCTATTACCGAGAAGCCATACTCCATCGTGTCATCATTTCCATGAGCCTTCAAGATCTCGGGAGAAGCATCACACCAGCACCCCCCCGGATCCAACTTTCTTCATTGGTAAACCTCCTTCTTCATAGATGATATTTATCTTAACATAGCCGTCGTTAACGATCCCTAAATAACTGTTGGAATTGGATCCGCTTATCAGAGTCGCAGCAGAAGCAAAAGATAGATCCGAAATTCATACGGTGTATGTTTCATTACAATTAATTCTATAAAACAATCTACATGCAAATCTATGATCTTAGCATATGTGCGGACACCCTAGAGGCATACTACGATCTACAGAAGACATGCATGCATCTAGTTAGATGTTTAGAATCATCATACCTTATGGATCTATGATCTAGAGATGACGGAACGATGAAGAACCGCACTTGAATCGCAAGAGAAACTATCGGATAGCACCTTGTCCTTTGCGAATTGAAGAATCCTCAAAATCCCGTCTCTGAGTGCAAGGATTACGAGCCGACGGAGGAATCCGTTGCAAAGACGATGGCTAGCCGTGAGATCTCCTCCTTCTCTTTCTCTCTTCTTCCTTCTCCTTCCTTCTCCTCCCTCTCCCTATTCTCTTATAGGGCCGATCTCCCATAGCTTCAAGGAAGCTAGGGCCAGCCCTAGATAGATTAGGATAGAGAGGGGCAGTTTTTAGGGATTCCAAGTGTCTATCGTGAAGCCTGGACGAAAACGCCCTTCACGAAAAGTAGAAACCTGAAAGAGAGACTGAGTGAGGTGCGCTACTCGGAATCGAGTTCCGTCAGCGCTTGTGAGCTCCTGGAATTATTCTGCTCATTCTAAGATCCATATTCAATGTGTTCTAAGCTATATTTTAGTATTTACCAAAATACCCCTATGGCCCGTAACATATGTGAATTAGGTTCTTAGGCTATGAGCTTGCGCTCCATCGTGCTACTTCGCATCGAACGTATCCAACTAAGTCGGGAAACAATTCCTATACGCAACGACAGGGTGGAACCTTCAGGGTTCGGGATCTCTAGCTCTAACCGGATCTCTGATTAACTGTTCCGGTGACAGACCGAAAGTTCCGTTAATCAGCCCTAATCCGATTAACTCGCGTAGCCCCCCAGAGTGCAACGCGATTTGAACTCTAGTGATCCTAAACTTATGTTACTCCCTCGTAACCCTGTTTTCTACTATACTCCGATAATCCTCAGTCCCTCCTATTACTGGTGCCATGATTCGACTCGGGCGGTGGGCGGGCCGGCTCGGAGATGATGAATAGGGTGAAGATGGTAGATGGTTCGGGTATGTAGTTAGATGGCCCCCTAGGTTCGTCAAAAGCTCGCCCCCCGGTGGTGATGAAGATGGTGATGAGAGATGCGGGTTGTAGATGGTCCTCCGCTCCTTGGGTTGGGATGATATTAAATAGAGAGAGGTCCGGACGTTCATGTGGCTGTAGGGTAGAGATAAGGTGGGCTCAAAAAAATGGACGGGTATGATCTTGTGATGGAAGTCGATCACAAGAGGGGATCTTGGATGAATCGGAGGAGATCTAGAGAGAGAGAGTCGGCAGATAAGGCAAGGGAGAGAGAGAAGTTCGTATAAGAGAGATAGATGATCGGTTTTAGAGAGATAAATGGGGCATGATTTGTTGAGAAGATGGACGGTGTGATGGGAGTCCAGGATGATCGCGAGGGGCTGCGGGACTGTGATGAGGAGATAGAGAGAGAGACGGTAGAGAAATAGAGGGAACGGGAGAGAGAAAGAGTTAGAGAGAGAGAATCCAGGAAATAAAGAGAAGAGTCCGGAGCTCTGATGGGATCCGGTTTGCATGGGATTCTAGAGAGAGAAATCCGGAGTGAGATAGCGAGACGTTCGGTAGAGGCTGTTATGGAAGGAGAGAGAAACGGGAGAGAGATGAGTGCCTGGTTTGTAGGAGGAGAGAGAGAGAATCCCGATGTGAGTGGGTCTCGGGCTTTAGAGAGAGAATGTCATACTGGGCGGTTGGGTTCACATGCAAGCATGCATGTGTTTGCTCTAGGATCGGACGGCTAGGATTAGGTGGGAAGATGCTGGATTCCGATTTTACAAGGGAGACAGTGGATGAGCGGCTGCATGCATCGGCACGTGTGGACGGCTGTGATTGGGCTGAGAGAGTGAGTGCTGTTAAGGGGTTTGCTCGGGTACAGCTGCATGCATGCATGGTTCGGTTTTACACATGCACATACATGCATGGCTGCTAGGAATGGTAAGGGACGGCTGCGATTAAGTGGAAAGGAGAGGTGGGTGCACGACCGAGCCGGGCTTTATACTTAAAGACCTATGGGAATGTGCGGCTTCGATTTAGACGGAAGAAGAGGTCATGAGAGATAATCGGGTTTGTGCGATTCGATCGAAGTCATGGCCATGGCGGGTCTACGGGCGACTTTGTATATAGACGGTTGCGATGGGTATGATGGTGAAATAAGAAAAGTAGGGAATGGCCAACTTGGGTTGGTTAATGGGTTCAAGAGCAATAGAGTCACGTGGAAGGCTTGGTCACCCACTTAACATCATCCGCATTCATCATCGGTCCGTCAGAAATGTCCGCATCCGGCCTGTACAACTTCCATCGCATTGCCGTGAGAATATCCATTGCTTGATCATAACGCTCTTGAGCTGACTGCATCAATAACCGGATCAATTCCCTGAAAATCACACATGAAATGACGTCCATAAGATTCCAATATGCGATTATCGACAAAAGAATAATTTAGATTATCAGACAGTATAACTATCATGCATGATATGTATGAGAGTGAACCAATATGCCACTGTGTTCGTATGAAAGTCTACTAAGCAGTGGTGTAAAGATAATTATGCAGTTTACGTGTAGTATGAAAGTTTTACGTAGCAAACTGATGATATATGCATAATACTAAAAGGATAATTCGCACAAATTGGCCGCTCAACAGTGGGGAGCACCGTCAGATCCCGATCGATCATCTGACTAGGGTTTGATGACTTGCCATCTATAACACCACACACCTTCCGATGCTATGCCTAGCATCCGAAACATTGTCAGTCATACTGACAACCACTAGGCCTGGGCTAACTGTGTGGACAGATTGACTCATCAAAATGTACCCATCCAACACTGGACGTCGGATAACCTATAGGGATTACATGTCACTCAAGCACCAGCCGGGTAACCCAACGTACCGTGGTATTGGACTATGGAAGGTCCGCACACGTTGGCACATCAAAGCACCACACAACTGGTTGGCCTAGTGATCATGGTCCCTCAGGGTTAAGGACAGATTATCTATAGTAGTAAGACGGTTTATGCACCAGTGTCTAAATCACTGAACTGTGCACCGTCTTGGTTCCTGTTCAACACGATCATCGTGCTTGGTCAGGTGAATAGGAATCTCACGTTCCCGTGGTGGAGACTTCACCACATCCTCTACTTGCCAACAGCTTATTCTCGGTGAAGCGACCGGTATTACCTAAGCTGTGAACTAGTTCTAGGCCTACACAGAACTGGTCCACTGGGTCTCCCAAGCATGGATCCTCCATGCGCCTCAGTGGCCTACTGTGTTCCCTAGGGTCCTTTTATTATATGAGTATTATCATATACCAGAGTAGTATTCTAATTAAAGCAATAGCCAAAGGTATCTTTATTAATACTAATACAGAAAATCCACGCTAAGGACACACGAGCTACAACAATCTCCCACTTGGCCTAGCGGGGAACAACAGTCTTAACTTCCAAGGCATCAACGTGCTTCTCAAAAGCCTTGGTTGGTAACGCCTTTGTGAAAGGGTCCGCCATGTTATCTGCAGACGCCACCTGAGTCACTACAACCTCCCCTCGCTTCTGCAAGTCCCGGATAATATAGTATTTCTGCTCGATATGCTTGCTCTTCTTGTGATATCTTGGCTCCTTGGATTGTGCTACCGCTCCACTATTGTCATAGTAAAGGACAATAGGATCTTGAGCTCCCGATACGCATCCTAAGTCTGTGAGGAACTTCTTGAGCCACACCGCCTCCTTAGCTGCTTCGCACGCCGTAACATACTCAGCCTCTGTCGTCGAATCCGCGATGCATCCCTGCTTCACGCTCCTCCAACTGACAGCTCCTCCTCCTAATGAAAACACAAACCCTGATGTCGATCTCCTGGATTCCGGATCTGACGTAAAGTCAGAATCCCTATATCCAATCGACATCAGGTCCTGTGAAGAGTAAACTAACTCATAATCTCTCGTCCTACGGAGATACTTGAGTATACTTTTCACAGCAGTCCAGTGCCCTGGATCCGGATTTGACTGATACCTGCCCATCATGCCTACTGCATAGCATATATCTGGTCTCGTGCACTACATACCATACATCAGACTCCCTACAACAAAAGCATAAGGTACCTTCTGCATCTCTGTCCTCTCCTTAGGAGTCTTAGGACCCTGATCCTTGTACAACTTCATTCCATGTCTGAATGGAACCAGTCCCTTCTTGGAGTTGTGCATGCTGAATCTGACCAAGATAGTATCTATGTAGGCTGACTGTGATAGCGAGAGAGTCTTGTTCTGGCGATCTCGAGTTACCTTGATCCCCAGAACATAACTCGCTTCACCCAGGTCTTTCATATCAAATTGAGAGGATAACCACACCTTCACTGTAGACAACGTTCCAACATCGTTTCCAATGAGCAGGATATCGTCTACGTAAATCACTAGAAAAACTACTACAGTCTTATCGCGCACAAAAAATAAGAAGCGGTGCCCTGCAAGAACGATTCATAGAATACACAAAAAATATACTATGCATGATCTACTCGTAGAACCCCGATGGCGGCACATACTATTCATGCGCGCACATGACGGTTTTATGAAAAACATGAAACGCACACCACTAGCATGCTCTGATACCAATTGTTGGAAATAAATCCTTGGCAGAGACCCGCAGCGGAAGCAAAGAATAGGTCCGAGGACCGAGAGCGGTGTGCGTTACATATCAAAATTTTCATCGAAACGATCTACATATGCGTGTATGAAACTAGCATGGCAACTACGCGAACCCCTAACAACTATCTAACGCAAAAGAACAATCTAGCATGTATGCATGTTCTAATTATGTTAGATCTACTTGTTAGAGATCATACCTGCGTGCGGAATCTTTCACCGCGACAAATTTTTTCTTTGTCGATGGAGACGGGCTACGGATCTGCTCGATATAGCTTCAGTGCGATGGCCATAACATTTGGGTCTGAACTCCGATTGGGCTGAAATTTGGACTGCAGGTAGCCAACTTCGAGACGAAACTTTTGCAACAAGTTTCACGTCGTTTGGACTTCTGTAGATCCCGGAATCAGAGAAACAACGCTGATTTCTGTGCAGATTCTGGACAGTAAAAGGTTGCGGGAGACGCCTTCTAGTTCACCCGATCTCACACGATGCATGACACCTCGTCGATGGATCTCTGAGTGCCTCCATACGACGAGCCTTCTCCTTCTACAAAACACCATGCGAGGAAGACGAGTCGCCATCCAATGGCGCAAGCGAGGGAGAGAGAGACGAGAGAGGAGATGCGAAGAGAGGAGAGGGGGTGGCTAGGGTTTCCCCCATGGCTTGGGCCGGCCCTAGGGCTTGCATGGCTCATTAATTTCGTCCCCCCCTCTCTCCCTATGCCTTATATAGGGATGGCCTTATCTTTATGGATAACTCTAGCGGATAGGATTGACTGATTCAAACCTCTCCCTATATATCTCTTCTTTTATCTCTATCTTTTCATTGTTTTCGAAAACGGTCAAAACCAGCCCATTTTCTGCGCCTCATGACCGGCCCTTTCATCGGAGGCAACAACCTCCTAAAACTAATAGGGCCAGCCTTGACCAGTCTCTCAACACTTAGGGCTGGCCCCCTTAGTGCATAGTGGCGCATGGTATGACCAAAACGCCCTTATGTCACTAGTTGGTCGTTCCTCGTGTACGAGACATTGCTAGGCACACATAAGTGAAGTGCACCAGTGATTTCACTATTCTCTGAGGTTCCCATAGGGTGCCCCTAGTAAAGTCAACTAATCAACTCGCAACATATCCCGGTGCATTGCACCCATGTGGCAAAGTCCACTTATGA
Source organism: Chamaelirium japonicum (assembly GCA_947650365.1). Lineage (NCBI taxonomy): Eukaryota > Viridiplantae > Streptophyta > Magnoliopsida > Liliales > Melanthiaceae > Chamaelirium > Chamaelirium japonicum. Next base: position 22,932,446 of record OX393552.1, read on the forward strand.
CAAGGAATTGCTACATGCGTCTCTGCACTAACCTAGGGTTTCCCCTTAGTGCACACACGTAGCTACGCATCTACCGTGCACTAGTGCGAAGCACTCACGGAGCGTAGGCTTGGACTTCTCGCTTCCTCTAACTACATTCTGTGTTTCGAGGAGATGGTATAAGAACCGTACATAATGTCGATAAGGTGGAACCTTCAGGGACCAGGGTTCATGGCTTCCAACTCAGACTCGATCGACACACTACCCGAGTGTACCATCGATCCTCTGAGTCCGAGTTAACCTGCGTAGCCACCCAGAGTGCGACGCAGGCTGCACTCCAATTCCCCCCGGACTTACTATGTTCTCCCTAATACCCCTGCTCTCCGCTTAGTATGGTAAACTCGTTGTCCCTCCACTGGTGCCATGACGCAACTCGAGCGGTGGAGAATTCCGTCAGACTCGAGTGCTCATATGACTCGGTTCCTTCCAGGTTGACCACGTACATCGTACCTCCGATAACTCTGCCGAGTAACCGGATCCGTCACCAGTCGAACTGATGATCACCTGGCCAGGGTTTAATACGACGTAGGTCAGACCAAGGAATGCACCTCCCGTTAGGGGTGTGGATAGCCTGCAGGAGTGACATGCTAATGCAACGCCAGCCGGGTAACCCAGTACACCGTGGTTTTGGATCACTGTATCCGGATCCTCACACATTGGTGCGCCAAAGCACCACACAACTGGTTAGTCCACCAGACATGGTTCCTCAGGGTTTAGGACCGTTTTACCCTAAGCAGAAACACGGTTTAGTGCACCGGTGTTTGCTCACCTATCTGTGCACCGTGTTGGTTCCGTTCGGCCACAGACACTGTGCCTGGTAATGACCGTGGTGGAGACACCCACGCTCTGTCATCCCAACAGCTTAACCTGATAGGGCGACCAACCCTAATCAGAGCTGCGAACGTATTTAGGTTACATGGGACCAGTCCCTTGAGTCTCCCACTCAAGAGGATTACCATGTAGCCATGGCTCTCTGTTCTGTAATCAGAACACGTACTAAGGTACGTACCTAGATGCAATCTTTTACTATCAACCATACATAGCTAAACTATAGGTTTTTACGAGCTGTAGACCTCACCAATTCTAACAATCTCCCACTAGGTCTAACGAGGAATAACGATGTTGAGCTCTGTAGCTTCTACATGCTGCCCAAAAGCCTTTGCAGGAATTCCTTAAAGGAATTGGCAACATTGTCAGTAGATTCCACCTCAGTACCGCTACTTGCATTTCCTCCTATAACTGTCAGATCAAGTGGAGTTTGTACTTGATGGGTTTCCCCTCACGGCGGTGCCTAGTCTCCTTGGACCTTGCTTACCGCTCTTCTGTTGTAATAACAGATAATTGAGCCTCTGGTACGCGTCCCAAGTTCTCTAAGAACTTCCTAAGCCTTACCACCTGATATACTACTTCGCACGCAACAACATGCTAAGCCACTGTGGTAGAGTCTGTGATGCACTGTTGCTTCACACTCTACCAACAACCGCTTCTAATCCCAAGATAAAAATAATTCCTGAAATCGATTTTCTGGAACGCAAATCTGACACCAAAGTCAGATCCTGTGTGTCCAATCGATATCAGGACCTGTGAAGTGCAAACTAACTCACAATCCTTACTTAATGAGGATTTCTGAGTATACCCTTCATATCGGTCCAGAGATCTGGACCCGGGTTCAACTGAAACCGACCCATCATTCCTGCTACGCAATAGATATCTAGCCTCGTAAAACGAATCTGGCTAGAATCTTATCTTCATGCGTAGCATGTGACAGCAAGAGAACCTTGCTCTGGTTATCTCGAGTTACATTGATTCCCAGAGCATAACTCGCCTCACTAGGGTCTTTCACATCGAATTGTGATGACTACAAACATTTATCGTAAACAATATTCTTACGTCATTTTCAATCAGTAGAATATCATTAACGTAAAGTACTAAATACACCCTTGTAGCTATTTCACCTTTCTTGTACCAACTTGGTTTATCCTCATTCTGATCAAATCCGTGTGAGCGGATTCCCTTGATCAAAATAGACATTCCATCCTGGATGCTTGCATCAGTCCATAAATGGACCGTTGCAACTTGCATTCCATATCTTCCTAACCTACTGACACAAAGCCTGGGGCTTCTCATCCATATGTCCTTTCCAAATTCCCGTTAGGGAATAACTGTCTTGACATCCATCAACCAGATCTCCCAAGTATAATGGGCTGCGATGGATTAAGAGGATCCGAAATAGACTTAGGCATAGCTACCAGTGAGATAGTTTTGACATAGTCAATCCCTTCTCCTTTGGTAACTAATCTAGCTACTTAAGTCTTAATCGGGTGCTCTTCTTATACACCTTCTACACCCTGAAGGGTGATAGTGATATAAGTACTGTCAAGACCGTTCCAAGGGACATTGATGCAAATTTACCTCCATGGTCTTTTGTCAGTCAGAGCTGTCGGAAGCTCCCACTACTTCTTCGTAGCTCTAGGGATCATCCTCCTGAAACTCTGGATTAACTATCAAAGTTTCTCCATAGTATCTTTCAGGAGCTCTGATGGTCCCACAACGACGAGGTGGTGGTGGTACAAAGTGAATCGTTTCTACAGTACCTGGTATACTAGTTTCTTGTATCATCTACTCCCACTATGTTTTCAGATGCGCACTCTCTACCAGTACCCCGTAGTTCACCCAGAACTACCTTACTGATAACCTTCCAAACCTCAAGATCATAGAATAGTCCACCTTATGCCTCCTAAGGGTAACCTACAAACAGATATACCTGAAACTACATCTCCATCTCATCCCTCTTGTCCCTTTGCACAAGTGCAGGACAACCCTATATCTCGAGACTCTATAGTGTCAGCTTTCGCTTAGACTATAGCTCTCTATAGGTCTGAGGCACTGATCTAGATGAGAGATAGTTTCAGATATAAGCTACTGTTTTAAGGTACAACCCCACCTAAAGGTGGGTAGTACACTTGGCAATATTCATCATACTACGGACCATGTCAAACAGAGTCCGATTCCTTCTCTCGGAGACTTCATTCTGACGTGTCATCCTTGGAGCATTTAAATGGGAGATAATCCCATGCTCCTTTAGGATCCTATGGAACTCGTCTGATAGTGACTTATTCCTTCGATTAAATCGAAGAGTCTCCTATCGTCTGGACGTTCTTGGAACCATAGACGTCAAAATTAACTAACTCCCATACCTTCGTGGCCCTTTTAGTTATTCTGCCTTCCAGATTACACTCATAGGTTAGAAGGATCTCCGATGATTCTGTGAACAAAAACTCGGCCTTCTTTCACCTCTGAATTTATCTAAGGCAGAATATCTAAATCAGAGGGGTCACAAATGGGATAGCTTTTCCGAAGGATTTAGATGAATTTAAATTAGACGCTGCAGCTGTCATGAAATCTATTTCCGAATTAGGATTATATATAAAGAGATTATTCTGATCTATTTCTCTAGTAATGAAGCTATCTATTTAGTTTAAGATGCACACCTACGGTGCTGTCTAAAACTAAAAACTTTATTTACCAAAGAGGAAACAGAACTACATCTCTAAAAAACAAAATCCGTATTTCGGAAAAACTAAGACAATCATATCTAACAGCTTCCACAGCGGCTTATGGCATCAGTACCTATGTTAGGATTAATTCACTATAAAGTAGCCTTCTACTTTCCTTGAATCTCTGTAGACCCGAAGTCTACATTCCAAGAAGCATAAGAACTGCTACTAGATAGCGACTCAACTCCTAACATCCTGAGGCCATACTCAATCTTCAAATACCACCTATGCTCGCCACAGCGAAAATACTTCCGTCCTTGGCGTTACCAGACTTAGGATTCCACACCAGTTTCTGTACTAGAATAGTTTTCGATCTCTTATAAGTTATTCCCTTAGGTTCTTCTAAAGAAGACCTAGGTTAAGCACTAAAGGCATTGCCTTTAATCTTGATCTCATCCTTTGTCTCTTGGAAATCTCCTTAGAAGTTCTGCGTTTATCATCTCTAACTTGTTAAAGCTAAAGTCTCTGATAACGCCTTCGAAGGTTCCAGACAAGGATGCAAGATAGACGTCTTCCACCACCTCGTCATCTGGTACTATGTCTTTGGAATCTAGTTCGATCTGGAACTCAAGGATGTGTTTCCGAACAAGCATTCCCTCTGACATCTTGGTACCGACAAGTATCTTGGTGGATAAGCGATGAGTCTACTGACTTCGCCTAGCAGATATCTTATGCAAGTAAAACTTTATTAGAGAAGACCCGGCATATCTCTGACTTGCTTCTAAAGAGTTGTCCGCAAGTCTGCTATAACATAGCACTTGCACATCTCCTTAGACTCTTGCTAGTCGTCATATACCCTAGTTAGTGCCCTAGTAATATCTGGACCCATTAGGTCTAGTACAGGGATATTTAGATTGGAAGCCAATGTACGTTTACTACCCGAAGCATAAGCTAAAGATAGCGCTTCCGCTCTACGTAGTTAGAGACCCGATAACTGGTTCTCTTATGGGATAACGGATAGGGGATCTATACGGTTGAATGAAAAACGAATGCAAAATAACTTATTTTATGGATTTTAAAAAACAAGCTAATTACATCCAAATATCAGCGCTACCCTCACAGCGAAGACACCTCTATGGATTAATTAACCATGTATGTAAGATCTCGGAATCGACTACACCTGCCCTAGGGGGCATCATGCAGCATCAATCTGCTTACACGGGCCTTTCCTTGGCCCAGTCCAAATCTGCCAACTAAGGGCTTTGATGGACCATGGTTGTCCTTTTGGCCAGTGCCACGTGATCCCCATTGTGCAAGCAACGGATGCCTCACGTCCACTTCGGATGCTTACCCACAAGCCTAGGTAGTTACGACACGGGAGTTCATGCGGCCCCCACTAGGGTGGGATGAAAAGCCCTTCTCTCCTCACCCCGTAACCACCATATCCCAAAGGAGACTGCTAAGTCATCTAGCATGGAAAAGACATAACCCTCACCCTAGGGGGTGTCGAGCTACGCCCTTCCACCCAGACACAAAACAGTTGGTTGTGGAGGCCAGAGGATCTCTAAAAGTCCTCTTACACATCCCTTATTATATTTGAGGGTTATTTAATGCAAGTATGAGTGTACACTAAGGTCGCGACAACCTATACACTAGACCCTGGTCATACCATGCTCCCACTAGCGTTTCAAGCCTTTCGCGAAGCATTAATCGATCTCGGAATATCATAGTCCCTGCCTCAAGTGGATTTCTCCACTCAAGGGTCATATTACATATCCCAAGAACGTCGATGCTCTGCAAACCTGGCTATCACGTTAATGCTCTGGAGCCTAGCCTAAGGTCAGACTGACAGGAAAGGTTTTCCACTACCATAGCGCCTCGCTTATAAATTTGACGAATGATGTCATAGTAGAATTCCAACTCATTCTAGGTTTCGATGCTTGCCAAATAGGCACACCCGACTAATCGGGTGTTGACCTAATGGGGGCATAACCAAATATGAGGAATTCATGCTATCATCAAGGGTCAATTAAATAATAGGCGTCACTAGTGGAATCCTATCCTAATAAGGTCGCTAGGACCCGAGGGGAAAGGGCATCCCTCTAACACAGATAATCAAATTATTACATCGGGGTTCTCTACATAAATATAAAGAACTACTGAAAGAAACAAGCACACAACTGAATCAAGTTCAGGGTCCGACCCCTGAACCTGACTGGCACAGCGCAGGCTCTCTGTCTCCTTCGCAAGGTTCCTCGATCCGATGCAAGCCTCTGTATACGATCTCCTGACGCTTTCTGCCCTTTGCCGTCATCGTGTACGCTTCGCTGGATCGCCATCGTCCTCCAAGGTTCCGCTCATCTTCCCGGTGGTTGGATCTCCACGGCAAGTCCTCCTCTTCAATCTGTAACCGAAAAAGATCTAGTACGCTTCGAGCAAGTGCTCGCTCGTACATAATTTCCTAGAAAGAAAAGGAAAACAAACCTAGCATAAGCCTAGGAATCAAGGGTGGTAAATCTTTACCTCTTGCCCGACTATGGCTCTAAAATCTATCCACACACAGAAGAAAAAACATCCAGACAAAATCGCTAACACGGGGTCCGACCCCCGGTAGTAAGCAATCACATATCCAGAATAATTTTAGAAGCGGTGCCCTGCAAGAACGATTCATAGAACACACAAAAAATATACTATGCATGATCTACTCGTAGAACCCCGATGGCGGCATATACTATTCATGCGCGCACATGACGGTTTCATGAAAAACATGAAACGCACACCACTAGCGTACTCTGATACCAATTGTTGGAAATAAATCCTTGGCAGAGGCCCGCAGCGGAAGCAAAGAATAGGTCCGAGGACCGAGAGCGGTGTGTGTTACATATCAAAATTTTCATCGAAACGATCTACATAGGCGTGTATGAAACTAGCATGGCAACTACGCGAACCCCTAGCGACGATCTAACACAAAAGAATAATCTAGCATGTATGCATGTTCTAATTATGTTAGATCTACTTGTTAGAGATCATACCTGCGTGCGGAATCTTTCACCGCGACAAATTTCTTCTTTATCGATGGAGACGGGCTACGGATCTGCTCGATATAGCTTTAGTGCGACGGCCATAACTTTCTGCTCCGAACTCCGATTGGGCTGAAATTTGGATTGCAGGTAGCCAACTTCGAGACGCAACTTTTGCAACAAGTTTCACATCGTTTAGACTTCTGTAGCTCCCGAAATCACAGAAACAACGCTGATTTTCTGTGCAGATTCTGGACAGCAAAAGGTTGCGGGAGACGCCTTCTAGTTCACCCGATCTCACACGATGCACGATACCTCGTCGATGGATCTCTGAGTGCCTCCATACGACGAGCCTTCTCCTTCTACAAAACACCACGCGAGGAAGATGAGTCGCCATCCAATGGCGCAAGCGAGGGAAAGAGAGACGAGAGAGGAGATGCGAAGAGAGGAGAGGGGGTGGCTAGGGTTTCCCCCATGGCTTGAGCCGGCCCTAGGGCTTGCATGGCTCATTAATTTCATCCCCCCCTCTCTCCCTATGCCTTATATAGGGCCGGCCTTATCCTTATGGATAAGTCTAGCGGATAGGATTGACTGATTCAAACCTCTCCCTATATATCTCTTCTTTTATCTCTATCTTTTCCTTGTTTTCGAAAACGGTCAAAACCAGCCCGTTTTCTGCGCCTCATGACCGGCCCTTTCATCGGAGGCAACAACCTCCTGAAACTAATAGGGCCGGCCTTGACCAGTCTCTCAACACTTAGGGCCGGCCCCCTTAGTGCATAGTGGCGCATGGTATGACCAAAACGCCCTTATGTCACTAGTTGGTCGTTCCTCGTGTACTAGACATTGCTAGGCACACATAAGTGAAGTGCACCAGTGATTTCACTATTCTCTGAGGTTCCCGTAGGGTGCCCCTAGTAAAGTCAACTAGTCAACTCGCAATATATCCCGGTGCATTGCACCCATGTGGCAAAGTCCACTTATGACAAGGAATTGCTACATGCGTCTCTGCACTAACCTAGGGTTTTCCCTTAGTGCACACACGTAGCTACGCATCTACCGTGCACTAGTGCGAAGCACTCACGGAGCGTAGGCTTGGACTTCTCGCTTCCTCTAACTACATTCTGTGTTTCTAGGAGATGGTATAAGAACCGTACATAATGTCGATAAGGTGGAACCTTCAGGGACCAGGGTTCATGGCTTCCAACTCAGACTCGATCGACACACTACCCGAGTGTACCATCGATCCTCTGAGTCCGAGTTAAACTGCGTAGCCACCCAGAGTGCGATGCAGGCTGCACTCCAATCCCCCCCGGACTTACTATGTTCTCCCTCATACCCCTGCTCTCCGCTTAGTATGGTAAACTCGATGTCCCTCCACTGGTGCCATGACGCAACTCGAGCGGTAGAGAATTCCGTCAGACTCGAGTGCTCATATGACTCGGTTCCTTCCAGGTTGACCACGTACATCGTACCTCCGATAACTCTGCCGAGTAACCGGATCCGTCACCAGTCGAACTGATAACCACCTGGCCAGGGTTTAATACGACGTAGGTCAAACCAAGGAACGCACCTCCCGTTAGGGGTGTGGATAGCCTGCAGGAGTAACATGCTGATGCAACGCCAGCCGGGTAACCCAGTACACCGTGGTTTTGGATCACTGTATCCGGATCCTCACACATTGGTGCGCCAAAGTACCACACAACTGGTTAGTCCACCAGACATGGTTCCTCAGGGTTTAGGACCGTTTTACCCTAAGCAGAAACACGGTTTAGTGCACCGGTGTCTGCTCACCTATCTGTGCACCGTGTTGGTTCCGTTCGGCCACAGACACTGTGCCTGGAAATGACCGTGGTGGAGACACCCACGCTCTGTCATCCCAACAGCTTAACCTGATAGGGCAACCAACCCTAATCAGAGCTGCGAACGTATTTAGGTTACATGGGACCTGTCCCTTGAGTCTCCCACTCAAGAGGATTACCATGTAGCCATGGCTCTCTGTTCTGTAATCAGAACACGTACTAAGGTACGTACCTAGATGCAATCTTATACTATCAACCATACATAGCTAAACTATAGGTTTTTACGAGCTGTAGACCTTACCAATTCTAACAAAGGTAACGAGTTACCCGACTACGACCCTCGAACATTTCCTTTAGGTAGAGCATCATGTCTGAAGCAAAGGTCATGTCTTCGACTTGCTTCTGAAGGACGGTCTGCAAGGATGCCACTATGTAGCATTTGCACATATCATCAGCATCTAGCCAGTCTTTCCATTCCTTTAACTAGGCCTCAGTTGTACTTGGTCCCGGCATGGCCGGTTGAGGGGTACTTAGGGCAATTATGTGTTTGCCAACCCTTAGGACGAGCATCAAGTTATGCTTCCAGTCCTCGTAGTTTGGTCCCGTAAGTTTGTTATCATTAAGTATGGAGGCAAGGGGGTCGAGCTTGGTCATGATTTCTGTAAACAATGGTTCAACGCAAAATTATGGTTTACTATAATCTATTTTATGGAATTTAGAAATTAAAAATATTTACTTCAGTCGCTATGTCTTCACTACCTCAAGTGGAGACATCCAGGAATCTAAATTCCCTGGGCTCGAGCACTGAGACTATCGGCCTTGAATTAGAGACAGCATCTTGGTAAGAGCATGCAACCGCTTCTGCCAACGGGGTTTTTACGACCCAGTCTTCATCAGAATTACCCATGGTAAACTGAAAGACCTCCCAGTCTCCTTTTGGCCAGCTTTATGTGACCCACGTGCGTAGCAACGGTGGCATCACACAAGCTTTCGGATGCTTCCCACAAATCTAGATGGTATCGACAGGGGGGTTCATAGGCTCCCGTGGTGCAGGAAAAAACCGTCACCCATTGCCACCGGCATCCTCCATGTCCCGTAGGAAACCACTAGGCGAACCAGCATGGAAGAAAACACAACTCTCACCTGGTAGGAATATCGAACTGCGTACCTCCCACCCAGACCCTTAGCAGGTTGATTGTGGAGGCCAGGGGCTCCCCTTTGGAGGGAACCTCTTACACATCCCTTCTTTATGAGGTTTTATGCATATCTAGAAAGGTCACGACCTCCTAGACTTAGACCCTGGTCTACCGTGCTCCCACTAGGATTACAAACCCTTCCTCAAAGTATTAGTATCCTCGGAAAATATCATAGTCCCTACCTTGAATACTCAGCTTTTGTCTTTCTTGCAAGGATCACATTACATAGATTCCAAGGATCTCAATACTTCACTAGTTTGCCCATATTCCTAAGATTTGGAGCCTAGCCTAAGGTCAACATGGAAAGGACTCCCACTACGATGACGTCTCGTTCACAATTTGATGCCTGATGTCATAGTAGACCTCATCTCATTATAGGTTTCGATGCTAGCCAAATAGGGACATCCGACAACCTCCGCCGGACCTCAACCTAATGGTGGCATAACCAAATCGTGATGAGTTCATACTACCATCAAATATCATCTAGAAACGAGTATCACACTGTGAAATCCTAACCTAACTTGGTCGCTAGGACTACATGGGGAAAGAGCATCCCATTAGGGTTATCATACTTCTTATGGAGACATTAGTTAATTATCTCTAAATAAATCTAACACTACGTCTATCTCGGTGCACAGTACTTGGCTACCTGAACTACCATGAGGGCGGTTACCACCTTTCCTTTTAGCTAGCCACCGGATTCGCATATGTTAGAACCATATAGAGACACCGATGAATCTATAAGCTTAGTACTAACCCTAAGCCTGATCTAGAGACAAACTCACAAGCAAGATAGATAATCACATTATCATCGGGGTTCTCTAAATACTAAATAAAGAGAAACAACAGAAATAGCATCCAAACTGAATCAAGTCCGGGGTCCGACCCCTGAACCTGAATAGCACAACCAAGATATCCTGCTCTTCCGTTCTGCACGATCTCTGACGACGATCCCTATCATCGCCAACGTGCACGCTTTCACCGGGTCTTTGCACGCCATGGTACCGCTTGCCCGAACCGTGGATGTAGCATCATCTCCTAATTCCTGTAACCGAAAAACTAACACGCTTCGAGCAAGTGCTCGTTCGTGTACAATTTCGCTAGAAAAAAAAAACAATGCTAGAAAAATGGCCAGGGAACCGAGGATGGTCAACCCCCACCCTCGCCCATGTAGAGCCTTAAAATCCACAAGTACAATAATAATCAATGCAAAATTAAATCCGGGGTCCGACCCCCGGAAGCATGCAATCACAGATTACTATTCAGGGCGGCACCTGCAAAAAGACTATACATAGCACAATCCATATGCATGATCTACGCCGAACCCCGACGAAAACATATGCCATCATATATTCACATGATGTTTTTGACGAATTCATGCATGAAACACAAACCAAAGCGTGCTCTGATACCAATTGTTGGAATTGGATCCGCTTATCAGAGTCGCAGCGAAAGCAAAAGATAGATCCGAAGATCATACGGTGTATGTTTTATTACAATTAATTCTACAAAACAATCTATATGCAAATCTATGATCTTAGCATATGTGCAGACACCCTATAGGCATATTACGATCTACGGAAGACATGCATGCATCTAGTTAGATGTTTAGAATCATCGTACCTTATGGATCTATGATCCGGAGATAACGGAACGATGAAGAACTGCACTTGAATCGCAAGGGAAACTGTCGGATAGCACCTTATCCTTTGCGAATTGAGGAATCCTCGAAATCCCATCTCTGAGTGCAAGGATTACGAGCCAAAGGAGGAATCCGTTGCGAAGACGATGGCTAGACGCAAGATCTCCTCCTTCTCTTTCTCTCTTCTTCCTTCTCCTTCCTTCCTCTTTCTTCTCCCTTCTTCTTCCTCTCTTTTCCTTCGCCGAAACCACAAAGGAGGAGGACAAAGGGGGGGTTCAGATTTTTTGGAGGAGAGGAGGCACTTAGGGCCGGCCCTCCCTCTCCCTATTCTCTTATAGGGACGGTCTCCTATAGCTTCAAGGAAGCTAGGGCCGGCCCTAGATAGATTAGGATAGAGAGGAGCGACTTTTAGGGATTCCAAGTGTCTATCATGAAGCCTGGATGAAAACGCCCTTCACGAAAAGTAGAAAACTGAAAGAGAGACTGAGTGAGGTGCACTACTCGGAATCGAGTTCCGTCAGTGCCTGTGAGCTCCTGGAATTATTCCGCTCATTCTAAGATCCATATTTAATGTGTTCTGAGCCATATTTCAGTATTTACCAAAATACCCCTACGGCTCGTAACACATGTGAATTAGGTTTTTAGGCTCCGGGCTTGCGCTCCATCGCGCTACTTCGCATCCAACGTATCCAATTAGGTCGGGGAACAATTCCTATACACAACAACAGGGTGGAACCTTCAGGGTTCGGGATATCTAGGTCCAACCGGATCCCTGATTAACTATTCCGGTGACACACCGAAAGTTCCGTTAATCAGCCCTAATCCAATTAACTCGCGTAGCCACCCAGAGTGCGATGCGATTTGAACTCTAGTGATCCTAAACTTATGTTACTCCCTCGTAACCCTGTTCTCTACTATACTCCGATAATCCTCAGTCCTTACTGGTGCCATGATTCAACTCGGGCGGTGGGGAGCACCGTCAGATCCCGATCGATCATCTGACTAGGGTTTGATGACTTGTCATCTATAACACCACACACCTTTCGGTGCTATGCCTAGCATCCGGAACATTGTCAGTCATACTAACAACCACCAGGCTTGGGTTAACTGTGTGGACAGATTGACTCATCAAAATGCACACATCCAATACTGGACGTCGGATAACCTGTAGGGATTACATGTCACTCAAGCGCCAGCCGGGTAACCCAACGTACCGTGGTATTGGAGTATGGAAGGTCCGCACACGTTGGCACATCAAAGCACCACACAACTTATTGGCCCAGTGATCATGGTCCTTCAAGGTTAAGGACAGATTATCTATAGTAGTAAGATGGTTTATGCACCTGTGTCTGAATCACTGAACTGTGCACCGTCTTGGTTCCTGTTCAACACGATCATCGTGCTTGATCAGGTGAATGGGAATCTCATATTCCCGTGGTAGAGACTTCACCACATCCTCTACCTGCCAACAGCTTGTTCTCGGTGAAGCGATCGGCATCACCTAAGCTGTGAACTAGTTCTAGGCCTACACAGAACTGGTCCACTGGGTCTCCCAAGAATGGATCCTCTATGCGCCTCAGTAGCCTACTGTGTTCCCTAGGGTCCTTTTATTATATGAGTATTATCATATACCAGAGTAGTACTCTAATTAAAGCAATAACCAAAGGCATCTTTATTAATGTTAATACAGAAAATCCACGCTAAGGACACACGAGCTACAACAATAACAAATCATCAAATCCTAGTCATATGATCAATCGAGATCTGACGGTGCTCCCTACCACCCGATTCAAATCATGGCACCAGTAACAGGAGGGACTAGAAATTATCATAGTATAGTAGAGAACAGGGTTACGAGGGAGTAACATAAGTTTAGGATCACTAGAGTTCAACTCACACCACACTCTGGTGACTACATAGGTTAATCAAATTAGGGTTGATTAGCGAAACCTTCGGTGTGTCACCGGAACAGTTAATCAGGGATCCGGTTGCAGCTAGAGATCCTGAACCTAGAAAGTTCCACCCTATCATTGCATATAGGAACTATTCCCTAACCCATTTGGACACGTTAGATGCGAAGGAGCACGATAGAGCACATGCCCAAAGCCTAAGAACCTAATTCACATGTGCTAAGGGGTTATAAGGGTATTTTGGTAAATACTAAAATATAGCTCAGAACATATTAAATATGGATCTTAAAATAAGCGGAATAATTCTAGAAGCTCATATACGCTGACGGAACTCGATTCTGACTAACGTACCTCATTTTATCTCTAGATCAGCGGTATCCCAACAAAAGGACATTTTTATCCAAGGTGTTATGGAGATAAGGGAAACCCTAACCCATGTCCTTTTCCACTTGGAGAAATCCCCCCCCCCCCCCTTCTCTTGCGGCCATCATAGGGCCGGCCACAAGTGGTTTGCGCTAGCGCAAGCCACTTGGTGACCGATCTATAAAGGCACAAGGAGAGGGGGAGGAAAAAACCTTAATGCTCTCTCCCTCTCCTTGAGAAATCCAACCCCCTCCCCCTCCCCTTTGTGGTTTTAGACAAGGAAAAGGAGAAAGAAAGGAGGAATAAAAGGAGAAGGAGAAAGAAGAGAGAAAGAGAAAGAGGAGGTCGTTGAGGCATGCCATCTACTTCACTATGAGCCATCCTTCGTCGGTATGTCATCCTTGCACTCAGAGATTGGACATCGTGGGGTCCTTCCTTCGTAAAGGACAAGATGCTATCCAACAGCTTTTCTCTCAGTTTGCGTGTGATTCATCATCAACGATTGCTCGATTTTTCTCGGATAAAGATCCGAAAGGTATAACGATTCTAAACACTTAACTAGATGCATGCATGCAGATCGTACTATGCCTCTAGGGTGTCCACACATATGCTAGGTTCATAGATTCGCATGTAGATTGTTTGAAGAATAAATTATGATGAAACATACACCACAAGATCCTCGGACTATCTTTTGCTTCCGCTGCGACTCTGATAAAGAATTCAATTCCAACACCTACGAGTAGCCTGAAAGGGAAACCAACATGTTGCAAGGGGCGACGTAAATGGGTGTCGAGTATCGAGCAATGTTGATGATCGGCAATTCCGGTGCAGTAGTCGCACGAGATGTCAGATGCAAAGCACTAATTGCAAAAGTGCAGCAGGTCGTCGACTAGCGATCAGCTAGCTGAAATAAATCTCGGGCAAGTGCTGGTTTAACTTACTAGTCATGTCTTTTGTGGCCAATAGATGAGAGATAACATCCTCTGGGAGAGACAATTCCTGAAAAATTTACCACTCCAAGGCTACAAGCAAGTTTGCCTAGAAGATCAGCTCTGAAATTTGCACTTCTCGGAATTCATTGGAAAGTCACCACACTGAGTTGCTACCAAAGGGTCCTGTGCAAATAACATGGCCAGTAAGCTCTCGGCCAAAACCTATAACCTAAAACATTGCCTCCATGACAGCCAACTGAGAGTCGAGAAATAAAGTAACTTAGCGTAAGCTCCTTTTTTGAAGCTCGTCGAGGAGTCCCACAAGGGCATAAATCTCAACGTGGAAAGCCGACTCCACTCGGCAGATAAAAGCACAAGAAGCCAGCAGGGAGCCCTCCTGGGAGGTCAAGATCCAAGCATACCGTGCTAGTTCCTTCAATGAGCGGAAAGAGCCATCCATCCAAGCGAATAAGAGTGGGCGATAAAGATCTCTATCAGGGTGAGAACCTTTATGAACATGTAGGCTCACATATTGATGGGCTTCCTGAATTGAAGCGAATAGCAATGAAGAGAGGGATGAAGGATCATCCTTGAAAGCCTGTTGGCATCGTAACCTCCATAGGTCCCAAAGACCCCATGCAAGGAGTTCACTTGAAGTAGGAGAAGGCCCGAGAAGTTGCGCTTTAGGAATATGACATCATAGGAAGGATCAGTCAAGCAAGATTCCCAAATACGATAGTGAATATAACCCATACCAATCCGAGAGCGCAACATGCTTCCAGTGGGCAAAGCATTGTGCACCAATTTCCAAAGAAAATTTTTGATGCGGGGAGGAACCCGGAAGCTCCAAAAGGTTATCCAAGGATTGACCATCCCGGCGGTAAGGGGAACAGGTACATGCAAACCCAGGGTCTCCGGCCATCATCCTCTATTACTTAGAGGGGGGGCTGTAGTTAATGGTATTAGCGGATCTCCTGGCTTTAATCATAGCCTTTAGAATGGCCGAGGCCTTTCGGAGGGGTAAGTTGCATCCATCAATCAGGATCCCAAGATGTGTCCATGGTCCAGAGCGGAGAGGCATGCGCAACGCCCGACAGATCCTCTTTTGTATCTGTGGAGAGAGACTCCGAGAGATCTTAATCATGGATTTGTTTGCATTTATTCTCAGACCCGTTTGCTGCTCCACAAGCCGAAAAACCGATCTTAATCTCTAAGCATCAAGCAGAGTGGCTTTAGTAACAAGAAGTAAATCATCGGCATACACCACCGAGGTGAGGAGTGGGGAGGTCCGAGAAAGCATCATACCAAAAATACCACCACGCTGCATACTTTTTGATCCAGCTCCAGATATAGAACCTGAGAGATGAATAGAAAGAGGTATGGGGATAACGGATCTCCTTGACACAAGAGGGGAAAGAAAGGTTGTATTGGTTCGCCATTAATTAGTAACGCCGCCATGATCCACCGAACCCTAACCGGGCAAATCCCATTTGCAATTGACTCGATCAAAGGCTCTCTCTAAGTCTGCTTTGATGGCCATAAAGGCTTTGGTCTTGGTGTCATGATGTAGTGAATGAAGATTTTTACAATAAAAATGTCCCTTTTCATTCTATTGCTTCAATTGTCCATTCCTTTACATGGATTTTTACTGTTGTGATTCACATATAGTGTTTTCAATCTTCATTAGATGTATATCAACGATCTATCATTCGATTAAGGCGAACATCGGGCAGGGACCGATTTTGACTCGGGCTACACGGCCTACCTAGATCCAAATTTGCGCTCATGGGGTGCAAAGAAACAGGCAACCATCTCTCGATCAAGCGACCAGGCTGAATGCCAAGCGCTAGCATCAACTACTATTGAGATCCTCTGGCACCTTCATCTTCTTCGTCGTCTTGGCATCCCCGAGTACGATATATTTGAGCCGCCCACCTTGCTCTGTGACAATGTCAGTGAACTTTTTTTGTCTAAAAATCTGGTCTTTCACAATCGGACAAAAGCATATTGAGATCGATGTTGGCTTCATCCGTGAGTATGTTCTAAAAGGGATAACTAATGTTTGTCGTGTCCCAGGTTCACATCAAATCGCTGACATCTTCACCAATGCTTTTTATTTCTACAAGACAAGCTCAATCTTTGATTTTTTTTTTTTTTTTTTTTGATAGTTAGAAGGATGGGAGGTCCCAACCGGACCCCCAGGAGGCGCCACATACTGGCCAGCGCAGCAGATAAATCCACCTCCCTGCTAGATCAACAAATCGAACGCAATCAGGCAGAGCCACCGCCGCCACCACCGGCAGAAACCTAACAGTATTACAAGACAACGCCACCCATGACGGAGGACCACGCCACTCTGGGTGGACGTGTGGGTCTGATATTGATAGCTCAGACAATCCTAGAGACAGGGGTAATGTGTTCAATGGTCATGGCAATGAGAATTTGGATGGTTTCTGTGAGCTGAACAGAGGACCTTGGGCTGGCTTCTTTAAAAAACCAAAAGGGGCTGGGGCCAACATCAATACTCCTCTGAAGGAGCAGAACCTTTCCACAACAGGAAACACCGAGAATTCTAGCATCAGCTCCGGCAGGGATCTATTCAACCCAGAAGAAAAAAAGATTTAGGCATATACAGTGAGAAATGCCGGCTTAACTTGGGCCCGGTTTGGACTTAGGTTTCATAAAAAAAAGTTTTGGGCTGGGTTTGGAGCAAGCCCGAAAATTTTAATTTGGGCCCGACCCGGATATGGACACACACTCATGGCAACGAATGGGCATGAGGTGACCTGCCCAAACCCAGCCCATTAACAGCCCATTAATTTGAGTCGCTCGTCAAAGTATTGAGTCTATTGACTTATGTTCAAAATTTATATGTCAATCGGTGGCGAAGGATTTGTTGTTGGAATGGGGACCAGAGATGGAGTTTATAGTATGGACGGATGGATCATTTTCGGGACAAGATGAGGTCGCGAGCGGAGCATGGGTGTTGGATACTAAGGAGAGGGTGGTATGTGCTGCATCTTCATTATGCTGTCAGGTGGTGAATTCCCTACATGCAGGATTGTGGGTTTTGAAATGAGCATTTGTTGAGCTCCGACGTAGACATTGTGGGAGAGTGGCAGTTCTGACAGACGCATCGAGGGCGAGGGACGCTTTAGTGCTGGGTAAAGGGTGTTCGAAGAACTTGTGCCCTACTATTCGGGATTGTCTGATCGAATGGGATCAGCTTCAGGATTTGATGGTCAGATGGGTTCCGAGATTAGCTAACAAGGCGATGCACTGGCTAGCGATGGAGGCTCGAGTTTTGGGTCACAAAGGTTACTAGGAGACTGTGGTTCCTGATATAGTATCTGCCCGGGTATGGCAGGATTTCTAGTTTATTATGTAATGACCACATCGGAATTATAAAAAATTAAAAAAATACTAAAAATTAAAAGAACAAGCCGGTGGCAAACAATGGAAACACCGAGGAGGTGAGGGAAACCTTTAAAGAAGAAGAGTTTGCATTTTATGATCTTCACTAATACTAATCGTGTACAATGCACGGATGGCTATGATGTCTCTAGATGTAATGTTTTAAAAAGTCCTATCCACTAATCGGGCGGTGGAGGACCTTTTAGCGTCTAGACGTTTTGATTTTTTTAAATTATTTTGATATTATATTTAATATATTTTTAAAAAAATACTATAAATTCAAGATTATCCTAACCATTATTTTAAAGATCAAGTATCATTTACGTAACAATAAACTCAAGATTAATAAAAACACAAGTAAGCATAATATTATGTGATAATATCATAATATCCATGATTTTAGTACAATCCAAATCATAAATTCAAGATTACTAACAATAGAATGACATCATACACATTCTGGCACCTAGGCATGCCTGGGTCCGTATAGGCGGCCACTTGGACCGGCCTTGGCCCACCTAGGCCCGTCTAGGTGGTCACCAAGCCCCGCCTAGCGACCTGGGCCTCTTTTCTGCACCACCTAGGGGTTAGGTTGGACGGTGAGGGACCTTCTAGCGTCTAGGCGATCGCCTAAATAGTTTTTTAGAACACTGGCTAGATGCATGGAATCCCGCTCCCTATTATGCCAGTAAGACGTGGCTACATATGCCTTAGCTTTATAAGTATTTATGGATGAGAAATGCTATTCAGCTCGAAGGTTTTTCTGATTTCACTTAGCCCGATTGGCGTGGCCATGTACGAGTGGTGATTGAATCTCACTAGCGATATTTAAAAAGTCACAAGTGACATTCTGTTCTCTAACACCACCATTGGTACACGTCCACATCAATCGGGCTGAGCAGATCAGGAAAACCTTCGGGCTGAATAGCATTTCTCTTGATGGATAGAGTCTTGATTGTGTTAGTTTTTTATTTGTGGTTCCTGCAAGACTTCCATTCTCAAATTTTAGTTTCTATGAGACCTGGCAGAAGGTGAGGCAAGAGAAAAGGCCAAACTTTGGTGAAGCCTTTTTTGGTTTATTGACCATCTTTGACTTTCTCTATCACCTACAGATTGTGGATGGAAAGCCAGCCAATGGGGGTGATGAGAGAGGCAAGGATGGGGCAACCGGGAAGCCGACGACAGAGAGGCCTGTGGAATCGGCGGCGGCTGCGGTTTTGTGGACAGAAGTCATCCGATGAGAATGGTGTGGCTGGGCGCTTCTCGAGCTGAAGCCAATCGATGTAAATCAGAGAAAGGGTTAGGCAGCCCTCGACCAGTATATTAATAAATAATCAATTTATAATTCGATTACAAAGATTCTGAGTTTCATCGGTAAAAGACTCGGCCCGAGGGATGATCCAAATATCGAAGTTCGTCTTCTATTTCGGTAGTTCAATGCAAACTCATCTGGATCGAATTGTCGTGCATGTTATATCGGTCGAGTTTGAATGGCAAAGGTTCATGATTGGGGCTACTCTTGACCCAAACCAGAGTCCCATCTATTTTAGGTGCCTAGGACCTAAAACCTTGTACTTGTAAATTTGTAATAGAACTAGATTCAATCAAGGACCAATGGCTTAGGGTTATGAATGACAAAACACATGCCATGTTATGTAATTTCTTTTAAAATATTTGTTAGTAGAATGATATTCGTCATCCAAGTTTTTGTTGGGGAAACAAAGGTTTGACCATCTAGATCCGATGCACCGGGTCTTTCCGAAAGCGCCGTGCTTCGGATCGAGGATCATAATCCTATCATGTCCAAAACCAGAGAATATAAAGCACCCATACACAACAGTACGAACAGCAGAAATACTGGCGATCAAGATTTTGGATTATCATTCATCAAGAGAATTCACAAGCAGTGGTTCACCGTCTATCGGAACCTCGCAAACCCTTCTCGCTGCTTCCCTCTCAGAACACTACACAGCTACAGAGTAAAGAGTAACCACGCTCAAGAGATACAGACAAATATTGGAGGATCCTGAGAGATGAAAGTGTCTATCAAACTAGTAGTCGATAGACGCGCCGAGAAACAAGGACATGAATTGAAGAAGACCGATGAGAGATCCGAAGATAAACCCTCTGTTCCTTCTCCTTCTCCGCACACAGGGCTCCCGAGTAAACCTAACAAGCACCGAGGTGAATCCTGAAGACGGTATGCCCTTGGGTCTGATTATAAGGAAGTTTGACAAATTTTTTCTAGCTAGTTGTTAACCTAATGTTAACTCAGTTCAAAGTTTGGTTTTAACCTGACCAAAGCAACTTGGCAAAAAGGGAGCATGCCAAATGCCAAGAAGCATAAAGACCGGTTGGCAGATGGAGAGACTCATCTTGTTGGTTATCTGATTCAAGCTCATGCAACCGAGAAGTAACATAAGTTCCTTCGCGAAAAATTGACTTCCATTTCTCTCATGAATAGGATCTTTTGCTACAAGTGTGAGAGGCCAGATCGATAATATGGTTGATTGCACATCAAATCTTTACTTTTAGGACTTGTTTGGTTGCTGTGTTTTTGGTCTGTGATTTAGAAAACATATGTACAAACAAATTAAAGTAGTTTGACTAATGGGGTATGGTTTGTACAAAAAGATGCACACAATGCTAAACTTGTACAACTTCTGCATATAAAACCATGCTAATAAGATTTCATCTAAACCCATGAAACTTTAAGAGCATGTACAGCAGCCTCCTCAAAATGGGCCTCCTCAAAAGTTGAGTTGAGGAGGAAATGTATGCCACGTCATTTTTTAGGAGAGGAAGTAAATGGCAGTCTCCAACGGTCTCGTCAAAAGCTGAGTAGATGGCAGCCTCCAGCAGTCTACTCAAAATCGATCAATTTTGGGACAATGACAATCGAATTCATTTGGACCACACAATCAGCATCGTACGGTTGTGATTTAAAGGGCAAGGCCCAACAATGACAATCGAATACATTTGGACCACACGATCGGCACCGTACGGCTGCAATTTACAAAGACAAAGACACTCATGTGCACAATATAACATTTAGGATGAATTCTCCTCACCAACATTGAGGAGGAGGTTGAGGAGTTTGAGTAGGGGCCACCGGGTTCGCTGGAAGGGTTTTTTTAGGGATTCTCCTCAATAGTGGTGGGACCGATTCATTTGAGGAGGTCGTTGTACATGCTCTAATTACACATGTTACGTCTGCAAACAGATGCATGCACAACCAAACAACCGCTTAAAGCGTGAAAAATGGAGTTACTCTTCTAGGGTTCCTCCTTTCTCTCGGTTCACTCAGTCGGGGCCCACCACGAACCACGATCACGCAATGGCAGGCACTTCGATGATAAGTGTATCACACTCATCCCCAATGATGCCTCCATCGGACGGCCGTGAGACCGAGGACAAAAACATATGTATGAGTTTGCCATTGTAGTAAAATGGCTTATTACTGATGTCCATAATCCATGGAACTAGACATGAATGAGAAAGGAATGGGGACCATTTGATTGATCCCCACTCCTTCCAAGCTTTTATTGAGGAGCACATGCAAAGAAATCGACAACTGGACAGCTGTGATGCCATTGTGAGAGACCAAACCCTAAAGAAGGATTTCAAAAAAAAAAAAAAAAACCTAAAGAAGGATGTCCACAATTCCCTCACAGAGGAGAAAGAGCATCAAGCAGTTTGCAGGTTGATATGCAGCCTTAATCTGATAGCAGGGAAATAGGATTCCCCTCAAAGCAAACAGTGTTTTACAGTAAGATCAATAGCTATGTATTATTTGGGACAAATTACACAGACCCCCCTATAGTTTGGTCAATTGGTAACTCTCACCCCTTCATGTTTAAAACCCAACAAACACCCTCCGGCTGAGTGAGAGCAGCTTCGATGGGGAGGCCTTACCGTATAGCAATATGGGGATGCCTGTCACGGCGTGCCACATTGAGCATTGCGGCAGCCCCCCACAAGACAATGGTCAGGGACCTACAGTATGGCACAACGTGATCGGTATCAGCTGTAGGGCCTCCTCGTTCATGTTTTTTTTCCCTGGTGAGGTGAGGGGGGTTGTGACTCGTGAGGGTTTGAAAGAGATGTTTTTCAAACTATAGAGGGGCATTTCTAGGGTTTTAAACATAAGGGGGGTGAAAATGATAATCGGTCGAAATACATGGGGTCTATGTGTAATTTTATCCTATGTTCTTACATGGGACTGCAGTTGACAGCACCAAGCTAACCCACATAGAGCAACTCATGAAGCACCTTTTTGCCTTCCACACATAAGTTTGAGCAGCACAGTGGTGATAGAAAATCATTGAAAGGGTTTCTTTAAATTGCCATGCCAAGTTGCATGCAAAGGCAATGAAATAACGGGATGTTCCGCAAAATATCATGAAATATCTCATTTTTTCAGCATATCGAAACAAAATAGGCGAGCCAAAAATTTCAGTTCCGTAACCCAAGGTTTATCAAGGAATGAAAATTCAAGATATTTCGCAAAATTTGGTGAAATCTCATCTTTTTAGGATACTAAAAAGAAGCATATACAAATATATACCGAAATACATCAAAATTCTCATTTTGTACAGCTATCCCAAAACCTCCACAAAATTTCACCAAAATATCTTGGTTTTTCAAGATTTCATACGCATCCAAAATTCAAAATAAGATTCCCTAATAATCTGATATTTCACAAATTATCAGGCGAAATATCTTTTTTTTTTTTTTTCATGATTCGGAGATAGTCGAAATTATAAATTCCATTCCTTGGTTGCATGTGAATCGAATTCATTCTAATTCCCAGCTCAAACTATCCCAAAATTAAAAGGGAAACAAAGAATGCTTTAGGGAAAATAAAGGGCTGATCGAAACCTCATATATATAGAGAGAGAGACCATCAAGATAAGCTCACAAGAGTTGGGTAACTTGGGGATTACAGTCTAATATTTACCTTTTGACACCACCACCTACCCTCATTTGGAATGTGAGGGAAGGAGAGACATCCTCATCTCCATGACCTTCTTGTGTGAGTTGGAGTGCTTGTAGCTCACAAAAGTTGGGCTCTTAGCTGGCCTGTACTCTGGGAGCAACCTGCCTGACTTGAACCTCACCCCACATGCATTGCACAGGGTCTTGGGCCCCAGTGGGCCTCCCCTCCACTGTGGGGTCCTGTGTGACTGGCAGTGGGTGCACCTCCTGGGCAGCTGCTGCTGCCCCCCTTCCTTCTCCCCCACCCTCTCCTCGTCCTCCTCCTTCTCTTCTTTCTTGTCCTCGTGTTCCTTTTTGGGGAAGATGAGCTCACTGTCTGCAAGCCAATGGGTCTGGTGGAGCAGGGGTGGGTCTGGTGGGGCCACATGGAAGCCCTGGTGGTGGGTTCTTGAGTTGAGCTTCCTTCTCTTAGTTCTGGCCTTGGATGGGATTGTAGGTTCATGTGGGGAGGGTTGGACTGGATTTGGGGCTTGTGTTGGTGGGTTCAAGGTGGTGGTGATGGGTGGTGGGTGGTGGTGGTGAGAGGTGGTGGGGTATAAGATTGGGGCGGCAGAGAGGCAGTCCTCCACAAACATGGACAGCCATTGCAGGCTCATATCATCACCTCCTTCCTGCATGCAAAGATAGGAAAAGGGTCTCTCTGAGATAATACGTCGAACACCTCTGGGCTGTGAACAGGGCCCCCTCTGATGAGTTCCCTTACTCAGGTAACTAATGGGTGCAAAAAAAAATTTAGGGAAAATAAAACAAACCCAATTGAGTACTAAAGTTGGAAGTATTTCAAAGTCTCAGAGCATTCCAAACTCAAAAAAAAAAAAAAAGGCTCATATGCGCATTCCAGTAACAAGAACATTGAGAAGAAGAAAAAACCTTAGAAGGGGAGCATAAACTCGAACACAAGGCATGCAAGAAAGCAAGAAGAAGAGAGAGATTGTCAACAGATAGTAAGGGCAATAAAATCCCATAAAAAACACCCAGAGAACCCATTAAGACCAAATCAAAATCCTCCCCAAAAAAAAAAAAAAATTGCGTAGAACGAAGAAGCCAGTCCTGAGATGAACACGGTTCCAACTTTTACAAATTTGGGAAAAGAACTATACCTCAATCTCTCCGGTGAGGAACCCACCCTGGATGGAAGAGCTCGCCATCGAAGGAACCGTCGTCTCCGGCTGCCGACCCGCCGTCAAATGGCCGCCTGAAACCGGCCCATTTGGATAGACATCCATTGCCAAGCAAACCCAATTCACAGACCCAAGAGAGAGAGAGAGAGAGAGAGAGAGAGATGCAACAACTGCCTCTGCGTCACTCCAGCGCCTTTTAATTTCGCGTTTTTTTGTCGGTAGAGAGAGAGCCCACTCTTCCCCCCCCCACCCTTTATAAGCAGACCAACATCTCTCTCTCTCTCTCTCTCTCTCTCTCTATTTCTCTCTCTTACTCTCTCTCTCTCTCTCTCTCTCTCTCTCTCTCCTCTTTCAAAATTTGAAAGCTTCACCGTCTGTTTTTCTACCGCGAGGCTTTCTACCCACTGTGGGCCCACGCGACCCAGATGAAGTCCTGACCATCGGATCAGTAATACCCCCCTAACCCCTCGTCACCCACCCATTGAGTCCGAATCTTCTACGGTTCCGGTAATCTACAGTCGGAAACGGTAGCCGACCGATGCGAGCCACGTGGCACACGTGAAAACACATTCCGCCACAACGGCTGCGATGGCATTCGTGCCACGTGGCGCGCATCGGCCTGCTACCGTTTCCATCTGCAGATTGTCGGAACCGTAGAAGATTCCGACTCCGCGTGCCAGCGCTCACCCTAAATTTAAACCGGTGGCGGGGGCCCACCGCCAGCAACGGCTGCTATTACTCCGTTCCAAACGCGCGGCCCCGGCTTTCAAAGTGACCGACAACTGGACGTGCTCCAGTGCCCAAAATCTCTCAGTAGGAAGGGAACAAAGAGGGGAGGTGCAGCTCCCTCTTTGGCCTTTCTTGCTCTAAACCTCCACGCTATGGGGGGGGCTGGCTGATTCCCCTTTTTCCATGCCTGGCCCCTCAGATTCAAAACAACATCACCTCTCGATCATCGGCGCCGAAAACCTAACCAAGACGACTCGGCAAAAGAGGGCTCGCCGGAGAACCTGAACGGCGAATTTGGTCCACCAGACGGCCTATCGGGTTGGTCGTGCGGGTTACGCACGTGAAGCGTCCATCTCCGCCCCATAGATTAGGAAAAGAGCCTAGACGAAGACGGTAGAAGACAGTTCGATACAGGGAATTGCATTCAGTCTCTGCAAAACATTGCAAGCAAACGAAACGAATCGAAACTAGCATTGACTACGGTGGATAAATCATTATGTAACGCGAATTTGACATGAATCCACACCAACGGAAATAAAAGTCGTTCGGTCGGGAGTTTCAATCCCCAAGCTGATCATATATGTATATTCAACACCAAGCATGGGGTGTATATTCAATCATGATGAAGTACAATGTAAATGTACGAGACTTACAATGGCGGTAGAGTGTGAGGTGCTTTGGAGGGCATGTGCGCGCCCTTATCGAGTGAAAAATTAGGTATACACACAATTCTTCCGTAACGAAAATGTTGGAGCAGCTGAGAAGCACTGGTTATCGGGGCTACGGGGTTGGCTTCGATAGGTACTGGAGCCACTCTTCGGGCACCCCTTTCCTCATCTTCAGCATCTTGACAGCCGTTGTTGTCAAGGGTATGGTGAGTACATCGTAGTCTTTAGGGATCTGCAGCAGAAATCGAGATAACAGCTTGCTCCTAATCAGTGAGAAGATCAAAATGGGAGTTTGATAAGCACCAATGCTATTAAATAGTTAGCAAAGACCTTGGGGATCTTAATCAGCTTCATGTTTACTTCCTCTAGAGTCTTCTGACCTTTCCTTGTGTTGCATCTTGCACATGCTGTTACCTAAGTTTTTTTAAAAAAAGAGAAAAAGTGCTGAAGACGGAGTAAATTAACACAAAGCATAGGATAGTAATATTTTCTAAACAACATGATCTACACTCTTTAGTTTTTACTAGCTCGCGATGTAAATGTGTTGTCAATGTAATTTTGAGCTTTTCATTTATTATTATTATTTTTTTTTGGGGGGGGCGGGGGGGGGGGGGGGGGGGGGGGGGAGGATTTAGTGAGAGGACCCGAACAAGAGATCGGTTTTAGCTAAAAGACAAACAACACTGTGGACGAAAATACCCATTACTTCACTTCAAATTTTCATTTCATGCCATTCCTTTTTAAAACTAAACCGAACCCTAAACATGATGATCTAATAGGTCATTGTTGAACCCTCAACCCTAGACCTAGAAATTCTAAACCCTAAGATCTATAGGCCATGGGATGAACCCTAGACCTAGAAATCCTAAACCTAACCCCTCCGCCCCACGTGGCTTCTTGTCTTCGTTGCTCGCGCCCGCCACTGCTGCTCGAGATCGCGCTCGTGCTAGCCTCACCACCACTGCTCGCGCTCGTGCCCGCCTCCCCATTGTTGTTCAAGAGACAGAGGGGAGAAAGGAGAGGCCATGTGAGGGGGTTTTGGGGATTCGGTGAAAATTTTGATCCTTTACCCCGAATCGATCCTTGGTCTAGGGAACTTACGCTAAACCCATCTTATGCCATCTCTTTTCACCGAACCGATCTTCTATCAGGGACCCTAGGCACATTACCCTCTTTTCTTTTCTGTTTTTGCAAGCACTTTGCTCGCAACACAAGGTTTTATTTGAGTACTGTTAGAGTATGTAAATCCTTTATTAGGCTCTTTAGTCTGCTTTGGGTATGCTTACCCTTTGGTGACCATATCCTTTTGTACAGATATATATAGGGCCATTGCCCTAATGAGTAAATTAAGCTTTACTCCCAAATTCCTGTTTTCCATTTTCCTTTTTTGGGTCTAACATGGTATCAAAGCCCTAATGGGTCTCTGGTAAGAGCTTTCTTCAATCCAAATGGGTCTCCGGTAAGAGCTTTCTTCAATCCAAAGCCTCATCTGATAGAGCAGTGCCTTCATCACAGCAACCTGGATCAAGGCCCTAGTTCTTCATCTCAACAAGCATCGAAGCCTTCATCGCAATCTTGCATCGAAGTCTTCACGGCATCGTTGAAGTCGAAGATCCGGATCCAGATCTGTGCAGTGGAAGAGGTATTCTTACTTCTTCATCGGCTTCATCATCTACCTCTTCATCGACTTCTTCACCGGCTTCCGTCGGAGATGTAAAAGAAGAATCAGATCTTCGATTTTCACCGTAAATCTAGATCGATTTCTTCACCGGAGCTGAGGGAGTCAGTTGCGGTCGTCATCAGCTGATATCTGTATCGATTCTTCATCGGAGACGGATGCGCTGAGTGAAGACGGAGATCTGGATCTGTTTCTTCACTGGATTTCACCGAAGTTGAGGGGGATCTTGATCGGCTTCTTCACCGGAGACGGCGACGCTGAGTGATATGGATCGGCTTCTTCAACCCTATTTTTTTTTTAAGTGACTTCAGCGAACATCTCAACCATTAATCTCACCAACGGTTAGATTTTAATCACTTAAAATCTTTTGCCAAGTCGGTTCACAGTCTGGTTCGGTTCAACACTTTACTGTGATCAGTTCACAGTCTGGTTTAGTTCGGCTTGGTTCAGGGGCTCAAGGTCGGTTCACAGCTTTTACTGTGAGCGGTTCACAGTTTGATTATTTCGGTTTGGCTTAGCAGTGCTGGTTTGGCTCAGCAGTGCTGGTTCAACAGCCTTTACTGTGAGCGGTTCACAGTTTGATTTCTTTCTTTTCGGTTTGGCTTAGCCGTACTGGTATCACAGTGCTCTGTTCATCAGTGTACCAGCGGACATAGATAACCACAGTTCAGTCAGCACCATTGGTTACAGGCTTCAGCAGTGCTGATATCAACAGTGATCTATTCACAGTATAAGCAGATGTTCTGTGAGCAGATGTTCTAACAACAAGACACCCTTGAGACACCACTGTACAAGACAGTCTTGAGACACTCGAGACATCAGCTATGGCCACCTCCTTGAAGCCCGACAAACTTCCTAAAATGGACGTTGTTCTTACTGGAACTTCAAACTTTCGATTGTGGGCATCCACATTGCGCATGCATCTCGGTGCTCACAAACTTTGGAAGTACGTGGATGGCACGAAGCCCGCTCCTACGATCTCTGATAACTCCTCCACCGCCAGTACGGCTCTAGACTCCGTCGAATCTAAAGAATGGGATGATGTTGATGCCATCATTCGCTCGTACATTGGTGCCTCTCTTTCTCATGAACTCCGTGTAGAAGCTCTTCAGTTTCCCACCTCTCAGGGGATGTGGTGCTATCTTTCAAAGAAATTCATTCAGACTGGCGGTGCAAGGGCATTTCAACTTCGATGTGAGCTCAAGGGCATGACCCAAGGTTCTTGCACCATTCGTGAGTTCTATGCTCGGATCTCTGCTATCTGGAGGGAACTTGAATCACTAGAGCCTGTCTATCCTCGGATGCAGTCTCCATCTGTCGACGCCATCGTAATGAGCAATACGTCTTTGAATTCTTGATGGAACTTCGAGCAGAGTTTGAGCCCATTCGAGGTCAGTTATTACATCGAGATCCCTTGCCTAGCCTCAATGAGGCTTTATCTGAGCTAAGAGATATGCTTGGCCACTATTGTTGTACATCCCGTTCCAGCTTCGGACCCTGGCGCTCTTGCTACGCAGACCTCTTTCACACCTCGTGCTCCCATAGGTGACAGTCGGTTTACCGGAGATCACCGCCCCACTGGTGAGAGGCGATCTACTGGCAAACTTTGATGTGTGTACTGCAAGAAAGAAGGCCACATAAAAGATACTTGCTATAAGCGTCTCAGGAAGCTCAGTCAAATGCCACAGACTATGTCCCAGACTACAGCTCCGACCACATCGACATCTGATCTCTCTCAGCTTGCAGCTCAGGTTCAACAGCTTCAGCATGCCCTCACCCTCCAGCAGGGCTCTTTAACTACTCGTACTGCCTCCGCTGCATGGATTCTGGACTCGGGTGCCTCCCATCACTTGACTTCTGACACTTCCGCTCTCACTGCACGTGGTCGCGTTCCTCCTGAGCTCCAGCTTCGCACTGCTGATGGTTCCCCCTTACCAGTTTCTTGCCAGGGGACCATCACCACATCCTCTGACCCCAGTGGTCGTCTTTCTTTGCCTGGCGTGCTTCTTGCCCCTTCATTATCCATTAACTTGATTTCTATTAGCAGACTTGCTGATTTGGGCTATCTCACCATCTTCTCATCCTCGTCTTGTCTTGTGCAGGATCCTCGGACGGGCAAGACGATTGGGACTGGGCGTAGGGTAGGCGACCTATACCACTTGCGACATCTTCATGTACCACGTATCACCTCCATTCCTGATGCCACCTGTGCTGTTTCGGATCTCTAGCATCGCCGGCTGGGTCACCCTTCAGCTGCACGCCTCTGTACTATCTTTCAGTCTGGAGCTCTCAGTGACATCTCTTTTACTCCACCATCTCCATGTGTCAGTTGTAGTTAGGCCAAGCATCATACTCAGCCATTTCCCGTACATGAAACTATGTCATCTTCTGTGTTTGATTTAGTGCATTCGGATATCTGGGGACCTGCTCCCATTGTATCTCTTTCTGGTTTATCGTATTATGTTAGTTTTATTCATGATTTTTCTCGTTTCACTTGGGTATTTCTGTTGCGTCGTCGATCTGATGTTTGTCAAGCATATCGTGACTTTACTAGCATGGTGCACACTCAGTTTGGCAAACGAATTAAAATTTTTCGCTCCGATGGTGCTCGAGAGTATCTTTCATCTGAATTTCGTGACATCCTTTTCTCTCAGGGTACTCTTCCACAACAGTCATGTCCTTACACGCCTGCACAGAATGGTGTAGCCGAGAGGAAGTATCGTTACATTCTCGAGACTACTCATTCTCTCTTGTTTTCTACCTCCGTTCCTCGTCATTTTTGGGCGGAGGCTGTCCTCACCTCAGTCCACTTATTCAACCGCACTCCGTCTTCTGCTCACTCTGGTCAGTCACCATTTCAAATCCTATACTCTATTGTTCCTCACTATCGTGTCTTGCGAACATTTGGTTGCACATGTTTTGTCCTGCTTTCCCCTGGTGAGCGGACGAAACTCACTCCTCTGTCTGCTCGATGCCTGTTCCTAGGGTATAGCTCTGAGCACAAGGGATGACGTTGCTATGACCCCTCTGCTCGTTGTATACGTATCTCTCGTGACGTGACATTTCTTGAGGACACTCCCTTCTACTCCGGGGTCTCCATAGAACAGGATTTATACTTTCTCCATCCCTCTGAGTCACCCACTCCTCCAGTATACTCCTCCGGGATCCCGATACCCTCTCCTTCAGCTGATTCCCCAGTTACTGAGGATGCTTCTTGTTAGAAACCCTCGCACCTCACAAAACCGGCTTGTAAGGAGAGGTCCACAGGGGGTATATTAAGCGGGTGATGGGTGCCTCCCTTACCGATGTGGGACTATCCGTTAACACTCCCCCTCACGCGGAGCACGCGTGGCAAGGATCCTCCCATGCGGAGCACGCATGGCAAGGCACGATCGGTGGGGAGCACCCGGAGCAGGAGCAGGAGACAGGCTAGCTCTGATACCATGTTAGAAACCCTCGCACCTCACGAAACCGGCTTGTAAGGGGAGGTCCACAGGGGGTATATTAAGCGGGTGATGGGTGCCTCCCTTACCGATGTGGGACTATCCGTTAACACTTCTGTTGCTCCCTCTCCCACGTTTGTGCTTCCATGGCCACCAATCACTTACATGCGTCGTCAACCTGTCCAGCAGGCTCCCTCTGCTCCTCCAGACTCCCCTTTCGTTCTACCCCCGACGTCGGTCTCGTCTAGCCCTGAAGATGGATCTTCTGTTCCTACCTCCTCACGGCGTTACCCTGAACGTGACCGACATCCACCGGATCGCTATGGCTTCTCTCATATTGTCTCTTACTCTTCACGATTTCAGGACTTTCTTTCAGCTATCCACTCACTTCAGGAGCCCCAGAGTTACCGTGAGGCAGTCCAGGTACCCCATTGGCAGCAGGCTATATCCGAGGAGCTGCAGGCTCTTCAAAAGACTGGTACTTGGGATCTAGTTCCTCTTCCCCCCGGGAAGGAACTTGTCAGCTGTCGTTGGGTCTATCGCATCAAGACTCGCTCAGATGGCTCGGTTGAGCGGTACAAGGCCCGCCTAGTTGCTCATGGTTTCACTCAGGAGTATGGCATTGACTACGATGAGACTTTCGCACCTGTTGCGAAGATGACCTTTGTACGGACTTTGTTAGCAGTTGCTTTTGCCCGTCACTGGCCACTCTTCCAGATGGATGTGAAGAACGTCTGTCTTCACGGCAATCTTTCTGAGGAGGTCTACATGCGTCCTCCTCCTGGTCTTTTGGCTCCTCCCCAGCATTTCTGTCGTCTTCATTGAGCCATTTATGGCCTCAAGCAGGCTCCTCGGGCGTGGTTTGAGCGTTTCAGGTCCTCCGTTCTTGCAGTCGGCTTTACAGAGAGTATGAATGACTATGCTATGTTCACTCACATATCTGCTCATGGTCGTGCGAAATTACTTCTATATGTTGATGACATGATCATCACCGGTGATGATACTGCTACTATCAACTCTCTGAAAAGGCACCTCCAATAGTAGTTCGAGATGAAAGATCTTGGTCCAATTCGCTATTTCCTCAGTCTTGAGGTGGTTTCATGCCCCCGAGGGTTATTGGTCTCTCAGGAGAAGTTTGCTTCCGATTTACTAAGCCGGGCGGCACTTACTGATTTACGTACAGTGGATACCCCAATGGAGCTTAATGTGAAGCTCCGTCCTGGTGATGGCGAGCTGCTTTCGGATCCCACGTGTTATCGTCAGCTCGTTGGTGCTCTTGTCTATCAGACAATCACTCGTCCGGATATTGCCCATGCCGTTCGAGTCCTTAGTCAGTTTGTTAGCGCTCCTCACTCAACTCACTATGCCGCTCTGATGAGGATTCTTCGCTATCTTCGAGGCACCATGACTCGCTCTTTGTTGTTTTCGTCCTCCTCTTCCTTGGAGCTTCGCACCTTTTCTGATGCCGATTGGGCAGGCGATCCCACTGATCGACGATCCACCACTGGCTTCTGTATTTTCCTCGGTGACTCGCTCATCTCTTAGAAAAGCAAGAAGCAGGAGATCGTTTCACTATCTAGTACCAAGACTGAGTATCGTGCTATGGCAAGCACCTCGTGTGAGGTGGTTTGGCTTCGTCGTCTACTCGAGGATATGGGTGTTCAGCTGTCCTCGTCGACTCCCCTCCATTGTGACAACCGGAATGCTATTCAGATTGCTAGCAATCCGGTATTTCACGATCGCACCAAGCACATTGAGCTGAAATGTCATTATGTTCGTCATCGCTTCAAGGACGGGACGCTCTCACTTCCACATGTGTCCTCTACAGAGCAACTTGTCGATTTCTTTACGAAAACGCACACTATTCAGCGTTTTCAGTATCTTATTCACAAACTCATGGTGTATGATCCATCTTGAGTTTGAGGGGGGGTGTTAGAGTATGTAAATCCTTTATTAGGCTCTTTAGTCTGTTTTGGATATGCTTACCCTTTGGTGACCATATCCTTTTGTACAGATATATATAGGGCCATTGCCCTAATGAGTAAATTAAGCTTTACTCCCAAATTCCTGTTTTCCATTTTCCTTTTTTGGGTCTAACAAGTACAAAATCTTACCTAGGAAAAAAGTACTATCTGCTGAGCATGTACCTTTAGACATGTTCATGCTTGTCCATTCGTGCACCTCAGCAAAAACCACCTAAAATCTCATAACTCAAAAATCGTTTGATCAATTTGAACAAATCAGGGATTGTGATGTGAACCAGACCCATCAATTACGCTCCCATCTTAATTCCATCAGACGTCAATCAAACAAATCTAATGATCCAGATTTGATTGGGCCGGGTTTAGCTAAGATGGCAACCTAAGGGTCTGAATCATATTGTGGATGCCTTCATCCGACACATATCAGCTTGTTTTGTCAAATATGTGATTCGAGTCTTCCAAACATGCCATGGCCTCAAGTATTGGAAAATATCATGCATTAGAAACTGACATCTAATATTATTAATTTAGCGGTGGACTATGCTCCCCTGCTCTAAAAGAGTGATGATCCAATAAGGCGTCCTGTAGGTACGGTGGCCGGGTTTGATGCATCGGATCCATCCGATGGCAGGAAACCAGACATGTAAATGACACTCAGCCCAGACCAATGATTACAGATACATCAGTCTCACCAAAAATTGTCTCATGCACTCTAGAAAGATTGATAAGCTACACTGTCAGGTTTTGCAGCTCTAGAAAAGAAGGCAAGAGGTGGTTGGAGTCTAGTTTCTAAAATCTAGAGACACAGATAGAGAAATTACAATATCTTTACCGCGGTCGATCAGGATTCACTTTCAATTTTTCCAATGTGATACATCTCCGGAGGAAGATATACACACATTTGCATAATGGTCCGATCATTCGAGTTGAATTACCCTTATCATTTGTATTTTGAAAGTAAATCAAGCATTGAAATCGTTAAGTGCTGAAATGGACTTATATCCATACAAGGCATGCAAGAGTTGGTAGTCATTTCTTATTGATTGAGTGACAATGTTACATTTACAACATGATTGTATACTTCCCCTTGAAAAACCACACAATTGCGAATTTTACAATATTAGTATGTCAGAGAAGTTGAGTATAGAAGCTATTATAATAATTCCATGTATTATAAATCACACCCTGTGTCCTGTTGTCTACATAGGTACTCTATCGTCCTTTTTGAGAGTTTTTATGGACTTTTGAGTATACTATTGTGATGTCGTGTGTATGGCTTTATCTCCATTGGAGATAGCACTTCACTAAAACAAATATTTTTCATTGCATCAACGCCCAAGATAAATTGTCGCAAGACCTTCATGAAAGGTTTGAAAACCTACTGCAAGTGCAAGTGATCCACAAACCTAAACACGAACTTCGTAGTTGGATTGAATCCCTATGGCGTCTTTTTTGTTGTCGTATCTGTATCAATAGGCTTCATCAGATCATCGCTGCAATCGATAGTTACTGGCGTTGGAATCAGTCAGATAGGGATTTTGTTTAGTTTTACTTCAAAAGTCTATCCAGTACAGAATTCTTGAATAAAGGGCAAGAATTTTCTCTTTTTTGTGCTTTGTCTCTACCATTGGACGGTGTGGAATAATTTTTCGTCTTTCCACATTACATCACTTTGGTGTGATGAGGGCTGGATTCTCTTCTGAGATTCAAAGAGATCAAAAGCGTGGGACAGTTTGTTTGACGCAGAGGAGCTATTTTCATAAAATAGTTTCTTGTTATGGTATGGGTAATGCTATGCCAGTTAGCATCCCCCTTACTACACACTTTTGGATATCAGCGAGACATTCTCCTAACACCAAGGACGAGCATGTATACATGGCTCATGTGTCGTATGCGATCGCAATCGATAGTTTGATGTACACAATGATATATACGCACCCATATATCGCATAGGCAGTCAATGTGGTCAGTCATGACATGACCGATCCAATGAGCATTGACAGGCCGTGAAGTGGATATTGAGGTACTTTCAGGGTACGTTGGACATTGGGTTACTCTTTCAGTGGGACGGCGAGTCAGTCAGAGACTGGGATATGTTGATGGGGACTTTGCTGGTTATCTGGGTGGGAAAAGGTCTATGACAAGTTATATGTTTACACTGGCAAAGGATCCAATGAGTTGGAAAGCCTTCTTACAGGGTATGGTTGTACTGTCGATGACAGAGGAAAAAAACATGGCCTTACGGAATGTGCTAAGTATGGAATTTGACTCCAAGAAATTGTGGACTTGTTGAGTCTTTCGCAGTCTAGCATGGTAAAGCGAAATAACCAACGACCAGGAAAAGTCACAAGTTATGCCATTACAAATTAACATGATCCCCCTATGGCAAACGAGTTACACAGGGATACCAATTTTCGGTGAGTGTATACCATGCTCAGACGCTCCGATCAGTAGATCTCCATCATGCCTCCACGCTCTGGTCCAATGCTCATCGATGCCCCTTTTGTCACATCACAACAGTCAATGCCCAAGCTGTCACCTGTCGGCCAGTACTTCTGCACTCCATCCACACCCTTGCAATACAGCAGTTATGCCAGCGGCCAAGCTCGCCGCTACAGACACCTATCGGCACCTCCTTTCGTGATTCGTCGGCTCCTCCATCAGACCCACCCATCGGACCTGGACAAGTCATCGATCGCTGATGACTTCGTGACCCATCAAGGCACTATCCCTCAATCTGGTACTTGCACAGACAGTGCCATCACGTTCCGCGAACCAGTCCTCAGGGGACTAACCACAAGCCCCCAACTCGGACATCTTCCGCCACGATCCATCGATCTCGGACCAGGTCTCAAGGAAACCAATCCAGGTCCCCCAAATCAGACATCTTCCGAGCAACCGATCTTCGATATCGTCGAACCGCCCAAAGGGAGTACATTACAGCATGCTCCTCTCCGAACCCTTCTCCGAAGACAATGAACTACAAGCCATCCGTCTGAAGGAGAGGTGCAAAACAGCAACCTCTCCCCCGACCCGATTTCGCTCAGGCGACCGACAATCGGCACACAGGAGCTGAAACTACCACCCCTCTCTATGCCAGGAGTTCGCTCAAGCGCCGCCTAACTGGTGCCCAGGCGTCGACCGTCTAATCCCCCCTCCTGAGGGCTCCGTCGTGACGTCGTCTTTGTCAAGCTTCGGTTTCTCGCGGGGTTGGATCCCCACCTTCATCGCTCTCCACCAAACCGCCGTCCCCCGACCTTGGTGTCCATCGGCCTTCATGCCAATCCCAAGGGCCGTCGCACCCGAATTCTCCAATGACGACAAACCACCAGAGAGGGAGGCGCCATACCGCGACCTCCCCCCGGGCCTCACGACCTCCTCTCCGAGTACCGCTCACAGGATCTCGATCCAACGCCACTTCACCACATCGTAGTTGCCTTGGGGTGCGCCCCCCTCTATATAGAGGCGAGTCGTTTCGCCTCCAAAAAACAACCCCTATGTGTTAGGTCTCCATTGCGTGTGCTCTAAATAAACCTAATGGGACGGGTCGGAGATGGACCAAACTCATTGGCTGTAAAACCCAACAATCTCCCCCACATACCAGGAGAGATGACATCTGTACCATGGCTCTGACTTCTCTTCCACTACCTTGAACCTCCATCCGTTTCATGAACCAGAACTCGTGGCTTTGATACCATTTGGTGTGCGGAATAACCAACGACAAGGGAGAGTTATAAGTCATGCAATTACATATTAACGTGATTCACCCATGACAAACGAGTTACACCACGGATACCAATTTCTGGTGACCGTACACCACGCCTAGACACTCCGATCAATAGATTTTCATCACGCTTCCACACTCCGGTCCAGCACCCGTCAACGCCCCTTCCGCCTCATCACAGCAATCAGTGCTCAAGCTGTCGACCGTCGGCCAACACTTCAAGCGTTACCAAAATCGCATACTTTTTGAAAAAGTCGCGTTTTAATTGCGACTTATTTCCCAAACGTTTGCTACGGGAATAAGTCGCGATTTTTTCAAACAATCGGGTTTTTTTTGACAAAATCACGAATTACGCGTATTAATTGCGAATTACGCAAATTTTTTCCCTTTTTTCCTGTCTTTTTTCCGATTTTTGCTAAAATTTTTTTTGTTAGAATACATATATCTAATTATTACCTAATTTATCGATTTTTCCCTGAATTTTTTCGTTTTTTTTCCTTGCCAACTTTTTCCCAACTTCCGACTCGGTAACATTGAACACTTCTACACTCCATCTGCACCCTTGCAACACAGCAGGTATGCCAGCAGCCGAGCTCACTGCTACAGACACCGTTCGACGCCTATTCCATCAGGCACACTCGTCAGCTCCTCTATCAGGCCCACTCTCCGGTACCTGTATAAGTCGTCGATCGTCGATGACTTTGTGCCCCATCGAGCTGATCCCCCTTGATCCAGCACTCGCACAAGACAATGTCATCTCGCTCCGCAAACCAGCCCTCAGGGGACTAACCACAAGCTCCAACTCGGATATCTTCTGCCACGATCCATCGATCTCGGACCAGCCCTCAAGGAAACCAACCACAGGTCCCCCAAAGCAGACATCTTCCGAGCGACCAATCTTCGGTGCCGTTGAACCGCCCAGAGGGAGGAGTACATCACAGCATCCTCCCCTCTGAACCCTCCTCCAAAGACAACAAACCACGAGCCATCCCCCTATGAACCTAGTGTTTTTTAAATAGAGGCATTGTCTCTTAAGCAAGAAAACATTTCGGATTGAATTCTATAGGATAGTACCCCGCCAACCCCATTATGAAGATGCAAAACTCATTCAAGTTAAATGTGTAGAGAGAATGTTGTAGAGAATATATGTCTTCGAGAGAGAATGTTTTACATAGAGAGTATATTTTGCAGAGAGGTGATTGAGGGATAGAGAATATTGAGGAGTGAGAGACTATATGTTGGTATACCTAAATACCCCTTAAAATTGTTTTTCATAAAATGACAGTAATTGCTACTGTAATAAGCCAAATAAGAGGGTGTTACCAAACATTATATTTGAAAAGGACTTGCTTTCAAACAAGTTGTTACCAAATAAATTCAGACCCTATTTTTCAATTTAAAACAGAATCTATTTCAAACTACTCTGTTTCTCTGTTTGAACCATCTATTTCAAATATATAATGTTGCTAAACAGACCCTAAATCACTTTAACAGAGAACGTAGCATGCAATGGGAAAGGGGGGGGAGAAAGATTTATTCTCTTCAACAACACATCCCAGAAAAGGTACTTATGATCATGTCTCATTATCCTATTTACCATTCATTCCTATCTCAAGCTAATTCCATTGTCAAATTTTCTTTTATTATGATACCAAACATAACTGATTGCAGTATCATGACTAACATCTGTTTGAAATGTAAATAAGCAAGTAATGGTCATAGATGATATAATAATTTTTTTTCTCGTTGGGTGAAAGGTACATATCTGAGCACGACAAATCATATTGTTTGTTGACTGTCATGTTTTCTTTTATTAAGATACCAAACTTTTTTTTTCCTTGGTCATGTCTACAATATGAATGAAAATGACAGATGGAGAAGTTCATAATTTGTATCAACTTTGGTATATTGTGTCCATCATTCATAGAAAAAGGAAAAACTATGTTTACAAAGGACAAACTGAATGATGTGAAATGTTGCAATCTTATAGAAAGATAATAACTAACAAGATCACATCTAAGATGAAATCCTTGAATATCGATAGTTGTGATAAGAGTGATACACAACTAAGAATGTATGATATTTCCAGAACCAATTTTCAGTGGACAGTGATGCAACACCACTAGGTTGCCTTTAACTGATGATAAGTAGCAAGGTGAAGTTTATCCTTGTCTCAAAAAATTAGGTGTTTTTATTACCACTTGAGCGGAACAATAAATGTTTTAGAGGTCTACCGATTGCTTCAGTTTTGACCACCAGAAAACTATAAGATTGGTTTTTAAGACAATGTCAAAAAATTCACTTTTGACCTTCAATTTCAATG
This sequence comes from Chamaelirium japonicum, assembly GCA_947650365.1. Lineage (NCBI taxonomy): Eukaryota > Viridiplantae > Streptophyta > Magnoliopsida > Liliales > Melanthiaceae > Chamaelirium > Chamaelirium japonicum. The sequence goes on from OX393552.1 coordinate 22,970,927, forward strand.
TTTCAATCATTAAAAGCTTCGATCAAGTGCTTGGAGGAAAATGACATGTTTTTCAAGTAGACTAGAAATGCATCACTCGATGATGACAAGAATAATCCTCATGATATGAGCACATAATATCTTACACAAAGTATGCTCCAATAAGACATCAAAATGATGAAGCTGGGCCACTGCAAGTGGAAATTGCATACCAGATTTTCCCATGTCCATTCACCACCTCGTGAAATTGGTAAAACATGGTCAATAGTCAAGTTCTCCCGTGATGAACAATACCTATAGACAATAGAGGGAATTCATTACAATTCCAAGCAAAAGTAAAACTTATTTGCCTTCTTAGATGTCAAATTCATTTCCAAGTAAACGGAAATTAACACTAGGTTTTCCTAATTCCTTGAAATGAACATGTTCTAATCTCAAAGCCAAGAACTTCCAAATTCCAATGAGGTTAATGTTCTGTAAGTGCTCATTAGATATTTTGAGTGCTCCTGGAATATAATAATATATACTGGATCCAAAGGAAAATATAAGGATTTCATTCAAATTAGAGGTTCTATAAATTATTCTAACCTAATGAAGTCTAAAGCAAAACAGTATAGTTTATTATATTAAACAAAGGGCAATGGTAGAGGGGAGTACTGAAAACCTTCATAGCAAAACTAGTTAGGTAGCTAAGTAGGACTGTAGGAGTCACTATATCAATCACGCATCGAGTGATGAGGATACTGTAGGCAGTGGAGCACAAAGCATGTGTGAGCATGCACGTGCATGTAACAACAGAAAAACATACTTGCAGCAGTTTAGCCCCTCACCTTACTAACAGAACCACCACCATAACACCACAGAATCCAAAATAATTGGGTTCCTCTATAAGGATCCTTCTTCCCGTGCATGTATATCAATTTCTCTACCAAATGTTAAGTTCACTATTAGTCTATTAGGTCTGTTAGATACCCCCACACCCCAAAACTTGGGTCATAAGGGGAGGTCCACATGGGGTATATTAAGCGGGTGATGGGTGTCTCCCTCACCGATGTAGGACTATTCATCAACACTCCCCCTCACGCGAAGCATGCGTGGCAAGGATCCTCCCACACGGAGTACACATGGCAATGCATGATCGGTGGGGAGCATCCGGAGCGGGAGCAGGAGACAGGCCAGCTCTGATACCATGTTAGGAGATGACGGCTAGGGTTTGGAGAGAATGAAATAAACTTCATTGAGGAACTAAACCCAATATATATGTACAACATAGAATCCGACCCGACTGTACATAGAACCCGAACCCGAACCCGACTCATCTATACATTAACAAGGTCAAGCCTCTTTTGACTCTTTTGCACCATATCCATCCAAGTATTCCCAGGCCAACCCCTCTGATATCTCATGCGAGCAATATTTTATATGACAAACAGTCTTCATATGCTTCTCATAACCTCATTGATGCAGGACAGGTGAGGGGGTCCTGCCAAAGGGAAGGTCCACACTTAGCACACTCAAGGTTAAAAATTTGAGTTTAGGATGGTGCAAATTTTCATGACAGCAGAGGGCTATTTCGACCGTTTCACCGAGTTCAGCTTTTCGGATCGGGTTGAAACTTGGACGGTTGGTAGGTCTAGCTGTGAGGAAGTTATGATAAAAATTTGGAGGTGATCTATCACTTGGATGAGGAAATATCAAAGGATTACTAGATCTGGTCTGTGTATACCAAATTTGGGTTTGGGCTTGTGCAGGAGTTTTGGCAATGGAAACTAGAAAGTGGTGGATCTAGTGTTGGAATAGTGAAGGAATGGTATATGCTTTTATGGCTAGGTTTTAATGTGGTTTTGAAGCGTTTTATCATTTTTTTTTTCAGGTTATTCGAAGATAATGGTTTTCTATATTTCAGCAAGGCTTTCGATGGATCTAAAAGTATTTTGATGATGAATGAGAAAAAGATAAAGAGAGAGATAGAATAGGATAGAGAGAGGTAGGGAATGAAGAAACCTAGGAGTCACTAGTCAGTACCTAGGGTTTCGTTGGGACCAGCACCAAGAGGGGAAAATTGAATCCTTTCAGCAGGAAACAAATAAAAGTTTCATTACTCAATTTATTCCAATAATAGAAGGGACCGAGCCTTTATATAATAGGTCGATTTACATCCATGAACTCCCACAGCCAATGTGGGACTAAAATAAGGCCTAACTTGACATGTACATCAAGTTTTAAATTACCCAATTAATTACTCCGAAAATACTAAATAGAATGATATAAAAAGATAATTGGGCCTTGTCTGAGATCGGCTGCTCGCATCTGAGCTGCATCATAATCAGTGAATATGCTCCACATTAATTGCTTCCACTACGAAGAACTCGTTCTCAAGTTTAACTCGAACGAACGTAATCAGATGCAGCGTCGAAGTCACCTCCATCATAGTAGTGGCTCTAAATCAGCAATTGATGGTGGAGACCTAACAGATGGTATCATGTTGGATTGTTGTCACCTCTCAGGTCCCACACGAAAGATGTGTTGCCGTTGAGCAGGGACCATGAGTCAGATAAGTGATAGCACATGCTGATGAAGACGGTCACCTAGGCTCACTGATGTATTAGCTCGAAAGAAGATACGCCCAAGTGTATATGAAACTGAAAGAGCACCTGAGCCAAGGGTTGAAGATCTAGACCGAGGAAGTCTATTATTAGGGCCAGTGTGCTAGAGTCGACACCCGATATTGGTTCAGCTGACAGAATCATCTCAAATTATTGCGAGGGTTTTGGCGATGGTGTATGAGCAAATATTTGATTTTCACTCAAGTACAAATTTCAAAGGACTCGCTTCGAGGGAGCGGAGTACAAAATATATCAGGAGATTGCGGGAAAATCCGTCTAGGACGTACGTGAGGAGAGCCCCCAGAGCAGAGGAGCACGTCATGGAGAGTCTGAGGTCCTTCTTGGCTTCACGAGTGGAGGAAGATTACCCGCTGTTTTTGAACCTGTTGGATCAAGATGCGATCCTCAATATAGCTCGGGAGTGCGGTTTTGCATTCGGGGAAGATGCCTTGGCCGCGAAGGAGTTTCTGACTTCGTCTCTTGCCCTAGAGAAGTCTCGAGTTTTGGCCGATGGCCATTAATGTAATTTATAAAGCTTTTCTCTTGGAATATTCGTGGTTTGGGGTCAGTGGATAAGAGGTTGGCTGTGGCCTTATTTTGTCGTATGCATAGTCTGGATGTTATTTGCTTGCAGGAGACTAAGACTGCTGGTCCGAGTTCGGCATTTCTGCGGACTCTTACGGACGGCCTTAGTTTCACGTGGGAATCTTTAGACTCGACAGGAGCGTCAGGAGGAGTGCTTATCGGTTGGCGGAATGCAGTGTTGGAACTGACAGACAAACATGTTGGCACCTTTTCTCTTTCGGTGACCTTGAAGTGTAAGGCGAGCAGCGAGGTTAGGGAGATCACTTCTGTCTATGGGCCGAATGATGTAAGCCTTCGTAATGGGTTTTGGCAGGAGTTGGTGGATTTCAGAGGTACCAAGACAGTCCCTTGGGTGCTTTGCGGCGACTTTAACGTGACGAGGTTTAGCCATGAGAGGTTGGGAGGGTTAGGTCACCCTGGTGCGATGGCAGACTTCTCCTCCTTCATTCGTGCTTTGGATCTTATTGACCTTCCTTTGCAAGGCCGGCTTTTTACGTGGACCAACAAGAGAGAGGTTCCTTCCATGGCTAGATTGGATAGGTTCCTGACCTCTCTTGAGTGGGATACGGTTTTTCCCAACTCGGCGCAGAGGAGCTTGCAGTCGCTAATTTCAGACCATGTACCGCTCCTGTTGGATTCGGGTACTGCTTGGCCTGCTACTCCCCGGCGCTTCCGTTTTGAGAGGATGTGGCTGGAGGATTCTACTTTTGCTCCATTGGTGACGAAATGGTGGTCTCAATTTCCTACGGATTTCAACTCGGCTCGGAACTTGGTGCGTAAGCTTCGAAGCCTCCGACAGAAGATTACAGGCTGGGAGCGATCTCGCTTCGGCTCAGTCAACCGCCGCAAGCAGGCCCTCCTGGAGTCTATTGAGAAGCTTGAATGTAAAGAGGAATCAGGATCACTTTCGGTGGAAGACCGTTCAGTTCTGGATTCAACTAAGGAGGACTTGCTGCAGTTGCTTCGTCTGGAGGAGATCATGTGGAAACAGCGTTCACGAGAGAAGTGGATCAAGCTGGGGGACCTGAACATGTCTTTCTTCCATAAGGTCGCCAATGGCCGGAAGATTAGGAATGACATCAAGCAGCTGTTGGTAGGGGACCGCCAATTGGAAGGGACAGAAGCGGTTCTGCAGGGGGTTTCGTCTCATTTCAGAGCGTACTTCCAAGACCTCCCGTCGTCTTCGGCATCCTTATCTTGGGAGGACCTTCCTATCCAAAAGTTGCAGGCCCCGGAGGAGTTGGATAGTCCATTTTCGCAGGAGGAGATTAAGGTAGCAGTTCGGGGTATGAACGGCAATGGCGCTCCAGGCCCAGATGGATTCTCTATGCTCTTCTTCCAGACTTTCTGGGATTGTATCGCTCCAGACTTGACCAGATTCGTTGCAGACTTCTTTGCAGGCACGGCTTCCTTGGAGAGTCTGAACTACTCCAACCTCATCCTCATCCCGAAAAGACCAGACTCTGCTGCGGTGTCGGATTACAGACCGATCAGCCTTTCTAACTGTGTCTACAAAATTATTACTAAGCTTCTTTCGAATAGGTTATCGCCGGTTATGGATGACCTGATAAGTAAATCGCAGTCAGCTTTTATTAAGGGCAGGATGATTCTGGACAGCGTGGTTTCGGTGCAAGAGATCCTATATCATCTTAAGGAGTCTAGATCAGAAGGTTTGATTCTGAAGCTGGATTTCGAGAAGGCTTTTGACCGGCTCCACTGGGACTTCGTTCTCTCCACGTTGAGGGCTAAAGGCTTTTCTCAGACTTGGATTGGTTGGGTGTCTCGTTGCCTTAGCTCTTCTAAGTTAGCCTGCTCGGTTAATGGAGTTTCTGGAGGACACTTCCGTATGCGCAAGGGACTGAAGCAAGGCTGCCCGCTCTCCCCTTTTCTCTTCATCCTAGCGGTGGATGCTTTTGATGCCATTCTTCGCAGGGCGAACTCCCAGGACCTTTTCCGAGGGATCAGAGGTACCTCTTGGTGCATCCCTAACTTGCATTTTGCTGACGATACCATTCTTTTCTGTGAGGCAAAGCTTGCGCAGGTAGCGGTGCTGAAGATTATTCTTTATGCTCTGGAGTTCTGCTCTGGACTGCGGATCAACTTCTCCAAGAGTTCCCTATTCTACGTTGGGCCCCACAGAGAGAAGGGGGTTCTGGCGTCGGCTATCCTCAACTGCAAGTTAGACTCCTTCCCGTTGACGTATCTGGGCCTTCCTATTAGCAACAAGCAGCTGGGTAGAGCGGATTGGCGCAAAGTTATAGAGAAGATTGACAAGCGTCTTACTAATTGGGCAGGGAGGTTTCTCTCACTTGGGGGCCGGCTCACCCTTGTTAACTCTGTGTTGTCTTCTATTCCTTCCTATTACTTGGCGTTTTACTTTATCCCAGCTTGGGTTATCAGGAAGATAGACGGGATCCGAAGCTCTTTTCTTTGGAAGGGAGCAGATGGGAAGTTGGGGTCTTACCATTTGACTAACTGGGGCACAGCTTGCAAATCTCGAGACCAAGGGGGTTTGGGAGTTTTGAACCTCAGAGACTTTAATAGAGCGCTGTTAGGGAAATGGTGGTGGAGATTGCAGAATGATCAAGAGGATACCTGGTCATCCATTGTCAGGGATAGATATTTTAAACGCTTCTCCCCACTGCAGACCAGAAGTAGAGCGTCAGGGAAGTTATCGCAGTTTTGGAGAGGCGTCATGAGTGTAGGTGCTCCCTTTCGCGCATGCATTCGGCTGATTCCAGGTAATGGTAAGAACATTAAGTTCTGGTTAGACCACTGGGTAGATGACATCAGCCTAGCTTCTTTGTTTGGTGATCTTTTTGAGTTGGCCTGGGACTCCAATGCTTAGGTGATCTCTCAGTCTGCGGTCTCCTTGGAGGGTCGATTTTGGTCGGTGAAATTCAGGAGGTCGATCCCAGCAGATCTGCAAGGTCAACTGTCTGATCTTTACAGCATTCTTCACAATTTCTCTCTGGGTAGTGGCCGAGATTCCTCTAGATGGAAGCTTGAGTCGTCCGGGGTTTTCTCGGTGCGATCCTTCTACCGATTCTTGAACAATGGAGGTTTGGTCTGCCCTTTAGCTTCGCATCTATGGAAGACTCCAGCGCCCTTGAAGACAAGGATCTTTATGTGGTTGACCATTAGAGATAAGATTTTGACTCGGTGGAATCTTCGCAAGCGGAACAACCCCAACGTTACTGATACCTCCTGTCCCTTGTGTCACGCTCATAGGGAGGATGTGGATCATCTTTTTCTTAGATGTCGATTTTCCAGATCACTGTGGTTTATGTTGAAGAGTCGTCTGGGGATCAGAGGACACCCGGGTTCCATGCGGTCTTTGTGGACACTTTAGAGGAAGAGGAGGATTAAGAAGGGGCTTTATCAGGCTTGGGATCTCTTGGTCATTGGTCTTTGCTGGAGTATCTGGAGGGAGCGGAACGCCAGAGTATTTTCCCAGAAGGAGCTTCAGCCGGCATTGGTTTGGTTAAACTTTGTTTCCTTGGTCTCTAGCTGGTCTCCTGGGTTCTCGGTGAAGAACTCGGGGAAGATCACCCCTTTTCTTAGTCTTTTGTAACTCCATTTTGCTATTTTAATAAAGCTTGGGGTATGCTCAACCCCATCCTCTCCATCTCGGGGAGGAATTCTCAAAAAAAAAAAAAAATTGATGTAGACCTGATCAGCACCATCAAATCATCGCCGCATCTTCAGTTCGTCGCCAGAGAGTTTTATTTCTGTCGTTTTATTTTATGCATGGAAGACATTATCCATATGAGGACTTGTAGCCGTTTATTTCAGTTTTTGGCCCATTTTCTATGTTTTTGGCCTAATTTCTGCACTTAGTATTAGTTATGTTCTTGCCTAATTCATGGGGGATGTCCATGATCTCATCCGAGGGCTTTTTGGATTGAATCCGGGTCTTCTTGGGTGAGTTTTTTGCATGTTATTAATAAATTCTGGGTGTGTGTGTTTGCGGGGTACCGACGGACGAGATTATGTCTCGAAACCGACGGTTAGATAACAAAATAACTTAAATTTGATGATGTGGCATCAATTGGGCTTCAATTAGGCCTATGTGGGCTTCAATTAGGGTTTGTCCGTCCCTTGCCCGCGCGGAAACCGAGCCAATCCGCCCCCTCTTCCATCCCCTCTCTTCTCTCTCTCTTCTTCCCCTTATTTCTCTCTTTTCCTTTCCTTTCTTGGCCATTGCATCCCCACCATTCCCCCTTATTTCCCTTTGATCTTGGCCATCCAAAAAGAAACCCTAGTTCTACAAAAAGGGGAAGATAGAAGAAGATTTCAGATTTTGATGATTGCTGAATTGCATGCCTCTTCGTGAGAGCTTCCAGGAGAGACACGTGTCCCCGACCCTCGCCGCATCCGCGACTTCGCCTCGCAAAGGCTTTGGCATGTTCTTCCGAAGGATCCGGCTTCTCTCGACGTCCGACCTTGCTCCGTGTGGGCGATCATCGGCGCATCCTCGCATCGACCCACGGCGGAAACCCCAGGCACTATATCCGTTTATCTTAATTTCTCTTCGCATCCGCATCGTTTTTCCTTTGTTTTCATTGCCTCCACTCCGCATCGCAGCCGTAACCATCCCGTTTCATCGCTAGTTGAAGCCCTAATATATGCCTACTCATTATATTTGCTAACTTTCGTTTGTCGGTAACCTTAGCAAGCATATTTAGCCTATTTTATAGAAAATCTGATGCAAACCTATCTTTAGAATTTGATATCTATTGCTGCGATTTAATCTCTTATATGCTGAATTCTGTTTTTTGTGATAATATTGCATCTTGTATTGTTAGATCTTGAACTACGCTTTATGTTGAATGCCTAGAACTTTAATCCTACGTGAAATAGCTTGTGTTTGCCGCCTCTTTGAGTCATACGGTGCTATATTGATAAATAAATCTTAGTTGTTGACCAAAGGGAACCCTAAAGGGCTTAAGATTGTAGTGCGCCTTATCGGCGCCTGCATCAAGTTGGTATTAGAGCAATCTGACGCCATGTCCTATCATAGCGTCCGATCCCATTATTCGCTTGATCCACTAGATACCCACACCTATAAAGAATTTGTTAAGCTATATAAATCTTTTGAGCCATGTCCTACCCTTTTCCCGAGACCTCCGATGGAACATAGATACTCCTCTTTGATTTGAGATCGAGCCCATGACCTAGATCTATCTTCCAAGCCTTTTGTTCAATGGATTTTACGGAGTCCTTCAGTGCCATCCTTGAAAGCCAACTATATTGAAACCCAGCTCTTACTTGACGATATTGAGGATGAGTTGGCATGGAGAGAGAAGCAGCACCAGAGGCTTGCCAGATACAGCAGGCCACCACCTCCAGCAGAGCCTCCACCTCCTGTGGAGTACCCGGTTCCACCAGTGGCACCACTTGAGGAGCATCCACCTCCTGTGGAACTTCCTCATCCAATGCCTACGGAGGAGCCACCTCTTCCGTCAGCGACTCCAGAGGAGTTCCTTCCACCTTCTCCAGTGCCTACAGACAGAGGCGGAGCCAATATAGGCCCAGTGGGGGCAGCTGCCCCCACTGAGATTAGCCAAAAAAAAAAAAAGTAATGCTATTTGTACAGTTTCTGTCAACAACACGTTGATAATCCACCAATGAAGTGGAGTTGGTTCAGAGATCTGATGGGTCCGATTTGTCAATGAGTAGTACACTTTGCCCACTGAAGTTTAGCTGAAAGACACTTAACCCCCCAATAGTTTAAGAACTACATTTTAACCCTTTCAATTAAGTTTTCATCAGATAAAAGATTACCAAATGAGAAAATAAAATAGTTGACAAAAGGGTGTATATGCTAACATTTCAAACTTTAGGGAGCCATTTTGAACAAAATGAATTGAGGGATTTAAATATTTTTGAGCTAATTTTAAGTGGGTAAAGTGTAATTTACCCCCCAAAAAAATCAGTGTTCGTCTCTCTCGTTCGTCCCACGACTATCTCACGGTAGCCTCGCATAATCTCACGACTCAAATTGTATTCTTCGAGACTTCGTTCTTGTCCACTCCAGCCATCCTTTGTCCGAAACCTGTGGCCGACGACACGATCGGCAAGTGCGGCCCACCTGTAGCGTCGACTAAAGCCCTACTCTCTCTCTCTTTCTCTTTCTCTTTCTCTCTCTCTAGATAGTTATTCACGATTTTTTGTGTAATTTTTTTTTCAATGGGAGATTTTTGCGTGCCTATGAACTGAAAGCAAAATTTTTTTGTAGTCCATTCAAATCCTTTGTTAGTAGAAATTGGATAAAACTTTTAAAGCCAAGCAAAGGTTGCCCCCACTGGAGTGAATTCCTGGCTCCGCCACTGCCTACAGAGGTGCCACCTCCTCCTTCAGCGACTCCAGAGGAGTTCCTTCCACCTTCAGCAGTGCCTACAGAGGAGCCTCATCCTCCGATAGTGACTATAGAGAGGCTTCTCCTACCTTTCACAGAGCTTACAGATGGGACACCTCCTCCTGCAGTTCTTCCTACAGCAGAGACACCCGTGGAGCCTTCGTCTTCTGTGGAGCTTCCATCACAGCTGCAGTCAGTGCCAGTTGGGGAGTTTCAGCCAGCTGAGTCACTTACGCGCTTTGACTTTGTCGGTACTGACCGACCACCTACCGCTCGTGTGCTTCTGTTTATGTACTTCAGTAGCTTCTGGCTCTCGCTCGACGCCAGCACTCTCTTCGTGAGGGGCCCAGAGATTGTTGACTGCCCGAGACATCACTTGTTGGGAATTCATCATCAGATCCAGGCACATCGACGTTCCCACGGTGGTGGTCTCCCTTTTGCTACCGGCAATGTCTTCCGGCGTAAACTCGAGGACGAGTTTTTCGCAGCGGAAGCGATTGATGCAGGCCTGATCAGCACCATCAGATCATCGTTGCATCTTCAGTTCGTCGCCAGAGAGTTTTATTTCTGTCGTTTTATTTTATGCATGGAATACATTATCCATATGAGGACTTGTAGCCGTTTATTTCAGTTTTTGGCCCATTTTCTATGTTTTTGGCCTAATTTCTGCACTTAGTATTAGTTATGTTCTTGCCTAATTCATGGGGGATGTCCATGACCTCATCTGAGGGCTTTTTGGATTGAATCCGGGTCTTCTCGGGTGCGTTTTCTACATGTTATTAATAAATTCTGGGTGTGTGTGTGTTTGCGGGGCACCGACGGACGAGATTATGTCTCGAAACCGACAGTTAGATAACAAAATAACTTAAATTTGATGATGTGGCATCAATTGGGCTTCAATTAGGGCTATGTGGGCTTCAATTAGGATTTGTCCGTCCCTTGCCCGCGCGGAAACCGAGCCAATCCGCCCCCTCTTCCATCCCCTCTCTTCTCTCTCTCTTCTTCCCCTTATTTCTCTCTCTTTTCCTTTCCTTTCTTGGCCCATTGCATCCCCACCATTCCTCCTTATTTCCCTTTGATCTTGGCCAGCCAAAAAGAAACCCTAGTTCTACAAAAAGGGGAAGATAGAAGAAGATTTCAGATTTTGATGATTGCTGAATTGCATGCCTCTTCGTGAGAGCTTCCGGGAGAAACGCGTGTCCCCGACCCTCGCCGCATCCGCGACTTCGCCTCGCGAAGGCCTTGGCTTGTTCTTCCGGAGGATCCGGCTTCTCTCGACGTCCGGCCTTGCTTCGTGTGGGGGATCATCGGCACATCCTCGCATCGACCCACGGCGGAAACCCCATGCACTATCTATCCGTTTATCTTAATTTTCCTTCGCATCCGCATCATTTTTCCTTTGTTTTCATTGCCTCCGCTCCGCATCGCAGCCGTAACCATCCCGTTTCATCGCTAGTTGAAGCCCTAATATATGCCTACTCATTATATTTGCTAACTTTCGTCTGTCGGTAACCCTAGCAAGCATATTTAGCCTATTTTATAGAAAATCTGATGCAAACCTATATTTAGAATTTGATATCTATTGCTGCGATTTAATCTCTTATATGCTGAATTCTATTTTTTGTGATAATATTGCATCTTGTATTGTTAGATCTTGAACTACGCTTTATGTTGAATGCCTAGAACTTTAATCCTACGTGAAATAGCTTGTGTTTGCCGCCTCTTTGAGTCATACGGCGCTATATTGATAAATAAATCTTAGTTGTTGACCAAAGGGAATCCTAAAGGGTTTAAGATTGTAGTGCGCCTTATCGGTGCCTGCATCAATAATCCGGTGGGTCTGCTTCAATCCACAAATGCCCAAGAATTTCAAATTCATAGTTCTGAATTGCTGTGATGCTTCCTTGACGACAACCAGTTCCATATGACAAATGTTAGATGCGTAGGTCATACAATTATCCTCATGATTCTGATAACATTTCCCAGACCATTTCACTGTTATTTATAGCAGCATCAATGTTGATCTTTGTTGACGAATAGTCCCACATTTCTTGACGAATAGTCCCACATCGGTGAGGGAGGCACCCAACACCCGCTTAATATACCCCCTGTGGACCTCCCCTTACAATCCGGGTTGTAAGGAGAGGTCCACAGGGGGTATATTAAGCAGGTGATGGATGCCTCCCTCACCGATGTGGAACTATTCATCAACACTCCCCCTCACGCGGAGCACGCGTGGCAAGGATCCTCCCACGCGGAGCACGCGTGGCAAGGCAATATTGGTGGGGAGCACCCGGAGCAGGAGACGGGCCAGCTCTGATACCATGTTAGGAGATGACGGTTAGGGTTTGGAGAGAATGAAAAGTTAGTCAGACCAAAAAATGCATTTAACCTATAAGAAACAATCATCGCAGATTTCAATTCCACATCTTGAGTGTAGTTATGTTATCAGGAGAATTTTTTTCATGCATGTTACCAGCTTTGAGTTTGATAGCAACCTCAAAAAGGATAGTAGAAAGAATCATATGCTTTCCAATTGCTTTACCTTCGAAGATCCGTACATTACAGTAATTACACTTTTTCTGCCTGCTGCAGATAATGTTAGACAAGGCAATTCTAGTAAGATCTGTCCAGATCCACTGGAGTGCCTCTCTAAAAAAGCGAAAGTTCTGTGATATCCATGGACTCTTTTAAACCACATCTTGCGAAACAATTCATGAGAAGCCATGTTGAAAAGGAGCAATTGAAGAAAAGATGCTTGTGATCCCACATTCATCCATTTTGTATACATTTTCTTTATTCTTAAACTCCCAAAGCCACAAATGTAGTTTAATAGTTGCAGCCTTCTGTTTTATAGAAGTACCCGCATCTTTGAATAAATGATGAGCACTAAAAGTAGAAGCAATCGAAATCGCATAAATTATGGCACAATCCGGCATTCAGATGATTGGACCCATCCAACCATTTCAACTTTGAACTTCCAAAATTGAGAAAGGAATATCGACCTATCACTCATTAAAAACTAGATCTATGGCCGGTCGACATAAGGAAAATGAAGAATGAGATTTGGAAGTAGCGAATGCAACTTTCTCGCCTTTCCATCATGTGGTTGCTGCAATATCAGTTGTCTTTGGACAAGAAAACAATGGACAATTCCAAACAAGAGCATGTTGATCTATTTTTAGCTATGGATCTTCATATTATTGAAACAAAAGAAAAAAAAGATGAAATGGCATTTGTGATCATATTAAACAATCCTCCTTGACTTGAGGAAAAGCCATCATCCTTCTGAGAGTTGTAAGGTTCATGTGTAATCTTTTTGTTCCATATCAACAAGGAGTTCAAATCTAGACCTCTAATATTGTCAAACTTCTTGTCAAAAAATCGGTGCTCTTAGTTGGCAACTTCCTCAACAATGGGCACTTCACCAATAACTGGAACATGATTATAAATTCAAATCAATACCAACACAAATTCTTGACTTCATTGTGATAAAAGGGTGCATCCTCATACTCATCCGTTAACTTTTTTCATTCGACCACATTCATGAAAAGACGAAATCATGTGAATGATTACGTATTCATTTATCATCCATGTAGCTTTCAGTAGGTTCATGTTTCTGATACAAGATTTCCAGCTGTGGCTCTTTATGCAACGGGTGTCATGAAAATCACTCAGAACTAACCCCCCAAATAGGTGACTGTGTGGAGTGAATTATGAAAAGAGCTCTCAAATCCCCTACATGTGTGATTCTAACATGAAGCATACAAATCTAAAAGTTTCTTTGTATTATTATATCACCAAATACCTCATGTTGTTTGTAACATGTCTACATGAGCCCGATTGTTCATTAACATTGCAATTAACTTCTTTCGATCCTTATCTAAATGGGGAAGATCACAACTTCAACTAATTTGTTAATTTCCACAGTTTTCGAGATGCATACATGTCACAATTTTCGCTTTTAGAATCATAAGGCCTGGGCGAAGGACAACATCTCAAGTGCAAACTTCAAGACAAGAATCAAATAATAGTTACAAATAACGAAATGATGAAACTTTCTAAGAGGATTAAACCAGCTACTCTTGGTGAACTCTCAAGGGCATAAGGCTCACCACCTTAAATTTCAGCTTTTGCTAAGGCTGTATTCACGTTTATGTTAATCTCTATTTTATAATTATTGTAATCCTTAGAACCTATGATTGGTGGGACACTTTCCACTTCACCACGATGTTGTGTCCACGTGTGGACACTGACACTCGTGTCCACACGTGGTAATTAGGGTTTTGGTGCATTGTTGGGAACAATGGGCGGTCGTATAAAAGCATTACATGTGTAGTCTTAATGGTACCCCCCATCCCAAGGTACCCTGTATTCGTGGGGCCCCGACGCATGTGGCTTTATAGTTGTTAGGAGATGGCGGCTAGGGTTTGGAGAGGAATAGAATGCTCTTTATTGAGGGACTCAAGCTCAATATATATGTACATGTATGACCATACAACCCGACCCGACTGTACATGTAACCCGACCCATCTCTATACATTAACAATCCCCCTCAAACTCACGGTGGATCATGAACCGAGAGTTTGCCGATAAAGTGCCGGAAGCGAGCAATCGTAAGGGGCTTCGTCAGAAAATCAGCAGTCTGCTCCGATGATGGAATGAATGGCAAGGAGATTGTGTGGTCGAGAAACTCCTGGCGAACATAATGACAATCAACCTCAATATGTTTTGTTCGCTCGTGGAAGACCGGGTTGCTAGCAATCTGAATAGCACTCCGGTTGTCACAGAAGAGAGGCGTGGGCCCGGATATCACAACTCCCGAGTCGAGCAGAAGGCGGCGAAGCCAGACAATCTCTGCGGTGGTGGAAGCCATAGCCCTGTATTCGGCTTCGGTGCTGGAGCGAGCAACAGACTCCTGTTTCTTGCTGCGCCACTGATAGGAGACGACGGCTAGGGTTTCTGGAGAGGAACAGAATGATTCCATTGAGGGACTCAAGCCCAATATATGTACAGTAAACCCGACCCGACTATACAGTAAACCCGACCCATTACATTTACATTAACACTCCCCCTCAAACTCACGGTGGATCATGAACCGAGAGTTTGCCTAGAAAATGCCTGAAGCGAGCAGTCGTCAGTGGCTTCGTCAGAAAATCAGCAGTCTGCTCCGATGAGGGAATGAAGGGCAGGGAGATGGTGTGATCGATAAATGCCTGGCGAACATAATGACAATCAACTTCAATATGCTTTGTTCGCTCATGGAAGACCAGATTGCTAGCAATCTGAATAGCACTCCGGTTGTCACAGAAGAGAGGAGTGGGCCCGGATATCACCACTCCCAAGTCAAGCAGAAGACGGCGAAGCCAGACAACTTCGGCGGTGGTGGAAGCCATAGCCCTGTATTCGGCTTCGGTGCTGGAGCGAGCAACAGACTCCTGCTTCTTGCTGCGCCAAGAAATCAGTGAGTCACCCAGAAACACACAGTAACCTGTAGTAGATCGACGAGTGTCTGCATCTCCTGCCCAATCTGCATCTGAGTAGGCACGCAGCACCAACGGAGAGGTGGAGGGAAACAGGAGTGAACGGGTGATGGTGGCCCGGAGGTAGCGGATGATCCGAAGAACAGCTGCATAGTGTACTGACCGTGGAGCCTGAACAAACTGACTGACAATGCCAACAGCATGGGCAATGTCTGGCCGGGTCATGGTGAGGTAGACAAGCATCCCAACCAACCTCTGGTAGCGGGAGACATCCTGGAGCGGCTCACCATCTGTAGCGAGAAGCTTCAAATTGAGCTCCATGGGTGTATCAGCAGTACGTGTGTCAGTAAGGGCAGCATCAGTAAGGATGTCGGAGATATACTTCTGCTGGGAGACCAACAGACCACGAGCTGACCTGGCAATCTCAAGGCCTAGAAAGTAGCGAAGAGAGCCCAGGTCTTTCATCTCGAACTGACTCTGGAGGTGCCGCTGGAGAGAGGCGATTGTGGCACTGTCATCCCCAGTGATGATCATATCGTCCACATAGAGGAGAAGGACTGCAATGCCCTGACTGGAGGAGCGAGTGAACAGGGCATAGTCGGAGTGACGCTCAACAAACCCGGCGGCCAGAACTGCACTGCGAAAACGCTCAAACCAGGCACGAGGTGCCTGCTTGAGCCCATAGATGGCCCGGCGCAACCGACACACGTGTCCTGGAGGAACTGAAGTGCCCGGAGGAGGAGCCATGTAGACTTCCTCGGAGAGATCACCGTGTAGAAACGCATTGGTGACATCCATCTGATGGAGAGGCCACCCTCGAGCAGCTGCCACAGCTAAGAGGGTGCGCACAGTAGTCATTCGAGCAACCGGAGCAAACGTCTCCTCGTAGTCAATCCCATACTCCTGGGAGAAGCCACGAGCAACGAGGCGAGCCTTGTGCCGCTCAATGGATCCGTCAGGTCGAGTCTTGACCTTGAAGATCCACTTGCAGCTAACAGGCACCACCCCGGGGGGACAAGGCACCAACTCCCAGGTCTGGGTCCGCTGAAAAGCCTCAAGCTCAACTGACATGGCCTGCCGCCACTCTGGATGTAATGCTGCCTCACGGTACGATTGGGGCTCCCGATGGGTGTGAAAAGCAGTAAGAAAGGCCTGAAAGGATGGTGAATAGGAGACACTGACAGAGAAGCCAGAAGAGTCAGGAGAGTCAGTGGGAAAAGCAGAGTAACCAAACATGTCAAGAGAGTAGTCATATCTGGCAGGAGGGTGATGTTCGCGCGCTGGGTAGCGCCGAACAGGAGCAGGATCCACGACCGAGGAGGATGGAGCAGCAGCATCAGGCGAGGGAGTACCAGTGAGAACCGACTCTGGAGGGGGAGCTGCAGACCGACGTACATAGACACGAGTAATGGGTGGTGGTGGAGGTGGTGTGGGGGACTGAGGAGGTGGTGGTGGTGGTGGAGGTGGCGATGGAGACTGAGGAGGTGGTGGTGGTGGTGGAGTAGGCGTGAATGGGGCAACAGAAACCGGGGGTAGAACAGGGATGTGGAGATGTGAGGAGGGCGAGGAGGATGACGAAGTAGGCGAGGAAAGATCCCGAGACTCAGGTGCAAAATACGGGACATCCTCAACAAAGGAGACGTGGCGGGAGACACGGATCCGACGAGCTAAGGGATCATAGCATCGATACCCCTTGTGCTCACGACTGAGCCCCAAGTGAACACACCTAACAGACCTCGCAGAAAGTTTGGTGCGCTCATAGGGAGGAAGAAGAACGAAGCACGTGCAGCCAAACGTGCGAAGAAGAGAGTAGTCAGGTGGACTGGAGTGAAGGCGCTCGTGAGGGGTGGCACCAGACAGAGCAGAGGACAGAGTGATATTGATGAGGTGGACAGCCGTCATGACAGCTTCAGCCCAGTAGGAGTGAGGAACAGACGCAGAGAGAAGCAAGGCTCGTGCAGTCTCAAGGACATGCCGATGCTTGCGTTCGGCAACGCCGTTCTGCTCATGGGTGTGGGGACAGGACTGCTGGTGAAGAGTGCCGTGAGACTGAAGAATCTCACGCATCTCGGAGGAGAGATACTCCTTGGCACAATCAGACCGAAAGGTCTTGATGCGCCGACCAAACTGGGTATGTATCATAGTGGTGAATCGCCTAAAGATGTGAGGTACTTCAGACCGATGACGCATGAGATAGACCCAGGTGCACCTAGAAAAGTCATCAATAAAACACACATAATACATATAACCAGATAGAGAAGCAACAGGAGCAGGACCCCAAATATCCGAATGAATTAAGTCAAATAAAGCATCAGACTGGGAAGTACTAGCAGAAAATGGAAGAGCTAGATGCTTTGCCAGTCGACAACCCGTACAAACAGAGAGGGGGGAGAATGACGCTCGACCCAAAGCGCCCGAACGGAATACGCTTTTGAGTCGATCACTCGATAGATGACCTAACCTTCTGTGCCACAGGTCGGCATCAGAGGTGACAGACATGACAGACGCAACTGAAGACACATGGAGATGGTCCAACTGGTAGAGTCCTCCTGCCCTACGGCCCAGCCCAATCCTCTGACCCATCCGCGAATCCTGCACAACACAAACAGAAGGGGTGAAGGTGACAGTCAGGCCAGAGTCGCAAAGAGAACTGATGGAAATCAAATTAATATTAAGACGGGGGGCATGATGGACATGGGATAGGGTCAGGCGACCAGAAGGGTCAGAGGTGGTGGTGATGGAGCCACATTGCGGAATAGGGACGAGAGTCCCATCCGCAGTGCGAACCTCCTGGTGGGTGGTAGTGGGAGAACAGTCCGTGAGGACAGTGGAGTCAAAAGTAAGGTGACAGGAGGCACCCGAATCGAAGATCCATGGAGCAGTAGTAGCAGAGGTGGCAGACAAGCCGTGCGCAGTCGCGGAGCCGGTGGAGGCTATGTGGCGAAGAAGGAGCTCCTCGAGGCGCTGAAGGCGGTCCGGCTCAGACGGAGAAGGTGCTGTGGTAGCAGTGGGGAGCGACGAGGCCTCTGCAGTAGCCGCTGCACCACCAAAGTGGCGGAAGGAAGACGAACCACGTCCTCGGCCCCGTCCACCTCGACCGCCGCGTCGATCGTCGCGAGAGGTCGAAGACCAGCGGGGGGATCTCTCATCCGGACCCCAGCGGGGGTTGCGTGGAGGACGTGTAGGGCACTCGCGCTTCATGTGGCCGGGCTCCTTGCAGTAGTGACAAAAAACAGCCTCATCGGAGAACCCGGCTGCCAGGACAGAGTCGGAGCTAGGAGCAAGTGGAGGAGGACGAGCGCCCTGAGTCTGAAGGCGGGTCTCCTCGTCGACCAAGGCGAGTAGGGCATCCTCGAGCCGAGGGAGGGGCTCACGGTGCAGGAGCTGGGCAGCTATGAGAGCAAAGTCCGGTCGAAGCGCTGCCAGGAACTGGTGCAGGTGGCCCTCGTCGAGGTAGCGCTGGAAATCCCGGGAGCGGGGGCAGGCACACCGCTCCGGAATCAGTGAGTCCAGCTCATGCCAGTAGGCACTCATCTGACTGAAGAAGTCCTGAATGGTACGCTCCCCCTGACGGGCAGACTGCGAGTCACAGATGAGCTGATGCCGTCGGGCGCCTCCGCGCGGGAGAAAACGATCCCGGAGATACTCCCACATCGCGCGCGCTGTCGGAAGGCGGCCGATGGGAGCAAGGAGCGGACGAGCAACCGAGTCCAGGAGGTACGCCCGGATGGCCTGATCGTGGCGGCGCCACGTAAGAGCAGCAACGGTGATGGCCATGGTAGCAGTCGCTGCAGAAGATGCAGCACTGCTGGTGACAGAGGACGAACCGGAGTAGTCAGTGGGAGGAGGATCCTCGCCGGTGATGTGACCCCACAGATCACGACTGGAGAGGGCGGCCTCGACGGTGAGGGACCAGTCCGGCCAGTCGCTGGCCGACGACAACTGAAACGCGACCGCCTTCAGCGGTGGAGAGATCGCAACGACGGACGGTACGGCTGGAGAGGCCATGGAGGATGCTGTAGGGTGTCAGGAGGTGTCGGGGGGGGCTGTAGGTTGGCGGAGGAGGGAGGCGGGGGCTGTAGGGGGCTCGGGAGGGGGTCGGGAGTGCTGTAGGGGGTTCGGGAGGGGGGGCGGGGGCTGTAAGGGGTTCGGGAAGGGGGGGGCGGTGGCTGTAGGGGGCCCGGGAGGGGGGGCTGTAGGGTGTCGGGGGGGGTCGGGGCAGGGGAAAGGGGGATCGGGTGGTGCGGAGGGAGGCGGAGGGTGCTGCGGAAGGGGGGAAGGGCCGGAGGGGGGGTCGGGTGTGCTGCCGGAGCAGGGGAGAGGGCCGGAAGGGTGCGGGTGGGCTGCCGGAGCAGGGGAGAGGGCCGGAGGGGGGGGGTCGGGTGTGCTGCCGGAGCAGGGGAGAGGGCTGGAGGGGGGCGGGTGGGCTGCCGGAGCAGGGGAGAGGGCCGGAGGTGGGGTCGGGTGGGCTGCCGGAGCAGAGAAGAAGGCCGGAGGGGTGGAGGAGATGTCGGAGGTGCCGCCGGAGGTGCTGCCGTCGCGCGGGAACCCTAGAGCTCTGATACCATGATAGGAGACGACGGCTAGGGTTTCTGGAGAGGAACAGAATGATTCCATTGAGGGACTCAAGCCCAATATATGTACAGTAAACCCGACCCGACTATACAGTAAACCCGACCCATTACATTTACATTAACAGCCACGAAATAAGTGAATCACCAAGAAACACACAATATCCTGTAGTACAGCGGCGAATGGCTACGTCTCCTGCCCAATCTGCATCGGAGTAGGCACGCAGCACCAACGGAGAGGTGGAGGGAAACAGTAGTGAACGGGTGACGGTGCCTCGGAGGTAGCGAATAATCCGAAGGACAGCTGCATAGTGAACTGAACGTGGAGGCTGAACAAACTGACTGACAATGCCAACAACATGGGCAATGTCTGGCCGGGTCATAGTGAGGTAGACGAGCATCCCAACCAGCCTCTGGTAGCGGGAGACATCCTGGAGCGGCTCACCATCTGTAGCTAGAAGCTTCAAATTGAGTTCCATGGGTGTGTCAGCAGTACGAGAGCCAGTAAGAGCAACATCAGCAAAGATGTCTGAGATGTACTTTTGCTGGGAGACCAACAGACCACGAGCTGACCGGGCAATCTCGAGGCCCAAAAAGTAGCGAAGAGAGCCCAGATCTTTCATCTCAAACTGACTCTGGAGGTGACGCTGAAGGGATGCTATGGTGGCACTGTCATCCCCGGTGATGATCATATCATCCACATAGAGAAGAAGAACTGCAATACCCTGACTGGAGGAGCGAGTGAACAGGGCATAGTCGGAGTGGCGTTCAACAAACCCGGCGGCCAGGACTGCACTTCGGAATCGCTCAAACCAGGCACGAGGGGCCTGCTTGAGCCCATAGATGGCTCGGCGCAAACGACACACGTGCCCTGGAGGAACTGAAACGCCCGGAGGAGGAGCCATGTAGACTTCCTCGGAGAGGTCACCGTGGAGGAATGCATTGGTGACATCCATCTGATGGAAAGGCCACCCTCGAGCAGCTGCCACAGCTAAGAGGGTGCGCACAGTAGTCATCCGAGCAACCGGAGCAAACGTCTCCTCGTAATCAATCCCACACTCCTGGGAGAAACCACGAGCAACGAGGCGGGCCTTGTACCGCTCAATGGATCCGTCAGGACGAGTCTTGACCTTGAAGATCCACTTGCAGCTAACAGGCACCACGCCTGAGGGACAAGGCACCAAATCCCATGTCTGGGTCCGCTGAAAAGCCTCAAACTCTACTGACATGGCCTGCCGCCACTCTGGGTGTAAAGCTGCCTCACTGTACGACTGGGGCTCCCGGTGGGTGTGAAGTACGGTAAGAAAAGCCTGATAAGCTGGAGAATAGGATGCAATGGCAGAGTAACCAAAGGAGTCAGGAGAGTCAGAGGTAAAGGCAGAGTAGCCAAACCTGTCCGGAAAGTAGTCATATCTGTCAAGAGGGTGATGTTCGCGCGCTGGGTAGCGCCGAACAGGAGCAAGATCCACGACCGGGGAGGAAGGGGCAGCAGCATCAGGCGAGGGAGTACCAGTGTCAACCGACTCTGGAGGAGGAGCTACAGACCGACGAACATAGACACGAGTAACAGGTGGTGGTGGAGGCAGCGAGGGAGACGGAGGAGGTGGTGGTGGTGGTGGTGGTGGCGGGGAAGATGGAGATGGAGTAGGCATGGGTGGGGCAACAGAAAACGGGGGTAGAACGGGGATGTGGAGAGGTGATGAAGGCGAGGAAGGTGGCGCAGGAGGCAAGGAAAGATCCCGAGACTTAGGGGAAAAGTACGGGACATCCTCAACAAAGGAAACGTGACGGGAGACACGGATCCGGCGAGCTAAGGGATCATAACAACGATATCCCTTGTGCTCCCGACTGAGCCCCAAGTGAACACACCTAACAGACCTCGCAGAGAGTTTGGTGCGCTCATGGGGAGGAAGAAGAACGAAGCACGTGCAGCCAAACGTGCGAAGAAGAGAGTAGTCAGGTGGGCTGGAGTGGAGGCGCTCATATGGGGTGACACCGGACAGATCAGATGACGGAGTGATATTGATGAGGTGGACAGACGTCATGACAACTTCAGCCCAGTAAGAGTGAGGAACAAACACAGAGAGAAGCAAGGCTCGTGCGGTCTCAAGTACATGACGATGCTTGTGTTCGGCAACGCCGTTCTGCACATGGGTGTGGGGACAGGACTGCTGGTGAAGAGTACCGTGAGATTGAAGAATCTCACGTATCTCAGACGAGAGATACTCCTTGGCACAATCAGACCGAAATGTCTTGATGCGCCGACCAAACTGAGTGTGTATCATAGTGGTGAATCTCCTAAAGATGTGAGGGACTTCAGACCGATGACGCATAAGATAAACCCAGGTGCACCTAGAGTAGTCATCGATAAAACACACATAGTACATGTAATCCATAATGGATGCAACAGGTGCAGGACCCCAAATGTTCGAATGTACTAAATCAAATAAAGCATCAGATTGGGAAGCACTAGCAGAGAATGGAAGAGCTAGATGCTTTGCCAGTCTACAACCCGTACAAACAGAGAGAGGGAAGAAGGACGCTCGACCCAAAGCGCCCGAACGGAATACGCTTTTGAGTCGATCACTCGATATATGATCTAACATTCTGTGCCACAGGTCGGCATCAGAGGTAACAGACATGACAGACGCAACAGGAACGGAAGACACATGTAGATGGTCCAGCTGGTAAAGTCCTCCTGCTCTACGGCCCAGCCCAACCCTCTAACCCGTCCGCGAATCCTGCACAACACAAACAGAAGGGGTGAAGGTGACAGTCGGGCCAGAGTCACAAAGAGAACTGATAAAGATCAGATTAATGTTAAGACGGGGGGCATGATGGACATGGGGTAGGGTCAGGCGACCAGAAGGGTCAGAGGTAGTAGTGACGGACCCACATTGCGGAATATGGACGAGAGTCCCATCCGCAGTGCGAACCTCCTGGTGGGTGGTAATGGGAGAACAGTCAGTGAGAACAGTGGAGTCAAAGGTGAGGTGACAGGAGGCACCCGAGTCGAAGATCCATGGAGCAGTAGTACCCGGAGTGGCAGAGAGACTGTGAGCTGTCGAAGAGCTGATGGAGGCGAGGTACCGAAGCAGTAACTCCTCAAAGCGCTGGAGGCGGTCGGAGTAAGACCGAGACTGAGCAGAAGTACCCGGAGTGGCAGAGAGACTGTGATCTGTCGAAGAGCTGGTGGAGGTGAGGTATCGCAACAGTAACTCCTTAAAGCGCTGGAGGCGGTCGGAGTAAGACCAAGACGGAGCAGGAGTGGTGACAGGCGGTGCTGGAGTAGGAAGATCAGCAGCAGCAACAGTCTCGCCATCATGGCGGAGGAGACCCGGACGGCGTCCACAGTCGACTGATGTGGTGGAGGGACGTGTCCCGAGAATACCATCAAAACGAGGAGACAGAGGGACTCGACGATCAGCGACGGCGTGCAGGCAGTATGGGAGCTGAGAGATGCTGTAGGAAGCCATACCCCTGAAGTACGAGGGCAAGCCGGCACAACAAAGATTTGAGGCAGTCCGTACAGAGGAGACGGACAGTTCGGGACAGAGGAGAATGAAGGGCGGTGAGGCTTCAGGGGGTGCAGAAGGGGGTGGGGGTGCAGGGGAGGGTGGAGGGGGGGCCGGCGGGGTGCAGAGGAGTCGGGGAGGCCGGGCGGGCGGAAGGGTGGTGCGGGGGGCCCGGACGGCGGAGTGGAAGTGAGGGGAGGGGTCGGGGGGTCCTTGCGGGCGGAGGAGAGAGGCCAGGGGGGGCGGATGGGCTGAGGGAAGGGGTGGGAGGGCCGGTCCGGTGGAGGAAGGGGGGTCGGGGGGGGGAGGAAGGGGGCCGGGGGGCTGTCGGGTGGAGGAGGGGGGGCCGGGGGGCTGTCGGGCGGAGGAGGGGGGCCGAGTGGGTGGAGGAGGGGGGCCGGGGGGGTGAGCGGGTGGAGGAGGGGGGTCGGGCAGGTGGAGGAGGGGGCCGGGGGCTGTCGGGAGGCGGAAGGGGGGCCGGGCGGGGTGGGCAGGTGGAGGAGGGGGGCCGGGCAGGTGGAAGAAGGGGGGGCTGTCGGGCGGGTGGAGGAGGGGGCCGTGGGGCTGTCGGGCGGCGGAAGGGGGGCCGGGCGGGGTGGGCAAGTGGAGGAGGGGGGTCGGGCGGGGGGGGCTGATCGGGTGAAGGGAGGAGGGGGGCCGATTGGGTGAAGGGAGGCCGGAGGGGAGGTGCTGCCGGAGGGGGAAGACCG
Organism: Chamaelirium japonicum; assembly: GCA_947650365.1. Lineage (NCBI taxonomy): Eukaryota > Viridiplantae > Streptophyta > Magnoliopsida > Liliales > Melanthiaceae > Chamaelirium > Chamaelirium japonicum. The sequence goes on from OX393552.1 coordinate 22,994,737, forward strand.
TCGTCGTCGTCGCCGCGCGGGAGAACCCTAGAGCTCTGATACCATGTTAGGAGATGACGGCTAGGGTTTGGAGAGGAATAGAATGCTCTTTATTGAGGGACTCAAGTCCAATATATATGTACATGTATAACCATACAACCCGACCCGACTGTACATGTAACCCGACCCATCTCTATACATTAACAATAGTAAACACTTTATTTGCGCTGCATATTGACTATATTTTGTTTCATTCTCTATGTAGGCCCATAAGCAACATTAGTTTGTTGTGTTATACATGCGTTGTGTGATTGACCTATTATTTCCATCACATCCATTGTTAACTAAAGAGAAGGGCTCGTATCAGAGTCGAGATCTTTTTCTTCTAGAGTTTATTCTAATTGCATTAAATACACCCTTCGATTAACAAACACAAGATCTCTCCCTTCCTCTTATCACAAGCATGGTTGAACATATTTATACTTGGTATTATATATGCTTTGTTCAAGTATATATATATACATATATATATATATATATAGGGGGCGGGGAGCCTGCACCCGGGGTGTAGCGTTAACGCTGCACCTCAACCTTGTTTTACCTACCTAGAAGTTTTGGAATTTGATGAAATTTGGTGAGGGTGTTGTCTAGGGTAAGATGATCATCCTCACAAATTTTCATCACATTCCAAAACTTCTAGGGGGGTCAAATGGTCGAAGCAAAATCTGCAGATTTTAACGGTAACTGCAGACGGCTGATTTTGCTTCGACCATTTGACCCCCCTAGAAGTTTTGGAATTTGATGAAAATTTGTGAGGATGATCACCTTACCCTAGACAACACCCTCACCAAATTTCATCCAAATCCAAAACTTCTAGGTAGGTAAAACAAGGGGGCGGTGCAGCGTTAACGCTGCACCCCGGGTGCAGGCTCCCCGCCCCCATATATATATATATATATATATATATATATATATATATATATATATATATATATATATATATATATATATATATATATGGGGGCGGGGAGCCTGCACCCGGGGTGCAGCAATAACGCTGCACCTCAACCTTGTTTTACCTACCTAGAAGTTTTGGAATTGGATGAAATTTGGTGAGGGTGTTGTCTAGGGTAATACGATCATCCTCACAAATTTTCATCAAATTCCAAAACTTCTAGGGGGGTCAAATGGTCGAAGCAAAATCTGCAGATTTTAACGGTGACTGCGGACGGCTGATTTTGCTTCGACCATTTGACCCCCCTAGAAGTTTTGGAATTTGATGAAAATTTGTGAGGATGATCACCTTACCCTAGACAACACCCTCACCAAATTTCATCCAATTCCAAAACTTCTAGGTAGGTAAAACAAGGGGGCGGTGCAGCGTTAACGCTGCACCCCGGGTGCAGGCTCCCCGCCCCCTATATATATATATATATATATATATATATATATATATATATATATATATATATATATATATATATATATATATATATATATATATATATATATATAGGGTCAGGATCGGATGACCCAGCAAATTTTGACCCATTAATAACCCAGCACCCTTTGATGCACTTAGAGGTTATAGAATAGGCTGATTTTTTGTAGACATGTCGTCTATTGTATGATGATCATCCTCACAAAAAATCAGCCCATTCTAAAACCTCTAGGTGCATCAAATGCGCTCTTCAAATCAACGGTTTTTGACTGTCAATTTTAACCGTTGATTTGAAGATCTCATTTGATGCACCTAGAAGATTTAGAATGGGTTGATTTTTTGTGAGGATGATCAACATATTATAGACAACATGTCTACAAAAAATCAGCCCATTCTAAAACCTCTAGGTGCCTCAAAGGGTGCTGGGTTATTTGCTGGGTCATCCGATCCTAACCCATATATACATATATATATATATATATATATATATATATATATATATATATATATATATATATATATATATATATATTGTATATCTGTGTGTCCTTGTATCCAAGTTGTATGATTTTGTTGTGTCTAACACCCGTGTTCGAGGTGACACTCAACACTCGTGTCCGGGTCCACAAATCATATATATATATACTTGTCATCCACATGAGCTTGGTTACAAAAACTTGAACACCTTTAATATGCATTCTTCCGGAAACTACAGTAATATAGTCATACATGATTACAAGTCAATCATAAATCATCATCTCGAAGGATCACTTACTGACAAATGTAGCAATCCCTATAAAATATACTTTTTCGACTAAGGCTGTGTTTGATCTTTCTTCTCTTGACAACCTGCAGCAGATGTGGAACCTGAAGACCGTAAAAGATTGTCAGTATGTTAGAGAAAAATATTAAAGTATGAACACAAGTTAATATAATGGATATCAAGAAGTAAAATGTTCACCAATGCTGCTTAATAGTTGTAAACCAGGACGATGTTATACCCTTAAGACTGCTGGAATATAGTAGGATCCTTGAGGAGAAGATACTGTTTGGTCATAATATTCTAGAACATCAGCCTGGAATACAAAATAAAAAAATGTCTTAAAATCGATGCATCTAGTTGTTTATAGTTAAAGCATATGACAAGCAGGTACCCAGAACTGAGTTCCAAGAGGCATGGTGTATATCTTTGAAAATAACTTTTGCTTAAAAAAGCAAGATTTAAAAAAGAAATCAGCACAGTACATCTTGATACCAAGATCAAAGTTAGTCTTTGTGAAAGTTCAGATACCAACGGACTTCAAGAAGGGGTAATATACAGTGCAGCAATCTAACCTTCTCCATGAATTCCAGACAAATTGCGCGTTTCCAGCAGACAACATTGACAGGCCTAAAAAAGCATGATTAAAATCAGATACATATGTAAATTAATTTGCAGTTTGAGGTTATGATAGAATCAGGTTTTACACCATTCAAACAATGAAAAATAACTTGAACAAGTAGGTGACCAAATGGATACAAGGAACTTGGGGACATATTGATGCAGACGAGGCCTACTACGTGCAGATTTTCACAGCTGATCGTGTATTTTCATTCCCTACGGAGATCCAGGAAGCCGATCGCCAATCCGTCTGCATCAGTGGAAAGCTCGTTCGATGATCTAAGACTTTGATTTTTATTTCCTGTCGATCCGACTGACGGATCTTTAGTTATTTATGTTTTATTTTCTGGTTTGGGTAGGTGTGAGCCATGTTCGCATCCGGTTCGAGCCACAGATGCCGAACTGACTCGTTTCTATGTTAGGTTTTTAGTCGTAGGATCTTAGGTAGATTAAATCTCAATGGATGAGATTCAAAGGAACACTCAAAACCCTAACCGAACACCCTCACCCGGCCGGACCCCCTTTCCCGCGGCAATACCCGCGCGGGCACGCCTTGGGAAGCGTGCCCGCGTCCTTCTCTCTCTCCTCCCGCGCGGACTCTCTCTCTCTTTCTTTCCTTTTGTGTCTTTTGTGTTTCATCCCCTATAAAGCCATCAAACCCTAATTGCAAAGGGATGAATTGAATTTGAAACCCTAGAACGGAGAAGCGAGTTTGCTTGTTCGGCACATATTCCGAAGAATCCTCTTGCATCTAGTCTTCTTCTTCCTCTCGCAAGCTTCTACCTCGTCACCACGCTCTCGTCTACGACTTCGCGGAAGATCGACGCGGAGATCCTTCATCTTCAAAGATCAACTCGTCTCGGCTTCTTCAATCTTTCTTCTGGACCACGCCCCCTCTTCCGCCCCTTCATCTGCAACAACGGAGTTTCTGATAGCGGCCGGCATTGACCAAAGCACGGTTTGAAATCGTTCCTCGATACTTTCATGTGATAACTTTTCCTTTTCCACAACCGGCCCTTATTGCTGAATTTACGTTAGGGTTTCCAAAATCATTGGGTTCTGAGAATCTCATCCATTAGGATTTTGTCGCTTAGATCTATGCGTGTTTTGAGACTTTGGCTTATCTATTTGAGATTGTGTTAGTCGTTATTGCTGGAACTCGTTTATTAAAATCTGAAATTGATCATTGTCTTGTCAGTTTTATTACTTCTTTAAATTAAATATGTTTGGGCATGATTGAATGATGAATAGGGTTCTTGGACTTTGCTGAAATTTGATTATAATATGCTGAAATCTGTATTTAGTTGTTTAAATTCAGCACTTGGGTTTCTGTAAGCATCCGCATCCCATCAAGTTGATATCAGAGCGCACTAGTCGTCGCGTTCCTACGCAACGGCCGGTCCTCTTGCATCATTCGCATCATCACGTGTTTGCTGAATTTTTTTTTATTTTTTCCTTCTTTTCATTTTAGTTGTGTCTTGCATTAATTAGGAAACTAGCATCGCGTGAGCGCATCCATATTAGGATCACCTCTCTCTGAGGTGAATCGATAGCATCTTCTAGAGAATCTAGAATGGCTGGACCTTCCCCACCCCGCACTTGGCAAGATGCCTTTACAAGGCAACAAGAACACATGGATAGGCTACAGACCCAGATCGAAGCCTTGACTCTGGCCTTCACCAATTCCCAAAATCCACCTCGACCCCATCGAGAGCCCAGGCCTAGAACGTCTCCAGAGCGTAGTGAGTTAGAGCTTGAGTCCGGAGGTGATAGTGTCAGTTCCTCCGACGGGTCTGATAGGCGGAGTCGAAAAACTCATAGGAAAACGAGATCTCATTGAGGCTGGGATCAGGGTATCAAAATAGAAATTCCTGAGTTCGAAGGTCGGATGGATCCTGAAGAGTTCCTAGAGTGGGCCGAGAGAATCGACCAATATTTTGAGTGGAAAGAAATTCCCCGCGACAAACAAGTCAAGTTTGTTAGTCTAAAGCTGAAAGGTCATGCACTGATTTGGTGGAAACAGTTGCAGACCGATAGAGGTAGAAAAGGAAAAGATAAGATTTCCACGTGGACACACATGAGAGGAAAAATGCAACAGAAGGTCCTCCTTTCTGATTTCAAACAAAGTGTGTTCCAGAAATTCCAAAACCTGCGACAAGAGCATAAGTCGGTGGACGATTACACCAATGAGTTCTACAAGCTCCAAGCTCGCAATGATCTGCATGAAGATGAAGAGCAGAGCGTCGCTAGGTACGTCAACGGTCTTAAACCTTCAATTCAAGAGGTGGTGTCCCTTCATGACTTGTATCAGGTCAGTGATGCACACCGACGGGCTAAGAAAGTTGAGTCTCACCACTCCCGATCTGCGTCCCGGCGATATGACAACACTAGGGCACCATCCGGATCTGTGAGTAGGCCACTCCCTGGACCTTCCCCTGTAGCTGGTACAGTTCCTGCACCCACTGAGAAGGGTAAAGGAGTTTTAGGACCCAACCCGAGCCAGATAAAGTGCTTCAAATGCAATCAGCCGGGTCACAAGTCAGCCGATTGTCCTCGACGTCAATTCAACCCACAGACAAATCTTGCGGATAATGAAGAGGGTAGTCATGAGTCTGAAGGCGAAAACTTCAATGAGTTAGTCTTGGAGGGAGATGACGTGACTGCGCCACTGTTAGTTATTCACCAGTATCCATCACCCCGAGCACCTAAAGCGTTACTACCCCACGAGCTATGTGGAGGACCCCCAAAGCCACACTGCAAGAACCAGAGATTCGAACTGTTCCGAACAGTCTGTAATGTCAATGGCATGGACCTTTGTGTCTTGATAGATGGAGGTTGCACCACCAATTTAATCAATGAAGCGATAGTTAGGAGTAAGCAGTGGAAAGTCAAACCATTGGCTCACCCTTACAAAACATCTTGGCTAGACAACACCACGAGCAAGCTAGTGACTCATTGTTGTTTGGCTAAGTTGTCGATTGGGCTGCAATATCGAGACGAGGTTTGGTGCGATGTCCTTCCTTTAGAAGTTACTGATGTTATCCTTGGGCTTCCATGGCAGCTTGACCGAGATGTACTACATCACGGGAAAGCCAACACCTACACTTTCCTTAAGGATGGCATCAACGTCACCTTATGGCCCACATGTTTTAGGAGACACCGATCCCATGCGCCTCAAAGTCTTCTGAGTCAGAGCCATCTCATACCACCATTTACAGATAATCTAGTAGGGTGTTCATCTGATTCACTAACATTCGAGAAAGGATTAGACAACATCTTGCAATCCATCGCATGCACATCGCATTTAGAGTCTGTAGGCATCCATGACACTCGCATTCATCATTTGACTGACATCTTTACATTCATAGACCATTCAGATGTGCATCCATATTATCGTCCAAGTGTTGACTTAAACATTAAAGAAGATTTTGCCACGTTTGATCACTTTTCGATGCAGGGTACTTATGAACCATGCTTTCAGATTTCAAAAAGCCCATTATTTTTAATTTTTCAAAGTCATAACAAGTGGCTTGATAAGTTATTTAATTTCTTATTTTATTCCCTGCATCCAGACAATGATTGCATGACATATCTTCCTCGTCTAGAATCCACTTATTTTGCCACGTGCGCAGGCCACTTTGAGCAACACATATTGCACCCGCACCACATGGCCTTTCGAAGACACCATAGCTTATTGCGCAAGCCGATGACCCGCAACACATTATGCTCCCGCGGCCTTTCTTTTCATACGTCATTTGAATTTCATGTCAACCTATCTCCCTATTATCACATGAAATTATCTGAGTATCTTGATGATCTTACAGTGCCGAGGAGGATGTTGGTTTTGGCTTTCAGGTCCTCGCTTGGCATGGATGGGCAGGGGATGCCAGATGAAGTCGCTGCGTACTTGAGGCTGATTACTTGGCCACCGGACCCGGGAGAGCAGTTCGAGCAGTTGCAGACGTTGCGGCTACTTCCAGGAGAGCCCCCACCGGATCCAGGACCTTGCTCGACAGGAGTCGAGTTCTTTTGAGTCCGGGGGACTTGATGCAGACGAGGCCTACTACGTGCAGATTTTCACACCTGATCGTGTATTTTTATTCCCTACGAAGATCCAGGAAGCCGATCGCCAATCCGTCTGCATCAGTGGAAAGCTCGTTCGATGATCTAAGACTTTGATTTTTATTTCCTATCGATCCGACTGACGGATCTTTAGTTATTTATGTTTTATTTTCTGGTTTGGGTAGGTGCGAGCCATGTTCGCATCCGGTTCGAGCCACAGATGCCGAACTGACTCGTTTCTATATTAGGTTTTTAGTCGTAGGATCTTAGGTAGATTAAATCTCAATGGATGAGATTCAAAGGAACCCTCAAAACCCTAACCGAACACCCTCACCCGGCCGGACCCCCTTTCCCGCGGCAATACCCGCGCGGGCACGCCTTGGGAAGCGTGCCCTCGTCCTTCTCTCTCTCCTCCCACGTGGACTCTCTCTCTCTTTTTCTTTTCTTTTGTGTCTTTTGTGTTTCATCCCCTATAAAGCCATCAAACCCTAATTGCAAAGGGATGAATTGAATTTGAAACCCTAGAACGGAGAAGCGAGTTTGCTTGTTCGGCACCTATTCCGAAGAATCCTCCTTGCATCTAGTCTTCTTCTTCCTCTCGCAAGATTCTACCTCGTCACCACGCTCTCGTCTACGACTTCGCGGAAGATCGACGCGGAGATCCTTCATCTTCAAAGATCAACTCGTCTCGGCTTCTTCAACCTTTCTTCTGGACCACGCCCCCTCTTCCGCCCCTTCATCTGCAACAACGGAGTTTCTGATAGCGGCCGGCATTGACCAAAGCACGGTTTGAAATCGTTCCTCGATACTTTCATGTGATAACTTTTCCTTTTCCACAACCGGCCCTATTGCTGAATTTACGTTAGGGTTTCCAAAATCATTGGCTTCTGAGAATCTCATCCATTAGGATTTTGTCGCTTAGATCTATGTGTGTTTTGAGACTTTAGCTTATCTATTTGAGATTGTGTTAGTCGTTATTGTTGGAACTCGTTTATTAAAATCTGAAATTGAGCATTGTCTTGTCAGTTTTATTACTTCTTTAAATTAAATATGTTTGGGCATGATTGAATGATGAATAGAGTTCTTGGACTTTGCTGAAATTTAATTATGATATGCTGAAATCTGTATTTAGTTGTTTAAATTCAGCACTTGGGTTTCTGTAAGCATCTGCATCCCATCACATATGCTCTGGTCTTTTGCATAAATAGTTCAGTGCAAGGATTTTAATATCCCAAAATAGGCTTCCGCAAAGTACCAAGTAATAATAGATTTTGCATACAGCTGCTAATGGCATATGCATGCACAATATGTTCAGGAAAACTTTGACAAGAATAAATAACTTACTAATAGAATGAACAAAAATATTGATCCTTTATGAAAAAAGAAAAAAGCAAGGAGTTCTCGTGTTTCTTGCTTAAGTTGCTCATAAAATAGGCCTTTCAATTCACTAGGGATTAATGATCGAACTGAAACTTAGCTGTTTCCAGATGTTTGATATCATGAATCATGATGAAGATTTCTTGTGGGAAGGAGTTCCATTATTCGTATGGTTCCGAGAACCATTTATTCCAAAATTGGTTTTGCATGTTCTACTTCTATACTAGCCAACTGCTTTTAACTAAAATATTAATTGATCAATAGCCTCATTTCTTTTTCTCTGTTTTTCATGGTTTATTCATTCTTACTTGAACATCTGATACCGAATATCATTTTCTGGTATAACCAGGTTCTATGGTAAAATTTGTGACCTAGCATGGGTCCTTCTGTTTCTGCCTTCCCGAAAGCCACAATACAACATCTTCATGTTATTGAAATGGTTTGAAGGCACTTATCGCGTTAGACAGATTTCTTTTTAGCTGGTAACTGAAGGTGAGGTAGGATCCAGAAAGCTAACCTGATGGTATAAGGCTTGATGAGTATACATTGTACGGTCCATTCCCTAATAACTTAAGCTTTTGGGCAAAATGGTAACTTAACAATATCAAATGTCAAGCCTTGAAACAACTCTTAGTAAGGACCTTATGGGTGTCATTTACTACACAAGGAGGTAGGTTAAATGTCTTGAATGAAAGCAAATCTCCAATGAAACAACCAAAAGCCACAATGAGAAGATGCATGATACAGGCAAAGCAAAACCAATGGAAGAAAGGCAGCTGGATGCATCTAACAACAAAAAGCATCAAAAAACTCGACCTCGGAAATGGGAGGAATGAAGAAATCACGCTGAATCGAGCCGTGGACTGGTCCACCTAGGAAGATCAGCAAGTATCCGGAGCATGGCCTGTAAGCACTAGCATAATGCAGACTTTCAAATCCAGAAGCCTCCATTCAAAAAATGGTCCCAAAGATCGTACATAAATTGAAGATCAACCCCCTACTTATAGAGTTCCCATTTTTAACTCCATTAAAGTTTTGAGATGTACATGGTGGAGCTGTTCAAGGAAGTAAAGCACCAGACCTGTTACTTGATCGTAATGTTGGAGACATGAGTAGGCTTTATGGCACGAGCATCTATCATGAGCCGTGAGAATGTGGCTTAGGTTAGCGGGAGGCAATGATATGCTCAATATATGCCCCATCCACCAAATCCTTATTTACCTATTTGTCAGTCACTGACAAGAAAGAGACTCTGAAACCAAACTGAAGACTATATGACAAGGAGAACTATTTTTATAAGATTTTACTTCATTAAGTGTAATTTGCAAACACTAATTTAATTTTGACTCCCGCACACAACACTTAAAAGCACTCACAATGTTACGCTCTCACAAGAAGTCAAACAGTTAGCGGCATACCCTAACTCACAATTGGGGGCTCAAGTGTCTCTTGGTTTTCAAGGGACCACATTTTATAGTTGTTGTGGAAGATTAAGAGGAGCCTACTATTTTCTATAGATTTCGTTCTCCAATTATAGGCCTCTAAAAGTTTCTCGAAAATCGATGGAATTCTCCAAAGGTAGCGTTGTAAACTTCCTATACGGGAAAATAGAAAATTCGAGAGAGACTTCTAGAAATTCTAAGGAGATTATGAGACTCTTAAAACTTTTAAAGAGTCAGTATTTACTATTTACCAATACCCCTCAACACTAACTCTTGTATTGGTCCGTCAGGTGAGGTAATTCTCTTATTTACCAACATACACGATATGAGCATGAGTCCTAGGACTTTGCTACTAAGTTCTAAGTTTGGTCTGCTACATTGTCAAAAACTCTTGTTGTCTTAGACTTTGGGTGCCTTTTCAAACATAGATGGCTCCTTTCAATATCTTCTTCAGCAAGAGCAGCATTGGCATACTTCAAATTTGGCTGCCTTTGCTTAGTGGATCTTCAAGTTGTGGCTTTGATTCTTCATCAATTTCTTGTTGACTTAGTCAAAGGTCATTGTGAATCTTGTGATGTATCTCGATCATGGTTCAAAGACTCGACCGATATCGGTCTTTTACAGACCGTGACCGATGCAAGGATTGATATTGTTATAGATCCTGAGTCTCCTAACTAAGACGAGTTCGATGCAACTCCAGTCGTATCGACCGATACAGCCGAGTCAAACCTTATAGGTCCAAGTTGTATCAATCTAGCCCACAACCACAGCCTATGCTATCAAAATCGAGACTAGTCGGCAACTAGTCCCCAGGCGGCATTTTGCCGATCAACTAATTCCGATTCTTTCATAATTGAGTGAAATCCCAAGTAGTCCCCGACTAGCTACTGGGATTAGTCTCTAGGCGGCATTCTGCAAGCAATTTTTTTTTGTAATGAGTCTTTGCAAGCAATTTTGTTTGGATTTTTTTACATTGCCACGAAGTATTGAGTCGCAACTATGAATCTTCCCTATAATCATCTGTTGAGGACCTGATAATCTGAGATAAAAATATAGACAAATAATTATTGTTTATTTGTTGATATCCATAAAACCCTATAATCAAAATTGGGGTTGTTCACAGATTAAACATCAGCAAATAAATATTGTGATGAATTCTTAGTTCTGAGTCTTCTGACATAGGCATGAAGCCAATACAACTGTGTTTTGTTAGTTATGTATTTATATCCATGCTGTGAAGTGTGAAGGCATGCATCGTTATTGCCCGACTAATATCATATACTTATTGATATTTATGCTCGTTCATATATCATATATTTGTAGGGAGGGGGAGGGGTTAGAATAAGTTTGGCCGACTACTCCCGAATTAATCCCGACTAGTCCTAGTCGGCCCTTGGTCAGCTAGGGGCCGACTACCGACTTTAACTGCATAGACCACAGCCACTAATAACCTGCTTTGTTGCCTTGTTGCACATACTTTGTACATATTTTACAACAGTAGCACTCAGAAAACCAGAGTCTCTATATATATGCATTCTTCTCTCTTTTACGGTCGAGTCGTATCAGCTGATACCAATTCATTTTGCCCAATTGAATCGGCTTTTGGCCAGTCGATAAGGCCCCGATACCAAGTTTTTGAACCTTAATCCTGATTTCCTTGTTGACACAGGCTTGTAACTTTCTCCTAGGTCCTTGAATGAGCTTGGTTATGATTCATTGTCATCTGTTGAAGGTGTTAATTCACAACTTCTTTTTGACTAAGTAGTATTCTTTTTCTTAAGTTTACTCTCCCATATTATTTGTTAACTTGATCTCTAAATATCTAGAGTCTACAGCACTTATTGAAATAACCACCGAGATGAAGACTACTATCTCATAATATATAGTAGTCATGGTTTCAAATGACTATATATGTCAACCAAAAGCATAAAAAAAAAAAAATTAGGTTCCGGCATTGAAAAGGTAGGAAATGTCACATCGATTTAATATGGTAAATTTTGATAATTTTGATAAAATCTGGTGTCGAATGTCGACTATATAAAAATACATGATTACAATCAAATTTAAAAATTCAATTGGAATCAAACAGCAATGTCCAATCGTCTGCACATATGTCCTCACATCAATGGCACATTATGGCAACCTCTTTTCCCTTTTCAAAGCATCACATAGAGATGTCCTCACATGAAAAGCATCTTTCCATGCAAATAGGGCCCACAATAGCACAATACAAGCTCTTAGCTTATCATGAAGTTCCAAAGAAAACTAGAGGTTTACCGCTATTTCAAAAAAAAATTCATAACATACTGACAGTTCACAAACAAATAACTTTTGACTGAAATCAAATGAAAATTTCCAACATTGTTATTGAAAGTTTTCCTTAGAAATTAGAAATTTCCACCGATACTTGATTGAAATCCAAAACATATTCTTTTTTTGACAAACTATAACTGACAACGAAATCAACCTCTAAAAATTCGATAGTAGTGAGTGTTGGTGGGTCACAAGACTCACAACACATCCATCCTTTCATTTAATTTCTCCCTATGACCAGTCATATGATTAAAGCATCCTAAATCCACCATCTTCATTACAGAACAATATTTCAAGACAGAGTAGTGTAGCAAGAGTCGATCCTCTGTTTCGATTAAAATAGAATAGAAGTTTTGCTATCTCCCTCATGACTGAATTTGGCTGCTTTTCTCCCCCTCTAAGTGAAGTCCATCTCATCTTTTGAGCAAGCCTCTTCATCCATATCGGTCGTGACGAAGAATGATGAATATCCCACTCTTCTTTGTTAGTATGCTCTTCTTGATGAGTGCTAGATGGAACTAAGTTTCCTTCTACTATCCTTTTCTTTAACCGCAAGCCCATGTGAGGTGTCCACTCTTTTCACAATTATAGCACTCAAAATTCGATTTTCCATAGTTCTTGTATTGTTGTTCATGTTTCGACTCTATTGTGCTTCCCCTGTGTTAATGTAATGTAATGGGTCGGGTTTACTGTATAGTCGGGTCGGGTTTACTGTACAGGTCGGGTTTACTGTACATATATATTGGGCTTGAGTCCCTCAATGGAATCATTCAGTTCCTCTCCAAACCCTAGCCGTCGTCTCCTAACATGGTATCAGAGCTCTAGGGCGACGGCTGCACCTCCTCCGGTCTCCCTCCTACCCGCCGGCTGCACCTCCTCCGCCGGCTGCATCTCCTCCGCCGGCTGCACCCCTCTCCCGACCCCTCTACCTGATCGGCAGCCCCCTCCGGCCCCCCTTCCTCTGCTCCGATCACCCGCACCCCCCCTCCGACCCCAACCGAACCCCCTTCTGCCACCGCCCCCCCCCCCCCCTCCCGAACCCCTTACAGCCCCTGCCCCCCCTCCCGACCCCCTCCCGCGCTCTCTACAGTCACCGCCCCCCCCCCCTCCCGGCCCCCTACAGCCACCCCCCCTCCTCCCGAACCCCCTTCTGCCACCTGCCCCCCCTCCCGACCCCCTCCCGCGCTCTCTACAGCCACCGCCCCCCCCCCCCTCCCGGCCCCCTACAGCCACCACCCCCCCTCCCGGACCCCCTTACAGCCACCCCCCCCCCTCCCGAACCCCCTACAGCCCCTGCCCCCCCCTTCCGACCCCCTCCCGAGCCCCCTACAGCCCTACAGCACCCCCCCAACACCCCCTGACGCCCTACAGCCTCCTCCATGGCCTCTCCAGCCGCACCGTCTGTCGTTGCGATCTCTCCACCGCTGAAGGCGGTCGCGTTTCAGTTGTCGTCGGCCAGCGACTGGCCTGACTGGTCCCTCACCGTCGAGGCCGCCCTCTCCAGTCGTGATCTGTGGGGTCACGTCACCGGCGAGGATCCTCCTCCCACTGACTACTCCGGCTCGTCATCTGTCACCAGCAGTGCTGCATCTTCTGCAGCGACTGCTACCACGGCCGTCACCGTTGCTGCTCTTACGTGGCGCCGCCACGATCAGGACATCCGGGCGTACCTCCTGGACTCGGTTGCTCGTCCGCTCCTTGCTCCCATCGGCCGCCTTCCGACTGCGCGCGCGATGTGGGAGTATCTCCGGGACCGTTTTCTCCCGCGCGGCGGCGCCCGCCGGCATCAGCTCATCTGCGACTCGCAGTCTGCCCGTCAGGGGGAGCGTACCATTCAGGACTTCTTCAGTCAGATGAGTGCCTACTGGCATGAGCTGGACTCACTGATTCCGGAGCGGTGTGACTGCCCCCGCTCCCGGGACTTCCAGCGCTACCTCGACGAGGGCCACCTGCACCAGTTTCTGGCAGCACTTCGACCAGACTTTGCTCTCATAGCCGCCCAGCTCCTGCACCGTGAGCCCCTCCCTCGGCTCGAGGATGCCCTACTCGCCTTGGTCGACGAGGAGACCCGCCTTCAGACTCAGGGCGCTCGTGCTCCTCCACTTGCTCCTAGCTCCGATACTGTCCTGGCAGCCGGGTTCTCCGATGAGGCTGTTTTCTGTCACTACTGCAAGGAGCCCGGCCACATGAAGCGCGAGTGCCCTACACGTCCTCCACGCAACCCCCGCTGGGGTCCGGATGAGAGATCCCCCCGCTGGTCTTCGACCTCTCGCGACGATCGACGCGGCGGTCGAGGTGGACGGGGCCGAGGACGTGGTTCGTCTTCCTTTCGCCACTTTGGTGGTGCAGCGGCTACTGCAGAGGCCTCGCCGCTCCCCACTGCTCCCACAGCTCCTTCGCCGCCTGAGCCGGACCGTCTTCAGCGACTCGAGGAGCTCCTTCTTCGCCACATAGCCTCCACCGGCTCCGCGACTGCGCACGGCTTGTCTGCCACCTCTGGTACTACTGCTCCATGGATCTTCGATTCGGGTGCCTCCTGTCACCTTACTTTTGACTCCACTGTCCTCACGGACTGTTCTCCCACTACCACCCACCAGGAGGTTCGCACTGCGGATGGGACTCTCGTCCCTATTCCGCAATGTGGCTCCATCACCACCACCTCTGACCCTTCTGGTCGCCTGACCCTATCCCATGTCCATCATGCCCCTCGTCTTAATATTAATTTGATTTCCATCAGTTCTCTTTGCGACTCTGGCCTGACTGTCACCTTCACCCCTTCTGTTTGTGTTGTGCAGGATTCGCGGACGGGTCAGAGGATTGGGCTGGGCCGTAGGGCAGGAGGACTCTACCAGTTGGACCATCTCCATGTGTCTTCAGTTGCGTCTGTCATGTCTGTCACCTCTGATGCCGACCTGTGACACAGAAGGTTAAGTCATATATCTAGTGATCGACTCAAAAGCGTATTCCGTTCGGGCGCTTTGGGTCGAGCGTCTTTCTCCCCCCTCTCTGTCTGTACGGGTTGTCGACTGGCAAAGCATCTAGCTCTTCCTTTTTCTGCTAGTACTTCCCAGTCTAATGCTTTATTTGATTTAGTTCATTCGGATATTTGGGGTCCTGCTCCTGTTGCATCTCTATCTGGTTATATGTATTAGTTTGTTTTATCGATGACTATTCTAGGTGCACCTGGGTCTATCTCATGCGTCATCGGTCTGAAATTCCCCACATCTTTAGGCGATTCACCACTATGATACACACCCAGTTTGGTCGGCGAATCAAGACCTTTCGGTCTGATTGTGCCAAGGAGTATCTCTCCTCTGAGATGCGTGAGCTTCTTCAGTCTCACGGCACTCTTCACCAGCAGTCCTGTCCCCACACCCATGAGCAGAACGGCTTTGCCGAACGCAAGCATCGTCATGTCCTTGAGACTGCACGAGTCTTGCTTCTCTCTGCGTCTGTCCCTCACTCCTACTGGGCTGAAGCTGTCATGACGGCTGTCCACCTCATCAATATCACTCCGTCATCTGCTCTGTCCGGTGCCACCCCTCACGAGCGCCTTCACTCCAGTCCACCTGACTACTCTCTTCTTCGCACGTTTGGCTGCACGTGCTTCGTTCTTCTTCCTCCCCATGAGCGCACCAAACTTTCTGCGAGGTCTGTTAGGTGTGTTCACTTGGGGCTCAGTCGTGAGCATAAGGGGTATCGCTGCTATGATCCCTTAGCTCGTCGGATCCGTGTCTCCCGTCACGTCTCCTTTGTTGAGGATGTCCCGTATTTTGCTCCTGAGTCTCGGGATCTTTCCGTGCCTACTTCGTCATCCTCCTCGCCCTCCTCACATCTTCACATCCCTGTTCTACCCCCGATTTCTGTTGCTCCATCCACGCCTACTACACCACCACCACCACCTCCTCAGTATCCATCGCCACCACTACCACCACCTCCTCAGTCCCCCACGCCACCTCCACCACCACCCATTACTCGTGTCTATGTACGTCGGTCTGCAGCTCCCCCTCCGGAGTCGGTTCTCCCTGGTACTCCCTCGCCTGATGCTGCTGCTCCCTCCTCCCCGGTCGTGGATCCTGCTCCTGTTCGGCGCTACCCAGCGCGCGAACATCACCCTCCTGCCCGATACGACTACTCTCCTGACAGGTTTGGTTACTCTGCTTTTCCCACTGACTCTCCTGACTCTTCTGGCTTCTCTGCCAGTGTCTCCTATTCACCATCATTTCAGGCCTTCCTTACTACTCTTCACACTCATCGGGAGCCCCAATCGTACCGTGAGGCAGCATTACATCCAGAGTGGCGGCAGGCCATGTCAGTTGAGCTTGAGGCATTTCAGCGGACCCAGACCTGGGAGTTGGTGCCTTGTCCCCCCGGGGTGGTGCCTGTTAGCTGCAAGTGGATCTTCAAGGTCAAGACTCGACCTGACGGATCCATTGAGCGGCACAAGGCTCGCCTCGTTGCTCGTGGCTTCTCCCAGGAGTATGGGATTGACTACGAGGAGACGTTTGCTCCAGTTGCTCGGATGACTACTGTGCGCACCCTCTTAGCTGTGGCAGCTGCTCGAGGGTGGCCTCTCCATCAGATGGATGTCACCAATGCGTTTCTTCACGGTGATCTCTCCGAGGAAGTCTACATGGCTCCTCCTCCGGGCACTTCAGTTCCTCCAGGACACGTGTGTCGGTTGCGCCGGGCCATCTATGGGCTCAAGCAGGCTCCTCGTGCCTGGTTTGAGCGCTTTCGCAGTGCAGTTCTGGCCGCCGGGTTTGTTGAGCGTCACTCCGACTATGCCCTGTTCACTCGCTCCTCCAGTCAGGGCATTGCAGTCCTCCTCTACGTGGATGATATGATCATCACTGGGGATGACAGTGCCACCATCGCTTCTCTCCAGCGGCACCTCCAGAGTCAGTTTGAGATGAAAGACCTGGGCTCTCTTCGCTACTTTCTGGGTCTTGAGATTGCCAGGTCAGCTCGTGGTCTGTTGGTCTCCCAGCAGAAGTACATCTCCGACATTCTTACTGATGCTGCCCTCACTGACACACGTACTGCTGATACACCCATGGAGCTCAATTTGAAGCTTCTCGCTACCGATGGTGAGCCGCTCCAGGATGTCTCCCGCTACCAGAGGTTGGTTGGGATGCTTGTCTATCTCACCATGACCCGGCCAGACATTGCCCATGCTGTTGGCATTGTCAGTCAGTTTGTTCAGGCTCCACGGTCAGTACACTATGCAGCTGTTCTGCGGATTATCCGCTACCTCCGGGGCACCATCACCCGTTCACTCCTGTTTCCCTCCACCTCTCCGTTGGTACTGCGCGCCTACTCAGATGCAGATTGGGCAGGTGATGCAGACACTCGTCGATCTACTACAGGATACTGTGTGTTTCTGGGTGACTCCCTGATTTCATGGCGCAGCAAGAAGCAGGAGTCTGTTGCTCGCTCCAGCACCGAAGCCGAATACAGGGCTATGGCTTCCACCACCGCCGAGATTGTCTGGCTTCGACGTCTTCTGCTTGACTTGGGAGTGGTGATGTCCGGGCCGACCCCTCTCTTCTGTGACAACCGGAGTGCTATTCAGATTGCTAGCAATCCGGTCTTCCATGAGCGAACAAAGCATATTGAAGTTGACTGTCATTATGTTCGCCAGGCGTTTATCGATCACATCATCTCCCTGCCTTTCATTCCCTCATCGGAGCAGACTGCTGATTTTCTGACGAAGCCACTGACGACTGCTCGCTTCCGACATTTTCTAGGCAAACTCTCGGTTCATGATCCACCGTGAGTTTGAGGGGGAGTGTTAATGTAATGTAATGGGTCGGGTTTACTGTATAGTCGGGTCGGGTTTACTGTACAGGTCGGGTTTACTGTACATATATATTGGGCTTGAGTCCCTCAATGGAATCATTCAGTTCCTCTCCAAACCCTAGCCGTCGTCTCCTAACACCCTGAAAGAGAGCTCCTCTCATGTTATTCACATCCATTTGGTTTTATGGTAAGACCCCTTGGTATACCACCTCCTCTCAAAGCTAATGAGTGCATTCTCGCTCTGTATACACATCCATTTCTTGATTCGTGAATAATTTCCAACTTCAGAAGTGATGGTTGAGTTTTCCAACCACCAATTGTTGTGCTAGATCAACAATATTATGGTCTCAAATTGTGGATCGTGATTCTTCTCACTCTCCATTCATCGATTTTACATTCAGGAACTGATTTCGCAATTTGTGGCAAATATTTTTTACGTTCGTATGGTATTGATCAACCATCATATCCTTCTGTAAAACTGATATCACACATAGAATTGCTTTCATAAAAAATTCACTTGATTTAATATACATTGGCAAAAAAAAATTCCAGAATTTTGGCTATTGCACCTTACTCTAAGCATTCACAATATTATACCCTCATCACGAGTCAAGGTACTTGAGACTCACACCCTAAGAAGCACTGACACTGGTACGGGGACTCGGGTACGACACGACACGGGTTCGCCGACACGGCAAATCCTAAAAAATGAGGACACGGGTACGGCGGGGACACGGCAAAATAAATGAATATTTTTAAATTTATATTTTATGTATGTTTGCAATTCATATATATTTCAATAACCGAAAAAGCCTCATATAAAACAACTAAAATAAAATTTTAATACATATTGAATCGCTATCGTTAGTTACATCCAGCCCGATCGGTAAATCGCAAACATCTCTAAATGGTATGGAAAATAACGGTTGTGTTTCAGTTTTGACTTCAACCTATCTGAAACCTCAGAGGGTAAGATAAGTTAAAGTCAAACCTGAATCGTAACCGTCCATCATAACCATCCTGACAAGTGAATCACACTCAGGCCCAAATGGCATGCAAAAGAATGGCTGCGATTCAGTTTTGGCTTCAACCTATCTGATTCTCTGAGGTTATAATCTCAGAGGATCAAATAGGTTGAAGCCAAAATTGAATCACCATAGCTTGTAACCCGACCCTATATCGAACAGTCCATCAACCCGCAGTGTCCCGAGTGTCCGAGGAGTATCCGGCGAGTGTCCGAGGAGTGTCTGACCGTGTCCGGCTCCCAGAAGCACGTAGGACACGGCACATGCGTGTCCGGTGCGTGTCCGACGAGTGTCCGACAAGTGTCGGTGTCCGACACGTGTCCGACACGGGTACGGGAGGCCTGGGGAAGTGTCCATGCTTCCTAGCTCACACCCCAACTCAAACTTGGGGATCAAGTGTCTCACTTGATTTTTAAGACACCTCCCGAGAAATCTTCTTTATAGTTGTAGTAGAAGTTAAAAGGAGCCTAGAACTTTCTAGAGACTTGTTTCTCTGGTCGTGGCCTTCTAGAAGTTACTTGGGGAAAGTTGGTGAAACTTCCCCAAGGGGGATGTTGTGTGAGTTTATATAAGAATAGAAACTGCAAGAGAAAGTGGAGACACTTCTAGAAGCTTTTAGGTGTGAGGATATCTAACCAATTTCCTATTTTGCCACGATTATATTAGCCGTGACGAACTCTATGATTAATGGGGTATATTCCTAGAATAGTATGTATGATTATGGTCATATAAATCTTACCAAGATTAGGGGTAGAGTCATTCATGTATTCAATTGGTATCAATCAATAATAAGGAAGAGTTGCATCAGGGTAGAGTCATTCATGTATTCAATTGGTATCAATCAATAATAAGGAAGAGTTGCATCTCTCTTTATCGTAGTATATAACCAGAGGAAATCCCTTTCCCTCTCCATGATCAAGAAGGATACCGTTTTCCACCTGAATCATGAGCAGAACCGATATGATCGGAACCAAGTTTCAGTCGGCTGCATCTCAAGAATCTTCAATCAACAATAGGATTGGTTAAAGT
Organism: Chamaelirium japonicum; assembly: GCA_947650365.1. Taxonomy (NCBI): domain Eukaryota; kingdom Viridiplantae; phylum Streptophyta; class Magnoliopsida; order Liliales; family Melanthiaceae; genus Chamaelirium; species Chamaelirium japonicum. The sequence goes on from OX393552.1 coordinate 23,014,588, forward strand.
GCATAACAGCTAAACCCACCTCCAATTGAAGGTAATTTTTATCTTCTAGTCAGAAATACTGAAAAAGATCTCATCTTGATAGTAGCAAAGCTCCACAAGTTTTATCTAAAATTCAACAAATATACTAATTTGAATAGCAGCCCCAATCAAATCATCAGAAATCTACACCAATAAGAACCCTAAAATACTACAAATTCATACCCCTACTGGTGCAAAGCTTGGAATCAATAACAATTTTGCTAAGTACCAATAACCCATTTCAAGAAATCAGAAGAAAAGAAACAATGAGATGTCACTGACCTATAAGAGATGTCCAACACCAACCCTCTGAAGCAGGACAACTCATCCCCCTCAAACTCCTCCTCCTCCTCCTCCTCCTCTTCCCCTTCAACCTCCTCCCCACCATCTCCATTCCCACCCAAACGCTCCTCTGCGCTGAAGCTGGTCGACTTCCTCCCCAGAGAGCAGACAATCCCGAACAGAGGAGACCCAACCCCTCTGCTGCGGCTCTGGATCCCAACTGGGTTCTCAAGGAACCTCCTCCTCCTCCTCCCAGCACCACCACCGACCCTGAATCGAAATGGGTCTCTGATTTCACACCCCAAAGGGACCTTGTCACCATTGAGGAGCGGCCTGAGACCCCCCTGGGTAGTGAATTTGGCCATGGGGGTCTCCACGGGCTGCAACCTCGCCCTTCACCACGGGCTGCAAGCTGTGGTGCTGGAGCTCGTCAACTGAGCAAGTAATGGTACTTCCAGCTTTCTTAGATGTTTTTAAGTTTTGAGACGAAACTGTTTGGTTTGGGGGCTTTTTGAAGGTGGGAAGGAGCGGCTGCTTTGATTGATGGTTTGAGTGTAAAGACCTGGGAGAGGTCTTCTATGGAGTGTGGGAATTGTTGAAGCCGCACAACCACAATTTTTTTTGGCAGCTACCAAGTTGCCACTAGGATTATCTCTAAAACCCAGCACCTCTCTCTCTCTCTCTCATTACCATAGTAACAAATTCGGCGTTCGGAAGTAATTCAGAGTTTAAAAAATATCCAAAAAGTTCATAATAATTTTGGGAGAAGCTTGAAAACATAAAACATACAATATATTATATTGCATTCGTAATTCTACATTAATAGATATAAAAATATATATTTATAACTAGAATAAAATAGGTAACACAAAAAAAAAATTAATTATTTATAAAATTTGTCAATTATTGTGAATAATTCGGAGTTACTCGGGTGTGACCCATGTTGGTGAATAATTCGGAGAATACTTTGTTTGTCATTCTTGTTTGTCATTCAGATCGTGAATTATTTATGAATATTTTAATAATTCGGATAATATTCCTAGTATGCTCATTACAATGGGCAAAATAGCTAGGCTGATGACTGTTTGTATCCTGTAAAGGGAAAAACTCTTCGGCCTCCTCTCGTACTTGGCGAGAGAGGTGGCGGATTGGATGACAGCAGGGCCCGACCCGTGAATGGATGGTAGGGCCCTTGCTGCCATCCAATCTGCTACACGACTAGGGGTCACAATGGACTTCAAAAACCCAAATACTTAACCCAAATCCAACCCAAAAACTCAAGTATGGGTACAAATTTTGTACCTCAAACATGATTTGGTATGGGTATAGAACTCTACCCGATTTATTTTCATGTATGGGTATAAGTACATCGATACCCATACCCGAAAGAACAATACTTGGCTCCAATGCTTGTTGGAGCAACTTGCTTCAACAAAGCTGATGTGGCAGTCGATGATTGGACCACACTCCACTATCATGAAATAAATTGACATTTACAAAAAAAACTTAGTTTAAAGTGAAAATATGGGCCCCACATGATAGGGTATGGAGTAGTAGATGTGGGGAAGGATTTCAGCCGTCGTACGTGACCCTCCTCCAACAGTCGAGTAAAGGTTTTACCCTTCGGGATGTGGCGCACTTCGAAGCGCTGAACAGTAATTTGATAGGATGTCACACAAGCACTGAGAGTAGAGAGAGTTGACGCAGGGAGTGATGACGAAGTTCGGCCGAAACCTACATCTCTGTGCGGTAAGACGTAACCTTTGAATCCACTATCTCTGAGTAAACAGTAAAGCTACTCTCGACAGGCCGAGGAGTGCTTCTTACAAGTAATCAAAGGGTGGAGAAGGAGTCCGAAAACCAGAAAGCTCGGAGAGCTCTGGAAAACAGAAAGTAGAATTATAGTCTGGAATTTTAGATCTTGAATCATTTACAGAGTCTGTTATTTATAGAGGTTTGGTTTATCTGGGAAATATTCTAAGAATATTCCTAGGAATATCTGGGGTTTGGTAAATGCCCGGGGGGATTTACCAGACCCTAGATAGTGCAAGTGGGCCCCAGGCAAGGTTGCAGGTCCCACCGTCATACTCATAGGCCCCAGGCAGGGCTGCGGGTCCCACCGTAGTACTCGTGGACCTCAGGCAGGACTGCGAGTCCCACTGTAGAGCATTAGCTAGATTTTGCACCCACAGTAGACCCTACAGTTATCAGATGGATATGGCCCAATCATTGATTGCCACATCAGCTGTTGGAGCCAAGTATTGTTCTACCCGAATCCGAACTCATTGTCATATATCCAAATTCTAACCGATCTCGTATCTCTCCCAAACTTATACTCTACTAACACCATTGTAATAAGAAATCAAAAGAGCTTAACATTGCATTGTGATACCTTCATTTTTTTTAAGGAAAAATGATGTTAGATCCCAGACACCAAATCTGTTTGATGAATAGGGTACTCATAAGATCTCTTAAATGAAGGTTCCAGATTTATTTCATAAATCCGAAAATGCCCATCTTCCACTCCATCATCCTCAACGCCCACAACGCCCTCCTTCACTCCGTCGTTCTCAATGCCCGCAACGACCTCTGTATGTGCCTCCTTCCACCCCGTCTCCTTCCTCCTCAACGGTGCAAGTAGCAACGGCGCTGCTAGCGGCGACAACGAGCAGTGCGGACGAGAGGCGGGCGATAAACAGGGTTAGGTTCGGTTCGGATTAGGTTTAGGATTAGGATTAGGTCCATGGCTCATCCCATGGCCTATAAATCTTAGGTTTATGATTTGGTTTAGTTTAGAAAGCAGTGGCTTTGAAATAAAAATTTGAAGCACATTGAGAGGCTGATCTCTTGTTTAATTTGGACCGTTCACTAGGTCCCTCTTTTTTTTCCTCAAGTAATTGCATATATGATGGATAAAATGAGACAAAATTATACCCAATTTATACCCCAAACCCAATTGGGTATGGATTGGGTATGGACCCTCTTCTATCCATGTGTGTATGGGTTGGGTATGGACCCTTGTGCCAGGTTCGAAGGGAGGCCAAAGAGCATTAAATATTTATGATTTAGTTACCAAAAAAAAAAAAACTTAGGCTACACTACTAATCTTTTAGTCCTTACTTAAACTCTGTCTCAAATTTGAATTTGTGCCTTAAAATCAACTCTAGCCCTTTACTCAAAACTCATAGCAAATTGTGTTTTACTTAGATTTTTCACCAAATCAAGAAAGGCTCAACTTTCATAACGATCATCTCTCATGCCTTCCTATTTACAACATTGACATCAAAGGTTTAGTTTTTATTCAAATCTTTTAGTAAAAGCTTAAAAATCAGCTCCAGTCCTTACTCAAACTCATGCCAAATTGATTTTTTATTCGAATTTGAGCTAGTGCTGGAATACTCTGTATCAGATTGAGTTTTTCCTCAAATTTTTACTCGGATTTGACTAAAAATTTGAGTAAATGGTGGAGATACTGGAATAAGTTATTAGTTGTTTGTGAAGTTAAAAAAAGGATTTTTAAATAATATTATATATATAGATATATTATATAGTATTTTAATAGCTATGTTAGGAACTTACTGTGTTTGTTTTTTTTTATTTTTAGAGAGAGAACTTTACTGTGTTTGTATTAGCCTCCTATGAAATAAAGTAAGTTTTTAGAAGTTTAACTTCTTCCTCAAATGTCTAGCGTTGAAAATTTTGATAGATTGTTAAATTTACTAGTAAAACTTTTAGAATTTTACTCCAAATAATCTCATAAAACACGAGCCACCACCGATCGGCCGATGGTGGTGGTCGACGACTAGGTCTATTAATCTGGCACTTTGGATAGGGTACCATGCCTAGCTCGGACCCTCCAAAGCCCTCTAAAGCCCATCTCCCCATGGGCCCGAGGGTCGAGCCAGGAAAACCTACAACAAAACCCTACCCAGCCTTGTCCTCCATATAAATAATAATAATTATCATTATTACTTATAATACTTTTCGTTGTATTGTTGGTCCTAAGGCGGGATAAAGGACGAGGGTTTTAAATGACTGCCTAAGCCTAAAAACAGAAGTAGTTTTGGAAAATATGATTTAACCCTTATCTTATTAACCTAGACAACTAAATAAATCTGGTGTTAATCCTTATCTTAATGACACCAACCTAGCTCTTGAAGGGTCGATCAGGCTAGGGCCCATGATTTTCTTACCCTAGAGGACTAGGGCCTGCCCCTAGAACAAAGGGTCTAAACTGGTTTGCCCCGGCCTTACCCTTTGATAGGTCTATAGACGACGATAGGGCAACGACGATTATGGCGGCGTGGTCACTTTTATGGCAACGACGATACATGAGCAATGAGGGCTTGCTAGATCTGCTCCGTTTGGTTCGAAGTATCCGGTGCAGTAAGTCACTTTTAAGGTAAGAATTCAAAATATCGTGTATGACTTACCGTATTTGTTTTGTAGTATCCGGTGCAGTAAATGATTTCGTGTCACTAAGATACCTCATAACTGAGGCAAGTCAATACCACAAAATGAGTGGTCAGACGAACACCTTGTATCCAGAATACCCCGTAACGATAATACCTCACAGGATACTTCGAACCAAACGAAGCCCTAGTAAACTTAATGGATAAAGTGCAGTAACAGTAATAATACAATCAACTAACTCCTGATCTGATTTGTATTTAGCAGTAAAGTAAATAGAAGCTTTATTTTACTTTCGATAAAATTGCTTGTTTTGTTTTTACCAGTAAAGCAATTCATTATTAACGGGTAAGTCGCACGCTTCTTCCCCGCAGGATCCACCATCTCGTCGCCCGAGGTGTTCATTATTAACTGGTAAGTCGCACGCTTCTTCCTCCCCGGATCTGCCATCTCATCGCCCGAGGTGTTCGGGGCATCGGGGTCGTCGAAGATGACACAAAATCCGGGGATAATCAAAGAAAAATAAAATCTGCTAACAAGGAACCCTGATTCCCAAACCCTTTTTCTCAAGTTGGGCTCCTCTTAGGAAGAGAAAGAGGAGGAAACACTGATATATGCACGAATCCACGGTACTTATGTCCAAAACCAGCCCTTGAAAAAAAAAACAGACAGACAGCTGATCACTTCCGTCCGTTGCACCCAGGGGCGGACCTACATTGGGCCTTGAGCCCCCCTTAATTTGGGAAAAAAAAAAAAAGTTAAGTTACACTTACCCCCTTGAAGTTTAGCTCAAAAACACTTAACTCCCCTATAGTTTATTATGTTCCAAATCACTCCCTAAAGTTTGAAATGTTAGCACAATACTCCTTTTGTCAACTACTTGATTTCCTCATTTGGTAATTATCATATCAAAGCTGAATTGAAGGGGGGCAAAATGTTATTTTTTAACTATAGGGGCGTTAAATGTTTTTGAGCTAAACTTCAGGGAGGAGCAAAGTGTAATTTATCAAAAAAATAATTATAGTAAACTTTTGGTTGCCAACTTCACATGGAGGTGGCCACCACCGTCCCACCGGCCACCATCCCCCGCCAGTCAATATCCATTGTCATGCCACCGACCCCCACCCCCACCGCCACATGGGCCACCCGTCGCCGCCGGCCACCACCCCTATCGGCCACCACCTGCCATCGCCGCCTGTATTGGTGACCCACGGCCGGCTCGTCGTTTGCCGGCCACCGATGCCCACCACTGTCCAGCCAACACCCACCGCCTTCTGCCAGCTCCCGCGCACGTGGCATCCTCGTAGAGTTCATCCCATGGCCCTTAGTGAATAAGAATCAAGTGGGCATCAGGACCTATTTATAGGTTTTTGGGAGTATGTATGAAATCCCCCCCCCCCCCCGGCAAAAAAAAGAAAAAAGAATATGGTCTATTAATTACAGCCCGTGCACCCAGCTCGAGTCGGCCAATTATAGTTCCAAATTTTCGATGGACTCTTGAGGATCGAAATTCTCCTCCACTAGAGGCAAAATCCTAATAGGCCTTTTGTTGCGCGATCGAAGGAAGGGTAGGGACGTTGTCATGCCGTCTGCCGATGCCTTTGACTGTGAGGCAGCGAATGTAGTTACTTTTTAATAATTATGCCCCTCCTAAAGAAAAATCCTGGGTCCGCCACTGGTTGCACCCAAGATGGTTGTGATTAGGTATGTAAAGAGTCTATAAGCCTTTTGTGTCTGGTTGAATAGCAATATCCTAAATATAATATTAATACTCGGAGACACCCAAAAAAATATAAAACAATGTTTAACAATCCCTACAAAAACTTTAGCACCATGTTTTCCTTTTTTCAGTAAAAAAAAAAGATTATTTTGACTTTGCCAGTTTGCCCCTCAAACTTTGCCTTGAATTAGACCTTACCCCCAAATTTTCATTAATTAGACGTTACCCCCCAAACCTTTATTTCTTTTCCTTCATCTCACCCTTTCTTTTAGGGTCTGTTTGGTTGGAAGGAATTGGAACCGGCATGTTCCAACTCACGCATGGGGTACAAACAGATAGTTGAAACTCCACCTGAAAACCGTGGGATACAAACTCACGTTTTCTAAACAATCGAAACCCACGGAGCAGTTGATACTCATCTGGTCGAAAACCTCCGCACGGAACCGAACAGCCGCTTTAGCAGAACACACATGAGTTGGAACACGCCGGTTCCAACTCCCTCCAACCAAACAGACCCTTAGATGGTGAGCTGACGGAACAGTTAGTTTTGGGGGGGTAAAGTCTAATTAATGAAATAGGGGGGGTAAAGTCTAATTCAAGGAAACATTTGGGGCAAAGTCAAAATAACCATTAAAAAACCCATAAATATGTGATTATAATGATTGCACAGGATGCAGTTGGCCCTAGAAAAGGGGTGAAAAAAATTTTACTTATTATTAATCTCCAAGCTGTTTACTCGTCTTTTTTTTGTAGAGAGTTTACTCTTCCTCTGGTTACACAACCTTCAGAGAATCTCTTACAATAGCTCGAAATCCTGATCCAATACAGAACAGATACAAACACTGACACACGAATCTCAGTCATAGTCGATTCCGGGGGCTGTCTCTTCTTGTATATACAGTTGGATTGCTTCGATATTAGCGGTAATTTCTCTGATAACCTCTCCATCCCGCACCAATCTCTGAAATCATCTGCAACAAAAGACACGTCATAATCCATAGACCATGAATAATCACCGCAATATGAACCATTGTTCAAAAACTCGAAATTGGGACTCGAAATCCAGCCGAGTTGAGTATACTCGGGCCGACTCGGCTTAGTTTTATCCCAACTCGGCCTGACTCGATCAAATAACTCAGACTCGAAATCTGGCCCAATCAAGTCGGCCCAGTCCGAGTCGGCCAAGTTTTAAAACAGTGAGATATGAACACCAAGTGCCCACAAGAAGACTGAGAAACGATCATAAAGAACAGGTTGGATGAGCGATCCATTTCCTCCGATTTCACTTTAACACGGTTGTGAAACTCATGCAGTACATCAAATGGCAAATCAAATGCCCAACAATTCACACTAGCAACACAAAAATGTATAATCTATAAAGAAAGATGATAGCAGAAACAATTATGGGACCTATCATACAAGTGTCTCAGATTCCGAATAGATCTCGTGAAACAAATGATGGCTAGGATGCAGATCCAACGACTCAATCAATATACAACCCAAAGTTCCTACTTCCTACGGATCTGGGAAAATTTTTCCTGCAGAAATTGCAAAGCGAACGGTAAAATTTGCCTGAATCCTAAATCAATCGAAGTTTGCTCCAAAAGCCCTAACACGATAAAACCGAAAGATATGAAAGAAAAGAACAGGTAGAAGAAAACACCCAATATTATTCAATACCAGCTCTTCATTGGAAGAACCTGTTCATATCCTCACATATGTTTGTAACTGAGCCCTCCAAACTCTAAGCAACCACCATCTCTATTTCCTTGATCATATTTCCCATGTCACGCCATCACGATGGAGAGGGAAGAGAGAAGAAGGGATGGGTGGTCCCCTCAATCCGCGAGAATGCTGCTGCATGGGAATTAATCCAAGGGCTCCATCTCTTGCTGTGGGAATTAGTCCATGGGCAGGGTCGAGTATTAGCCAGACCTTCTCACTTCTCCCTTTTTTTTCAAATTTAATGACGACATGAAATGTGGAATAAGTAAGCTCCATCCATTATCCATCTCATCCAACTAGATTTCATCCTATCCATGCATCAAAACTTCGCAAATAGAACGAGTGAGAAGCACTAGCAATGTGTCCCTTTCCACCACACTTGAAAGTAAACAAGGGGTACTTAGTGATTGGTCCCTAGAATAAGATCAGACATGCAATAAGGATAGAAACAGATCCGGCTTTATAGCAAGTCCCTCAACAACGGCGTTTTATTCCCAGCAATCTTTGTTGACATTTTATACATTCCAATAACAACAAAAGGCCAACAATGCCCTTCAGTCAAGGTCCATTCAATTACATTTCATGTCTATCCAGATGTATCTCAAGATTCTCAACCGTCGGAATAAATGCAAAAAGGGTATGAGTGCGATGCACCTGTCGTGGCTGGGTAAAATACAGATCGAATGCATGTCGATCGTTCCTTATTGTTACGGATGCATCTCGACCGTCAGATTGAATGTAGAAGGGGGTGTAGGTGCGATACACTTGTTGTGGCTGGCTGTAAAGTACAGATCGGACAGTTCAGATGCACCTAGAGCATCCACCACGGGAGCATAAATCTTCCTGGGCGTCCCCTAAGAGAGCTAGTGTTTGCAGAGTTAAATTAGTCATTTGGTGTTTGCTTTTATTAGCAATAAGTCTCTACCATGATTTGATTTAATAAATCGACATTTAGAGGGACTTGTTCCTAATGGTAAACACGGTTGTCCTTAATGCTAAACCGTAACTATTCCAGGGACCTAATGCCCATTTCCCCAGAAAACAAAAATCAAGGTCTTGTCCTATGAGACTGTTGGACATGTAGGAACATGTGCAAAGTGGAGAAATAGGGGAATGTGTATCTACCAATTGGTGCAAGCAGTTAAACCGAGGTTTTCCTCTAAATTTCCCGTTGGAGCAAATTGATGCCTCCTCTGCTGTCCAGAATCCAGATACAAATATCGGCCATGTCATCTTGCATATCTTGCTAAATCCAACCATGTATCATATGCCGCTAAGAGATTTGGAACCTAGTAGGTGTCATTCATGATGGCCCAATCAAAGAATGCATCTATATAATCCCACACTGGCAACCAATCTATTGTTGAAGCCAATCGAAACAGAGCCACTGGTCCTAAGGATGGACTATGAGGAGAAATCTATTGTGCAATTGCTTCATCTCTACCCAAGCAGAAACCTTTTGACATCTTGATCTCTTGAGCACTCCCAGTTGGCTTTCGACCATATATTAGCATCTCCTTTTAACTTAGTCATAGCAAACTGCTCATTAGAACCTCAATCAATTGATGTCGGGTAAAGAATACTCACAACTAGTTATCCAATCAAAGAAAAATTCCATCTTCATTTTCCCATGAAAATCAGAAACAAGTTTTTTCTATTGTAGCATGCATGCCATTATGTGCATAGTGACCTTGATTTACTATATGATACTCCATTGTATTCTATCAGAAACCCCGTCGACTCTGCAAAATCCAATCTTAAACTTCAGACTTTCGAAGGAAAAAACTCCTTGCTATCCACTTGATATATAACCCAAATTATACATGGTTTCCATACATAAATTGTGTATGTTGCCCCAAATTTCATGTGCATGTAGCATGTAAAGGTGTTGACAACGTTCAAGTGATTCTCCCTTTGAGCTTACCCACGAATTCCGCAAATTGTTGATCTATTCAATTCATGTGCATAGCAAGTCTTTAGAAACCTTTTTTCATGACATGTATATAACCCAAATTATACATGGTTTCCATACATAAATTGTGTATGTTGCCCCAAATTTCATGTGCATGTAGCATGTAAAGGTGTTGACAACGTTCAAGTGATTCTCCCTTTGAGCTTACCCACGAATTCCGCAAATTGTTGATCTATTCAATTCATGTGCATAGCAAGTATTTAGAAACCTTTTTTCATGGCATGCATTCCTCTTCAAGAGCATCAGACTGTGCTTCTAACATTCAGGTATACTCCTCAATTGCATGCATGATCACCTACGAAATCAAAAGATTGTTCCAGGACCAATTTGATGTAGCTACAATCAATCTAGAACCATAATTCCTCATATATTGGTCAATTTTACAAATCTCTATAAATTGCAGAAATTTTCAGGAAAACCAACAAATTGGCTAGAATCCTTCAGCAATTGGGTCCAATTCCAATCCCTAATAACAAATTGAAAGATAAGTTCAAAAAAAGGGGAAGAAAAGTCCCAATTAAATTCACTATAGTTATTGATTGATTCCCTCTCAGATGAAAAATCAAAAACTCCTCCAAAATCTAACCAGTGTTCCTTAATTAGATCAAACACTCATAAAATTCGTAGCCTACCATTACTTGTTTGCATTGAGTGATTTCAAAGCTTCCAAGAAACTACTCCAAAGTCCAAATCTAAAACATCAACAATGTTTCTAAATTGAATCCTACCAATTGTAATTTCCATCAACGTGAGAACTGTTGACTGTTGACCTGTAGCGTGTGCATCGGTTCGAAACCAACCTATTTAGGCAAAACCCAAACCGATCCAACCTTGATCGGTTTTGAGGATTTTCAATCCGATCCAAACCGAACTGAGATTAGAATCCAATCCAATTAAAGTCGGTTTGGATTGGATTGGATGGTCGGTTTGGGCTTTGGCCCATATGCTTATTGGGTTTTTTTCCCCTTCTATTAGGACTTAGTATAAACTTAAAAAATAATAATTGTTGTCAAATCATTAGGTCTAAATAAAATTTTTAAATGATTTTGAGTCATCCTACAAAATTGCAAAGGTTATTGGTAGAAAGGGTATATAAGGACATATGGTATATTTAATAAAATATTATATGTATATCTATATATATATATATATATGTCGGTTCGGTTCGGTTTAGGTCGGTTTTAAATTTATAAATCCGTCAACCGATCCAATCATGCCGGTTTTTTAAAAACTCAATCCAATCCGATCCATTGAGTGTGTTGAAACGGATCAAAATCGATCGATTTGGTTTGATTTTGGTCGATTTGGTTTGGATCATGCACACCACTACGGACCTCATCCTAAGGCTCATCGCTTGACCACCACCACCCCTCCCACTCCCCCCCCCCCTTTCTCTTCCCACACCCACCCACCCGCCACCACTTACCTTTTTGTCTTTTTAATGATGACATTACATATGGCATAAGTTATGATAATCTGACGCAAGCTCATCTAACTGGATCTAGTCCTATCCTTTCCTTCACCAATTCCGTGAAATTAAGCAATAATTTACACTAAGTTAACAAGAAAGAAAGCTAGTGTAATCAAGACCGATTTTGAGACATGTTTGAAGCCTTTTGCACCCTCGTTTGGCCCTTGTAGCATCAACCTCGACTCTGAGCAAATTATCTAATGATCAGCCATTTGATAGGCACATGATAAAACATATCTTGAAAGTTATAAGTCAAAATTCACGCTTCTAATAAGCATATTTTTCTAAATCCAGTAATTATTGTCATTACATTGCTACGATAAGCAAAAAAACCACACTTTATCCTGCAACACTCAAATTAGTGATATCTCTAAAATATAACCATAACCAAAAGCCTCAAATCAGCTATTTGGGTCAGTTGTTTTGCTTATGTCGAGCACCCTAGAGGATTATAAATTCCGCAACCATATTAAAGAAGTCATAGAAGGTAAAAAAATCTATACAAATAACCTATTTGCTTAAGACCCAAATTTGCAGTATAAACATAATAACCTTAGGGCAGATTTATGTGAACATAAACTGTGCCATAAGCAAGGTGTTATATGTCCAGATAGAACATGTTCTTGGAAGATAACTGATGGAACAAGGAAGATGTGATCGAATGACAGCAGGGCTGACATGTATTTGGAATCTTTGGATTCTTGAAAGATGAAATGGAATTGTTTGAACTTGTGCTCGTAAACTATGCTGCTTTAGTATATCTGTTTAACAAATTATTAAGGAAACCAGTCCATGCATATCATAGGTCATTGTCATACCATTGTTGGCTTTTCCTGAATTCTGTAAGGACTGGATATATGTTCTCAAAGGCTGTGTATGTCTCTTCTCTCACCTGAAATTGAAATCAAAAAGATCAATTAGTGGAAATGGAAATAGCACAAAGGCAAATGCAAGGTGTGTAATTAAGACCTTTTACCTTAGCTCCGGTGAGAACTATCTTGCCAGAAACGAAAATGAGAAGTACAATCTTTGGTTGCTTCATCCGATATATCAGGCCAGGAAAGAGTTCTGGTTCGTACTATTAGAAGCAACCAACAAGAAGATATGTTCAAATTAAGAAATCCACCTGGAAAGCCCACAAAAGCAAAGTTATAAAAACTAGGGCGGGCAAGCTGGTGGAACCGATTTAGACCAGAACCGGGACCAATCCCAGCCCGAGGTTCTATTTGACCGGTCTTCTATTTGACAGGATATAACCTTTGGGCCGTATGAACTAGATGGTTCTTAAATAAAACTGGTTTGAACCGCTCGAACCATCAGCCAAATTTCATATCCGAATATGATTTAGGCATTTCTTAAAAATAGAAAGTATATGCTTGATGGATATCAAACACAAAACTAACCATATGTGAGCCCTATATCGTAAGGAGCTAGTCACCATACCTTTATTTAATTGATGTGGGCTGTCACCAAAACGTCCGAGATTAAACAAATCTTACTATACAATGATGCCATTGCAATCATTGGAACCGGGGATTGAACCGGATTGGACCAGGCCGGTTTTCTTTTTTGGATGATGTCTGGTTTTCAATCTTTTGATTACATTTCACAAAATAAGCTAATTACAATAGTAGCAAGAAGAGAACATTGCAGAACTTCCAGACCAAGAGAAGGGAAAACAATTGTTTAACAAATTCAAGAGGCGCAATCAACCTTGATTTAACAGAAGTCAATAGTGGCTCATTGGAATGTCTACAAAGGAGATGAGTCCTACATTATGCGGCAGCCTCATTCCACCATAACCACCAACTTATCTTTGATCAAACAATAATGACCGTTCTTAGACTATATTTGTTGCAGGCTTGCTACTACTACCACGGCTACTGAACAAATGAACCAATCCTTTGTCACAAAAAATAAAAGAAAATCAAAGAAGGAAAGGTGGGGGGGGTGGATGTGGTTGTGTGGGTGAGAGAGAGAGAGAGAGAGAGAGAGAGAGAGAGAGAGAGAGAGAGAGAGGATAATTAAATCATTAGATAACACATTAGATAATAAAATCCGTAGCAACTTCACCTTATCGAAATAGGATTTCAAAATGCTATACAGCGAACATGATGAAACACCTAATGTAATAATACTATGAATCAGTGGTAATACAAATCTGCAACTTACTATATTCAAGCACACAAATTGTAACTTACACTAGAGAAAGCACCGTGGGAATATGCAAGGCCCTCAAGTCTTATGGGAAATTTGACATCACATGAACCAACAATGTTTTGGATCTTAAAATCCTGGAGATGACAATCACATTGTCAGATGGTGATATACTCAAAAGTAGTCCACACAGCAGGCAGGTATCAGTTAATATTCCCCAAAGATTGAACTTTGTAGCCCATTACCTTAAATTTAGCTGGAAAACCAAGTTTCTGAATGATGCGAGCATACTGAAAATCAAATACCGTACGTTAGATAATAAAATCCTAAGCAACTTCACTTTAACGAAATTGAATTTCAAAATGCTATACTGTGAACAAATTGAAACACCTAATGTAATAAGTGCCAAGAAACGCTATAAAACAGAACCAGGCATGCCAGGTACCAGTTTGGACTTGTAGCGGTTATCTTTATCGGTTACATCCAGTTTCAGGCCAGACAACGTCAAAAACCATAGAAACTAGACGGTTCAAGACTTTTTTGATTGCTCAAGATGTCCTTAAAAAGACGGTCAGTGTGTACTATGTCGACTCATGCTTGGTCCATTTAATTTAGAACAAAAATAAAGGTTCCAGTGACTAGAATGTTCGACACACAACACATGCCAAGCAAAAGCTTGCTTCCTTCTTATGTTTGAACTTTGAGAGTAAAAATATAAACTACTGTTCTATGACATCAAAGGTCCAATTGTTAGAAGTTGAACCAGTTTGGACCGGACCGGACATAATTTTTGTCCAATGCCAAGTCTGGTTCTGAAAACAACATAGTTGACAAAATGACAAGTGATCAAGAATAGGGACATCTTCAACGTCATCAAATACCTTCCTAGCCGCAAGTTTTGATTGTTGTTCACTCTTTGCTCCCGTGCAAACCTGACCATGTAAGAGCTCAGAGGTCAATATAAGTATTATCATATATTGTACAAAGTTCAAACATAAAGAAAGAACAATAAGCATTAAAAAAGAGATGGTTTAGATTTTGGAAGCTTGGAGCTGAACTTAACAGTAGACCTCAACTACCCCTGTTGTGAATCTTGTGATCAATGGTTCAACCATTATTTGAAGGATATACGGGACTGAGTGCATGGATAAACTGAAGTTCACTGACATTCTATGTATCAGTAATAACTGATCAGAATGCTTTGCTATATAAGCAAACTAGTGTGAAACCCCGGCAATGCCCAGGAAGGACATCAGCCGTTTCCTGTTGGGTTCCACCATCCAACGGCTGATATCGCATCCGAAATAGAACTGTAGCACTACAGTAAGTTGACCGTCTGTCATATAATTAATATAGATGCCCGGGAAGGGCATCAGCCATTGACCGTTGGGTTCCCAACATCCAACCGCTGATATTGCATCCGAAAAGTACTGTAGCATTACATAAGTGGGTCATTTGTTCTATATTATAATATAAGTAGATTTTAAGAATGCAACGAAAGATGAAAGTAGGTAAAAAAATAAAACAAGCACTTGAGAATATCAAGGCCAAATTTTTTAGAGGCCTTTCAAATTGAGAGCACCTGATCCAGGCCCTCAATAAAATTAATGAAAGGATTCCCCTGATCCAGTACAAGGATGGTCTTACCAATTACCATATCACCTCTACAACTACAAGGCAGGGCAAAACAACCCACTCAGATTTCAGACCAAAAGAGCCCTAACTAATGAGGTTCCACTCAGGAAATAAGGAGTGGAAGTGGAAATCGCCAACGGCTAATGCTAGATGAGATAGAAACCATATGCCATTACTAAGAGGCTGCTCCTTGGAAAGCACAAAATTGCTCCTGGCAGACATAACTCAGAGATGATATCCAACTAATCTTCCTCAAGTTGATGAAGCCATTATTGTACTATTAGCATCTGATCTACTGGTTTACTGTTAACAAGCAAAAGAGGATACTGTATCATGTTGGAGACCAGTCTGATATAATGACCCATCTCAGTGGGTGGCCATTATCACTATTATATTACTTTGTGGATAATTATTTTGTATTTTCGACACTATTATTAGACCTATTTTCAGCTTTCGGTTATACTTTTTTTATTTTTAGTTCCATATTACCTAGGAAACTTCTATGTAAGAAACCTCTATTAAATGTCTAGGATCCTCTTATTTGAGAATTGAGATAGATGAATTAAAATAAAATTCTTGCATATAGCTTGTTTCCCAAAGAAAAAAATGATAAAAATCTCTCGGTGAGAAGCCTAGAATCTGTTGAGAAGCCATATATTATCTATCACTTTACCTCTTTCTCTTTCTCAGTGATCTTGGCAAAGCATAACCCCCCCACCCCCACTCCCTTTTTCTCTAATCGTCATCTTTCATATTCTCACATGAGTCCGAAGCCGACCCCACACCAATGTGCTTGGCTACGCAGACCCTCGTCCTCAATGGTCTGTTGCACGCACGCGACCCCGCGTCGGCCCTCCTAACAGTAAGTGTCATAGGGTGGATGGGTGCGGTTTTGTTCACTTATGATTTGAAAAGGAAAAAAGTCATTAGATTGCCATTTACTTTGTTTTTATAATCTAAGGTTTTAATTGTAACTTAGAGTCTATCAAACTTCTCATTTGCCAACCGGCCTTGGTTACCACACATGTTTACCGTTACTCTTTGATAGTTGACTTCCCCCTTATCATAGAAAAATATACAAGAGTGCAGAACTAACCTGAAAAACTATGCATCTACATATACTCCCTTATTAAACAAAAAAGAAGAATTTGGATCTTTGTTGATAATTATAAAAGTCATAAGTTTAATTCATGTATTAAAAAAAATAGTGTTCTAAAAAACGGCCCAGGCGGCCGCCTAGGCGCTAGAAGGCCCCCCACCGCCTAACCTAGGCCCCAGGCGCTTCAAAAAAGCGGCCAAGCTCCCAGGCGAAGCTAGGCGAGGCAAGGCAGCCGCCTAGGCGATCTAGGCGGGATCGGGCTGGCCAGGCGAGCTTTTGTTCTTATTAATCACTCAATCTTGAATTATGGTTATATACTTGTTCTTTAAAATAATGGTTTGGGATAATCTTGAACTTATATTAATTTTTAAACATATATATTATATAATATCAAAATAATAATTAAAATAATTTTAAAAAAAAGGCAAAACACCTATGCGCCGGTGCCACCGCCTAGGCGCTAGGCGCCCGCCACCGCCCGACTAGCGCCTAGCGCTTTTTAGAATCTTGGAAAAAACAATCCACAAATGAATTTGAAAGCATAGACCCTTACCGGTCGATACCTGTCGATCGGTATCAGCCAATACTTGCATAACTCGACCGGTAAGGAATGATACCGACAGGTATAGGCCGGTATGGGTTCAATACCCGTTTGGAGAGAGTATCGGTTTGGTTGGGCCTGGAACCGGTACGAATTGGCCAATACATACCGATATCGACCTAGTTTTGAAACCATGTTTGAAAGCAAGGTAGAAGTGAGATTTGCTCAAAGGAAAGTTACATATCCTTTGTGAAAGAACAGGGAAGGATGTATATATATATATATATATATATATATATATATATATATATATATATATATATATATATAGGGGAGGGATACTCTTACTAATGGAATCTTACTAATGAAAGTTACAAATCGCCCTTTACCTAACCAAGAGGTTTCAGAATTTGATGAAACTTGGTGGGGATGCTCTCTATGGCAAGTTGATCATTCTCACCAAAAATCATCAAATTCTATAACCTCTAAGGGCATCAAATATGTTATTCAAATTAACGGTAAAAATGAACGGTTGATAAAGCTTCTAACATTTGATGCCCCTAGATTATAGAATTTGATGATTTTTGGTGAGGATAATCAACTTGCCATAGAGAGCATCCCCACCAAGTTTCATTAAATTCTGAAACCTCCCTCCCCATAAAAGGCGATTTGTAACTTTCATTAGTAAGATTCCATTAGCAAGAGTATCCCTACCCATATATATATATATATATATATATATATATATATATATATATATATATATATATATATATATATATATATATATATATATATATATATATATATATATATATATAGGGAAGGGATACTCTTACTCATGGCCTCTTACAAGTGGGGTTTACTAATGATCCGGGCCGTCCGTTCCGATCATGATGGAGGGCCCGGATCATTAGTCCCCAACTCTCTATCTCTCTCTCTCAAATGCACATCCCGACCCCCCAATCCCCCGTCCCCGATCGAAGCCCGACCCCGACCCCCCCGTCCGGCTCCGGCGGCCCACCCCACCCCCCCCCCCCCCCTCCGACTTTGGCTCCGGCTCTGGCCCCGGACCCCCCCGCCGGCACAGCACCCCGACACCGACCCCGATCCCCCGCCGGCGTAGCACCCCGACCCCGATCCCCCGCCGGCGCAGCACCCCGACCCCCTGCCGGTGCTGAAATCAGACCCCCCCCCCCCCCCGTCGGTGTCGGGCTGCGATCGGGCTGCCGGAGGGGGGGTCGGGGGGCTGCCGGAGCCGGAGCCGGAGGGGAAGGGGCCGGGGTCGGGGTCGGGGTCGGTGGGGATGGGGGTCGAGGGTGTTGTACCTGTGAGAGAGAGAGAGAGAGAGAGGGAGAGAGGGGGGGAGGTAATCGGATCCATCCGTTTCGGAACGGACGGTCCGGATCATTAGTAAGCGTTCACTTGTAAGAACTCATGAGTAAGAGTATCCCTCCCCATATATATATATATATATATATATATATATATATATATATATATATATATATATATAGAGAGAGAGAGAGAGAGAGAGGGGGGGGGGGAGCAGGGAGCCTACACCCGAGGTGTAGCATCGTTGTTGCACCTCTTGCTTGTTTACCTCCCTAGAAGTTTTGGAATTTGATGAAATTTGGTGAGGGTATTATCTTGGGTAAAATGATCATCACCAATTTTCATCAAATTTCAAAACTTCTAGGGGAGTCAAATGGTCGAAGTAAAATTTGCAGATTTTAACAATGGTTGCGGACAACTGATTTTGCTTCGACCATTTGAACCCCCCTAAAAGTTTTAGAATTTGGTAATTTTTTGTGATAATGATTATCTTACCCTAAACAACACCCTCACCAAATTTCATCAAATTCCAAAACTTCTAGGATAGGTAAACAATGCCTGAGGTGCGGCAACGATGCTGCAGCTCATGTCCAAGCTCCCTTTTCCCATATATATATATATATATATATATATATATATATATATATATATATATATATATATATATATATATATATATATATATATATAGGGTCAGGATCGGATGACCCAGCAAATTTTGACCCATTAATAACCCAGCACCCTTTGATGCACTTAGAGGTTATAGAATGGGCTGATTTTTTGTAGACATGTCGTCTATGGTATGTCGATCATCCTCACAAAAAATCAGCCCATTCTAAAACCTTTAGGTGCATCAAATGCGCTCTTCAAATCAACGATTTTTTACTGTCAATTTTAACCGTTGATTTGAATATCTCATTTGATGCACCTAGAGGTTTTAGAATTGGCTGATTTTTTGTGAGGATGATCAACATATCATAAACAACATGTCTATAAAAAATCAGCCCATTCTAAAACCTCTAGGTGCCTCAAAGGGTGCTGGGTTATTTGATGGGTCAAATTTTGCTGGATCATCCGATCCTGACCCATATATATATATATATATATATATATATATATATATATATATATATATATATATATATACTCAGTAAACCCCTCAGCTGAGTAAAAAACATAAGGCAATCATCAAACCAACAATGAATTTGTCATTTTAACTGTCGTATGTGATCCTCAAATGTCAACAAGCATTCAACCATGTTAGATACCCTCACGCTCCAAAATTCGGGTTGTAAGGGGAGGTCCACAGCGGGTGCATGATCCACCTTGAGTTTACGATGGGGGGGTTGAGAGTTGTACATATATTCTTAGTCATTGTATAGGTTTATTAGCCTCTTTAGGGTATGCTCACCCTTAGTGACCACATCCTTTGTATAGTCATATATAAGGCAATAGCCCCAATGAGTAAAGTATCTCTTTGCTCCCAAATCTCCTCTTACTTCTTCCCTTTTAGAGTTTATACCTTTCCCTTTCAGTGTAACACTCTTCAACCGTCAACTTTTGGGTCAAATGTGGCTAATATGGGAGTATATACACATGTATAAGGATGGAAAGTCATTTAAAAGACTCCTCTCACATCTCTTTTTGTGTATTTTCACTCCCTTGAGTATGGCTTTGAGTTGCTAAATAGGGAAACAAATCGTCTTTAACCGTGACTTCTATTTCCTCCTCTTTTCTCTATTTCTTCTAATCTCTGCAGTAAACAACAACAACATGTATAGAAAACAATATTTTAAAAAAAAACAAACCAATTCTTCTTGCATTAATACTCCTATTCCTTGTCAAGTTGGATCATATCTTCTATGTTTTAGAGCCCTAGTAGTACCAGATGGGTCCAAGGTGAACCTATATAAGAGAAAGGCCCCTACCATTGAAAGACGGTCCAGATTTTATTATTAAAATTCAGCTCTTTGATGTTTTAGAAGAGCCTATTGGCCTCTCTCTCTCTCTCTCTCTCTCTCTCTCTCTCTCTCTCTCTCTCTCTCTCTCTCTCTCTCTCTCTCTCTCTCTCTCTCTCTCTCTCTCTCTCTCTCTCTCTCTCTCTCTCTCTCTCTCTCTCTCTCTCTCTCTCTCTCTCTCTCTCTCTCTCTCTCTCTTTGTGTGTGTGTGTGTGTGTGTGTATATATATATATATATATATATATATATATATATATATATATATATATATATTCTTCTCGCTTGTTCAAGGCTTATTGAAGTACATTTTGCGGCACTTTCTCATGCATTATTTTGTTTATTTTAGGAGATGAAAGGGGTTTGCTTATAAAGGTTGACTCACTAACCTCCCCAATAAACTCAACAATTTCTACAGCACCTATATTGACTACGCATTCAACTAAAAAACCTAGTGGAATCTCCACCAGAAGCTGTCCATTTTATTCCATAGCCAAAAAAGTCAACAAATAAGAGCCCTCATCTCAGCCACCCAAGCTACCTAACCATTTTCTTTCAAAAACATCTGAAGTAATTGGCCCAAATATTTTTTCTATCTCCAAAGCAACTTTTACGCACAAGTTAATTATAGAATTGCCAAATATTGTTTTGATCTCTCTACAAAGTTCCTTCAGTTATTTAAATCAGATTTTCAAATTAATTGATAACAATTACCAAATACGCTAAATAAAGACGAAAAGCAAAAGATAAATTATCAAGTAGAAGTTTCTCAAAAGTCATTTTCTCAAATAAAGAATTATACAGGTACCAAGTACAGCAGCTAGATGCACAGAATAATTGAAGGAGAATAATATCGGAAGACAAAAATATGTATGGTGTCTGCAAGAACAAGTAGAATGATATCGTAGGTCCATCAAAAACTAGTAACAAAATGCTAAATGAACAGATAAATATGCCCAAGAATATCATGAGGATTGAGGAGCACAGCTACACAAAGAACAACTCACCATTTTCCCAGAGGCAAATATCAGTGCTGTGGTTTTAGGTTCCCTTATTCTCATGATAACTGCAGCAAAACGCTACAAAACCAAGGAGAAGATAGATAGGAGAAATTATTAGCTATTTTAAATTCATGTGCAAGAAGGAAAAATCAAACTGATAATAATAGTGCATTTTAATATGATCAAGAAATAATGCAATATGATACGGTTTTCAAACTTTGCAAACCCTGTCAATTATAGCTCCAAAAACTGACAATTTACCAATTATCATTAAAATCAGAGCTAAAGCTTGAATAAACTTGATCATTACTTCAAACAAAAAAGATTCCCAATTTGCATCGGGCTCTCTGCACAATGCAAACTAAATGTTCTAGAATCTTATGCGCTCCTCCCTTCATCAATCAATTGATCTTTGATTCTTTACTATCTTACATTCTTCCCACGATTCTCCCAACCTACAGATTTTACTGTCTTCTTTTTTTCTTTCTTTTTTTTTTTTTTTGGGTATTCTACAGATTTTACTGTCAACTTAATTCCAAAATTCCAATTTGAGGAATGACCAGAACTTTCGGTTCACTGCACATGGAAGGGAAAAAAAAATATGCCCGCAAACATTTGCCATTCCAAAACACTCACTAAATATTCGATGCTCTTTTTCCTCTCTTCTTAATAATAATTTTTCATTGACATACAAATAATGAACCACTGAATCACAATAATGCAGATTAAATAAAGCAAGCTAGAAGAGAAACAACTATACAACTATGTTCCATACCTTGGGATTGTACTCTGCATTACGGGCTTGCAGGGCTATAGCTTTGAGATCCAACTTGCAGTCTAAATTAACAGTTGAAACAATATTCCTGGATATTCAACAAGAAACCATGAGTTTTGGTCAGCGGAACGAATTAACATAAAATACATAGAAGCAAAGTCCATTCATATCTTGTACCATCTTTCCAAGGAGGTGGGATCTAGAACAAAGCAATATTAGATTCTTTGTCACATTAAATGAGGCTAACGACAGGGGCAAAGCTCAAACAGCTTTATAAAAAAACCATTTTACATGAATAGTAGGCATTCTATCACAACAAGGTTTATAATTTCGACTTCGGAGCTGTCTGACAACCGAAACCAAATGGCCAAAACTGGTTGAAACAAATAAAATGTTGTCGATAACAATTATCACAAAAATAGACGGAAAAGGTTGAAATTTCCAGAACTAACAGACACTTGGAAATCGTTTTTAATTTAAAAAGTAACTTTTTTTAATTTGAAACTAAATTCAAAACACGTTGAATCGAAAACTTAAAACAATTGTCTTTCGGCTAAATCATAATTGAACAGACGAGAAGCTGAGACTCCGACCAGTTAGAAATGGGTAGAGGTGTAAAAATAGCATGTGGCCCTGCCTGAAAGTCAACGGCCCGAACAAGAGAGGCCTCTGAGCCGAGACTGGGCCGCCACCCTTAGCCTATGGCCCGACCTAAATGTATACCCACTGGCCCGACCCATCCAAATACCTAGCTCGAGACCCGGTATAAATCATGTATATATTATCTATGTATATTTTATAGATTTATATATATATATATATATATATATATATATATATCACACAAAAAAATATAGAATAGTGGGTCAATGTGTTGGTGATGTGAAAGGTGGTCATGCGTTCGAGTCTTATCATTCCCAATTACATAAGGTCTGTTTGGATTAGCTTCTGAAACGGAAAAATTGATTCCTGCAGAATCTGATAATTGATTCTGCAGGAATCAGCTTTATAGATTTTGTTGGGAAGCAGATTATCATCAGCTTTATAGATTTTGTTGGGAAGCAGATTATCATTTGGATTAAATTTTTGCGAATTGATTCTAGTTTGTCTAAACACTAGAATTATGTTTGGTAAACACAGCTTTTGCTTCTCAGATTCTACCTGAATCACCAGAATGCCCTTGTTATATTAGCTCGAATGGGCTATCCTTGACCATTTGACAATGAAAACTGACCAGAACAATCTAACCCGACCTGTTTAACTACAATAGTTTGACTATAGAAGTTGACCAAAACTATTTCACTAGAACTATATAATTATTTTTAAACACAGGTAAAACCTAAAAGCTACTCAACAATAGAGATGAACTAGGAGCATGGCAACACGTCATATACATAATCAGAAGAAGAGGATTTTTGAATTTCTATAAAAATATAGGCAAAACTAGGAGCATGGCAACAACACCGCCAAGGATCAAACACTTGGTTGGCGGTTGCAACAAAAAAAAGCGCATGCATACAACATATTATCATTGATCAGATATCAAAAAACTCTAATTAGACTTCGAATATGGATTGCGTAAAACCAGAGATCACTAATCAAAAACCATTAATTCCATCATTGAAAACCCTAATTGTATCATCAAAACCTAAGAATTAAAAAAAAAATCAAAACCATTTATCGCGAAATATCCTAAACCCAATCATGTTTTTTCTATGTGCCGAGTTTCGAAAGCCAAAAACTGGAGGGTTTTGGGAACCTGTTTCGAGAATATTTCACAAAATTTCGAGAAAATTCGTGTTATTTCGTGATATATCGTGAAATATCCTGCAGTTTTCCAACCGGTCGAGATTGTATATGATATTTCGTATCAGGGTCTCAGAAAAACAAAATATTTCATGAAATTTCGTGAAATATTTTGATTTTTTGATCCTTGGTCCTCAATATAATTCATAAAAAGAATATCCAACGACATTGATACTCAACATAAATGAATTGTTAAGCCCGTATGCAAGCTAAGGATGTTCAAGGATACAAGGTTACACTTTTCCAATTGTTATACTGATCACAGGGTATGTCGCACCGAGTATATAGCAATGTAATAGCACGGTTTCTAACAAAATTTCAGTTGAACTGTCGTTAAGCTGAGGATAACACATAATCTTCATAATTGTAGTCACCAAGAACATGGCAACAATGTTTAGCATGTGGCTGTAAAAACTGTTTCTCAGAAACAGAGTAAGAGGAACGAGCTTGGTATTATGATGCAAAGGGCATGTTTAGTAAAATTTATCCCCTTCACTATATGCTGAAATTTAGTTTATATGGTAGAAATGCATCTTTGATCGCTAGATCTTAACATGTGCTTAATATTGCTTGCATTTATTTGCTAGATCTATGATAAATATCATTTGTTTGCTCTTTTAAATTTAGATTTTAGCGGGCTATATTTAAACATAAATTTAGATTGTTGACAAGAATTGGGTGCCAAAATTTGAATTGTAGTGAACCTACATTGATGCCTACATCACACAAATTCTCTCTTTAACATATATTCTCTATAACAATCTCCCTAACTTCTCCTTTCGCAATATTCTCTCTCCATAATGCAAAAACATCAGGTTCGAAGTGGTTTTTTATAGCTTAGAAACATCAAAAAGATCTTTCTAGTTTCTTGTGCATGCGAAACGATGTTCTTTAAAAAACAAAGACAAAAAACAGCACGAAAACAATACCATACTAGTTGTCGGAACGAAATTGGTCCTAAAAAAAATAGAAACGTTTCAAATATACAAAACCAAACATGCCCTTAATAAGATATTAGAGATTATATTATTAACCATGTCTATCCCACCCCACAAATATCGGAAACACATGAATTCATGAACTTAAGAACTATCCATTTATTAAAAGCTTTAAGCCATAGCAGGTATAATATTAGAACCTAAACCCGCTAAATCGGCGCAATTCAGTGAATACACGATGAATAAGCCAACCACTTCTTGGATATATTTTTAAATAAAAGAAGTTTTAAAGGTTATTGTTCAATGTTCACCCACAATGTTCAACCGCGGTCCCATATCACCTAGGGATCTAAGGGAGGGGTTTAATGAATCCTCTCTCTTGCTCGTTCAAGTCGCAAACTCTGGTGCTGGCGCACATGCAATGGGCCAAGTCCGGTTCAGGCGCGGGCCTGGACTAAGTCGTGGCCATTTGAAGGCCTGCGAGCTTCGGTTTGGTGTCAAGCTCGACAACCGTGGGGGTCTGGGTCTAAGTCATTGCAGGTCATTTCAATGGTTAATTGGGCCATAGAGTGCTTATGCATCAGTTTATTAGGTACAAAGGGCTTGTATGCACCTGTTTACTTGGCCAATGGGTGCTTACACACACACTTAGTGGGTATTTAAAGGCGACTAACCCCCCATTTAAACATAGAAAAATAGGAGTCTTTTTTTTTCCACTGATTTTTTGAATTTAGTCTTTGTTTGGCATCTCTAACTAAGGTCTTCAATGATTCGATGAAATCCCCTTTTTATTGCATGCACCTTAAGGAGAAGACAATTTTGTGGAGAAGGCAAATCCTAGGAGTGAATTGTTAGTTATAGACAGGTGCATTAGGTGGCAGAATGGTTTAAACGTCAATTTCGTGTATGGTTTCGATCCAGGCTGAGACCAAAATTCCAAAATTTCGACAAAAATGGTGAAAAAATTTTGAAATGGCCAAAAAAAATATTATGTTGGATTTTAAAAAAGTAAATAAATTTAAGTCTTTTATAGTTGTGCTGCTTATGCATATATGTTTTTATGAATTGTTTGAAGAATCACACAACAAATCGTAGTAAGCTTGCATGAACCATGACAAGAAAGGTGGAATGCCAATAAAATGAAAAAACAAACTTGATAATTATATATTTATAAAAATTTACGTTGTTACATCCAAAAGAAGACAAAAGCACTCATTTTTGCTCATCTAAGTAATCTCTTATTCGCTTGTCAAACTGAATTAATCATCATCAGTCTCTAACGCACCACTGTAACCTACAGCTGACGAACCAGGTCCACTGCCACTGGCTTTATGAACAAATTGCATCGGTATCCAGCCTCTCTCAAGCTCAACTTGCTCCCACTAGGTCCGTCTAAGGTTGTATATAGATATTAAATCATCTCCTCTTCTGTCTCGATATCTGGAGAGTACTTAATATCATCATCTGATTATGAATTATCCCTGGTGGATGGAGTTTAAGTGCATGTATGTCTGGACTCCTAGATCTATCCCTTCTTTAGTTGCCTAGGGTCCAAATTCGAACTACTTTGTATTCCCCGCTTCTTAATAAAGTGTGCATGGATATTATGATATCAGTCGGAACCTTGAAGCACTCCTTTACATCGAGGAAACAACCGACAAGGTGTTGCTTCAACCGTGTAACACCTCCACTTCCGATATATTTGCCACAGTAGTTACACTGTGATTTATGCTTCTTTCTACCTAAGGGCAACTCGTGGAGCCAACTATGTCTTTTAAACCCCCTTGATCCCAATGCGAGGGAGGTTGAGATTTCATCTGTAAAAAAAATTAAAAGAGAACCTTGATAATTCAGATGAGCATGATTATGATTTACGGATAACTTTTCTTATTTATCGACGATAAGACATTAATTTCTAACAAGTAACAATAAGAATATTGAAATCTTATTTTTATCACACCCAATTAAAAAAAAGTCATAATGTCATACATGATACACTTTAGAGTGTATACTAAAACAAATGAAAATCACACATAATAGCATAGGTTATAGCCAACCCGTAATCCTCACCACCAAAAAGAGTTACGAAATGGACAACAAAACCAAGGGACAGCACGTGGTTTCAATGGACTCCCACTGTTTCAATCGAAATGTTGATAAAATGACCAAAATGACTCCAAAATCCTGAAACTTCGCCGAAATCTGATGGGGTCCGGGTTTTTAACTCCCTTTTTATTTTGCCCACGGCTGAAACTGAAATATTTCGGTGAAATTTTAAAATTTCGATTGAAATTCCAAACCATGGATGGCAAAAATTCACTAAAAGACAATCGATTTATGACAGACACCAATTCTTCTTTCTCCCCTAATCCTTCAAAATTTTATTTTTGTGTGGAATCTCTAACGAGGGGGATCTTCAACGGTTTGGATCCCCTCCTTATTGCCTACACCTTAAGAAGTCTAGTTTTTGGAAAACACTAATCCTGAGACTGAATTATCGATTATGGGGCAGTGCATCAGTGGCAGCAAACTCACTTAAGGGCCAATTTATAGTGGGCAATCTACAAAGTTTGGAATAAGTTACTTTCTTTGATTATTTTTTAATTTACTGGCTTATCCTCTGATTTTGGTTCCAACACAAATATGCAAGGAAATATGAAAAATAGACCATCAATAATGATTAGGATTGCAAAGGTCATTGGTAAGGATACCCCTTGTCCATTTAAATGATAGCAAAATGGCAAAAAATAAGACCAACAACATTCAAATCTTTTACATCCGAACAATAAAAAAAGAAGAAAAAATGTGACACTAGGAAGAACCCTCCTTTCCTTTGGCAAAATAAAAGGGTATACAAGATTCATGTCATTCACCAATTTATTGCAGCTCATTACTTGATTTCATAAAATACAATAATTTTGCAGAATATTTACAGGGGGGGAGCAACTTACTGGAGGATGGGGACAATTCCTGACGGATGCTTGGAAAGATCCACCGGCTGGCTCCCTTCCAAACCCTGATCGGCCATCTATCCCCCTTTTCACTTGCCTACACAACCTATCGAACTTCCCAAAACTTTTTTTTTTATCTTTATTTTTATTTTCTTACTCGTCTTTTCGTTCGATTAGACCACAAAAATAGAAGATAAACAATCTGATGGCTATCGATCGAACTATTTCCCCAGCAATCCGAATCAGATCTCTCTCGCTCTTTAGTTTCCGGGGACGTCAGTACGATCAGAAACAGGGGAGACCAGGGATCTCAGGCAGATAAAGAGGTGGAGACGGGTCTAGAGATCTCGGCACCAAATCGGACCACTTCCAGGGTTTCGCCGAGATCGGGAGCGGAGAAGGGGGGAGATCTGAGCGGGAAGTGGGGGTGTGGGTTCGATTTGTAGAAGGGAAATTTGAAAAACGGAGTCTTTTATAGAGAGAAGGGGATGAGATCTGGAGGCAAAAGGGAGCGTCTTTAGGGTTTTGTTTGAGCGAGGGGGGGTGAGAGAGTCGTCGGATGGTATAAGAGAGAGAAGATGGGTAGGGGGCTTTTCAATGGGGACGTTTGTATTTATAGCTGTTTACCGGCTAAGGGCGGGTTCATCAGGTAGCAGCACGACTCGACCGGGTGCACCGGTATCAGGTGGTACTTCATGTCTCCCACGTCGAAGAGGTTTCCTGTTCGACTCCCGGTATAGACACTAGAGCGGCTTCTTGAGAGGTTTCCCATAGTATTCTCATGGAACATGACTCCCTTCACTCTATGGAATATTATAATCTCAATGTTAACAAAATGACTCTCAAGCTAGACATGAAACAAGTTTACGATAGGATATTGTTGAGCCTTGTTTTCAAAGTTTTATCAAAGTTCGGTTGCTGCCAAAGATGGGTTCATTGGGCACAAGGTTGTGTTGAGGACACGTTCTCTGCCGTTTCTCCTCAATGAATCTCCATCGAAGTGGTTTGGCTCTTCGAGGGGCCTGATGCAAGGGGACCCTCTCTTTCCCTTTATCTTTTTATTCTAGCGCCTGATGTTTTTAATCTTAATATAGCCTTACAGCAAGACCGGGGAGAGCCGGTAGGGGTCAAACTAGGGGTGGCAATGGGTCGGGCTCGGGTCGGGTTGAGACATATGTATAAGGGCAAAACACCTAACCCGAACCCGACCCGTTTAATAAACGGGTCAAAAACTTAAACCCAAACCCGACCCGCCTAATAAACGGGCTGACCCGACCTGTTTAACCCGTTTACTAAACGGGTTGGGTCGTGTCACGGGTTGTCTCGGGTTGGGTCAACATAACCCATGCAAACCTGTCGGGTTGGGTCAAGACAAGTCGGATTGGGCCGGGTTGGGTCAGGTTGGCTCGAGTTGGTTCAGGTTGGCTCGGGTCAGGTTGACACGACCCATTTGTTAAACGGGTCAAGTCGGGTCAATCGGGTTATAAGTACAAACCCGAACCCGACCCATTAAATAAACGGGTCAATCAGGTCGACCCGTGTATGACCCGAACCTGTTTAGGCCAAACCCAAACCCACTAACTTCGAGTCGGGTTCGGGTCGGGTTGGCAGGTCAGGTCAAGAATTGCCACCCCTAGGTCTAACCATCTATGGCTGGGAAACCTTTTTGGCATCCTGGCTTTTGTTGATAATTGCATGTTGTTTGCTAGAGCTAATCTTACCCAGGCCTCGAACCTTTTTGAAATTGTGGATAAGTAGAGTTTTGAGAACTTCTCTATTATGATCTAGATCAGGGTGTCTATATAACTGTTTTAATTAATAAATAACATTTTATACCTTTTTATCAGAATTTTTGGTCTGTCTATATTTCTGGGTTCGTTCACGTAAACCCTAGAATGTTTTACGATAGATTTGATTGTACCTTTGAGATCTTCGATTTGGCGCATTCCACGTGCCAAACAGACTTGTATGAAAGTTACGACAATAGATAGTTTTGAGGATTTT
Organism: Chamaelirium japonicum; assembly: GCA_947650365.1. Taxonomy (NCBI): domain Eukaryota; kingdom Viridiplantae; phylum Streptophyta; class Magnoliopsida; order Liliales; family Melanthiaceae; genus Chamaelirium; species Chamaelirium japonicum. The sequence continues at coordinate 23,044,384 of OX393552.1, forward strand.
ATTGATACACATTTTAAGAGTTGCATCCCGATGCCAAATCCAAACATTGGTCCCGTGCCGTCAAGATCTAACCAACGGCAGGTCCCGGGCAGAGATCGGACTTACGGATTGACGGTTATGATCGATTGTTGTTTACAAGACTGTACTCCATAATTGTTTTCGTAGACCAATTGTCACGCCCCAGAAATCTGGAATCGATCCCTAGGGTGTGAGGTGAGGAAAACAAAAGGGGTTTAGGGTTTAGTCGCCTAACTATGCCAATTAGGGTTTCTCACAGGACTGCGGCTCTCTCATAAATGAAGAAGGAGGAGGGAGAAACAAGAAATATTTTAAAACTTGATTTTTATGAAAATATTTTTATTTTAAAAGAAAGTAGAGAGATAAAAATTTTTGTCGACAGAGAGATGATCACGCTCGACCTTCAACCGGATTATCCTCTCAGCATGTGTGGCCTATCGGCGCTACCACCTGCTGACAATAATCCTCCTAAGGGAGCACGGGACTCGAGCCACAAATGGCGAGCTAGAAGTCTCACCCACTCCCTGACACTCAGTATACTAGTCTAGAGGTCCTATCTACAGGGCTAGTCAATTAGGCCATTTCGAGACTTATATTTTCATTGTGAGCTATCATAGGCTTGTGGCCTTGAGGAGAGGCCTACCCAAGATAACTTCAGCTATATCAATGCTTCTAACAATTTAAAACACTAACTTAGACTAAATAAATCTCATACAAAATCCACCAATTACATTACCACGAAACTATATACCAAAATAAAATACAATTGCAACCCTAAAACTGTCTCTTGCCTCCCACTGCTACTCCTGAACCTCCGGACCTGTAGGAGAGTCTACTCGTGGGAAAGAGTATCCCCCAAGGAAAAATTAAGAGATTAGCCAAATTAATGGCTAGTGACATCCTAATAGTCTTTAATAATATGAGACGACATATTTAATTGAATTAAATTACATTAGCAGTCTAAGTATTAATGAAGCTTACAGAAGGTTAGCCTAAGCCTACTAGTAGTCTATGTTCACATGCAATTCCTACTATCACTAGGTTATCTACCACACAGTCCATTCGATATTATATCGTGTTTAATTATGAATCAAATAAGATTACAATATAAGTCATCTATCCTAAAGTGAACCCTGGATATTTTGTTCATCCTGCCCTCGGTCGGGCATTACTATAGAGCCTTTTATTTCGATGTAGAGGGCCAGCTCTCTCGCCGTGCATCCACCAACACCATACACAAATTACCCATATTATCATAAGGGGTTTTTCGTCTTTCACGGTGAAGCTCTACCACCCCACTTGCGTTACTTTGGGGGCTTCAACTACCCCGGGACAAGGTTGCTAGGCCAATCCCTACTAGAGGGCTACTCCTATTGGCTTTACCACAACCCTTACCCGTGACCCCCTAGCCTACTGATCTTCGATTGTGCGTGCAGGGTGGTTCACGGCCCTTGCGCGCACGGGGTTCAAATCTTTCCACAGGATAGAATATCGCACAATTATAATACTATAATAGCTCCAACGTTTTAACCCGGGATTCGCACCACTCTCACAACCCATGCATCACAATAAACATAATAAATTACTCTCGCCCGTATTCCCGTATGCCAGGGTCTCCACACTCCACTCAGGAGGGTGGGCCCCGATAATTATTATTTAATTATTAATTTTCACGACTTAAGGGAATTCTTACTTACGGTGTCCCAACAATCAGCAGAATAATTATTACTTAATTATTAATATTTTTAAGCATGCGTCGCCGGACTCGCGACTCCGTATGCAAGGCGGAGTCCACTCGACCATATGCGACGATGTCCGACGGGACCAGCATGCAACGTTATGGATACCTACCCTTAGTCATTCTCATTTCTCACTATTAAAGACCACACAAAGGTAGTAGACATCACCTGGTTGATGAACACGGACTTCTGCTAGCAACCTCCGCTTCGTCTCCGACTGGGTCAGCACAGTCGTGAACTGTCAAACACACAAAGTGGGCCTATGGTCAATGTTTGCTACCGAGTAATATAGGTTTAGATCCGAGTTGACCGAGTCGAGAAATTTTTGCATCATCGGACACCGGTCCACTGGCACGTAAAACGATGCTCTAATTTCATATGGGTCGAAACCTAAATTTCACAGGGGTCATCGAACTCTAATTAACTCATATTGAGGTTAGGTCTAGCGTGTGAGGAATTGAGAGAGGGTCATGTTGATTCAGGGCGGAAGCTCGTGCTTGCACCGCTCGATCATACTCTCCTGATTGTATATGCACACAAATGAACATAAATAGTCACTACACGTACTCACACATGCGTGCTATCAGTCCTTTGTTGAGGGAGACGTTCGGAGTTGTCGGCATCGGTCGTCCGAAGGATTACTGGGGGCAAAGTGCTCGCACCCACTCTCTGACGCTTGCACACACATATGCTTAGAGGGGAGGAGTCGGGGTGAACCCTGGGCAGGTTCAGGTCAAGGTCGGGTTTGATTCATCATTCCGCCCGATATGACCTCGGGCTTAGGTGCGGATACGGTCAGGTTGGCGATAGGAAATGTGTCTTAGTCGAAAATTGCAAAGTTGGTCCATAAAGGGTAGAAGCCGCTATTGCAGGGTTATCGGTATGCCAACAGACAAAACCGATTTGCCGACCCGATGGCAGCTTCGTAGGGTACAGATGTGTCGTTATTAAACCGGTACGGGACTTAAACGATATAACATGACTACACTACAAGTCAATAATAATTTACTCCCGTCTTCCTCCGGATTCGGCCGGAGAAAGAGAAAAGGGAAACCTCGGCGGTTATGAGCCGGGTCGGATTTTTCGAGGTTTGCCTTCGATTCCAATATATTCATCGACATCGTCGTTGTGATGGGGTCAGTGAATAGCATCATAAGAAAAGTATTATTGTGATCAAGGATGATCAGAAGGGTCGGTTTCAGTCATACCATGTTGTTCGATCATTAGGCCTTAGACTGATATCAACAAAACAAGAGGGGTATTGCTGCGATGAATCGCAATCGGAGAACCGATGGCTGGTTCGAGGCTCGCCGGTTGCACAGCAGCCGGCCACCTCGTCAACGGTCATGGTCGTGGTGTGGGAAGAGGAAAAAGGGGCTACGGGCGATCTCAACAGAATCCAAAAAAAGAAAAAGAAAAGAAAGGAAGGGGGAGGAGTCATTGGTTTGGTCTCAACAGAACAACAAGAAACAGGGAAAAAGAGGGGGGCCGACCTGGTGCAAAGGGGGCTCGGCTTCGACTTCCGGCTGCACTTCGGCTGCCGCGCTCACAGTCCACACAGAGAGAGAGAGAGAGAGAGAGAGAGGAAATCAGAGAGAGATCGGAGAGGAAGAGAGGAAGAGAGATCAGAGAGAGGAGAGGGTCGGGGGGTCGGACTGGGTTTTATAGTCGGGGGGGGGGGGGGGTCGGACTGGGTTTTATAGTCAAGGAGGGCGGCGGCCGGGCTTAGGGGTCAAGGAGGGCGGCGACCGGGCTTAGGGGTCAAGGGGGGCGGCGCTAGGGTAGAGGGGGGGGGGGGGGGGGGGCTAGGGTAGGGGGGGCGGCTGCTAGGGTAGAGGGGGGCGGATCTGAGAGTCAGATGAGAGAGATCTGAGAGAGGGAGAGATCGGGTGAAAGGGAGAGGGTGAGGGGAAGAGAGCTCAGAGAGAGAGAAACAGAGAGAGAGAGAGAGAGAGAGAGAGAGAGAGAGAGAGAGAGAGAGGAAGAGAGGGGTTAGGGTTGGGGCTGGGTTCGGGTTCGAGTGGGCTGGGTTTGGGTTTTTGAATTGTTTTTTTTTCTTCTTTCTTTCTTTCTTTCTTTCTTCTTCTTCTTTTTTTTTTTTTGAGGCGGTCAAGCGCACTCACACCGGACCCGTGTCGCGCCGTGACTTGCCGGCACGCGAACCTCGCCGGGTCCGATCGACCCGTTAAGATAACGGCTAATTATAAATAAATAAGTCGTCTCTAATTATCGTGTACAAGAAACTGCAAAAAAAATCTACCGGCTATATCACAATCGCCTCGCGTCCCGGACCCAGAGCCCACTACCTGGTCCCGCTCGAGTACAACCATAAGCATTCCAACCAATGAAAATAATTATTCAAGCAACGATATTAAAATAATATTTAAATCAAACCGGGTTGCCTTGAGTGAAACATCCTGGAGTCCCAGTCATTACACCAATTACGTGGGGACCACCGGGTCTAATCGGGCATCGTTGATTGAACTTTTCCCTATGGGCAATTTCACCTTGTATGCATGTGCGAATCCTAGCCATTGGTGTTAGTTCGCACATCATTTGCATGCTCGAATCCTATCCAATCATGGCATGTATATGGGATTATGAAATTTATAAGTGGCAGTTGTTGCCACCCCGTTTCAATCCCCATACCACTTAGAACCCAGCCCTACACCTATCTTTGGCCACTTGATCGGTCAACTCCAGAGAGAGAGAGAGAGAGAGAGAGAGAAATGGAAAGAAAGAGAGAGGGAGAGATGGGGGGGTGTAATAATCCCCCAAACCCCCCCATCAACCTTACACCCCATCACCCTCTCCCATCAACGTTGAAAATCAATCCCCCACACCTCCCCTCTCACACAAGGTTCAAAATTTTGATTTCGGCCAATATTTTCATACTGCAAAATATGAAAATATTGCGTGAAAATATTTCGACAATGTGAAAATATTACAGTTGTATATAAATGATAGAAATATCATTAAAATGATTGAATATTTTAATAAAACTTTTGACATTCATAAATCAAGTCTAGATACATATTGTGAAATACATAAATCATATTTCTACACTATAAAATAATTAGGAGGTATATGTAGTATGTATTTCTATGCATATACAAATACAAAACGGTCTAAGATCTACAACATATCCAACTTTCGAGTGATTTCATCAATATTAAGACCTGGTTTTTTATTTTTATTTTCAAGAACCTCTAGAATTTTAGAAGGTAAATTTGATTTATTTTTTTTTTAGGATTTTTTTGTAGGAATTAAAGATAAATTTGATGAATTTAGTTATTTAATTAGCTCTAAATCCATTATAAGAATATCAAATATTGAATCTTGATAGATTTAATATTCTTATACCATCATATTAATTAAACAATTAGAAACAGATTAATTAAAGGAATCTAAGACTTATCATATTCAAACTTTTAAAAAAGTACACTTCAATTTGATCGAACAAATATTTGAATATATTTTTCATTGAATCGATCTTCCTAGCTTAGTGTTAGATGGTAGATCGCACACCCCAAAATAAAATTTCAAACAAAAAAATCATACCAAGAAAGTCAAACGATTTGCTTTAAGGGTTTAATGTTTAGGGTTTAGATTTTACTGGTTTAAAAGTTAAGGTTGAAGATTTTGGAAAATTATCAAATTTTTGATAAATTTTGAAATATTTTTGTCCCCCACAGTTCGTTTCGAGGGTCGTAGAAATAAAAATATTTTAAGAATTTTCGGGAGATTTTTGAAAAAAAATTAGAAATTTTGAAAAACATTTCGACAATTCTCATTGATGATCTTTAATAATATCCTTACATAGCTCCTCTTCAAAAAGATGTAAGATATGTTAGGGGGAGAGGATAAAGAGAAGTTTGAGTTATAATAAAGTGCATGAGAAGCTAAAAGATGTGCTGCCTGGTTGCCATCTCTGTAAATATGGTTCAACTTGCAAATAGCAAATAATTGAATGAGTCTCCTGCACTCCATAATAGAGCTATGGATTTTACAAGGAGGAGGTGTGTCCTTCTCCAACAAGAGTGTAATAATTAAGAGGTTATCCCCCTCAAGTATTATATTATTGATTTTGAGCTGTAAGCAGAGCTTGATCTTTTCTACCATGGCTAGAGCTTCCTCTTCAAAAGGTGTGCTTGTATCAAAAACCTTACCTGCAAACCAAATCTGTTGGCCTTTAATATCCCGAATACCCAACCCATAAGCTGATCGATCACTTCTTACCGACGTATTCGCATTCAATTTCAGGAATCCTTTCGGGGGTCACTGCTAAGTTGGTATAGTACTATCATCCAACTGATCTCTATCATTTGTTGTTGGACAATTACCAAAATTTATATAGAGATTCTTGGCCACCGCAAGAATTTGCCCTGACGAATGAGCAATCATTTCAAAGATGGTGTTGTTACGTTCCTTCTAAATAACCCAAAAAATATACATCGACAAATACAATTTTTTTTTATTATGCATACAAAGATCCCATAAAAAATTCATATGAGACGTAGTAGTGACATCATGCATACATGTTGAGTAGGAAATGAAAACCGACTCCCACACCCTACAGGAAATGTTGCAGAAAAAAAATAGATGTCCTTCGTCCTCCATGCCTTGGTGATACAAGATGCAAATCGAATATATATATGAAATAAAGTTGGCTAGTCAACTATGTATGGAAATGACAGATACACCTAAAAGTCTTTGGAGGATTTGCCTGTGAAAGAGTGAACTTCAAAGATTGAGATGGATATGTTGATTAGTGCTTAACGATAGGATTAGTACAAACCATGACTTGTGGTGTGTTTTACCCTTCTATGTATGTAATGTATCATGTATGCATATTTGTACCTGTGTATGTATGTATGTATTTGGCCACGGTGTTTAGTTGTACTGCGTATTTGGCCCTGGTATTTGTACCTGTGTATGTATGTATTTGGCCCCGGTGCTAGGATATCAATATTTTATAGGTGACAATAGGTTTCCTAGCATATACTTGTGTTTTCGTACTGTAATGTTAGAATCACAGTTTCGCTTAGATGACAGTAAGTCATCTAATGTTAAGTAAGGATCCTGCACCCATCCTTAGGATAAGGAATTGCAAAGCCATAGCAAAGTGTCGTTAACACTAGTAGGGCAATACTACGGTACTGAGTCTTGGGGACCTGCAGGTCCTAGGCATGGTGCTCGAGAAAGGTTAGTTGTTTTACTTGAGAGGTATGTCGTTTAGGATACAAAAAAGTCTGAGGTTAGCGAATGCCCTGATTAGGCATGTTGCAAGGAGTGATAGGTCCGACGAGACGTTGGGAAGCAGGGCTCAGTCTGTATGACGTCGCTGTCGAACCGTGTATTTACAGAGTGAGGGCACAAGTGCTCTGGAGTATGCATCATCGTGGTTTTTCCGGGTCGACGGGTCTGAACGAAAGCAATAGTGTGCCCTAGCTTTTGTGTTTCTATGGCTTCAACATGGTCTTTACTTTAAGTGCGTTAGTATGGAAAGTCCCGGTAGCGTCGACCATGATTGATTGTGATAATTATGCATTATTGATTCAATGACGATGCATAATGATATCAACCGTGGGCTGATGATCATGGATTATATTGTAGAATTTTGAATTGTGTTAAAGTTGTTGGGATTTGCAATGAATATTGTAAGGTTAACAGTGATTAAACCAATTATGGTTATGTGTTACCGAGTAAGAGCAACACATAGTTATCTTAGTTGTGTGTGGACGACCTTGAGTCGTATATTGTGGAGTATTGTTAATGGTGATAATAATAGTTGGAGTTGTAAGAAATAATAAAAGATTGATGAATTGAGATTGTACATTAAGAATATAAGTGGAGCAGTAATAGTTAATGACCATAAGATGAAATCAAAGAAGCATAATGACTAATGATAGTTATATATAGACATTTTGGCTTCGTATGGTCATAATAATTATATATGCTTGATTGATAGTTTAAATATCTTTTTTAACAGTCTTGCATTGCATTTTTAGTAGTACTCTTGCATGACCAAGAAACGTGACTCATGTATTTGTTTTGTTGGAAAGTGTGTTTCGAATCATCAAGAGTCTTCTTATAAAAATACAGGATATAAATACAGGATATTTTTAGACGTGATTGATGCGTCACTTCGTTTCTTTTTGAAGTAACTCGGGATTTGGGAATTATCATGTTCCAAATTTATACACTGATGTTCATGAGCATGGAGTAGGAGCGAAAGGATGATGAGTTGTAACTGGAACAACAATGTACCTTGAAGACTAGAGCGATTGTAGAGTTTAGCGTGCCAAAGTAGGAGAGAAAGATGGAGCAGTCGACAGCTATGTGAGAGTCAAGAGTTGTAAACAGTGTAATGAAGTATGGAGCCTTGTTTATGATGTAATCATTGTAAATAGTTAAATTGTAGAAGTTGTCAGTTGTAATTATACTCTTTTAGTGGATATGAACTGAGGCGTATGATACTAGCTGCTCTCTTAGCGTAACTTGTGTGGGGGAGCCTCCGAGCCAATTGAGTAGTTACGAGATCCAGTTCGTCATGTGCGGGTTGAGCTATGTACTCTCGTGAGAGTAGCACTCTTGCATGACCTAGAGGCGTGTCTCATGTTCTTGTTTAGTTAGAGAGCGTGTTTCCCGTTCACCAAGGGTGATACCTTCAACGATCGAGTTGTTTTTTCTTCTATCGCTCACAATTTTTATAAATAATAAATAACATGGTTTTAGTTTTGAGAATATTCTTTAAAAATATTTTTAAAATGTTCAAACTGAAACTTACTTTTTTTTTTCAAAAAAAATATATTATAATTTTCACACATCGGGTTTATCTGGATACAAAAATCCAAAGCATGACAATGTGTATTTCACATGCATGGATCGAACGAAAAACTGTCATTGATAACAAAATATAGCCCTAAATAAAAATGAATGGTACGTGATGAAAGATTCATTAAGCCCACACCAAGTAGATGGGACATGGATTGATGGTTATTATTATGGCATGGTATGTATTTGAAAGAGTCAATAAGAATATGAAGTAAGCTATTTGAGTTTATAGTGATTGAGTTTGTTAGTAGTGTCGTAAGCAACTTCTATATAAGGGTTGGTTGTTTTGCAATGATTTGCGTACATCTGTTTGCACATATGATATGTGCAATTAAAGTTTCATATAGTTTGATAAAACTTTATTTGCATAGTTTTATATGTAAAAGCTGTACAAATTGAGCGAGTGTGCATCTATTTACGCATGTCACATCTCACATCCCATTAACCAAACAACTCTAAATTGTTTGCACATGTGTTTTCAAAATCGCAGGCTAAAAACACAGCAACCAAACAAGCCCTAAGTCTCTTTTAATCTTGAATGATGAATAAAAATAAAAATGATATTTGTCGTATGATGCTAAGAAGGCTGACTCCCTCAAATCGATTCTCAATCTATTTTTATCTCTCCATCTCTTCTTCTCTCTTTTCTTTATTTTGTTTCTCTCTCTCTCTCTCTCTCTCTCTCTCTCTCTCTCTCTCTCTCTCTCTCTCTCTCTCTCTCTCTCTCTCTCTCTCTCTCTCTCTCTCTCTCTCTCTCTCTCTCGTATGTTACAAGTGGCATTAGACTAACGATCTTGCTATGTTAACCAAGTTCCTACTTAGAAAAAAAATGAAGAAAATATTCTTCAAAATATGTGCACTCGTGGTCCAAGTGCAAGAGAGTATCATCAAAATGAAAGATATCGTCGATAAACTTGAATGATTCTTCTTTTGGAGTAACAAACGTGAGAGATTGAAGATATAGAGCCAGAGCAGAAGGCGGAGGAATTTTGAAAAGTCTACTCAATCACCCAAGGATCACAAAACTGAGTGGTGAGGAAATGGCGAGGCTACAATATAATTTCATATGCTCGATCTACAAATGAAATCAAGTAAGCCATTTGAGATGTGAAGCATGAAGTGAATCCCCTTCCATCATAAAATGGAGTTTGGGGATCGGATCAGCTCATTAATATCAATACAAAAGAATTAATGTTTCAATCACCCCCACTTACACCTAACATTACAAAGAACATCCTAACCTTGCAGGCAAGGTTGTTTAAAGAAAAGGTTGAAGAAGGAACTTTTCAACCTTGAGGATAAGGTTAATTAAAGAGGGGCAATGTCACATGCATGGGTATGATGATAAGAGTCTACTGTTGTTTGTTAATTACTCATTATTCATTTATTTAAAAGAGTTAATAAAGATAAGGAGTATTTCATTTGAGTTTAGTGTGATATTTTTTTTTTTTGAACCCCTCCTTAGGGAGGGAGGGTCAGATGGACCTCGACTAGTTTATTGAAAACTAATCAAGAAATAATATGGTTACAAAGATCTCTCACCTCAAAGGACAGAGAGTCCGACTAGGGGACAATCAAAATCTTAAAGCTTGAGATAACTAACCGCCTAAGCTCACCAGCTGCAATTGTCTAACCATTGAAAATGCGTCTGTTCCGTTCTAGCCAAATGACTCATAAGATAGACATCCCCATAATATCCCACGTGATCCGGTGATCCTTTTTAACCGCATGACGCCTTTAGGAGTGCCAAAGTGCTCGAAGGTTCCGCAGGTGGGAGGTGATTAGGGGTGGCAATTCTTGACCCGACCTGCCAACCCGACCCGAAGTTAGCGGGTTTGGGTTTGGCCTAAACGGGTTCGAGTCATAAACGGGTCGACCCGATTGACCCGTTTATTTAATGGGTCGGGTTCGGGTTTGTACTTATAATCCGATTGACCCGACTTGACCCGTTTAACAAATGGGTCGTGTCAACCCGACCCGACCCGACCCAAGCCAACCCGAACCAACTCGAGCCAACCCGACCCAATCCGACCCAACCCGATCAAACCCGGCCCAATCCGACTTGTCCTGACCCAACCCGACAGGTTTACATGGGTTCTGTTGACCCAACCTGAGCCAACCCGACCCGACACGACCCGACCCGTTTAGTAAACGGGTTAAACGGGTCGGGTCGGGTCTGGTCAACCCGTTTATTAGGCGGGTCGGGTTTGGGTTTAAGTTTTTGACCCGTTTATTAAACGAGTCGGGTTCGGGTTGGGTGTTTTGCCCTTATACATATGTCTCAACCCAACCCGAACCCGACCCGACCCATTGCCACCCCTAGAGGTGATGCCACAAACCCCCTCAAAGTGATCCCATAATCTCCTAGCCGTTGGACAACTAAGCAACAAGTAGTCTGTTAACTCCTCAGCCGATGGGTAGAAAGTACAGGAGGAATCGGTAACTTGCGGATGATTTCTCTTCAGAAGATTCACCTTAGGTAAGATCTTATTTCGTGAGGCCAGCAAAGAGAAGATCTTCACCTTAGACGGAACCTTGGATCTCCATATTGCACGGGAAGGCAAGAACTTCTCCACCGGCGACAAGTAGTTTTTGTAGAAAGATTTAACCGAGAAGACTCCAGAAGTATTCCACCTCCACCTCACTCCATCCGCTCTATGAGAGAAAGAAGCTGCCAAGAGGATCAACTTCAAGTCCAAGTGTTGGGATTGCAGTTCTACCGAGAGTGGGTGAAAGAACTTGATTCGCCATCTGTAACGTGTTGCTTCTACTCGCACCAAGGATTTGACCGAAGCCCTTGGTCGACGAGCTAGAGCATAGAGATATGGAAAGAGAGTCTTCATAGGGCTGTCACCGGTGCACATGTCATCCCAAAATCGTACGCTCCTACAATCTCCTAGGGTGATACTATCCTTGACCTTCAGAACACCTCTCCAAAAATGTGATATCCGACCTGAGTTCCTCCCTTTTGAGTGAATCGGTGAGAACCTCCTGAAATATTTCACAAGGATAATCTGTCTCCAAGAGCCTCCCTCATCATTTTGTAGACGCCACCACCATTTGTCGAGCATTGAGATATTGAAACGTCAAAGATCCAGAACCCCCAATCCTCCAAACTCCTTTGGGAGACATACTTGGTCCTAGTGCAGTAGATTGTAGGACCCTCCTGTACTGCCCACACTGTGCCATAGGAAGGATTGCCGGATTTGATTGATCCTCTCTGTGACCTAGGATAAGAAATAGAAGTAGGCCAAGAAATAAGAGGGGATAGACAAAAGGACTGCATTGACAAGGTGTGAATCGTGTGATAGAGTGTGTTATTAGTGAGTCTAATCCGTTGGTTGTAAGCAAGTTTCTTAATGATGAAAAAAAAAATTATGTTTGCCTTATAATTCTAAGGAGGTTGACTCCCTCGAAGCGGTTCTCTATCTCTTCATCCCTCTTTTCTTTTTACTTTAGTGCTCTCTCTCTCTCTCTCTCTCTCTGGTACGTTACAGTAGCTATTGATATGGTTGAACATGAGATCTTTGTTGAAGTATACAACAATTGCGTTTTTTCTTTCTAAAATTTTGTAGATAATTTTTATTAGGAACTGGTATTTTAAGAAGAGAAATGATCCAATCAGGTGTCCCGCACATAAGGTGGCGGGTCCTGATTCATCACAATCGTCCGATGTGCACATAGGATATATGAAGACAACACTGCCCAATCTGTTAGCTGATGTGGGACTAAACTCTAACACTCTCCCTCACGTGCAAGCTAGTTTCGTCCGGTCCTTACCACGTGGGTAGACTCCCACTCGGCTTAACGGTCATAGGCCAAACATGCTCCGATACCATGTTAGATATCCTCACCGCAAAACCCAGGTCGTGAGGAGAAGTCCACCATAGGGTATATTAACTGTTCTATTCCTGCTCCCTAACCGATGTGGGACTATTTTCACAGTGGAACCTCTCATATATTTAAATAAACCGCCAAAACTTATTATTATGTGCATGTTTGACTGCACCTATTGATACAAAAAAGTCATTTGGGAGTCCTTCAAGGCTTCATGAACCTGAATTATATTGTTCATAATTCACAGTTCTCTTAATTATATTGTTGTATCTTCGATTGATGGTTTAGTTTTGCTGAAAAAATAGATAATTAGTTGATAACAATGTCTCGTCCCCACAAGAAAATATTTTGGATTCGTTAGTCATAAATCCCTCCACAAGTCTTTATTTAAGCTGAAGGATATAAGTTGATAGCATATTACCTAAAGTCCCTCCTGAAGGACGCGTTTGTATAGCAAGCCTGAATCGAAAATGTTGACTTTTTTTACTCTTTAAATTACAAAACTGCCCCTCTAACAAGAATATCCATTCGTTTCCAATAAGAGTATCCATTCGTCTTTAGCATGAGTATCCATTCGTCAATAACATTATACATGTAGCAATTGCTACAGTGATTTCATTGTAACTACTACAACAAAAACATTGTCGCAACAGACAACAATAGTATACATTCGTCTCCGGAAAGAGTATCCATTCGTCATCAACAAGAGTATCTATTCACCGGATGACACTGTGCATGTCGCGGTTGCTAGAGTGATTTCATTGTAGCAAGAGTATTCATTCGTCTTCAAAAAGAGTATCCATTCGGCTAATTGATCTCTTGTTTCAGTGAAACCACTGTATCAACAGACAATTCACTAAGTTGATATTCGTATCAAATCGAAATGATACTATTGCTACAGTGATTTCACTATAGCAGCTACAGTGAAATCATTGTAGCAGCTATAGTGAAATTATTGTAGCAACCACTGCATGCATAGTGTCAGCCAGTAAATGGATACACTTTCTGGAGATGAATGGACACTCATTTTGTAGCACGTGAGAGGGTAAATAAGGATGAGGGTCTTGCTGTAGCACGCAATGTTCGGGAGAGACTTGGTGCAATATTGAAATATTGCATGTCTTTTAGCTAATATAGCATCTGTTACAAGGACTTAAGGATAGGTCTCCCAAATATTTTTTCCATAGAAATAAGTTTTTCGTCAAAAATCCACAAAATAATTTGGAGGACTTAAGGATCGGTCTCTAAAAAAATTTGGAGGACTTAGTGATCGGTCCCTGAAAATAAAGATTGTTTGTCGTAAGAACATGAATGCCGCTTTACATCAGATCGCTGGACACTGAAGACGTTTTTTTGCCAGGGCTCCTTGTTGACCTTTTCCCATCCCAACCAAACGGTTTTTGTTCTCGCGGGTATGTTCCATCAAGATTTTTGCCCGGAAAGCTTCAAACTCATCTCAACCATCTAATTAAATATAAGAATGGTATAGGTGAGACACACTTGCTGTGGTTGTATGTAAAAGTACATATCAAATGTATCTCGATCATTCGGAGAAAAAGAGCCATCACATTGAATGTAAAAATGATATGGATGAGATGCACCTGTCGTGGCTATGTGTACAGTGCAAATCGGACAGTCCAGATGCACGTGAAGCATCACCCGCGATAGCAAAAACATTGCAAGAGCGTCCCTTTGCAGGACCTAATGTTTGCTTTATTAACAATCAGTACTTCCGAGGATATGATTTAATCAATCTCCAAACAGAGCAACTTATCGATAACCTGAATTCTTAAAGTTAAAGGGGAACTGTTTCAGGGACTAAACGCCAATTTTCCCAAAAAAATTCCTTCCAAAAACTAGGAGCAACACGGGAAAGTAAAAGAAAACTCAAATTCTTGTTTTCTTTTCGAGACAACCAAACAGTAGCGTAGCAAGAAAGGAAGAAACCCATGTTCAACAACATAGCCATACTCGATTTGTAGAAGAAAAATGGGACTGGATAAAATTTGAGTAAGAAATGATAAAAGGGTTGGAGTGCTTGTATCAGAATGAATTTTCAACAACATATTGTGTTCAACAACATAGCCATACTCGATTCTTGCACCTTTTGTCTATCAGAGGAAGAGAATGCATCCCACCTGCTCCTTTCTTGTCCTCTCGCTCGGCAAGTATGGGACCACTTTGAGAGCATATGCAGGATCTCATCCCACCCGAGGAACCTGAAGATGCTTTGGTCTAGATGGAGGAGGAGGAGGGTGAAGAAGGAGATACGTGGCCCTTGGGACATTTTAGCGATGGCCACTTTTTGGGTTATCTGGCTAGAAGGAACAATCGGATCTTCAACGGCAAACGTCAGATGTCGAAGCACTTCGGAAAACAGTGGTCTCCATCTTCAAACTTTAGATCATTCCTTGGGTTGGTACCTTTAGTGAGGAAGCACGAGTCTTTTGTAATCGTATTGTAACCTGACTCTCTAGCTTATAATAACTGGTCGGGGGCTACCTAACCCTCCCTCCTTCTGGAGGGGTTCTCAAAAAAAAAAAAAAACAACAGCCCCTGGGAGGCGCCACATCCCAGCCTAGGCAAATCAACACCAACCGCCGGGACAACAACCACCACCACTAGGCAGAGAGAAAGGGCCAACGCCACCGCCAAATCCGCCACACCGGCACACATGAACACCACCACTAGTCACCAACGCCACACCGGGCGGATGAGACCAAACCCTAAAAGGGAGAAGCGAAAAGAAAAAATTGAAAAGAAAAAATTTACACAGATTCCACTTGAGTGTGAAGATCAGCACCAGACCCAGAGGTAGTGGGGAGATACATGCGCTCGTACACCGAGAATAAACTTAAGAGCTTGTCATGAGAGTATCAGAATTCACAGACAATACAAGCACACAAATTCGTACAGCAGAGGGCAAAGAAACAATGGCATGGGAATTACCAGCATTGAAAAAAAGCCACTTGACACTCCGACTCCAAAGGAGGGTTGATCGCGCTCGTCTTCTTGAAATCCCGACTCCAAAGTAGACTCTAAACCTGGAGATTAAATAGAATTTGTCTTTACAAAGCAGTTTCTGAAATCTACGAACTCATACGAATTACATCTTTTAGGTGAGTCAATACTCGGCATTATAATCCCTGATGAAGTTCGATCATAGAAGCTACAAGCACTGGAGGGACATTCAACAATGAACCATACAAATGAAATTCAAGTTAGATCCTCACTAGCAGAATGTCATCTTCTCAAACAATGACCGAACTCGCCAAGTATAGCCTTAGTCGATCTGTTGACGCGGAAAGAAAACAATGATAACATAAAATAAAATTAAGTTCACCTTGATTTGGACAAAATTATAATGAGAGACCCAAAATGGAAGCTTCAACAATGTAAAGCAATGCCAAGTTTTTGCAATACGAAATCGTTGAAAATTGTCAAGTAAATTTAAGAAAACTTTTATACAACTCTTATAAAGCTGAGGCCTTTGGTGCCACGTGGCAGCCTCCTTGTTCCCTCTCTCTCTCTCTCTCTCTCTCTCTCTCTCTCTCTCTCTCTCTCTCTCTCTCTCTCTCCCATTTCTCTCCCTCCTCTTTTAAATTTCTTTTACAATTAAACATACTCCTCTCTCTCTCTCTCTCTCTCTCTCTCTCTCTCTCAATGGGAATACGGTGACAGATGTGTCGATCGAGCAACATCATAATCGTTTGTGATTTACACGGGATTAGTACTTGTACTAATATAATATCAACGAAATCATCAACTATAGAATACAACATTGGAAGATTAACCTAGGGCACAATCAAGCCATCATTTCCTCTTCTCATAAATATCAATGGTCAAAGCATCAGAAACAGTACCAACATCAAAAAGACCAGCTAAGGATAATCAAAATAAGTTGTAATAAAAGAAAACAACTAAAACTTTCTATTTGTGCTGATCGTGACAAATAACTATACGCAAGAAGAGACATGTTAACTATTTTATCAACAAAAAAATGATCTCTTATTAGTCCCAACTTCCATGTCCAACTTGGTTCAAAGTTTGTTGAGAAGACTCTTGTTTGACATACAAAAGCAATTACTCGATAAATGTTTAATTGACTCAAAATTTGTGCGACTAGAATTCTATCTTTAATAGGGCAATCTAAGGTCAAATCAGCTTCAACATATTGCACTTACATGAAATTTTTTGCTTTCCAAACACGAAACAAATGATAACAAAGAGTTTCTGATATAGTTAAATCAAACCTCATCCAAACTATAAATTGAAGCTGGATAAAAAGGATGATGGAAAAATGTTGGAGGCTTCAGGAAGATATCAACACGATTTAGCTTTCCACTTCCTGAAAATTGTCCTACTATACTAACCATATTTCAAGGAAATCAGAATCCATTCGATAATTGACTATATAATATTAATATGCTAATATGAAAGCAAGTTAATTTTGGTAATCTTTGACAACACGAGTCTTACTACGCAATCCGATTGCGATTGCATTTTTGGAAGTGTGACCAACTAGAGTTTTGTTTTTCTTACAAATTTCCTCCATTTCGCTTTGAGTAATGATACTCGTACAATCTAAAAAACAATATAAAGAACAAACGAGACCCAAGAAATTGTAAAGGGATCCAGAGATTAGTGCATCGGAATTCACACCAAGCACTGACCACTAGGCCCTGCCACCACTTCTTTGGGTCTGGTTTGTCTTTTAGATTGTCAGAGTAGCATTACTCTTTGGCTTTTCAATGTAGCATTGTCAATCCTTTCAACCTAACTCAACCTAACTCGTTGAGGATCTAGAACCTGAATTTGCCTTGATGAAGAAGGAAGAGGGTCCGTATCACTAACCTTATCCTCAATATCGATGTCATCTTCTTTTCCAATGGGTGTATCATCTACTTTCAACTGTTTCAAAGTATTTCCAGTGGTGATCAACCCATGCTTCGATGTTTCTTTGGTCATTTTGGTGATTTATTCCGTTAGTGAACCTTAGTTGCCAATTCAATATCCATGTGCATCTGTAGGGTTGCTTGCAAAATAACTGATTTTTGATATTTTAAAGAATTGCTTTCGCATTGTCTTCCATCACCAAACCATATTTAGCAATTTTCTCCGATCTCTTTAAGCCATCGATTTTCCGAAAGAACATATTCTCTAAGTAATTCTCTTCGAATTCTTGTTTTGTTTCACACAACCATGAATGTGATGTTTAAAATGATTTTTACACCCGAGTCCTCCATAGTTATGAGTCTTATGATCAATATGTTTTGTAGCATTTTGATCAATGTGCCCCAATTAAAGTCAGTGTTGTGTCTCTGGAAATACCTTCTCAATTGCATTAGACATTTAGACATAGCCCGATATTGACTGGTAAAAATTATTTTTCGTTGCCACTTACCGATTGCTTCCAAAAAAGTTCAAACAAACAAATTAATGATTCAGTTATCTCATACAACAAAAGAGCACAACCAAATAAGAAATTTTGTCTATGATGATTCACTCCTAAGGAAGATGCACAAACCATGTTCTGATTTCTAACTGATCAACCTTTGTCAAATATTGGGGGATATTTTTCCTTAGGGCATCTCTAGGCCCCTTACTCAAATCACTACTCATATTTGATTATGAGTAAAATTGTCTAAAACACAACACCAACCCTTTACTCAGACTATACCAAACCGAATTTTACTCAAATTTTTCACCAAATCGAGGGAGACTCAAATCACATACCAAATTCTAACAGTCATCTCCCAGGATCTTTTTATTTACAAATGTACCATCCAATTTTGAATTTTTACTCAAATTTGAGTAAAAAATATGAGTAAAAGGGTTGGAGTGCTTGTATCAGAATGAATTTTACTCAAATTTGAGTAAGAATTGGAGTACTCACTATCATATTGTGTTTTTAATCAAATTTTTACTCAGGTTTGGATAAAAATTTGGGTAAGGGTTGCATATGATCTTTATCTTTCACTCTTTCAACCAAATAATATTTTCCATATGGTCCCATTGGTCAATCATCGATATTTGCCGCTTTTGCACATTAAAACCCTTTACCTCATTTATAATACACTAGTGAATGCCCGTGCCAATTGGCACAAAGTGGGCTCCTTCGGCCAACATCTTTGTTTAGGGTCCACAAAAATTGCATTCTCATTCCCATTTTTGGCTCATTAACATCTTTCTTTAGGGTTTTAAAAAATTGCATTCATCTTTCTCAAATGTCTCTTTATTGCTTTCTAAGGTAAAAATGGGTAATGATTAATGAAACAACAGGCTAGGCTCAAACAACAAGGAGCGGCTAGTAATTTTTTTTTTAAAGAGGGGGTGAGAAATGAAACAACAGGCTCACCAACAAGGGGGGATTATATTCAGACGAAGCCCCCGTTGACGCGGATCACCTGCCCGTTGACCCACTCCGCCGGGTCCGTGCAGAGGAACCCCACCACCGGCGCCACGTCCCGGGTCTCCCCCAGCCGCCCCATCGGGCTCATCTCCGCCGAACGCCGGACCGCCTCCTCGCTCTTCCCCTTGAAGAACATCTCCGTCGCGATCGGCCCGGGGGCCACGCAGTTGGCCGTGATCCTCGTCCCCCTCAGCTCCTTCGCCAGGATCCTCGTCATCGCCTCCACCGCCGCCTTCGACGCTACGTACGCAGCGTACCCCGGCAGCAGAGTCCCCACCAGCGACGACGAGAGCGTCACGATCCGGCCGCCGCCCCCGCGGGCAAGCCGGTTCGCCGCCTCCCGGCAGCAGAGGAAGGCGCCCTTCGCGTTGACGGCGAAGGTGGAGTCGAAGTCCGCGTCGGATGTGGCGGCCAGGGTCGGGTACTTGGGGTCGAGGACGCCGGCGCAGGCGACGAGGATGTGGGCCGGGGCACCGAACGCCTCCTCGGCGCGGTCGAAGAGGGACTTGACGCCGGCCGGGTCGGAGACGTCGGCTTGGACCGCGACGGCGCGAGGGCGGGAGGAGGAGGGGGTGGAGTCGTTGATCTCGGCGGCGAGAAGGTCGGCTTGGTCGGAGCTGGTGGCGTAGTTGAGGACGAGGTTGGCGCCGAGGGAGGCGAGGTGGCTGGCCACCTCCCTGCCGATCCCGCGGGACGCGCCGGTCACGATGGCCACGCGGCCGGCGAGGGGGAAGGTGGTCGATTCGGCCATTGTCTAGAGAGAGAAGAAAGAGAGAGAGAGGGGGTAGCCTGTAGCCGCGGACTGTTCTGTTTTATATACAGGGCGTAGCGTGGATACTGCAGTTTGAGCGTCAGCGCTGCAGTCAGCAACGAGGGTATCGGTGTCATTTCGCCGTAGGGCGGGATCCGCTGCGGCCTCTGCAACATGAATGCCTGTGATGATCCAACAAGGTTGGCGCTTGGCACGTTCGAAAGGTTAGTGGCGCTGCGTTCAGATGATGGAGTTCGGTCGGTTCAAACATGGTGGGCCGCTGCCTTGACCGAGTTCAGCCTGTGGAAATGTTTAGGGGTAGGGGGGGGGGGGGGGGGGGGGGGGGGAGGGTGTTTTAGTCAATTGGAATTTTAAAATCATTATTCAGTAGTTTGTGGACTTGCTATCTTTGAGAGTCCGCATATTTTTTTTAGAGTCTCTGGGTTTTTTTAGGAGTCTGCATATTTTTTGAGAAGTCCACGGTCTCATAAATCCCTGTTTTAGGAGTTCACGTGAGATTTTTGTTGTGGACTTGGACATAAAATCTCATTTGACTGACATATTTGAAGAACAATTTTGATGAATTTTGAAGGCCTAATACGAAAAGTATTAATACGTTCATTAAAAAATGTACAAGAACAATAAATCAAAATTAAGCTCGATTTAACCAAGATTGCCTCTGCCAACCAAGATTGCCTCACCACGTTCGATAAATAGTTTGATCAATTTTTACATAAGTCAAATGGTAAAAAAAAATTAATAGCAAAGATTTTAGTAATTTTACACATAGAAATTGATAAATTTTTTTATAAATAAGATCATATTTCAAACAAAATTACCAATTGTATCATGCCAAAAGACTTTAGCATACTATCAACCAAGGAGGTCATTTTCTCAAATAATATACAAATTGGAAGTAACATGCTAATTAAAATAATGAGTTCAATATATGATCGAGGAGGCAGACGTCACGACGGAGCCGGATGGGCATCACGATTGGCACCGGACGGGTGTTACGATTGGAGCCAGACGGGCGTCGTGATCAGAACCGAACATATCCAGAGGGTCTCTCTCTCTCTCTATACTGTATTTTGTTCCGACCGACGGGGGGGGGGGGCGAAGGGAGAGGGCGGTCGAGAGGGGTTGGGTATACCCAAAGAATAGGAAGGAGGGAGATACCTGGAAGAGGAGCATGAGGGCTGCTGGGGATCCGACGTTGGCTTCCACGAGCACGGGTGTTAGGGTTCTGGGAGATGCCGATGATACCTTTCAAAGAGAAAGTCTCACATAAGGGATTTAAAATTCCACCTTTGAGGTGGAACTTTTGATGAGCAAAAAGTATATATAATTGGGTTTGTAAATCCCTTTTGTTATGAAGTCATGGACTTGTACCATGATTATTGATTAACGCCTAACTTAGGAGTCCAAGGTCATATAAAATATTGACTAACGCCTGGATCAAGAGTTCACGTTGTAGACTCCGCAACCACTAACGCTTAAATCTACAATACCACAAAAAAGTTCAAAACCACTACTGATGTAATCCTAAATACAAGGAACTCTTCACCAAATTCTAATTAACTAACACCCCCTTAGCGTTCAGCAATGGTGGGCTGCTCTTTTTTATTTACAGAAATTTTTCAAAAGTGGATTCCAAAATAATAATATTTAATAAACAAATAAAAAGAATTAAAATGATAAAATTAAATAAAAAAATTCTTAATCCACTTCTCCTGGCGTAAATGAGAGAGTTGAACTTCGGTGACCAAAATGCTCGGTTTAGGCCAATTGAACTAGTATAATAGGATTTCAGTGTAGAGGAGACGATCGAACTAAGACTAGGATGCGCCATACTAGGAGAGGGTCAATGTGGGTGACCTAGTGAGCTCATCATTCGTTTCACACTAGTTCAACTGTAGTAAAATGAAAGTACATTTTGGTTGCATGATTTTAGTCTTTTTATTTATGTCACTTGAATTGGCGTAAACCCTCGTATTCGACTTCAACAAGTGTAAACATTTTTTTTACATATAATTTTAAATTTTTTTATCCATTTTTTAAAATATTGTTATCTTGGGATCAAATTTGAATTTTTTTTTTTTTCAAATTTCATTTCACTCCTTATAGATAGATTCATTGCATAGAAAATCCCGACTAATCATCTTTGTTTAATCATGAGTCTGATTATGTGGGAAATGTTGTAAACCACTCTTTTTTTTAAAAAAAAAGGTAAGATAATTTGTATTACGACCAAAAAAAACAAGAGAGAATGAGCACGAAAAAAAAAAACATCTCCTATAACCTAGTCCTCCATGCTAACGAAGCGGCTCTATCCGCCACCTTCATTTCTCTTGCTTCAACTCCCGAGAAGATATTATTTAACTGATTGAAGATGACATTCAAAATATGCTAAAGGGATCTATCACAATCCCCAAATATTCTTTTGTTGCGCTCTCCCCAAATGGTATACACCGTACAAGTCAGGGTACATCTGAAAATTCTCCCTGTCATCTTCTTGCTCCCTCCAAATTCTTTTGTCCTATCGACTACATCTAACAGCTCCTCCTCCCTAATGTATGGGACTTCTAATTTTATCACTTAGTTGTTGCCATATCTGTCCCGAAAATCTGCACTGGAAAGAACAAGCGGCAAACCAACTCCACAGCTGCCCTGCACAAATGACATCAGTTTGCATGTCTTACTCCCCGGTTCTTGAGGATAACCTACAAATGAGCATGCGATGACAAGTCCATTGTTAGCCTACGGTATTTGTTATTATAACCATATGCGTGGATCCATCAAAGTCCACATCCAAGGGTTTATTAAAGTCCACTAAAATCCTAGCTCAACGTCGTCCAACCTTGCACATCGCTATGTGCTCGACCCCAATTAGTGTAGGAGAATTGGCCACATCTATCTCACTATTATGTATTTGTCTCTAAAAGTAGTTTTCAATATAAGCATATTCTACTTGATGCATCCATACGCATCACTACTAGGGTTCAAGAATATTATATATGTTCCCCTAACGACACTAGACATAGTCTCGATCTCATGCACAATGTTTAAAATATTAGCAAACTTATTTCTATTTCTCTAGCACATTGGTAGGTGCATTGGCCATAATTCTTAACTAAGAATGTAATATTCTATAATTAAATAATTAATAGTTAATTAGAATAAAGCATGTATGTCACGCCCCAGAAATCCGGAACCGATCCCTGGGGTGTGAATTGAGAAAATAACAAAGGGATTTAGGGTTTGGTCAACTGTCTACTCCTATTAGGGTTTCTCACAGGGTTTCTACTCTCTCAAGGAATATTTTAACACTTATGAAAAATATTTTTATTTTCAAAAAGAGTATAAAGATACAATTTTATCTACAGATAAATGATCACGCTCGACCCTCAACCGGGCTATCCTCTCAGCATGTGCGGCCTGCTAGTGCTCCACGTGCTGACAGAATTCCCCCTGAAGGGAGCACGAGGCTCAAGCCTCTAACGGCGAGCCGAGTAGCCTTGCCCGCTCTCTAACACTCGGGCATTGGTTTCACATGTCCTATCTAATGGGTTAGTCACTTAGGTCATTTTATGATTTATATTTTATTGGGAGCTATCCTAGGCTTGGGGCCTTGAGGAGAGGCCTACCCAAAAAGATTACAACTGGATCATTGCCACTAATAACATGCACTAACTCAAACCTAGTTCGATTACAATGCTAGAGACAAGTAATACTGCTACACAACATACGGAAGTCTAAAACTCTGCCACCGTCCTCACTCCGCCGCTGGCCTCGTGCTGCGGCTACCCCTGAGTCTCCGAACATGCAGAAGAGCCTACTCGTGGGAATGAGTAGCCCCCAAAATGAATTGGGAGATTAGCCAAATAAATGGCTAGTGACAAGCTAACTGCCTAGGTAATTAATGACGCCCGTATTTTATAAATAATTTACTAATTAACCTAATTGTCCGACTATATTCTCAATCACGCCCTAAGTGTCCATGCATTTTCTACATTTGCATACAATTCCTACTGTCACTAGGTTATCGAGGGTAGCATTTTACAATTAATAAAATTAAACACACACAATGTGAACCCCGGATATTTTGTTCATCCTGCCCCCGGTCGGGCATTACTATAGGGCCTTTTATTTACCTACTAACCTTCGGCTGTGCGCGCAGGGTGGTTCACGGCCCTTGCGCGCACGGGGTCCGAATCTTTCACAGGATATAATATCACACAATTTATAATAATAAAGTGATTTCGATGTTTTACCCCGGGATTCGCACCGCGCTCACAACCCATGCATCATAATAAATTTACTCTCGCCCGTATTCCCGTGTGCCCGGGTCTCCACACTCCATCCAGGAGAGTAAGCCCGATCATTATTTTATCATTAATTCTTAATATTAAGGGGATTCCTACTTACGGTGTCCAAGCAATCAGAAGATTTCTTATTAAATTATATTATTAAGCATGCGTCGCCGGACTCACGACTCCGCATGCAAGGCGGGGTCCACTCGACCACATGCGACGATGTCCGGCGGGACCCGCATGCAGCGTTATGGACACCTACCCTTAATTTCTATAATAGCATAATTAATTATCTAAACAACGTGCAGTGTTACCTGAAAAGTGTGCTCGGGCTGACGCTGCTACTCGCCCTCTGCTCCGCCTCCGACTCGGTCCACGTGCTCACCAACTGCCAAACATACCAGCGATCTATGGTCATTGAGTGCTACTCAAAATATTGCCGGCTTAGGTCTGATTGGCCGAGCCGAGAATTTATGCGTCATCGGACGCCGGTCTACTGGCACGCAAACCGATGTGCCAAAGGTAGCGTCATGGTTAGTCGGCGTTGCCGATGCAAAGAGTCACACTACGGCCCATATATACTATTATGCCTAAACGATCACATTTGCGTCGATGCCGCTACCAGCGTGCTGTCGTGCTTTGAGGAGCCTCCAGCATCTTGACCATGGTGACACAGATCAGGTCAAGTCTAGGCCAGGTTTGGAGGTTTGATTCGTTATTTGCCCGAGAAATCCTCGGGCTAAGGTACAAAAAAACAGTTACTACTATAATTAAAACGAGTCGCACGAGCCTGAGCTCGGATCGACGACCGCCATTACGTCTCACCTAGATTTTTCAAAGATTTAGAGCAAAAGAAAAAAGACATACAATGAAGCCAAACCCACATCCCAAAAACCCTAAGGACCAACTTCCAATGCGAATGATCTCAAGGTTTATCTTTCTAGGACCCCACACGATTGGCACCCTTTGACAATGTTAATTTTGATATGCACCTAGTACTTCGATGTGTTCTATCTTCCCCGGGTAGCAAACCAACAACAAAGGATCCGTCTCACTCAACACTACTGAAATAAAGAAGAGGGCTGATAGAAGGAGAAGAAGCTCAATCTTGATTCAATCCCTCATGGTTACAACTCTGAATTCAAAGCAAAGAGAGTAACATCCGGAAGAACCCTAGAGCCCAAATCCACAGCAAAGAACAGAACTCAATTGCTACAATCCTAATATACATGAGGAGTAATAGATACATTTGATAACTTTGAGACCAACTGATGAACCCACTAAAAATCTTTTCAAGCCCTTTGGTGGATTTTGAGCACTTAATCAGAGGAAAGAAAAGAAGCAAAAATCAACCAACTTTGAATGCAGAAGGATATGCTTCCTTTGGTTTTATTAGTGGCCATGAATACAGAAACCCACAGTAAATTACTTGTTACACACCTAAATCTCCATGAAAAAAAAAAAAAAAAAATATGGTCTGATAACCTTAAACAAATTATTGACAAACCCACCTAGGTTTCCAAAGATTTAGAGCAAAAAGGGACAGGGGATGAAGCAAAATCCAATTAAACCTATAGGCAGATAATGGATTGATCAAAAACATTTATGCTTGTCATTACGACGAACAAGACCTGATCGGGGAGAGCGTCGGCTCCGGCTGCGGTGCTT
The DNA here is from genome assembly GCA_947650365.1 of Chamaelirium japonicum. Lineage (NCBI taxonomy): Eukaryota > Viridiplantae > Streptophyta > Magnoliopsida > Liliales > Melanthiaceae > Chamaelirium > Chamaelirium japonicum. The sequence continues at coordinate 23,069,959 of OX393552.1, forward strand.
CGCTCCGGCCGGCTGCTCCTCTCCGGCACCGTCGCGCGCAAACCGCAAAGAGAGAGAGAGAGAGAGAGAGAGAGAGAGAGAGAGAGAGAGAGAGAGAGAGAGAAACAGAGAGAGAGATTAAGGGGAGGAGAGAGATCGAATGGGAGAGAGGAAGAAACCAAGGGAGTAGGGGGGTCGGCTTGGGGTTTTAAAGGGGAGGGAAAGGGCGGCGGCCGGCGTGATCCGGGGCACGATTCGGGGCGGCGACGACGGCGGGATCCGGGGCGCAATTCGGGGCGGCGACATCGGCGAGATCCGGGGCGGGAGCGGCGGCGGCGGCGTCGGGTTTGGGGAGGGGAGGGATCGGGGGGGGCGGCGGATGGGGCCCAGGTCGGTTCGGGTGGGGTTCTTGAGAGAGAGGGGGGTCGGGTGAGAGAGAAAGAAGAGAGAAAGAGAGAGAAGAGAGAGAGAGAAGAGGGGCTGGGTCACGGGTTGGGGGGTTGGGGTAGTGGGTTTTAGGTTTTCTTTTCTTTTTTTTTTTTTTTTTTTTTTCAAATCCCGATTATTACAATGTAATACGACTAACCTGTTGGAGCATGGCTATCGACCGCAAGCCGCTCAGCTCTTAGTCCATGTTCAGTCTGAAATTAATTATATTACAAAGAATTGTATAAAAACCGAGGATAAGGTGAATGTTGGATTTAAATAGTGCAGATGGTTAGGGTTCTCAGGACCTAAAGGTCAAGGTCAGATATCGGATCGGCATAGTTGATCAAGTCAAACTAACTCCCCTAAAAATCAGGGAAGTTTTAATGTCTGAATTAAAGGTGGATGGGAAGGATTCGGAATAAGCTTTCTATTGCCTCCAGTTTCATACGAATCGGAGTACGGATGTGCCCGGTATCGCAAAAACACGCTTTTCGGCACGGGTGGACTGAGTTGGTTCGGTTGGATCCAAAACCGAATTGGATCTTATTCAGCCTGGGTTGGGTTTGAGTTAGTTCATATCAGGTTGGACTAGATCAGACCACAATTGGATCAGACCCCATCTAATGGGTATGAGGTGCTCATAATTAAACAGGTTGATGTGTTAACACAAAGGGGTGGAAAATATAGAAGGGGTGAAGTTAACTAATGAGGAGAAGTGGCCGGAGAGGATGAGTCCGAGATTTGATTCTCCTCTTCTCTGATCCTCTCTCTCTCTCTCTCTCTCTCTCTCTCCCCCAAAGGGGTCTGGGGTGGCACTAATGAGAAGAGAAGACTATAGGATATATAAGGTGTTAGATCTAAAACCCTAATTAGGCCAGAACTCACCAGGCCCATCTGATCAAGATTAATTATATGATCAAAACATAAACAAAGACAATCACACCAAAGAGGCTATAGGCTGATAGGATTTAGATCCAAATCATACCGTACTTGGGCTCGGATTAAAGTGATTAAATCGGGTTCGGGTCTGAGGTCGATACATAACCCGGTTCGGATCCGAATGACTAATCACATGCAAACTTCGAAAAATAACAACTCTCAAACCACTCATTTAAAAGTCGCCCAAATATAGGCGTTGGAAGGGATGACGACACGCACGCTAACTCTATAAAATCTAGAGGTATTCTAAAGACTGCTTTTCTGCAGAAATTTAGAGAAACATGGTGGTGCTCCGGGGACCAACCACACAGGTACCTAAATTCCTACCAGCAGCTCACATCAATGCATGCGGATGGACCTCTCTTAGAATATGCAAGGATGGCCAAAATAATCACATACGATGACATCAATCATTGGGGGATTTCTCTAGGATATAAGTTTTTATTAAAATCAACAAAGAACACAATTACCATCCTCAATAAAAGGGAAGAAAAATATAATTCAAAATTCTAGAATTATCCAGGGTATTACATATCCGGGTTCCAAGGCGGTTTTTGTGGCCGCCTCAGGTTCCAAGCAGGGGTTGGTGGGCCCCGCTATCGCCCCTGTGGACACCTAGGTTGGGCTAGCGAGTCCCACTGTCACCTCCAAGGACACTCAGGCAGGGCATGCAGATCCCACCGTCGCCTCAATGGACCCCCAGGCAAGGCTAGCGGATCCAACTGGCATCTTCGAAGGCCTAAGGCAAGGCTGTCGGGTCCCACCATTAGGTGTTAGCCAGATTTTGCACCCACAGCATCCACGAGAGTGTGTTGCCATCGAAGGCCGACTGTCCGAGTGTCTCTCTCCTTATCTCTCTCTCATTTTTATTCTATCACTCTTCCACTTCTCTCTCTCTCTCTCTCTCTTTCTCTTTATATATATATATATATATATATATATATATATATATATATATATATATATATATATATATATATATATATATATATATATATATATATATATCTATATATATATATATATATATATATATATATATATATATATATATATATATATATATATATATATATATATATATATATCTAAAGAGAAAGAGAGAGAGAGAGAGAGAGAGAGAGAGAGAGAGAGAGAAGTGGAGAGAGAGAGAGAGAAGTGGAAGAGTGATAGAATAAAAATGAGAGAGAGAGAGATAAAGAGAGAGACACTCGAATAAGAAAGAGAGAGAGAAAGGGAGAGAGAGAGAGAGAAAGAGAGAGAGAGAGAGAGAGAGAGAGAGAGAGAGAGAGAGAGAGAGAGAGAGAGAGAGAGGACTGTTACAGTGAGCTACAAGTTACGCTGGGAGAAAATGAGCTGCGGTCATTTTGATGCCCCTAAAAGTTTTCGAATTTGTTGAAATTTGGTGAGGGTGTTATCTATGGTGAGATGATCATCCTCACTAGGGGTGAGCATCGGTTTTGTCGGTTTTAATTTTTTTTCAGTTTTCAAAAAATCAAAACTGAAATCAAAACCAAAATAGTCGATTTTTGTCGGTTCGGTGTGATCGATTTTGGTTCGGTTTCGGTTGATATGAGGTATGCTAGAGCCCTTGGCTCTTGAATCTTGATTGTCAGTTTGTCACAAATCAGTGGATGATTGTATCCTTACATAGTGCAGAAATGAAAGTTCAAAGCAAAATCAACCGACGTTCACTATTTTGCGGCATTGTAGTTGTAACATAATTACTTCATACTTGTACTTACTGGAAACAAAAGTATTATGGAGCAAAAGTGCTGATCAAAAGTGTCGTAACATTATTCTTGCAGCAACATTGGATTTTTCTTGCAGTAAAAGTGTTGATCCATAATACTCTGATGAAAATGGGGCTCTGATCAAAAGTGTTGTAACATTAGGGTTCTGACAAGCTATATTAGGCTGGCTATGTTCAAAATGGTAGACTCAATATGCACACTCAACTCATATTAGAACATTGGGTCTCTGATCAAAAGCCTCATAAACGAACATTGCGGTATATGCAAAATAACAGACTCTTCGCCGGTGTATCCGGCGAAAATTCGAAGATCCGGCGATGTTTGCAGGTGGGAGCACAGGCCTCAGGGCAGAAGGCAGACCGATAGAGGGCTAAGTTGAGTCGTCGAGCTCACTCAGTTGCTCTCTAGTCGCTGAGGGCCTGCTGGGGGCCACCACATCCATCGGCCGTCATCGGACCAAGAGGCCACAAAGTCTTAGAGAGTCAATGGAGAGAGTGGGGGAACTGGGGACTTGCAGTAGCTGATCAGCAATTCAGTGACACGAGGTGTCGGTGGCAGATCCGGAAAAGCACGACGATCTTCGATTCTTCGTATGGAACTCTGGGTAGCCCTGCTTCAATCCTGGCATGCCGTACTTCACGGCGATCCTCGTGCCATCCCGGAGGACGCTCACGTAGACCTTGCGGAATTCGCCGGCGCCGATGAGTGGGGAAGGGGAACATGGAATAGGGTTTTTCTCAAAGGGCTTCACCGCTGTGACCCGCGGGTTTGGTGCGGAGACTGCAGAGTGCTGGGTGACCGTAGTGGCCGCTGGGTTTATGATTTAAGGAGTCGGGTCAGTTTTTTCAGTTTTGGTGTTCCATACCCAGGATTCGAAATCGAGACCGATTTAATCGTTTAGTCAGTTCGGTTCAGTTTGATGTTCGGTTCGGTTATTTCGGTTAAATTTTGGTCGGTTTTGGTTCGGTTAAGCGGTTCGAGTCAATTTTTGCACAACCCTAATCCTCACCAATTTCAACAAATTTCAAAACTTTTAGGGACATCAAATGGTAGAAGTTTTATCTACCGTCAGCAGTAACTGTTAATTTTGCTTTGCATATTCGATACCCCTAGAAGTTTTGGAATTTGTTAAAAATTGGTGAGGATGATCATCTTATCCTAAAAAAGACCCGCACCAAATTTCAACAAATTCCAAAACTTCTAGGGTAATCAAAATGACCACAGCTCATTTTCTCCCCTCGTAGCTCACAACTCACTATAACATTCCGCTCTTTCTATATATATATATATATATATATATATATATATATATATATATATAGTAGTGATACATTGCGGCCGGTAACGTGCGGCACCCCCTTCGGGGGTATTTTTGGTATTTTTTTTTTTGGGATTGATCACCCACCCTTGGATTGGACACACAAAAAATTTCAGCCCGATCCAAGACCTGTAGGCCGTCCAAATGTGTTGATCAAAATGGCGATAAAAATGAACGACCGATAAAAGATCAACACATTTGGACGGTCTACAGGTCTTGGATCGGGCTGAAATTTTTTGTGTGTCCAATCCAAGGGTGGGTGATCAATCCCCAAAAAAAAAATATCGAAAATACCCCCGAAGGGGGTGGCCACACGTTAAGGCCGCAATGTATCACTACTATATATATATATATATATATATATATATATATATATATATATATATATATATATATATATATATATATATATATATATATATATATATATATATATATATATATATATATATATATATATATATATATATATATATATATATATATATATATATATATATATATATATATATATATATATATATATATATATATATATATATAACGGGATATAGGCTGCCAGCCTATTCCGAAATTGGGCTGTCAGTTTTTAACCGTTCGATTTAAAATTTTCATCCGTCCGATCGAAACCCCCCCTGATTCATACTCACCTCCCCGTTGCCACACTGTGATCGAAACCCCCCATCATCCTACCATCCGTTTAAAAAAAAAAAAAAAATTAAAAGCTGTATAACACCCCCACCATCAACCCCTGTTCTCTCTCTCTCTCTCTCTCTCTCTCAAACCCGTCCACCGACGACCCGACCACCGACGAGCTTTCCCCCGCCCCGCCGGCGCCGATCACTGTGTGCTGCGGAGGGGGCCGATGCAGCCTCGCCAAGCAGTCCCCCTCGGGCCGATCTCTCCTCCGGCGCCGATCGCACCAACCCCGACTCCACCTCCGGCGCCGATCCACTCCACCTCCGCCGTAGCCTACTCCTCCACCTCCGGCGCCGATCCACTCCACCTCCGGCGTAGCCTCGCCCTCCGACGCCCTCCGCTGCAGCCGGATCACATGAGGGGCATCGTCTCTGATGCCAACACCGCGATCTCCCATAGCCGGAGTCCCTTCCGGCAACCCCTTCCCGACCGATGATCGGGGTTGGTGCCCCTTCCGGTAGCCCCTTCCGGAGCCCCTTCCGGAGCCCCTTCCGGCAGCCCCTTCCCGACTGGTGATCGCACTCGAGCCCTCCGGCAGGCAACCCCGACCACCCTCCGGCACCCCATCCCCGACAGGTGATCGCACTCGGGTCCCTCCGCAGGCTGCGATCTCCTCCGACGACTCTGGTCACCTTCCCCTCCGGTGTGGTTGCCTGACGGAGGGGAATTGAGTGCGATTCATCGGCGGGGAGAGGCGCGATCACAGTGTGGGAACGGGGAGGGTGAGTGTAAATCATGGGGGGGTTTGGATCGGACGGATGACAATTTTAAATCGAACGGTTAAAAACTGACAGCCCAATTTCGGAATAGGCTGGCAGTCTATATCCCGTATCCTCTCTCTCTCTCTCTCTATATATATATATATATATATATATATATATATATATATATATATATATATATATATATATATATATATATATATATATATATATATATATATATATATATATATATATATATATATATATATATATATATGGGAAATGAGTTCCTATGACATGTCATATGGAATACCCTATGACATATGGTGAATTAGTAATTCTAGAATATTTAGAATGTTCTGAATTTTTATGAGGATGATCACCCTATCTTAGATAAGACCCACGTAAAAAATCGGCTCCTTCTAAAACTTCTAGAGGCATCAAATATGATTTTCAATTTAACGGTTAAAATGGATGGCCGATAAAGCTTCTAGCATTTGATGCTCCAACAAGTTTTAGAATGCTTTGATTTTTTGTAGACATTCTATCTAATGTAAGGTGATCACCCTCAAAAAAATTCAGCACATTCTAAACATTCTAGTATTACTAATACACCATATGTCATAGGGTACTCCCTATGACATGTCATAAGAACCCAGTCCTATATATATATATATATATATATATATATATATATATATATATATATATATATATATATATATATATATATATATATATATATATATATAGTAGTGATACATTGCGGCCGGTAACGTGCGGGCCTAACATGCGGCCGTCCCCTTCGGGGGTATTTTTGGGATTTTTTTTTTTGGAGGTTGATCACCTACCCTTGGATAGCACACACAAAAAATTTCAGCTCGATCCAAGACCTATAGGCTGTTCAAATGTGATCGACTTTTATCGGTCGTTCATTTTTACCGTCATTTTTTAATCAACACATTTGGACAACCTACAGGTCTTGGATCGAACTGAAATTTTTTATGTGTGCTATCCAAGGGTAGGTGATCAATCCCTAAAAAAAAATTTAAAAACACCCCAGAAGGGGGGTACCGCACGTTACCAACCACAATGTATCATTACTCTCTCTCTCTCTCTCTCTCTATATATATATATATATATATATATATATATATATATATATATATATATATATATATATATATATATATATATATATATATATATATATATATATATATATATATATATATAACATATATTACAGTGCGTTTGTTTTATTTACAAGCGTACCACTATGCCATAGATTGTTTAGACTGTCCAACCATATACATAAAGCCGCAGATAAAAAATAAGTATGCTGATGTAAGGGTGATTGCGATTCATTTGGATAGGGGGAACGGATGAGATTGAATGGAGTTAAGATGGACGGGCGGGATTGTGGAGAAGAAGAAATAAATGAATGAAGGACCAAATTGTAAATAAATAAAGCTCTATAATATATTAGATGGTTTTTATGTAAAAATTTGAGGACAGATTAGGTATTAAATTTATTGTTCATGCGTTTTTCCTACCAATGATTAATTTCTTAGGGCTGCCACCTATACGTGGTCCCCCCCTACCCCATAATTGCACTCAACCCATCTCTCTTCCCCCGGTCTCTCTTTCTCCTTGTCTCCCTCTCTTTGTTTCTCTCTTTCTCTCTCTATCACCTTCCTCGATCTGTCTCTCTCTGTCTCCGTCGCTCTCTCTTTCCTCGATATATATCTCTCTCTCCTCGCCTCTCTATCTCTCTTTGTCTTTGTCTATCTCTTCCCCCAATATCTCTCTCCCTTCGTTTCTCTCTTCCTCCGTCTCTCTCTTTCTCCATCTCTCTCTCTTCCCTCGATCTCTCTCTCTCTCTCTCTTGATCACAGCCGTCCGTTGAAGCCTTCACTTACTTGACCTGAGAACCATCACAGTCGTCCTCTCTTCCCCTGATTTCTCTCTCTCTTTCTCTCCCCCTGTCTCTCTTTCCTTTCTCCCGATCTCTCTCTCTCTCTCCATTGAAGCCTTTATAGACCCGGCTTGAAAGCCATCGCAGTCATCCTCTCTATAATGACCGGTATTTGAAAAAAAAAAATTAAAGAAGAAAAAAAAAACTAAACAACTAAAACCTAAAACCCGAACCCGACCCACTATCCTACCCAGACCCCCCAAACCCAATCCCAGCCAACCCGTGACCCATCCCCCTTCCTCTCTCTCTCTCTCTCTCTCTCTCTCTCTCTCTCTCTCTCTCTCTCTCTCTCTCTCTCTCTTCCTCTCTTCTCTCCTCTCTGATCTATCTCTCTCTCAATAGACCCCTCTCTCCCTCTCACCGATCTCCCCTCTCTCGGATCACACTCTCACCCGACCCTCTCTCTCTCTCTCTCCGATCCGATCCGACCCAGCCCCTCCCCAAACCCGCCGTCCCCGCCCCGAATCGTGCCCCGGATCCCGTCGCCGTCGTCGCCCCGAATCGCACCCCGGATCCCACCGCCGTCGCCACCCCGAATCGCGCCCCGGATCCCACCCTGCAGCCGCCCCCTACCCTACAGCCGCTGCCCCTCCCTTCCCTCTTTAAATACCCCTCACCCGACCCCTTCCCTCATTTCCCTATCTGATCCCCCACTCCCCCTCTTCCCCTTCCTCAGTCCGACCCGACCCCCGACTCCCCTCCTCTCTCTGATCTCTCCTTTCCCCTCCGATCTCTCTCCTATCCTCTTCCTCTTGCTGTGTGTGTGGCGCACGGCAGCCGGAGCGCGCCGGCGCCGGAGGAGAGCCGCCGAACAGAGCTTGGAGGGAGGAACCCCCAAGTTAGTCATCCTCCCCCCTTCTTTTTTTTTTCTTCTTTTGTGTGTGAATGTGTGTTGTGGGTTGACCGACCACAGCCACCCCCTCCGTTCGCCTCATGCCATGGCCATGGTCGCCGGCCCGGTGGCCGGCGACTGTGCAACCACTGAGACCCCTCCTCCATGGTGACCTACGCGACCATGGCCATCGGCCATGTGGCCAGTGGCTGTGCAGCCGGCGAAGCCGACCCGGTGCCGGCGGCATTTTTGTGGACCCTATTGACCCCACCCCCATGGCATTTTCCATGGTTGCAGCCCTGAATGCCGGCCAAGTGGCTGGCGGTAGTACAGTCGACAAGACTGACCAAGCCTAGCCAAACCCCCATCCGATCGGCTCGACTAGCTAGGCGCTGCCCCGGCTGGTTTCGTGGCCGAGGTTTCCGATGGCCTCGCCGTTGGAGGCCGGGCAACAGATAGCGCACCCGATCACCCTTGCCTCGACGCCATCGCGCCGACCGAGCTAAACCGCAACCCTTCCCTTGCACGACCGTTGCCGGTTGCCTGACGATCGGTGGACCGGCGATAGTAGCCCCGATGATCTCACGCCAAGCTTTGGCCTGGCACACCAAACCCCAACCCCGACCTCCCCACGATGTCGATCAAGACCTTTGGGCCCACACTCGTGGTTAGCGTGTCACACCCCAGAAATCTCGAACCGATCCCTGGGGTGTGAAGTGAGAAAAACAAAGGGTTTTAGGGTTTAGTCGACTAACTACACCAATTAGGGTTTCTCACATGGACTGTGGCTCTTTCATAAATGAGGAAGAAGGAGGAGGGAGAACAATGAATATTTTAAAACTTGATTTTTGTTTCAAAAATATTTTTTTTTAAAGGAAAGTAGGGAGATAAAATTTTGCCGACAAAGATTACCACGCTCGACCTTCAACTAGGCTATCATCTCAGCATGTGTGGCCTGTAGGTGCTCCACATGCTGATAGAAGTCCCTCTTAAGGGAGCACGAGGCTCAAGCCTTTGACGGCGAGCCGAGTAGCCTCGCCCACTCTCTAACACTCAGGCACCGGTTTAGAGGTCCTATCTACATGGTTAGTCAATTAGGTCAATTATTTTTCTTATGTTTCCATTGTGATCTACCCTAGGCTTGTGGCCTTGAGGAGAGGCCTACCAAAAGAATTCAGCTGTATCATTGCCGCTAACAAATAACAAAACACTAAAAGAGACTAAATGATTTTTATATTTATCCCAACAATTACATAGCTAGAAATAAAAAGACTGTAATACGACAAACTGGAAACATAACACTACTGCAACCCTAACTCTGCCTCGAGCCTCCAACTGCTACTCATGACCTCCGAACCTGCAGGAGAGTCTACTCGTGGGAAAGAGTAGCCCCCAATAGGAAATTAGGAGATTAGCCAAATTAATGGCTAGTGACATCCTAGTAGTCTTTAATACTATGAGACAACCGAGCTAACTGAATTAAATTTAGCAGTCCTAATACATAATATAAATATTTATAGAAAAATGCCCTAATCCTACCAGCAGTCTATTTTCTCATGCAATACCTACTGTTACTAGATTATCTAACATAAAGTTCATTCAATGTTCTATAGTATAAATGGACTATTTAAACTAAAAGACTATCAAAATGTCACTAGATTATCATGCTCTAAAATTTCATAATCCACATTAAGATTCCATAATTGTTAATAAGTAATTATATAAAATATCTATTCTAATGTGAACCCCGGATATTTTGTTCATCCTGCCCCCGGTCGGGCATTACTATAGGGCCTTTTATTTCGATGTAGAGGGCCAACTCTCTCGCCGCGCATACTCCGACACCATGCGCAAAGTCACCCATATGATCATAAGGGGTTTCCCGTCTTTCACGGTGGAGCTCTACCGCCCAACTTGCTTTCTTTGGGGGCTTCAACTACCCCGGGATAGGATTGCTAGGCCAATCCCTCTTCGAGGGCACCACCTATTGGCTTTACCACAATCCCTGCCCGTGACCCCCTAGCCTACTGATCTTCGGCTGTGCGCGCAGGGTGGTTCACGGCCCTTGCGCGCACGGGGTCCAATCTTTCCACAACATGGATTGTCATATTTTATCCATATTAACAAACTACCAAAAGCTCAACACAATAAATGATTATTTTTACACATATACTGGGACAGATAAAAATACATACGGTGATTATCGATTTGCAACGGTTTAACCTTGGTCCCGTACTGCTCTCGCAACCCATAATAATACTACAGCTAAAGATCACATCGCTCTTAAAGCGATTCGACCTACACTCCCCGAAACCAATGTATTAGGGTTACCACTCCTTTTAGTAGGGTGGGTCCTGATAATCATTATTTAATCAAATTATATTTTAATTTAAGGGAATACCTAATTACGGTGTCCATGCAATAATTATAATTATTTTATTAATATTTTAAAGTGTACGTCGCCGGAATCGCGACTCCACATGCAATGAGGGGTCCATGTGACCACATGCGGCGATACCCGGTGGGACCCGCATGCAGTACCATGGACACCTATTCTAGTTGTTCTCATTTCCCACTATCAAAGACCACGGGAAGGGGAGTAGATGTCACATGGTTGTCGATCACGCATAAACTTTCGTCAACTGCCTTCTGCTCCGCCTGCGGCTGGATCATCCCGGTCACGAACTGGTAATTTGCATACATTTATACGTCATTAATAAGACTATCACAATGTGCATAACGCTGCTAAATAAAACAGGGCTAGGCCTGAGTTGGCCAAGTCGAGAATTTATGCGTCATCGGACGTCGGTCTACTGGCATGCAAAATGATACGCCGAATGTACTGTCTTGGTTAGTCGGCGTTGCCGATGCGAAGAGTCGCACTAAGGTCCAACTATACTAATCCGACCAAACGGTCGTACCCGTATCGGTTGTTGCCACTAGAGGGACCTTCCGCATCACCACCAAGCCGTGCATCGATAGGGTCGGGTATAGACAAGGTTGCGGGTTCGATTCGTCATCCGCCCGAGATAACTTCGGCTAAGTGCGGATTTAATTGGTTCAGTCCCTTAAATGAGGGAGTCACACGAGAATCGCACTGGTGGCCCACCTTGTGCATTGTTGCCGCCAAGGGGTCGATCTCGTGCGCAAACGACTACACAAAGCGATCAGACCCGCATCCGCCTTATCAACTCTGAGCCAGCGTGATTCGATGAGATCGGGCTCGCTAGCCTCGAGCGTGGCTCATGGGGCTAGATTAATATTGTGGGGAGGTCGAGTGTTGGGATTGGTGTGCCAGGTCAAAACATGGCATTGTCAGCTACCCAATAACCGGATTCCTGTCCGACTCGAGTACAGTTCGGTGGCGTGCACTAAGCTACGCTGGAACAAGTTTTGCCCGATGTTGGTTCTAGACTGATCGTAGCCACAATTTACACGAAAAGCAGGAGACATCTCAAACGGCTTGACGGGCGTGGGTTTGGAGATGGAACCAACACCAAAAAGGGTTCGGGCTTGGTCGGTTGTATAGCCGGTGACCACCTGGCCGGCCGACAGCGGCCGCTTCTAAGGGGAAGGTGACAGGGGGCTAAGTTGATCAGATCGTACCTTACCGGTTATACAACCGCCAGACAACGGCCCGGCAGCCATGGCTGCAACAAGGTGTAAACTACCGGGGGTTGGGGTCGATAGGGTCCACAGAAACAAAAGAAGAAAAAAAGCTTCCTGCACCGGGTCGGCTTCGCTGGTTGCATAGCCACCGGCCGGTGGCCATCGCCACGCAGGTCTCAACAGGAGAGGGACAGGTCTGGTCCGCGGCATAAAGAAAAAGAACACGGGGAGGAGGGGAGGCTGACGTTCAATCGGGGAAGGGTCGACGGCGGCTCTGGCTGCAGCTTCTTCAACCGACAGCTCCATCTCCGGCACCGGCTGTTGCTCCTCTCCGGCCGCACATGCAACACACCACAAGGGGTGAGAGAGGGACCAGAGGAGAGAGGGAGAAATTCGAGAGAGGTGGGGGTCGGGCTGGGTTGCTCATGGGGAGGGATCATCGAATTCACACAAAGAAAAAATAAGAAGAAAGGACTGACCAGCGTCGCCGCCACGCGTAGGCCACACCGGAATGAGAGAGATCCAGGGAGTGAGAGATCGGGAAAGGGTGAGGGGGTTCGGACTGTGGTGGGTGAAAGGGGGGTCGGGATGAAGTAGAGAAGGGGGAGAGGGGTTGGCTTTTAAAAGAGGAAAAGGGGCGGTGGCCGGTGTAAGGCGGCCGGCGTGATTTGTGGCGGGATCCGGGGCGGTGGCGGTGGCCGACTACTCGGCGGGAATCCGGGCCGAGATTCACGGGGCACGACAGTAGAGGGGGGGCAGCTCGGGTGGCGTCTTTGGGGGGAGGGCCAGGTCGGATCTGGTCGGGTTTGAGATCGGGTAGGGGAGAGGAGGGAGATCCGAGAGAGATCGGATGAGAGGGGGAGGGATCCGAGAGATATGAGAGAGAGATCGGATGAAGGGGATGAGAGAGAGAGAGAGAAGTGAGCGGCTGAGAGAGGAAGAGAAAGAGAGAGAGAGAGAGAGAGGGGCGGGGGTTTGGGATCAGGTTCGGGTTTGGGTTAGGGTGAGCAGGTTTTGGGTTTTATATATATATATTTTTTATTATTTATTTATTTATTTTGTTTAGTTATGTCCTTTTTTTTTTTAAACTGGTCGAGCCAGACTCGCCCTCGACTCGAGTCTCACCGAGACGAGCCGGTGCGCGAATATCTAGTTTATTACTAAAAATAACCTTCGTGTTATGCCTCGATATACGTGCTCCCAAGCTCGTGCCTCCAAGGTAGCCTCGCGACCCGTACCCGGGACCCATTGCCTGGTCCCGCTCGAGTACAACCAACAGCATTACAGCTAAAGAAAACTATGACATTAAAATAATATTTAAATCAAATCGGGCTGCCCTGAGCGAAATCGCACTGGGGCATCGGTCCTTACATAGCGGGCCCGATCTTATCGGGTCGCGCATGCCTCAAGATCGATAGTACCGATACGGTGTCGATTGTCTTGGTAGAGTAGGCATAGGGTAACTTGTGTAGTCGTTGCGCACGAGATTGATTCCACAGCGGCAATGCGCTGCTTAGCGGCCTGGGCTAGCCACTAGTACAACTCCCGTGCAAATCCGCCTTTTTCACAAATCAAAATCGATCGTGATCGGCATTGCCGATTTTACCATTGACCGATGCGGTAATGACCGTTTTGTCGAAATAGCGCCATTAAACCCTAAAAAGACTCCTAGTATTGATAACGCTGACTAACCATGACGCTGTTGTAGCTCGTGTGTCCTTAGCGTGGATTTTCTGTATTAACATTAATAAAGATGACTTTGGTTATTGCTTTAATTAGAATACTACTCTGGTATATGATAATACTCATATAATAAAAGGACCCTATGGAACACAGTAGGCCACTGAGGCGTATGGAGGATCCATGCTTGGGAGACCCAGTGGACCAGTTCTGTGTAGACCTAGAACTAGTTCACAGCTTAGGTAATGCCGATCGCTTCATCAAGAACAAACTGTTGTCAGGTAGAGGATGTGGTGAAGTCTCCACCACGGGAACGTGGGATTCCCATTCACTTGACCAAGCACGATGATTGTGTTGAACAGGAACCAAGATGATGCACAGTTCAGTGATTCAGACACTGGTGCAGAAACCGTCTTACTACTATAGATAATATGTCCTTAACCCTGAGGGACCATGCTCACTGGGCCAACCAGTTGTGTGGTGCTTTGATGTGCCAACGTGTGCGGACCTTCCATAGTCCAATACCATGGTACGTTGGGTTACCCGACTGGCGCTTGAGTGACATGTAATCCCTACAGGTTATCCGACGTCCAGTGTTGGATGGGTGCGGTTTGATGAGTCAATCTGTCCACACAGTTAACCCAGGCCTGGTGGTTGTCAGTATGACTGACGATGTTCCGGATGCTAGGCATAGCACCGGAAGGTGTGTGGTGTTATAGATGACAAGTCATCAAACCCTAGTCAGATGATCGATCGAGATCTAACGGTGCTCCCCACCGCCAGATTCGTATCATGGCACCAGTAATAGGAGGGACTAAAGATTATCGGAGTATAGTAGAGAACAGGGTTACGAGGGAGTAACATAAGTTTAGGATCACTAGAGTTCAACTCGCGTCGCACTCTGGGTGGCTACGCGGGTTAATCGGATTAGGGCTGATTAACGGAACTTTCGGTGTGTCACCGGAACAGTTAATCAGGGATCCGGTTGGAGCTAGAGATCCCGAACCCTGAAGGTTCCACCTTGTCATTGCGTATAGGAATTATTCCCCGACCTAGTTGGATACGTTGGATGCGAAGTAGTGCGATGGAGCGCAAGCTCGGAGCCAAAGAACCTAATTCACATGTGTTACGGGCCGTAGGGGTACTTTGGTAAATACTAAAATATGGCTCTGAACATACTGAATATGGATCTTAGATTGAGCGGAATAATTCCAGGAGCTCACAGGCACTGACGGAACTCAATTCTGAGTAGCGCACCTCACTCAGTCTCACTTTCAGTTTTCCGCTTTTTGTGAAGGGCGTTTTCGTCCGGACTTCACGATAGACACCCGGAAGACCTAAATCCGACCCCCCCTCATCCCTATCCACCTAGGGGCCGGCCCTAGGCTCCTTGGAGCCATGGGAGACGGGCCCTATAAAGGAAATAGGGAGGGGAGGGCCGGCCCTAATGCTTATACTCCCTCCCCTCCAAAAATCCGACCCCTAGTCCTCCTCCTTTGTGGTTTCGGCCAAGGAAAAGAGAGGAAGAAGTAGGGAGAAGGAAGAGGAAGGAAGGAGAAGGAAGAAAGGAGAAAGAGGAGGAGAAAATCTTGCGGCTCGCCATCGTCTTCGCAACGGATTCCTCCGTTGGCTCGTAATCCCTGCACTCAGAGACGGGATTTCGAGGATTCTTCAATTCGCAAAGGACAATGTGATATCCGACAGTTTCCCTTGCGATTCAAGTGCGGTTCTTCATCGTTCCGTAATCTCCGGATCATAGATCTATAAGGTATGATGAATCTAAACATCTAAGTAGATGCATGCATGTCTTCCATAGATCGTAGTATGCCTCTAGGGTGTCCGCACATATGCTAAGATCGTAGATTTGCATGTATATTGTTTTGTATCACGAATTGTAATGAAACATACACCATATGATCTTCAGATCTTTATTTTTACTTCCGCTGCGACTCTGATTGGCGGAACCGGATTCCAGCAATTGGTATCAGAGCACACTTTGGTGTATGTTTCATGCATGAATTCGTGAAAATATCATGAGAATATATGATGGCATATGTTTTTGTCGGGGTTTGACGTAGATCATGCATATAGATTGTGCTATGTATCGTCTTTTTACAGGTGCTGCGTTGAATAGTAATCTGTGATTGCATGCATCCGGGGGTCGGACCCCGGATTTAATTTTTGCATTGATTATTATTGTGCTTGTGTTTTTTGAGGCTCTAGATGGGCGAGGGTGGGGGTTGACCATCCTCGGTTCCCTAGCCAGTTTTCTAGGATTGTTTCCTTTTCTTTCTAGCGAAATTGTACACAAATGAGCACTTGCTCGGAGCGTGTTAGTTTTTTGGTCACAGGATGAAGGAGATGATGCTTCATCTACGGTTCGGGCAAGCGGTACCATAGAGTGCAAAGACCCGGCAAAAGCGTGCACGTTGGCGATGATGGGGATCGTCGTCAGAGATCGTGCAGAACGGAAGAGCAGGATAGCTTGGCTGTGATATTCAGGTTCAGGGGTTGGACCCCGAACTTGATTCAGTTTGGATGTTTTTCTGTTAATTCTCTTTACTTATTGTTTAGAGAACCCCGATGATAATTTTATTATCTTGCTTGTGAGTTTATCTCTAGATCAGGCTTAGGGTTAGTACTAAGCTTATGGATTCATAGGTGTCTCTAAATGGTTCTAACACGTGCGAATCCGGTGGCTAGCTAAAAGGAAAGGCGGTAACCGCCCTCGTGGTAGTTCAGGTAGCCAAGTACTGTACACCGAGATAGACGCAGTGTTATATTTGTTTAGAGATAATTAACTAATGTCTCCATAAGAAGTATGATAACCCTAGTGGGATGCCCTTTCCCCATGTGGTCCTAGCGACCAAGTTAGGTTAGGATTTCACTGTGTGATACCCGTTTCTAGATGACGTTTGATGGTAGTATGAACTCATCACGATTTGGTTATGCCATCATTAGGTTGAGGTCCGGCGGAGGTTGTCGGATGTCCCTATTTGGCCAGCATCAAAACCTGTAATGAAAAGAGGTCTACTATGACATCAGACATCAAATTGTGAACGAGGCGTCATCATGGTAGGAGTCCTTTCCACGTTGACCTTTGGCTAGGCTCCAGATCTTAGGATTATGGGCAAATTAGTGAAGAATCGGGATCCTTGGAATCTATGTAATGTGATCCTTGCAAGAAAGGCAAAAGCTGAGTATTCAAGGTAGGGACTATGATATTTTCCGAGGATACTAATGCTTTGCGGGAGGGTTTGTAATCCTAGTGGGAGCACGGTAGACCAGGGTCTAAGTCTAGGAGGTCGTGACTTTTCTAGATATGCATAAAACCTCATAAAGAAGGGATATGTAAGAGGTTCCCTCCAAAGGGGAGCCCCTGGCCTCCACAATCAATCGGCTAAGGGTCTGGGTGGGAGGTACGTAGTTCGATATTCCCACCGGGTAAGAGCTGTGTTTCCTTCCATGCTGGTTCGCCTAGTGGTTTCCTTCGGGACATGGAGGATGCCGGTGGCAGTGGGTGACGGTTTTTTCCTGCATCGCGGGAGCCTATGAACCCCCCTTCCGACACCACCTAGATTTTTGGAAAGCATCTGAAAGCTTGTGTGAAGCCGTTGTTGCTGTGTACGCGGGTCACATAAAGCTGGCTAAAAGGAGACTGGGAGGTCTTTCAGTTTACCATGGGTAATTCTGATGAAGATTGGGTTGTAAAAACCATGTTGGTAGAAGCGGTTGCATGCTCTCACCGAGATGCTGTCTCTAATTCAGGGCTGATAGTCTCAGTGCTCGAGCCCAGGGAATTTAGATTCCTGGATGTCTCCACTTGAGGTGGTGAAGACATAACGGCTGGAGTAGACTTTATCTATTTCTAAATTCCATGAAATAGATTATAGTAGAGCCTAACTATTGCTTTAAACTATTGTTTACAGAAATCATGACCAAGCTCGACCCCCTTGCCTCCATACTTAATGATAACAAACTTACGGGACCAAACTACGAGGACTGGAAGCGTAACCTAATGCTCATCCTAAGGGTTGGCAAACACACAATTACCCTAAGTACCCCTCAACCGGCCATGCCGGGACCAGATGCAACTGAGGCCCAATTAAAGGAATGGAAAGACTGGCTAGATGCTGATGAGATATGCAAGTGCTACATTGTGGCATCCTTGCAGACCATCCTTCAGAAGCAAGTCGAAGACATGGCCTTTGCTACAGACATGATGCTCTACCTGAAGAAAATGTTCGAGGGTCGTAGTCGAGTAACTCGTTACCTGACCATCAAGAAATTGGTGTCCACGAAGATGGCAGAGGGGATTTTAGTTCGGGATCATATGCTGAAGTTGTTTGGCTATGTGAACGAGCTTGGTTCCTTCGATGTCATCTTGGATGCAGAGATCTAGACTGACATTTTCCTCGCGTCTCTGTCAGGAGCGTTTGAGGGCTTCGTTACCAACTTCAACCTTAACCGGTTAGAGATGTCTAACGTAGAGCTCTTAGCGGCGCTCCAGGCGGCAGAGGACGGGATGAAGGCAGGAGCCCAATCCCTAAATGTGGAGCGGAATTCTTCTCTGAAAGCCAAGGGTAAGTTTCAGAAAAGAAAGTCTAAGAAGCCCGTGAAGATGGGCCAGGTGCAGTTGCAGGTTCCCAAGCAGAATGGTCTGGCAAAGCCCAAAGGAAAATATTTCCGATGCGGCAAGAAGGGGCACTGGAAGGGCGACTGCCGTGCGGCTCCCAAGAAGGCTGAGATAGGTATATCTCAAATCCACATAGTGGAATCCCTTGTAGCATCCAGTTGTTCTCCACTTTCATGGATTGTGGATTCTGGTTCTACTAACCATGCTTGCAATAATTTGTAGGGGTTCAAGGAGACAAGAAAACTGGGTGATGGGGAGATAATCCTAAGCATGGGAACTGAGGCCGTGGCAGAGGCTGAAGCAGTTGGAGATGTCATCTTGCAGTTCCTTGATGGAAGAAGTTTATAACTTAGAGACATACTTTATGTACCGTCCTTGAGACGTAATTTAATTTCTGTTTCCTTATTGAATAATGAAGGTTTTTTAGTTTTATTTGATGCTTCTGGTGTGTCAATTAAATTAAATGGTTCATTTGTTTGTAAAGAAAAGATACAGAATGGTCACTATATAATTAACTCCAATCATAAGCAGGATAACATTACTGAAGCTTGTGTGATTAATTCATCTAAAAGGAAAAATCCCTCAGATAATCCAACACTCTTTTGGCATCTAAGGCTTGGACACATAGCCTCAGACAGGATTCACAGGTTAGTTAAGGTAGGACTCTTAAGTCCAAATGTTTCAGAAAGCCTACCGACGTGTGAGTCTTGCCTGGAAGGCAAGATGACCAAAAGGTCTTTCCGAGCCAAAGGTAGCAGATCTAAGGAGGTATTGGAGTTGGTACACACTGATGTATGTGGGCCCATAAGTGTCCATGCCATAGGAGGCTTCGAGTATTTCATCACCTTCACGGATGATCACTCGAGGTTTGGATACATATACCTAATGCGGCGAAAGTCTGAATCCTTTGATAAGTTCAAGGAGTTCAGAGCTGAAGCAGAAAAGCAGACGGGTAGAAGTATCAAGTCTCTTCGATCGGATCGAGGTGGCGAATACCTATCGGATGAATTTATTGGGTACCTGCGTGAGCATAGGATTGTATCCCAGTTGACTGCATCAGAGACACTACAACAGAACGGTGTATCTAAGAGGAGAAATCGAACTTTGTTAGACATGGTTCGGACTATGATGAGTTATGCAACATTGCCACCTAGTTTTTGGAGATATGCCCTAGAGACGGTAGCATATACTTTGAACTTTATTCCATCAAAGTCAGTACCCCTAACTCCTTGGGAGGTGTGGTTGAAGCGAAAACCAAGCCTACAACACTTTAGGATTTGGGGTTGTACAACACATGTGCAAAAGGACAAGCGAGATAAGATAGAGTCAAAAACTAAGGTATGTCTGTTCGTTGGGTATCCAAAAGGGACAAAGGGTGGTCTATTTTATGATCCTGAGGAAATAAAGGTTGTCCTCTCGACGAACGCCGTATTCCTGGAGCAGGATTATTTAATAGACCATATGCCCACCAGTAAAGTAGCTCTTGAAGAATTGCTTGGTACTGATGGGAGTACGCAGACAGAAAACATAGTGGGAGCCGATGCCACTAAGATTAACGGTACTGTAGAATCGACTCCTATGGAACTACCGTAGGTTCGTCGCAGTGGGAGGACCACAAGTGCTCCTGATAGATACATTGGAGAAGCCTTTATGGTTGATCCAGAGTTTCAGGAGAATGATCCTCTAAACTATGACGAAGCGATGGTATCCACTGACCATGCAGCATGGCAGGAAGCCATGGAGACAGAACTGACATCGATGTCCCAAAATTCGGTCTGGACACTTGTAACATCACCTCACAATATTAAAGCTGTTGGGTGTAAGTGGGTGTACAAAAGGAAAAGAGGTCCGGATGGTACCGTTGAGACTTACAAAGCTAGACTAGTCGCTAAGGGTTATACCCAGCAAGAAGGGATCGACTATGACGAAACCTTTTCGCCAGTGGCTATGCTTAAGTCTATCCGGATCCTCTTGTCCATTGCAGCCCAATATGATTGGGAGATCTGGCAAATGGACATCAAGATCGCATTCCTCAACGGGGATTTGGAAGAAGACATCTACATGTCTCAGCCTCCAGGCTTTATCGCAAAAGGTCAGGAAGGTCTGGTGTGCAAGTTGCAAAGGTCCATTTATGGACTGAAGCAAGCATCCAGAAGTTGGAACATGCGTTTTGATCAGGCTATCCAGTCTTATGGATTTGAACAGAACATGGATGAACCATGTGTTTATAAAAGGAGCGATAAGACTGCAGTAGTTTTTCTAGTGCTTTACGTGGACGATATTCTGCTCATCGGAAATGATATTGGAACGTTGTCTACAGTGAAGGTGTGGTTATCCTCTTAATTTGACATGAAAGACCTGGGTGAAGCGAGTTATGATCTGGGGATCAAGGTAACTCGAGATCGCCAGAACAAGATTCTCTCGCTATCACAGTCAGCCTACATAGATACTATCTTGGTCAGATTCAGTATGCATAACTCCAAGAAGGGACTGGTTCCATTCAGACATGGAATGAAGTTGTCCAAGGATCAGGGTCCGAAGACTCCTGAGGAGAGGGCAGAGATACAGAAGATACCTTATGCTTCGGCTGTAGGGAGTCTGATGTATGCCATGCAGTGCACGAGACCAGATATATGCTATGCAGTAGGTATGATGGGCAGGTATCAGTCAAATCCGGGTCCAGGGCACTGGACTGCTGTGAAAAGTATACTCAAGTATCTCCGTAGGACGAGAGATTATGAGTTAGTTTACTCTTCACAGGAACTGATGCCGATTGGATATACGGATTCTGACTTTGTGTCAGATCCGGAATCTAGGAGATCGACGTCAGGGTTTGTGTTTTTATTAGGAGGAGGAGCTATCAGTTGGAGGAGCGTGAAGCAGGGATGCATCGCGGATTCGACGACAGAGGCTGAGTACGTTGCGACGTGCGAAGCAGCTAAGGAGGCGGTGTGGCTCAAGAAGTTCCTCACGGACTTAGGATGCGTACCGGGAGCTCAAGATCCTATTGTCATTTACTGCAACAATAGTGGAGCGGTAGCACAATCCAAGGAGCCAAGATATCACCAAAAGAGCAAGCATATCGAGCGAAAATACTACATAATCCGAGACTTGCAGAAGCGAGGGGAGGTAGCAGTGACTCAGGTGGCGTCTACAGCGGACCCTTTCATAAAGGCGTTACCGACCAAGGCTTTTGAGAAGCACGTGGATGCCATGGGAGTTAAGACTGTTGTTCCCCGCTAGGCCAAGTGGGAGATTGTTGTAGCTCGTGTGTCCTTAGCGTGGATTTTCTGTATTAACATTAATAAAGATGACTTTGGTTATTGCTTTAATTAGAATACTACTCTGGTATATGATAATACTCATATAATAAAAGGACCCTAGGGAACACAGTAGGCCACTGAGGTGCATGGAGGATCCATGCTTGGGAGACCCAGAGGACCAGTTCTATGTAGACCTAGAACTAGTTCACAGCTTTGGTAATGCCGGTCGCTTCACCGAGAACAAGTTGTTGGCAGGTAGAGGATGTGGTGAAGTCTCCACCACGGGAACGTGGGATTCCCATTCACTTGACCAAGCACGATGATTGTGTTGAACAGGAACCAAGACGGTGCACAGTTCAGTGATTCAGACACTGGTGCAGAAACCGTCTTACTACTATAGATAATCTGTCCTTAACCCTGAGGGACCATGCTCATTGGGCCAACCAGTTGTGTGGTGCTTTGATGTGCCAACGTGTGCGGACCTTCTATAGTCCAATACTACGGTACGTTGGGTTACCCGGCTGGCGCTTGAGTGACATGTAATCCCTACAGGTTATCCGATGTCCAGTGTTGGATGGGTGCGGTTTAATGAGTCAATCTGTCCACACAGTTAACCCAGGCCTGGTGGTTGTCAGTATGACTGACGATGTTCCGGATGCTAGGCATAGCACCGGAAAGTGTATGGTGTTATAGATGACAAGTCATCAAACCCTAGTCAGATGATCGATCGGGATCTGACGGTGCTCCCCACCGCCCGATTCGTATCATGGCACCACTAATAGGAGGGACTAAGGATTATCGAAGTATAGTAGAGAACAGGGTTACAAAAGAGTAACATAAGTTTAGGATCACTAGAGTTCAACTCGCGTCGCACTCTGGGTGGCTACGCGGGTTAATCGGATTAGGGCTGATTAACGGAACTTTCAGTGTGTCACCGAAATAGTTAATCAGGGATCCGGTTGGAGCTAGAGATCCCGAACCCTGAAGGTTCCACCCTGTCGTTGCGTATAGGAATTGTTCCCCGACCTAGTTGGATACGTTGGATGCGAAGTAGCGCGATGGAGCGCAAGCCCGGAGCCAAAGAACCTAATTCACATGTGTTACGGGCCGTAGGGGTATTTTGGTAAATACTGAAATATGACTCAGAACATATTGAATATGGATCTTAGATTGAGCGGAATAATTCCAGAAGCTCACAGGTACTGACGGAACTCGATTCCGAGTAGCGCACCTCACTCAGTCTCACTTTCAGTTTTCCGCTTTTCGTGAAGGGCGTTTTCATCCGGACTTCACGATAGACACCTGGAAGACCTAAATCCGACCCCCCCCCCCCCCCCCCTCATTCCTATCCACCTAGGGGCCGGCCTTAGGCTCCTTGGAGCCATGGGAGACCAGTCCTATAAAGGAAATAGGGAGGGGAGGGCCGGTCCTAACGCTTCTACTCCCTCCCCTCCAAAAATCCGACCCCTAGTCCTCCTCCTTTGTGGTTTTGGCCAAGGAAAAGAGAGGAAGAAGAAGGGAGAAGGAAGAGGAAGGTGTTAGAATTGGTGAGGTCTACAGCTCGTAAAATCTATAGTTTAGCTATGTATAGTTGATAGTATAGGAATGCATATTGGTACGTACCTTAGTACGTGTTCTGATTACAGAACAGAGAGCCATGGCTACATGGTAATCCACTTGAGTGGGAGACTCAAGGGACTGGTCCCATGTAACCTAAATACGTTCACAGCTCTGATAAGGGTTGGTCGCCCTATCAGGATAAGCTGTTGGGATGACAGAGCGTGGGTGTCTCCACCACGGTCATTACCAGGCACAGTGTCTGTGGCCGAATGGAACCAACACGGTGCACAGATCGATGAGCAGACATCGGTGTACTAAACCGTGTTTCTGCTTAGGGTAAAACGGTCCTAAACCCTGAGGAACCATGTCTGGTGGACTAACCAGTTGTGTGGTGCTTTGGCGCACCAATGTGTGAGGATCCGGATGCTATGATCCAAAACCACGGTGTACTGGGTTACCCGGCTGGTGTTGCATCAGCGTGTCACTCCTGTAGGCTATCCACACCCCTAACGGGAGGTGCGTTCCTTGGTCTGACCTACGTCATATTAAACCCTGGCCAGGTGGTCATCAGTTGGACTGATGACGGATCCGGTTGCTCGTCAGAGTAATCGGAGGTACGATGTATGTGGTCAACCTGGAAGGAACCGAGTCATATGAGCACTCGAGTCTGACGGTATTCTCCACCGCTCGAGTTGCGTCATGGCACCAAGTGGAGGGACAGCGAGTTTACCATACTAAGCGGAGAGCAGGGGTATGAGAGAGAATATAGTAAGTCCCGGGGAATTGGAGTGCAGCCTGCGTCGCACTCTGGGTGGCTACACAGGTTAACTCGGACTCAGAGGATCGATGGTACACTCGGGTAGTGTGTCGATCGAGTCTGAGTTGGAAGCCATGAACCCTGGTCCCTGAAGGTTCCACCTTATCGACATTATGTACGGTTCTTATACCATCTCGTCGAAACACAGAACGTAGTTAGAGGAAGCGAGAAGTCCAAGCCTACGCTCCGTGAGTGCTTCGCACTAGTGCACGGTAGATGCGTAGCTACGTGTGTGCACTAAGGGGAAACCCTAGGTTAGTGCAGAGACGCATGTAGCAATTCCTTGTCATAAGTGGACTTTGCCACATGGGTGCGATGCACCGGGACATGTTGCGAGTTGACTAGTTGACTTCACTAGGGGAACCCTAAGGGAACCTCAGAGAATAGTGAAATCACTGGTGCACTTTACTTATGTGTGCCTTGCAAAGTCTCGTACACGAGGAACGGCCAACTAGTGTCATAAGGGCGTTTTGGTCATACCATGCGTCACTATGCACTAAGGGGGCCGGCCCTAAGTGTTGAGAGACTGATCAAGGCCGGCCCTATTGGTTTCAGGAGGTTGCTGCCTCCGATGAAAGGGTCGGTCAAGAGGCGCAGAAAACGGGCTGGTTTTGATCGTTTTCGAAAACAAGGAAAAGATAGAGATAAAAGAAGAGATATATAGGGAGAGGTTTGAATCAGTCAATCCTATCCGCTAGGCTTATCCGTAAGGATAAGGCCGGCCCTATATAAGGCATAGGGATAGAGGGGGGGACGAAATTAATGAGCCATGCAAGCCCTAGGGCCGGCCCAAGCCATGGGGGAAACCCTAGCCACCCTCTCTCCTCTCTTCGCATCTCCTCTCTCGTCTCTCTCTCCCTCGCTTGCGCCATTGGATGGCGACTCGTCTTCCTCACGTGGTGTTTCGTAGAAGGAGAAGGCTCGTCGTATGGAGGCACTCAGAGATCCATCGACGAGGGGCCGTGCATCGTGTGAGATCGGGTGAACTAGAAGGCGTCTCCCGCAACCTTTTGCTGTCCAGAATCTGCACAGAAAATCAGCGTTGTTTCTGCGATTCCGGGAGCTACAGAAGTCCAAATGACGTGAAACTTATTGTAAAAGTTGAGTCTCGAAGTTGGCTACCTGCAGTCCAAATTTCAGCCCAATCGGAGTTCGGATCAGAAAGTTATGGCCATCGTACCGAAGCTATGTCGAGCAGATCCGTAGCCCGTCTCCATCAACAAAGAAGAAATTTGTCGCGGTGAAAGATTCCGCACGCAGGTATGATCTCTAACAAGTAGATCTAACATAATTAGAACATGCATACATGCTAGATTGTTCTTTTGCGTTAGATCGTCGCTAGGGTTTCGCATAGTTGCCATGCTAGATTCATACACGCATATGTAGATCGTTTCGATAAAAATTTTGATATGTAACGCACACCGCCTACGGTCCTCGGACCTTCACTTTGCTTCCGCTGCGGACTTCTACCATGGATTTATTTCCAACAGAAGGAAGGAGAAGGAAGAAAGGAGAAAGAGAAGGAGAAAATCTCGTGGCTTGCCATCGTCTTCGCAACGGATTCCTCCGTCGGCTCGTAATCCCTGCACTCAGAGACGGGATTTTGAGGATTCTTCAATTCGCAAAGGACAATGTGCTATCCGACAGTTTCCCTTGCGATTCAAGTGCGGTTCTTCATCGTTCCGTAATCTCCGGATCATAGATCCATAAGTATGATGAATCTAAACATCTAAGTAGATACATGCATGTCTTCCGTAGATCGTAGTATGCCTCTAGGGTGTCCGCACATATGCTAAGATCGTAGATTTACATGTAGATTATTTTGTATCACGAATTGTAATGAAACATACACCGTATGATCTTCGGATCTTTATTTTTGCTTCCACTGCGACTCTGATTAGCGAAACCCAATTCCAACAGACGCTACCTTTGACACATCGATTTGCATGCCAGTAGACCGACATCCAATGATGCTACCTTTGGCACCTCGATTTGCATGCCAGTAGACCGGTGTCCGATGACGCTACCTTTGGCACCTCGGTTAGCATGCTAAAAGACCGGCGTCTGATGATGCTACCTTTGGCACCTCGATTTGCGTGCCAATAGACCGGCGTCCGATGACGCTACCTTTGGCACACCAGTTTGCGTGCCAATAGATCGGTGTCCGATGATGCCATCTTTGGCACATCGGTTTATGTGCCAATAGACCGGTGTTCGATCATGCTACCTTTGGCGCATCGGTTTGCATGCCAATAGACCAGCGTCCGATGATGCATAAATTCTCGGCTCGGCCAATCAGACCTAAGCCGGCAATATTTCAAGTAGCACTTAATGAACATTGGCCGCTGGTATGTTTGACAGTTAGTGGACACACGGACCGAGTCAGAGACGAAGCGGAGGGCGCCTAGCAGCATCAGCCCGAGCACACTTTCCAGGTGACACTACACGCTGTTTAGATAGTTAATTATGTTGTTATAGAAATTAAGGATAGGTGCCCATAACGCAGCATGCGGGTCCCATCTGACATCGTCGTATGTGGTCAAGTGGACCCTGCCTTGCATGCGGAGTCGTGAGTCCGACGACGCATGCTTAATAATATAATTAAATAATAAATTTTCTGATTGCTTGGACACCGTAAGTAGGAATTCCCTTAAGATTGGAAATTAATAATTAAATAATAATTATCGGGCTTACTCTCTTGGATGGAGTGTGGAGACCCGGGCACACGGGAATACGGGCGAGAGTAAATTCTTTAGAGTTATTATGATGCATGGGTTATGAGCGCGGTGCGAATCCCGGGATAAAACATCAAAATTACTTTATTATCATGTTTGTGTGGTATTCTATCATGTGGAAGTATTTGGATCCCGTGCGTGCAAGGGCCGTGAACCACCCTGCGCGCACAACCGAAGATCAGTAGGCTAAGGGGTCACGGGCAGGGGTTGTGGCAAAGCCAATAGGTGGTGCCCTCGAAGAGGGATTGGCCTAGCAATCCTGTCCTGGGGTAGTTGAAGCCCCCAAGGAAAGCAAGTTGGGCGGTAGAGCTCCATCGTGAAAGACGGGAAACCCCTTATGATCAAATGGGTGACTTTGCGCATGGTGTCGGAGTATGTGCGGCGAGAGAGTTGGCCCTCTACATTGAAATAAAAGGTCCTATAGTAATGCTCGACCGGGGGCAGGATTAACAAAATATCCGGGGTTCACATTGTGGGTGTTTAATTTTATTAATTGTATAATGATACTCTTAATAACCTAGTGACAGTAGAAATTGTATGCAAATGTAGAAAATGCATGGACATCTAGGGCATGATTGAGAACATAGTTGGACAACTAGGCTAATCAGTAAACTGTTTATAAAATATGGGCGTCATTAGTTACCTAGGCAGTTAGCTTGTCACTAGCCATTTATTTGGCTAATCTCCCAATTCATTTTGGGGGCTACTCATTCCCACGAGTAGGCTCTTCTGCAGGTTCGGAGACTCAAGGGTAGCCGCAGCACGAGGCCAGCGGCGGAGTTAGGACGGTGGTAGAGTTTAGATTTCAGTATGTAGTGTAGCAGTACTGTTTCTTTCTGGCATTGTAAACGATCTAAGTTTGGCTTAGTGCATGTTATTAATGGCAATGATACAGCTGTGTTCTTTTGGGTAGGTCTCTCCTCAAGGCCCCAAGCTTAGGGTAGCTCACTATAAAAAATATAAGTTATAAAATGACCTAATTGACTAGCCCCATAGATAGGACCTTTAAACCAGTGCCGTGTACTGGAGAGTGGGCGAGGCTACTCGGCTCGCCGTCAGAGGCTTGAGCCTCGTGCTCCCTTAAGAGGAACTTCTGTCAGTATGTGGGGCACCAGCAGGCCGCGCATGCTCAGAGGATAGCTCGGTTGAGGGTCGAGCGTGATCATCTCCCTGTCGATGAAACTATATCTTTATATTTTCTTTCAAAATAAAAATCTTTTCATAAAAAGTAAGTTTTAAAATATTCCTAGAGAGAGTAGAAGCCCTGTGAGAAACCCTAACTGGAGTAAACAGTTGACCAAACCCTAAATCCCTTGGTTTTTCTCAATTCACACCCGAGGGATCGGTTCCGGATTTCTGGGGCGTGACACTCTTTGCCCCCGATCTGTCTCTCTCTCTCTCCCCTCATCTCTCTCTCCTTTCCCTCGATCTCTCTCTCTCTCTCTCTCTCTCTCTCTCTTTATCTTCTTCCGTCTATCTCTCTCTTTTCCCCCGATCTCTCTCTCTCTCTCTTGATCATAGCCGTCCATTGAAGCGAAGCCATCGCAGACCCGACTTGACCAGAATCCACTGCAGTCGTCCGTTGAAGCCGTCGCAGACCCACCCGACCCATTGATTTTTAAACGGGTCAGAGACAAAACCCGAACCCGAACCTGTTTACTAAATGGGTTAGTCGTGTCGCCTTTTTACGACCCGAACCCGTTAAACCAATACCCAGAGCTGCTAATTTTGTGGGGGGTCTGTCGTGTTAGGTCCAAAATTACCATCTCTATCTCCATCTCTCTTTCTTCCCCCGATCTCTCTCTTTCTCTCTCTCTATCTCTCACACACACTCTCTCTCTTCTTTCTCTCTCCGGGGGGGGTGGGGTGGGGGGTTTGGTCGAGTCAAAGGTGCCTGCTTCGTGCCAATCGGCACAGGCATGCACTATATATATACTAGTAATGCCCGTGCCTATCGGCACGCACATTCAGCGAGAGCGTGACAAAATTTTGATGGCGTGACAAAATTTTGAGAGGAAAATATTTTAAGGGTAGCAATAATAATTTAAAAGCGGTGATAATATTTCGACAGGAGCAGAGATCAGAGAAAGAGAGAAACAGTCACGGGCTTAGAGGGATCGCGGGACAGGAGCGTGCCTGGGTCGTGGGTTTAGAGGGATTGCGGGACAGGAGAATGTCTGGGTCGCGGGTTGGTTTCAATCTTTAGAGAGGAGGGGTTGGTTTTCATCTGGAGAGGGAGGAGAGGGAGGTGGGAGTTATGGCATTGAATCACAGATGTTCGTTTAATCCAGACCGGACGGGCAATCCGATTATGGCAATCCTGATCATGGCTTACAATCCAGCTGTCCAATTGTAGGGAATGAATCATGAGCTTATCTTTAGGCAAATGAATCACATCTGTTAATCTGTCTCTTCATGTTTGTCCCCCCCACAAAACCCTATATTATTAAAAAGTTATTTAGAAGCTCAAGATTGACTAATAACCCCACCAAACTCAACATGAATCCAATCAGCTCATTACTTGGACATACACACCTAAAGGAAATACTTCAACCGTCTACATTACAATCGAGAAAGCAAGCACCACATGTATTTAAGTGATGCATATATAAAGAATATAAGCAACAATCATTTTGAAGACATTTTTAATGAAGTGTCACCATCAAAATCGAGTCAAATATCCAACATGTTGCATAATTTGGTTTTCCACTGGAAACCTTAAAGAAGATTACTGGGAGTTTCCTCTCTCATTCAAAATTTTGTTGAGGTCTATATCCTCATAGAAATGCTAAAAGAGTTGTTTGGCATATTCTTTCTATTTTATTCTTAATTGGCAATGTGAAGCCCCGTAATTTGGAGCAGCAAGAATAAAATTCTTAATTGCTCATTCATAAATCCATTGACTAATAAATAAAAATTAATTGAACTGGACTCTTTCATAGCATATTGTACAAACCCCCCCTCTCTACAAACAACACACATACACACACATAAATCTACAGTAACATAAGAGGCAACCTTTCTCATGATTGAACCAATTGCAATGATACAGATCATCATTAAAAAAACAAAAACTAAAGATCAAGAAAAAAAATATTTTTTAAAAGAATTTATTACATTGAAAAATTGGTGGATTTGACAAAACAATTTACAGGTTGCCCGAGGGTATCGGAAAGGCATCGAGTAGGTCGCACATATTTCGGGAAAAAAAATTAAAGTCTCCCTTCCACACATTTGATTTCGGAAGAATGGAGGATGTCAATGACCTATTAATCTTTGTTATCTGATTTATGGTAGATCGAAGAGAATGTAAAGGAAGTAAATATCTTTGATTTTAAAGATCTTTGTGGGTTGAACATTAAAGGTCCAAACACCATCAAGTTTTTTGATTGAGTTACAATTAAATCTAGACCGTTGTAAAAAGTTTGATTTCTCATCCCTTTTGCGTCTGCAACTATAGTATATAGTTGTAAAAAGTTCTTAGTGAAACCATCTATCAAGCATCAACAAAAGAACCTTACAATGATTTCAAACCTCGATATGACGGATATTTGAGTGTTAAACAGAGAGCCATATATCTTTAGGCAAGGTTTTGAAGATAGAAAACAGAGAACCATTTTTAAAAGGGTTATTTTGACTTTGCCCCCCAAATTTTGCCTTGAATTAAACTTTACCCCCCACAATTTCATTAATTAAACTTTACCCCCCAAAACTAACTGTTCCGTCAGCTCACCATCTCAGAGAAATGGTGAGCTGATGGAAAAGAAATAAAGTTTTGGGGGGTGAGCTGACGGAGCAGTAAATTTTGGGGGGTAAAGTCTAATTAATGAAAATATGGGCGGTAAAGTCTAATTCTAGGCAAAATTTGGGGGGCAAAGTCAAAATAACCCTTTTTAAAATGAACCCTGATTTGATCATTGATCACAATTGAAGACAAAAAAATAAAAGCCAGCTTTTTTGTTTTCAAAGTTTTTTTCGATCTTGAAATAAAACATGATTTTTTTAAACACTACAGATTTTTTTAAACTCTGGTTTGAAAAAAAAAAATACATCTTTTAATTAATCAGTGGTATGATATTGATATGAGTGACCACCAATCAAAAACTAAAAGCTTTGAAAAGATCAGTGATCAGTGACCACAAAAATAATGAAAAAACTATGAGCGTAACACCTAAAAATCAGTGATCCCATTAAAAACAAAAAAAACAAAATGCTTGAGTTTAAAACAAAAAAAAAACAAAAGAATCAATGATCCCATTAAAAACAAACATTCTTGGTCTACCATATGCCTCTACATTTAAAGAAGAAAAATAAACCGTTGTGAGCCATAATTCCTTTGATAGGAAATGTTGGATCATTTTCCTAAAAAAAAAAATATGCAAGATCCAATGATGATGGGAGACATGTTTGTAAACCCATTCCATGGCAAGCTGCCATTCCCATCAGATGTTGTCTCGCCGGCCAAAAATCTGTGTAATGATAGTTATGATGAAAAGTTTGAAGCCTAAGAACACGGTTCAATTAATGTGTTGATCACAGTGTAGCATTGTTTCATATGACACATGAAATGCATTTGATGGAATATGGTACATTAATGTAAAGGCACGAAATACTTTTAATGTACTGCCATTCACTTAAAAGGACTAAAATTCAGATACGGGGTACAACTCTATGTTGAGAAAGGATTTTTATAAAATAAAGAAAATAACAATACTGTTTTGATTTTGGATTAATGGATCCGATAACAGACTTGGATTCATGGATATAATAGCGGAGAATGATGCACCTTTGAGGCCCTCAAGTCAGGCACCATTTCTCCGTTATTCTCCCCTATTCTCCCCAATTGTTGTTGTGATCCCGCAGGCGACGATCCCGACCCCGTCGGCCAATGGAAGAACCCTGCACAAAAAAAAAATGATGTCAAAAAACATACACACACACACACACACACAGAGAGAGAGAGAGAGAGAGAGAGACCCCAACCCGACGGCCCCGACCATCCTCCTTCACCGGTGACGATCAAGTCTCCAGCGATGTGCTAATGTAAAGGCACGAAATACTATTAATGTACTGCAATTCACTTAAAAGGACCAAAATTCAGATACGGGGTACAACAATTCTATGTTGAGAAAGGATTTTTATAAAATTAAGAAAATAAAAATACTATTTTGATTTGGATTAATGGATCCGATAACGATGCAGAAGAAATAAAAATACTGTTTTGATTTGGATTAATGGATCCGATAACGATGCAGAAGGGGAGCGGCAACGATGGCAGCGCCTGTCGGCCGAGGCTGAGTGCGATTCACCGATCGGCAGCACCTGCTGGCTGGGCTGAGTACGATTCACCTATCGGCAGTGCCTGTGGGCCACAACTGAGTGCGATTCACCGATCGGCGTGCCTGTGGGCTGGCCCGGTAAGAGATTAGGAGAGGAGTACCTGCCGGCCGGGGCTGAGTGCGATTCACCTATCGGTAGTGCTTGCGGGCCAAGGCTGAGTGCGATTCACCCGTCAGCGTGCTTGCGGGCTGGCCGGAGCAAGAGTTTGGTGGAGGGAGCTCTGGATCTAGCCCTCCCCGACTGCTGTGAATGGAGATCCGGCGCCCGGCAGATCTGAAACAGAGAAAAAAAAACCCTAAATCAAAGAGAGAGAGAGAGAGAGGAATCATATATGGGGTAAGGGGGGCGGAGTTCGCAGGGGGACCGGCTCTGATATGGGGTAAGGGGGGCGGCGTTCATAGGGGGACCGGCGCCCGGTGGATCTGAAACAGAGAAAAAAAAACCCTAAATCAAAGAGAGAGAGAGAGAGAGGAATCATATATGGGGTAAGGGGGGCGGCGTTCGCAGGGGGACCGGCTCCCGGCGGTGAGCTCCTCCAGCAACCGCGGCCAGGCCCGACCAGGGGGGTGATCGTCGGACTCCTCGAAGGCGGCGCAAAGGCGATGAGGGCAGGGGTCCGAGGCAGGGGTCCTCCGACGAAGTCCAGAGAGAGAGAGAGAAAGAGAGAGAGGAGCGGTGAAGGGGGGGTATGCGGAGGGGGTAGGGGCGGGGGTTTAGAAGGAGAGAGACCGAGATAATGGTGTATTCAACACCTTCCATTTTTAACCTTGACGATCCGAACGGCATATCACCTTCCATTTTTAGCCTATAGTATAATCACAGCTGCCCATTTAATTCAGTACGAATGGACACGATCATCTTTCATTTTTGGAGGGCTAGTCGGATCAATCACAGTTGTTAATTTATCTCTTCCAAGTGAATAGCACTTACCCTAACAGCAATGAACGGCTGTGTTTATCTCTTACGGTTTATCTCTCCACTCAATTAAATGTTTATCCCCCCCACAAAACCCTAAAATATTATATATATATATATATATATATATATATATATATATATATATAGGGAAATGAGTTCCTATGACATGTCATTGGGAGTACCCTATCACATATGGTGAGTTAAACCTTAGAATATTTAGAATGTTCTGAATTTTTATGAGGATGATCACCCTATCTTAGATAGGACCCCCACAAAAAATCGGCTCATTCTAAACCTTATAGAGGCATCAAATATGATTTTCAATTTAACAGTTAAAATGGATGGCCGATAAAGCTTCTAGCATTTGATGCCCCAACAAGTTTTAGAATGCTTTGACTTTTTATGGACATTCTATCTAAGGTAAGGTGATCACCCTAAAAAAAATTCAGCACATTCTAAACATTCTAGCATTACTAATTCACCGTATGTCATAGGGTACTCCCTATGACATGTAATAGGAACCCAGCCCTCATATATATATATATATATATATATATATATATATATATATATATATATATATATATATATATATATATATATATATATATATATATATATATATATATATATATATATATATATATATATATATATATATATATATATATATATATATATATATATATATATATATATATATATATATATATATATAGGGTCGAGATTGGCTGACCCAGCAAATTTTGACTCAGTAATAACCCAGCAACCTTTGATGCACCTAAAGGTTTTAGAATGGGCTGATTTTTTATAAGCATGTTGTCTATGGTATGTTGATCATCCTCACAAAAAATCAGCCCATTCTAAAACCTCTAGGTGCATCAAATGCGCTCTTCAAATCAACGGATTTTTACTATCAATTTAAACCGTTGATTTGAAGAGAGCATTTGATGCAGCTAGAGATTTTAGAATGGGCTGATTTTTTGTGAGGATGATCAACATACCATAGACAACATGTCAACAAAAAATCAGCTTATTCTAAAATCTCTAGGCGCATCAAAGGGTGCAGTGCCACACGTACCGCATGTCGCATTATATATATATATATATATATATATATATATATATATATATATATATATATATATATATATATATATATATATATATATATATATATATATATATATATATATATATATATATATATAGGGCTGTTACGTTGAGCTGTGAGCTACGAGTGGAGAAAATGAGCTGCCCTCATTTTGATCCCCCTAGGAGTTTTGAAATTTGATGAAATTTGGTGAGGGTGTTATCTAGGATAAGATGATCATCCTCACCAATTTTCATCAAATTCTAAAACTTCTAGGGTCATCAAATGGTAGAATCATTATCTACCGTCCGTAGTCACCGTTAATTTTGCTTCTACCATTTGATGACCCTATAAGTTTTGGAATTTGATAAAAATTAGTGAAGATGATCATCTTATCCTAGATAACACCCTCACCAAATTATATCAAATTCCAAAACTCCTAGGGGGGATCAAAATGAGGGCAACTCATTTTCTCTACCCGTAGCTCACAGTTCACTGTAACATTCCTCTCTCTCTCTCTCTCTTTCTCTCTCTCTCTCTCTCTCTCTCTATATATATATATATATATATATATATATATATATATATATATATATATATATATATATATATATATATATATATATATATATATATATATATATATATATATATATATATATATATATATATATATATATATATATAGAGAGAGAGAGAGAGAGAGAGAGATAGAGAGAGAGAGTAGTGATACATTGCGGCGGGTAACGTGCGGGCTTAACGTGCGGCACCCCCTTTGGGGGTATTTTTGGAAAAAAAATTTTGGGGATTGATCACCTACCCTTGGATTGGACACACACAAAATTTCAGCCCGATCCAAGACCTGTAGGCCGTCCAAATGTGTTGATCAATATGGCGAAAAAAATGAACGGCCGATAAAAGATCAACACATTTGGACGGCCTACAAGTCTTGGATCATGTTGAAATTTTTTGGGTGTCCAATCCAAGGGTGGGTGATCAATCCCCAAAAAAAAAATTCCGAAAATACTGTGGGTGCAAATTTTGGCAAGAAGTCTGCAAACAGCGGGACCCACCGGCCCTGCCTAGTGGGCCCCCTAAAACGGCAGCGGAGCCCACCAGCCTTACCTGGAGGATCCCCAGATACGACAGCAGAAACCGCCATTTACCCCGGAATCCCTCTTCTAGAATTCTATAAATAGCAGAGCCTTCGAATGTAAAAGGATCCGAAAATTCTGATATCTATTCTGAGATCAGATTCTAAGAACCCAGAGCTCTGGAATCTCTCAGCTTTCTATCCCCTCACCTCTCCTTGGTCTTCTCTCTGTCTTTGAAGAGATCAAAGAGGCTTCAGTAACACTCGGCCTGTCGAGGTTACTTCGAGAAAAAGTGTTAGTGAATTCGGGTTGCTCCCTATAGCACGGAGACGTAGGCTTCGGCTGAACTCCGAGATCACTTCTCGTGTCAACACTCTCTCTGATTGCATCTCTCTGTTTACATATCAAAAACTTCAACTTCGATCAACAGATCGACCAACGATCTTCGACGTCAACTTCAACTCCAATTGACTGGTGAGGCGAGGTCTTCGGGTCGGCACGAAGATTTTCCCCCACAGTTAGGCGCCGTCTGTGGGATTTGAGCAAAAAGTCCAGCTCTCCGCTACTACTCGATCGGTTGAGCATACAACCAATCTTGATAACCAAACTTCCTCGCCTCCTCGGTTGATCAGACAACTGATCGAACGTCGGCACTCTCGTTGCACCCTTCGCTCTCTGAATGGCGAGGACAAAACACCAGGGTCAACCAGAAGGAAGTAACACTCAACAACAAGCTCGTCCTGAGACTCGATCAATGAGTCAAAGGCTCAACTTCGGACAGCCCCTTGCTGTTCCTGAGATGGGGGTTCGCTCAGGGAATGAAAGATCTGTCGATCGACCGATCGCCCACCCTGCACGACAGTCAATTGGGCAAACAGCCCCCACTCCCGCTGAAGATCCTCCATCGACCTATCAAATTTCGGCGGTCGACTTCCAACTCCTCCAATTGGCGAAGTAAAACGCCACCCTCACCGCTGAGAGGGATGTTCTCAAGAAGGCAGCCTCAGAGGCTGGAATTGCTCTTCCTGTCCCCTCAACTAATGAGAGGATCGATCCGCCACGACAATCTACCCATTCCGAGCAACAGAAGTCAATGGGCATTGCTGCCCTCGAGAGGATTCATCGCGATCCAACTCCCCCTGCTGCCCCGTGGAAGCAAAGTATTTGGGATCGTCTCGACGATGAGTCCTTCCAATCCTCTTCCGGTCACAACTGCGACAAGAGAGCCCCTTCAAAGCCCAACATATCGAGAAGACAACAAATAAGAGGTGTACCCTCGAAGAGTAAAGTTTCTCCATCCGTTCCACTTCAACAAGGGCTCAGATCGGATCTTCGTCACCGACTCCGACCTGCTGATACTCAGAAGCCTGAACAAGACCTCTCGATCTTGCCCATTGATCCACATACAAGTCGAAGGCATGGTCATAAAGATGGGTATTCATCAGCCGGACCTCTCCATCGAAGCCTATTCGATTCAACATTTCCGAGGGGATGGAGAACTCCCACTCTCCCCAAATTCAATTGTATCAGAGGAGATCCAACTCTCCATATATTGGCCTTCAAGCAAGCTCTTACGCCACATGAAGAAGAGAACAACGTGCTATGTCGCACCTTTGCCGGGAGCCTCGACGAACCATCTCTCGATTGGTACCATAATATCTGAGCTGGGTCCATCACCCAGTTCAGTGTTTTGGCCAACTTCTTCGTGCAACATTACCAGCTGAACTTGAAGCCAGAGAAGAAGCTCGACTCTCTCTACCGACTGAGGATGGGTGCCGACGAGAGTCTCCGCAGTTTCACCCGGAGATTCCGCAACGAGCATGCTGCCCTCTCTGGACGACATCTGGATGATGAGGCAATCATGCTAGCTTTCCAGAATGCTCTCCGCTTCGACCTACATATCTACAATGACTTCATTCGCAACCCTCCTCCTTCTTTGGGTTCAATGTTTGATCGAATCCAAAGGGAGATTGAGGTGGAGGATGATCAAATAGCTCGAAAGGGGCGAGAGATAAAGCGAAGGCCTGCCGATCGAGAAGCTCCAAAGTATGCTGCTCAATCTCACAATGCAGAGGCAGCAGCTCCGCCTGCAAATAAGCGGTCAAGGAATGATGGCCGCCGATCTCCTCCAAAGAAGACCACTTTCACTAAGTGGAATTTACCGATCGAGCAGATCCTCGATCGAATTCAACACGAGGAATTCCTCCGATGGCCGAATCCTCTGCAACCAGATACCAAAGTCATCTCTGATAAGACGGTCTACTGTGACTTTCATCAAAGCCACGGCCATTCTACTGATCAATGCCACCGGTTAAGATATCATTTGGAAGACTTGTTACATGAAGGTCATCTTCAAGAATTTGTCAAAGACAGGCAAGATCATACCAACAAACACTGGCAATAAAGAGCACAGCAGCAGCAAACTAGCTCCCAACTGGGAAGGTCCATACATTGTCGAATCGATAGGAGGCAAAGGATCATATCGACTGATCTCGCCAGAAGAAAATAGACTACCACGAGCTCGAATGCTGGACATCTCAAATTTTTATACCCCTGATGTAATTTCTATGCTGAATAAAGATTGCTCTCAAACGTCTACTTGTCCGTTCAAATTCTGAGTTATAAGACAGCGCAACATTCAGTTTCAAACCTTCAAGCAAATTCAAGTTGAGCCAGCTCAACCTTCAAGCAACAAGGTCGTTTAACAAGTTTAGGGCCTCGTGTTGCGACACGACCCTTTACGTGCAAATGTTAAACGGTTTCGGGTTGTGAAACAGCACAACTCTCAATTTCAATCTCCAAGGTCGTTTAACAAGTTTAGGACCTCGTGTTGCGACACGACCCTTTACGTGCAAATGTTAAACGGTTTCGGGTTGTGAAACAGCACAACTCTCAATTTCAATCTCCAATGTCGTTTAACAAGTTTAGGGCTTCGTGTTGCGACACGACCCTTTACGTGCAAATGTTAAACGGTTTCGGGTTGTGAAACAGCACAACTCTCAATTTCAAGCTACCAGGTCGTTTAACAAAGTTTAGGGCCTCGTGTTGCGACACGACCCTTTACGTGCAAATGTTAAACGATTTCGGGTTGTGAAACAGCACAACTCTCAATTTCAAGCTACCAAGAGCTCGTCCAAGCTCGCTCAAGAGCTCGCCAAAGCTCGCTCAAGAGCTCGTCCAAGCTCGCTCAAGAGCTCGTCCAAGCTCGTTCAGGAGCTCATCCAAGCTCGTTCAGGAGCTCGTCCAAGCTCGTTCAGGAGCTCGCCTAAGCTCGCTCATGAGCTCGCCAAAGCTCGCTCAACAGCTCGTCCAAGCTCGTTCAGGAGCTCGTCCAAGCTCGTTCAGGAGCTCGTCCAAGCTCGCTCAGGAGCTCGCCTAAGCTCGCTCAAAGAGCTCGTCCAAGCTCGTTCAGGAGCTCGCCTAAGCTCGCTCAGGAGCTCGCCTAAGCTCGCTCAAAGAGCTCGTCCAAGCTCGCTCAGGAGCTCGCCTAAGCTCGCTCAGGAGCTCGCCTAAGCTCGCTCAAGAGCTCGTCTATGCTCACTCAAAGAGCTCGTCCAAGCTCGCTCAAAGAGCTCATCCAAGCTCGTTCAGGAGCTCGCCTAAGCTCGCTCAGGAGCTCGCCTAAGCTCGCTCAAGAGCTCGTCCAAGCTCGCTCCAAGAGCTCGTCCAAGCTCGTTCAGGAGCTTGCCAAAAGCTCGCTCAAGAGCTCGTCCAAGCTCGTTCAGGAGCTCGCCAAAGCTCGCTCAAGAGCTCGTCCAAGCTCGCTCAGGAGCTCGCTTAAGCTCGCTCAAGAGCTCGTCCAAGCTCGTTTGATCGGCCAAAATCAACCGATCGGTCGATTTTCTACTGGATCTGGCAAAAAACTAAGGTTTTTTGCCGATCACCCAGACCTTGACCGGCTGATTTTAGCCGATCGGTCAAACTTGACCGATCGACCAAAATCAACCGATCGGTCGATTTTCTATTGGATCTGGCAAAAAACTAAGGTTTTTTGCCGATCACCCAAACCTTGACCGGCTGATTTTAGCCGATCGGTCAAACTTGACCGATCGGCCAAAATCAACCGATACCAAGCTCGTTCAGGAGCTCGCCAAAGCTCGCTCAAGAGCTCGTCCAAGCTCGTTCAGGAGCTCGCCTAAGCTCGCTCAGGAGCTCGCCAAAGCTCGCTCAACAGCTCGTCTAAGCTCGTTCAGGAGCTCGTCCAAGCTCGT
This sequence comes from Chamaelirium japonicum, assembly GCA_947650365.1. Lineage (NCBI taxonomy): Eukaryota > Viridiplantae > Streptophyta > Magnoliopsida > Liliales > Melanthiaceae > Chamaelirium > Chamaelirium japonicum. Next base: position 23,109,547 of record OX393552.1, read on the forward strand.
TCAGGAGCTCATCCAAGCTCGTTCAGGAGCTCGCCTAAGCTCGCTCAGGAGCTCGCTCAAAGAGCTCGTCCAAGCTCGTTCAGGAGCTCGCCTAAGCTCGCTCAGGAGCTCGCCTAAGCTCGCTCAAAGAGCTCGTCCAAGCTCGCTCAGGAGCTCGCCTAAGCTCGCTCAGGAGCTCGCCTAAGCTCGCTCAAGAGCTCGTCCAAGCTCGCTCAAAGAGCTCGTCCAAGCTCGTTCAGGAGCTCGCCAAAGCTCGCTCAAGAGCTCGTCCAAGCTCGTTCAGGAGCTCGCCTAAGCTCGCTCAGGAGCTCGCCAAAGCTCGCTCAGGAGCTCGTCCAAGCTCGCTCAAAGAGCTCGTCCAAGCTCGTTCAGGAGCTCGCCTAAGCTCGCTCAGGAGCTCGCCTAAGCTCGCTCAAAGAGCTCGTCCAAGCTCGTTCAGGAGCTCGCCAAAGCTCGCTCAAGAGCTCGTCCAAGCTCGTTCAGGAGCTCGCCTAAGCTCGCTCAGGAGCTCGCCTAAGCTCGCTCAAGAGCTCGTCCAAGCTCGTTTGATCGGCCAAAATCAACCGATCGGTCGATTTTCTACTGGATCTGGCAAAAAACTAAGGTTTTTTGCCGATCACCCAAACCTTGACCGGCTGATTTTAGCCGATCGGTCAAACTTGACCGATCGGCCAAAATCAACCGATCGGTCGATTTTCTATTGGATCTGGCAAAAAACTAAGGCTTTTTGCCGATCACCCAAACCTTGACCGGCTGATTTTAGCCGATCGGTCAAACTTGACCGATCGGCCAAAATCAACCGATACCAAGCTCGTTCAGGAGCTCGCCAAAGCTCGCTCAAGAGCTCGTCCAAGCTCGCCAAAGCTCGCTCAAGAGCTCGCCAAAGCTCGCTCAAAGAGCTCGTCCAAGCTCGTTCAAGAGCTCGCCAAAGCTCGCTCAAGAGCTCGTCCAAGCTCGCTCAGGAGCTCGCCCAAGCTCGCCCAAGTTCACTCAGGAGCTCGCCCGTAGCCCGCTCCGGAGCTCGCCATCAATTTTGACCGATCGGTCTATTTTGATGCTAACATTTTGCAAGCTCCTCTGTATGTGTGACAGGGGGTCGTTAGCTTTGCACCACAAATCCAAGCCAGCCAGATGATCTCTAGCTAACTTGGAGGGGGTAACTGTGGGTGCAAATTTTGGCAAGAAGTCTGCAAACAGCGGGACCCACCGGCCCTGCCTAGTGGGCCCCCTAAAACGGCAGCGGAGCCCACCAGCCTTACCTGGAGGATCCCCAGATACGACAGCAGAAACCGCCATTTACCCCGGAATCCCTCTTCTAGAATTCTATAAATAGCAGAGCCTTCGAATGTAAAAGGATCCGAAAATTCTGATATCTATTCTGAGATCAGATTCTAAGAACCCAGAGCTCTGGAATCTCTCAGCTTTCTATCCCCTCACCTCTCCTTGGTCTTCTCTCTGTCTTTGAAGAGATCAAAGAGGCTTCAGTAACACTCGGCCTGTCGAGGTTACTTCGAGAAAAAGTGTTAGTGAATTCGGGTTGCTCCCTATAGCACGGAGACGTAGGCTTCGGCTGAACTCCGAGATCACTTCTCGTGTCAACACTCTCTCTGATTGCATCTCTCTGTTTACATATCAAAAACTTCAACTTCGATCAACAGATCGACCAACGATCTTCGACGTCAACTTCAACTCCAATTGACTGGTGAGGTGAGGTCTTCGGGTCGGCACGAAGATTTTCCCCCACAAATACCCCCAAAGGGGGTGGCCGCAAGTTACCAGGCCGCAATATATATATATATATCGCAAGTGCACAAGTGCAAGGAGAGGGGGGGGGGGGGGTCAGTCTTCTGTCTAGAGAGAGCAGAGTAGCGCGGTCACTGCATCTCTCTCTCTTTCTCTCTCTCATGCGCGTGCATGCACACAAGCATGAAACGAGGTTGTGGCTACCAAATGTCGTGACGTTGGAGGCGGCAAAAGTGTATTGTCAAAGGCGTTCTCTAACGAAATATTATTGCCACTCTCGAAATATTATTGCTATCTTGAAATCTTATGTTTCCTTGAAATATTGTCTGCACATTATATTCATATCCAAGCAGTTCTTTATAGGATTTGTCAATCCATTTTTGTCAATCCATTTCACTAATATACGAACATGCATCTTGATATTTCTTTTATGTTGGTGTTTTTTAAAATATTATCACTATTTATGAATTATTATTATCATTTTGTGGACTTTTCCGAATGTGCGAAGGGCATGGGCAACTTCAAGAGCGGCCAGTAAATTTTTTCTTTTGAAGGGTGAATTGGAATAGAACAGGTAGTAATTGATCGTATTCAGAGTTCAGACGAAGCCCCCGTTGATGCGGATCACCTGCCCGTTGACCCACTCCGCCGGGTCCGTACAGAGGAACCCCACCACCGGCGCCACGTCCCGGGTCTCCCCCAGCCGCCCCATCGGGCTCGTCTCCGCCGCCCGCTGGACCCACTCCTCGCTCTTCCCCTTGAAGAACAACTCCGTCGCGATCGGCCCGGGGGCCACGCAGTTGGCCGTGATCCTCGTCCCCCTCAGCTCCTTCGCCAGGATCCTCGTCATCGCCTCCACCGCCGCATTCGACGCTGCGTACGCCGCGTACCCCGGCAGCAGAGTCCCCACCAACGACGACGAGAGCGTCACGATCCGGCCGCCGCCCCCGCGGGCAAGTCGGTTCGCCGCCTCCCGGCAGCAGAGGAAGGCGCCCTTGACGTTGACGGCGAAGGTGGAGTCGAAGTCCGCGTCGGATGTGGCGGCCAGGGGCGGGTACTTGGTGTCGAGGACGCCGGCGCAGGCGACGAGGATGTGGGCCGGGGCGCCGAACGCCTCCTCAGCGCGGTCGAAGAGGGACTTGACGCTGGCCGGGTCGGAGACGTCGGCTTGGACGACGACGGCCCGAGGGAGGGAGGAGGAGGGGAAGGATTCGTTGATCTCTGCGGCGAGGAGGTCGGCTTGGTCGGATCTGGTGACGTAGTTGAGAACGAGGTTGGCGCCGAAGGAGGCGAGGTGGCTGGCCACCGCCCGGCCGATCCCGCGGGACGCGCCGGTCACGATGGCCACGCGGCCGGCGAGGGGCAGGGTGGTCGACTCTGCCATTGTCTAGAGAGAGAGAGAGAGAGAGAGAGTAGCGTGTAGCCACGTATTGCTCAGTTTTGTACACAGAGAAATGCCTACGATTTATGCGGTTTGAGCGTCAGCGCAGCAGTCAGCAACGAGGGTATCGCTGTCATTTCCTCGTTAGGGCGGGATCCGCTGCGGCCACTACAACAGGAATGCCAAGGGTGGCACGTCCCAAAGATCACTGCCTGATTGGAGTTGGTCGGTTGAAAAGGTGATGGTGGGCTGCCACAGACAGAAAGTTTCCGGAAACGGATTTCAAAATAATATTTTTTAATAAACGAATCAAAAGTTTTAAAATGCTAAAAAAAGAGATGTTATTCAGAGTCTCAGACCTAAGGTTTTTCCGATTTCACCGGCCGATTGATATGGCAGCGTGCAACTAGTGACTGAAACCCACTAGTGACATTTAAATCTTTTACACCACTAGTTGCATACTACCATGCCAATCGGGCTTAGCGGAATTGGAAAACCTTCGAGCTGAATATCATTGCTCGTAAAAAAAAATACTTACGGTTGTTGAAGTAGTGTACGATTGATTACGTCAGTTCCACTGGCGTAAATGTGAGACATGACCTTCATTTGATCAAAATGTATCTTATGTTTAGGTCAGTTGAACTACCGTAATAGGATTCTTAGCATAGAGAAAACGATCATGCTAAGCCCTACTGGGAGGCGGTCAATGTGGGCAAGATAGTGAGCACATGATTCTTTTCACCCTAGTTTAACTGGTGTAAAATGAAAGGGCATTTTGGTCACAGAAGTTCAGCCTTTTTATTTACATTAGTTGAACCGGCGTAAACTCTCATATTCGACTTCAACTGGTGTAAAGATATATTTTATATATAATTTTAAATATTTTGATCTATTTATTAAACTACTATTATCTTGGTATCCATTTTTGAAAAAAAAAAATATATTTTGTTCCTTCTTATAGAAAAATTCAAGGTATAGAAGAATCTCGACTAATTAGTGTTTCATCTTTGTTTAATCTAGAGCTAGATTATGTGGTTAGGTTAGGGACGTTTACAAAAAAAACGGTTTGGGTTAGTGATAGGTCAGGTTAAGAGTACGTTTATGGCTAGCATTAGGGGTCAGGGTCAGGGTTAGGGTTAGGGTTAAGGTTTAAGGGTTTAGGTTAGGGTTAGGTGTTAAGATTAGTGTTAGAGTTCGGATTAGGAGTTATGGTTATGGCTAGGGCGAAGTGTTTATGGTTACCTTTAGGTGTTAAGGTTAGGCTAGGGTTATTTAGAAATAAAAGGTTAGTGTTAGTGTTAGGTTTAAGCGTTTATGGTTAGCGTTAGGCTAAGTTTAGGCTTAGGGTTAAAGTTAAGGGTTAGGGTTAGAGGAAGGAGTTAGGGGTAGGGTCAAGTTAAGGTTAAAGGGTATGGTTTGGGTCTTAGGGTTATGGTTAGGGTAATCATTTAGGTCAAGTGTTTAAGATTAGTGGTTAAGGTTATAAGAATTTAGGATTCGGGTTAATGGTATGGGTTAAGATAGGCAACATCAACATCGGTAGGTAAGAGGGAGAGGTTCCACATTGTCGTTTTCAAAACCATCAATCAGATTATTGGTCGTCATAACGATGAAACATATGAATCATAATATAAAGATATCATATTTGTTAGCTTCCTTTAGTTAAGAAAATGTTTCCTTGCTATCAAACAGAATTAATCACTATGAGGTTGGGGCTAGGGTTACAAGTAAGTAAACTTTTTTAACCCTTAAAATATGTGTTCTAACATGGGCCTTCCTTGGTATATCTAGCAGTTTGTAATGTATCATCCGTTGTTTTTTAGCTGCATCTATTTGCTAGTAATTTTATGAAAGTTTCCTTTTCATGGTTTGAGATACAAAGTAGTTCAGTCTAGACTCTCATCATAAGTAACCATAGTGTGGAGCAAAAGCGGAAGCGCAGGAGCTCCAAATTTTAATTTTACATCAAGTCAAGAGCGCCTCCGGAGCATCACATGGGGAATCACTAGGATTGGACTATCCCTAAAAGACGCCTTTGGACGTGAAGAGCAATTTCGGAGGAAGTCCCGGTGGTTCGTGATAATGTGCATAAGATGATCTATATTGGGTCTAATGAGATTGTGTGGGCCAGTCCATGGCTAAAACCCATAACCTTGGAGAGTCCTACTGTCATAAGCATGAATGCTTGGAACAGGATTTGAAAGTTATGGATCTCCTTTATGAGAAGAGAGAATGGGACATGGATATAGTTCACACTTTTTTCCATGATGATTTGGTATAGTGAAGCTAGGGATGTGCATCGGTTCGAGACCAACCTATTTAGGCAAAACCCGAACCGATCAATCCTTGATCGATTTTGAGAATTTTCAATCCGATCCAAACCGAACTGAGATTGGAATCCAATCCAATCCAATTAAAGTCAGTTTGGATTGGAGACTTATCCTTAACCTCAGTAGGAAAGGGCTTCATCTTGGCAATCTATATATCTATACTAAAACGGAGCCCTCTCTCCCGTCATTTGACACATGGAGTCCCTTTTGAAGACCATGTGCAAACGTGGTTTTTAATCCAAAGTACGTGAATGCGGCTCTTTAATCCAGAGTAAATGCACAAGAAACTCAGTAAGGAATATATGAATCGCATGGCTTTTATGGTAGACACAAACATCAAGGGGGGCGAACTTACATATCGTTGTTCCTCATATATGAAGGGTCGTTAGTCGTCTGATGCATCGCAAAAAAAAAAAATGGATACATGAACTTTGAGACTTCATATGTTTCGAATGGCGATCGACACGACGGGTAACCACCTATTCCTCTTCCTCCCACCCTTTATCACCTATGACAATTATAAGCTCTCTCTCTATCTCTCTCTCTCTCTCTCTCTCTCTCTCTCTCTCTCTCTCTCTCTCTCTCTCTCTCTCTCTCTCTCTCTCTCTCTCTCTCTCTCTCTCTCTCTCTCTCTCTCTCTCTCTCTCTCTCTCTCTCTCTCTCTCTCTCTCTCTCTCTCTCTCTCTCTCTCTCTCTCTCTCTCTCTCTCTGTGTGTGTGTGTACCCCCCCCCCCCGCCAACTGCATGGATTAGTCTTGACAAGGTTGGGATTCAGTTAGTCTTGACAAAGTTGTATTTTTGTTAGAATGTTTGAAAACTCTGACAGATCTAGGAAGTGATCTTAGTTCTTTTTATTAATCTCAATTTTTGTTATGTCACATAAATTTTGGTCTCATATTTGTTGTAAAAGCAAAGATTTGTTTATGTGTGATATTATTGATGAGTCAATTATTGAAGCAATACAAAAAAAAAATGTTGATCCCTTCACTATTTTATTTTTTGTTCATATCACGTAGTCTATAGCGATGTGATGTTGATCCTGATAAATTTGATTAAGTACACGATGTTCTATGACATTCAGCATGCGACGATGATATTCCCCTTGGTATCACGATGTGATGTCGTTTTTGTCAACATGAGTATCCATCTGCTTTATAGTTATTTTTTATTTGTCATTTTATCAGGTTTTTTCTAGAAATACCTACTTATATGTTTATGTTTTATTTTTCTATTTGAAGCAATCCCATTGCTATATATATATATATATATATATATATGCCCATGTGACATTTTCATAATTTGCAAAAGTAATTTTTAACCACAGAATCAATCATCATTAAACATGAACATGTATGATCCTTTTGTTATTTTATCTTTTTTTCATCTTTTTTTTTTCCTTTTTTCAATTGTTTACGGGCATTGCCCGGGTTTTATACTAGTATCAATGAATTTCATAAGGCTTTGAAGGCCAATGATTGTACTATTCTGAGACCACCTCTTATGTTCAGTATCATGCTGGGGGTGGGAGTTTGGGAAATCTAGAAGGCCTGAAATCGGGAATGTTTCCAAGGGGAGAATGAGCAACCCATTGCCATGGCCAGGAGGATCAGAATTCTTGTTAAATCCTTCTTAAGAACTAATGAAAGCTCTCTTTCCGTGCAGGGCTCGATACTGAAAACCAAACAAACAATGGTTAAGTCGGAGATGCCTGAAGAACATGAAGTGAACCTAAACTTTGATGGAGCGGTTAGCAGGGACACACGAGATGCAGGTGCTGGTTTCGTGGCTAGAGACTCCCGATGTTGGACTTTGTGTTCAACAATGCCAAATAACATTGTACCTGACATTAATTGCTTGATCGCATACCTCGAGAGAAGAAATCACCAGATAGGAGTCGCTGCCACGGACAGAGGGTCATGCGAAGGACCAGTGGGGCAACGCTTAGCCGGGTCGGAATGATGTCGAAGAAGAGAAGGTCGCTTGAGGATGGATCCAATCGATCTGCTCGCGGTCGCCGGAGGAACGTCGCCGATCGCGAGAGAAGGCCATTCATCAGCCGCATAGAGCAGAGGCGGAAGAAGAGGCTATCGCTGGTGCTCGTGAAATGGGGTTGCCGCGACTAGAGGAGAGGTGTTGTGAATGATCTGGCCTAGATCCACAGGAGGCAGAGGACACTCTACCAGAGAAGAAGCCAATAAGAAGCATCAGGTAGCGAGAGATGATGTGTCGGTGGAGATCTAGAGGTGACGACCAAGGAAGTCGAGGCCAACGAAGCACAGAGGGCGGAGGGCAGAGACCATAGAAGGAAGAAGAACATAACCTATGCTCGTGTTGAATTCCTAGCAGGATCGCCACTTAAGGCTGAGTTGGGTTGTGTGACTTGAGTTGGACTTCATATAACTTAGATCTGAAACAACCGTCCGATCCAGAGAGACGGCTGAGATCGAATTCCCCATGCATCTAGGGTTGGAGGAATAGCTCGTCATCGCTCCAGATAAGAAGATGGAAGAAGAGGTCTGGTCCTCCCTTTGACGCGCGACACACCTGATCTGGGGAAGGAGGTCTGAGTTCGATCGGGGCTATGCACTCCAGCGTCGGATCGAGAGGAGTAGGCCAGTGCGCAGACACCGAGGGCAGATCAGTAGCGAGAGGGGGAGGTCGTCCGGCGGGGTAGCTCGAGCAGCAGGGCTCGCACACAGGTGAGGCCGTTCGGCGGGGGCAGCTCGTGCGACAAGGCTCGCACAGGTGAGGGCTGTGCTGCAGGGTCACACAGGGGAAAGGGAGGAGGGCGCTCGCTCGCGATCGAGAGATCACGAGCAGCACAAGGGGGGGCTGACGATCGGTACAGGCAAGAGATCGACAGGGGGCCACAAGTGGTCCGCTCAAGAGAGAGAGAGAGAGAGAGAGAGAGAGAGAGAGAGAGAGAGAGAGAGAGAGAGAGAGAGAGAGAGAGAGAGAGAGAGAGAGAGAGAGGGGCGCTCAAGAGAGAGGAGGAGGGTGCACGGGCACAGTATCCAGGGGGCCTGATCACAGGGGTCGATCGCAGAAGAATAGGGGGGGCGATCACAGGGGTCAAGTCGAGACGGGATTTTTTTTTTTTACTATGCTCGGCCTCTTCGAGGTCGCCGCGCCAAGGAGGAAGTGGCTAGAAATGGAATCTCCGAAACCCTAGGCTGGCTCTGATACCATGTTACAAAAAGAGAGAGAGAGAGAGAGAGAGAGAGAGAGAGAGAGAGAGAGAGAGAGAGAGAGGTAGGGTTTGGGGGGAAAAACTTCTAATATCTTATAGAAGACTACCTCTCCTTATATAAGGAGAGAACGCACACCATTACAATACGACAACGAAGGTGGGACTAATAGTAATACTATATCTTATACTAACAAACCCGATCATCAGTGACTGTCAAAACACTTTTAAAAAGATCCCAACGGATTCACTTATCACATATATTCAGGGAAGGGAAAAGATTGGCCGACTGGTTTGCATCGGAAGCGAAGGAATCCTCTAATATGATTATTTGTTCCCCTCTTTCCTCTTTCTCCCTCAACAGAATGGGGAGCGGGATTCAATGCATCTATCAGCATCACAGCCATCCGCATTGGCACACGATTAGTACCAGTGACGATCAAAAAATGCAAACTCTTCTTCTATAGAGGTTTCCCTCACCTCCTGGGTGTCTACTGTTTGTCACCGGCTTGTTCTCGTTGTACTCCAGCGTGACATGCTTCAGGATGTTGTGTTAGGCACAACCAGTCCACTTGTCTTGCTACTAATAGTCGACGGTCTTTCTAAAATCAACCGGGCCCATCATCTCGGCGACGCCAACGAATTGCCCGCCGATGTTCACCTGAACAATTGGCAGTGAAGCTGTTGATCAAGTTAATCGACCGAGGAACAAAACAAATAGAAATGCACAGCAGAGGAGATCAATAGTATAGCTACCGACGAGTCTTCTCTTGAGCTTCATGGTAAGCAGCATATAGCTTCTTGTTCCCATTGGGAGTGCTCACCCAAACGATTCGACGCTAGAATCCTCGATGTTTCCGGGTGTGGAAAGGTTCAGCCCCTCCAGAGGAGTATTGATGTTGGCCCCAGGTCCTCTGTTCAGCTCACAAAAAGCATCCAAATTCTCATCATGACCATAGAAACCGTTGTCCCTGCCCCTAGGATTGTATGTGCTATCCATAGCTGGCAGTAGTCGACGGTAACTGAGAAGGTGCGGTGCTGCGGATTGAGTTGCTATCGGTTGTTAGGTTCTTCAAACCAGTAAATGGGCGTCACCAGCTACCCCAGCCACCCTATTAACATCGGATGGCTTCGGCTCTAGAAGCCCAGCCACACCATTCTCATCGGATGGCTTTCACTCTAGAAGCACAACCTGAACGTGACAGAGAAAGCGAAAGATGGTCAATAGGGTTCACCGAAATTTGAGTCGAGGGCTACCCTAAAAAGCCAGCTCAACCTTGAGCTTCAAATAAGGGGCGGCATGGCTTTTAGTTTCTCGTAGGGTGTCACCATTTTTATGCTTAATAGTTCTTGCATCAGCAGAAACCGAATTCATGCGGCGCATGAAATGCTGCAAACACAAAAGAGTTTCGAGGGACGAGTGTAACTGTATCATGCCTGTTTCTGAAGCTGCTGTTGCTTTGCCCTTCTCTCTTGCCTCGTCTCGTAGAAAACCGAAATCATCGAGAATGGACGTCTTGCTGGCTTGCTCTTTAAACAGCTTCAGCATTTCAAGTCCTCGCTCGAGCTCTTTAAACCTGCAGAAATCACAAACCAAAAACACAGTCAAGAATCTATCCATCAATACATATAAAGTTGAGGCCTATGTAGCCACCTCCCTCCCTCCATAAATACTTATTTAAGGATGTCCCTCTAATTTGATTGTATGAAGATGGTACACAACTTGTCCCTTGATACTTACAAAAATATAGCCACAGAAATGTGTACCCTGATAATATATAAAAACACACTACATAGATATCATTTGGATCGAATGTACATTACCAGTTCAATCAGATTCCCACACTTCACCAGTAATCTCCGCATGAACATTTGCCACCAGCAAAATGATGAAACCGGTAGGCATCTCGTACAACAATGGCTCGTCCAGAAACAATCGATACAAACTTCATCCAAGTGTGACAGTCGTTACAGACACGTATATTCTTAATAACACGGATGGGTATCTCAGGTGACAGACTAAGAAGCCCGAATGCAACAGCAAGTTTCTCGCTATGGACGTATGCGGTCGGGTCCTTTTGGTCGTGCTCATTTTCGTGCAGAAGGCAGTATCTATCTTGCTTGTACCCTAAAACAACTGCCCTTTGGTTCAAATCATCTAGATACTCGTATATCACATCGGTGAGTGGGTGGAGTCGATCACCAACAAAGAATGCATGGATGTCATTCTTCACCTCAATCCAGCTACGTCCCGGCTCCTTTCTCACCCCTCTATCTTTCATCATTTGCCTTATCCGATCCCGACAATCCCACTTCTTGGAGACTGCATATATGTTCGATAGGAGAACATATGTTGCCGAATCATGCGGCTCCAACTCTAGAAGATGTTGAGCTGCAAACTCTCCAATTTCCATATTCTTATGAACTGTACAGGCACTGAGAAGGGTTCTCCAAACCATAGCATCTGGTTCTACGGGCATATCCTCGATGAATTTTATTGCACGATCCAACTGTCCTGCTCGTCCAAGAATATCCACGACACAAGCATACTGCTCTGGTCTTGGAAGAATCCCGTGCTCTTCCCTCATGGACTCGAAGTAATCAAGACCTTTAATTACTAGACCCACATGGCTACAAGCAGCTAAAACGCCAATAAACGTAACATGGGTTGGCTTTATTCCCTCTTGTTTCATCTGTTCAAAAAGTTTTAGGGCTTCTTGGCCATGGCCATGTTGCGAACAGCCTGTGATCATGGCATTCCAAGATACCTCATTCCTCTCGGACATCCCAGAAAACTCTATTTTTGCGTCTTCGATACTTCCACACTTGGCATATAGTGAAATCAAAGCATTACCACCCTCTATCTCAGAGTCATAACCGGTTTTAATCATCCTCGCATGGATTTGCTTCCCTTGCTTGATGTCCGCCATGTTGGCTGAGGCACTAACTGCAGATCCATATGTGAACAAATTAGCCTTAACACCCACTTGGTCCATTTGCGCAAACACTTTCAGAGCTTCCTCACAGTGCCCACTTTGTGCAAATCCTGATATCAATCCATTCCATGATATCTCATCTTTAGGCTCAACAGTCTCAAATGCAGCATGCGCTTCCATTATCATGCCACATCTAGCGTAAAGGTTGATCAGTGCATTTCCAATTGAAATATCTTTTGAATAACCAGAAACACAAGCCTGAGCATGGATCTGTAATCCTTGTTCAATCGCTTTGATTCCAGCACATGAACTAATAGCACTTGATAATCCAATATTATCTGATCGGATCCCACGACTTAGCATTTCTTCAAATGTTCTGAGAGCTTCTACAAAGAACTCGTGCTGTGCATATCCAGCGATCATGGCCGTCCATGAGACCACATCTTCCTCTGTGAGTTTCTCAAGGATTTCCCTCGCACTCTCCAGCCTTCCACATTTGGAGTACATATCTATCAGTACGCTACTGACAAAGACATTCAGCTCAAATCCAGTCTTTATGGTCAAGGTATGAATCTGCTCTCCAAGATCAAGTGCTCCCGTATAAGTACAAGTTCTCAGTATACTTGGATATGTATACTGGTTGGATTTCATACCCGCGACTTGCATCTCATAGAACAGATCAAAAGACTCTCGTAGACAACCCATCTGGCCATAAGCTACAAGCATCACATTCCATAGCACGACATTCTCTCTATCGGTCATATTGAAAAACTCGTGTGCAGTTTCAATGTCTCCACATTTTACATAGAGGTCGAGTAAAGAACCTTCGATGATATAATCCGAAACCAGCCCAGCTTTCAACAAATATGAGTGGAGCTGCTTTCCCTTCTGAATAGCTCCAATTGAGGCACAAGCACTCAGTAGACTTGCAATAGTCACAGAGTCAGGTTTGAAGCAGGAAAGCTGCATCTCTCTGAAAATTTTCAGTGCACTTTCACCATTTCCAAGCTGTGTGTGGCCCGAGATCAGTGTGTTGTATGTGACTCTATCATGGCGGGACATTTCACTGAACATTTGCTCTGCTAATCTCAAACTTCCACGTCGTGAATACAAGGTAACAAGAGCATTGCCCACGAAAGTTTCGGAGCAGAATCCACACTTGAGAACTTGTGCATGGATCTGTGTCCCTAAATCAAAGGCCTCGATCTTTGTGCAAGCGCTAAGGACACTGGAGAATACATAAGGAGTAGGTATGATCCCGGATCGATGCAACTGGGAGTAGAGACAGACAGCTTCTTCTCCATGACCATTTTGAGAAAAGCCAGACACCATGGCAACCCAAGAAACATTGTCCTTCGCATACAACTCCTCAAAGACCAACCTAGCTGAATCTATGTACCCATTCTTGAAGTATAAATCAATCAGAGGGTTACCGACTATAGAATCAATAGCAAACCCATGACGGATTATCTTAGCATGAATCTGTTGGAAAAAATGGCAATACGCATTATTTCCACTACATGCCCTTAGGGTGCTGGCGAGTGCATCAGGGCTGAGATCGTCACACTCTCTAACCATTCTAGTGAAAAGAACCAGAACATGTGCATACTCTTTTCTACGAAGAAACCCAGTGATCAGACTATTCCACGAAGTAACAGTTCTGTTAGGCATATCATCAAACATTTTAACTGTATCAGCGAAATCACCCAGTTCCATATAAGATTCAATGAGCCGATTGCACAAATTGCCTTCTCCGTCTAAACCCAATTTCAGAATCCTCCCATGAATTCTCTTAGCACCAGCAAGTAAACCCGAATTCAAACAACCATCCAGAAGCGCAACGTAGGTGCTACAGTCAGCCCGAACACCGCGGTCTTCCATCACGTTAAGAAGCAAAAATGCATCTTTTTTGGGCATTCTCTCTCTTGGGTTAGCATCAATTTCTTCATCCGAAGGCTCATCAAGAGCACGACAAACGGCAGAGCGGCTATATGGGGAAGAACTGACTCTACCGACATACCCAACAAAAAACTGTGACGAAGAACACAAAGTAAGCTCTAGAACAGTGAATTACAGGGAAATGACGGAAAAGCTGGACATGGGTTGTACCTTGAGGAGCCTCTTGTGAGGCCTTGATGCCGTCTGGAAGGGAATTCTTCGGGGGAGAAGCGAGACCGAGGATAGGGAGAGAGACCCGATAAGGGAGGATGGTGTGGGGGGCATGGGTATTGCTGGGATCCGCAGAGAATTTGAATTCACACGGCTATATATACGTTGGAGGGAGGGACTGGTTTCCTTTTGATCTCACACCCCCGAGGTAGGCTATCCTGTAGGGTTAAGGTTTTGCTGTCACCCGGTGATTTTGTTCTGTAAATATGATTTGTTTTTCGTAGATTGTTCTAGAGTTCCAAGTGCCTACAGTAACTCAACCAATTTTTTTGGATTTTTTTTTTTATCTTTATTCTTTTTACTTCGATATGTTTTTGGATTGAGTTATTTTTATTTGATTTCTCTTTAGTCATTTGATGAGTTTTATGGTTTCTATTACATTGATTTGAAACTTAACCCTTCATTTTTTTTTTTACTTTGATATGTTTTTCCAATCGATATATTTTTATTGTATTTCGCTTTAGTCTTTTGATGGGTTTTATAGTTTCTATTACAATGATTTTAAACTTATCCCTTTAACAAGAGCCATGTTTTTTATTTTACTTTGGTTTTTAATGATTATGGTGTTTGGTTTTTGGGACAACGAGAAATGTTGCCGTCTCCGTTTGCTACCTAATAATTTTTGTGGGGTGTTCTTTGTGTATGAGTATGTGTGTGTGTGTGTGAGAGAGAGAGAGAGACAGAGTGTGTCACGGTCCTCAAAATATTGCCACCTCCCTCAAAATATTATCACCGTTTTTGAAGTATTATTGCCAACCTTAAAATATTCTCATCCCTCAAATTTTTATCATGCTCTTAAAATTTTGTCACGGGCATTACTAATGTATATATATAGAGAGAGAGGGTTGTTACATTGAGTTGTGAGTTGCGGTAAGAGAAAATGAGCTGCGGGTATTTTGACCCCCCTAAAAGTTTTGGAATTTGATGTAATTTGGTGAGGGTGTTGTCTAGGGTAAGATGATCATCCTCACCAATTTTCATCAAATTCCAAAACTTCTAGGGGGTCAAATGATCGAAACAAAATATGCAGATTTTAACGGTAATTGTGGACGACAGATTTTGCTTCGATCATTTGACCCCCCCCCCTTCCCCTAGAAGTTTTGGAATTTGATGAAAATTGGTGAGGATGATCATATTACCCTAGATAACACCCTCACCAAATTTCATCAAATTCTAAAACTCCTAGGGGGGGGTAAAATACTCGCAGCTCACTTTCTAAACCAGCAGCTCACAGCTCATTGTAACATTCCTCTCTCTGTCTCTCTTTATATATATATATATATATATATATATATATATATATATATATATATATATATATATATATATATATATATATATATATATATATATATATATATATATATATATATATATATATATATATATATATATATATATATATATATATATATATATAGGGGATGGGGAGCCTGGACCTCAGGTGCAGCCTCAACGCTGCACTGGGCTCGGCATGGAAGCCACGTGTCCGCTGATTCGATTTCCGGTGCATTATATCCCGCCCAAATTGTCAGCAATAGCCTCAGCCGCCCGATCTTGTCGATCCAACGGATCGGATTCCACCGGACCGGATCGGGCAGCTGTTACTGTGGCGGCCACAGTAACAGTGCCTTTTTTGGTCTGGACGAATCCGGTCCGTTGGATCCGATGAATCGGGCGGCTGAAATCAATTTCGCGGTTACTGTAGCCGCTACAGTAACCGCGATAATGCTTTCAGCCATTCGATCGCCAGGATCGGGCGGCTGAAATCATTATCGCGGTTACTGTAGCGGCTACAGTAATCGTGAAATTGATTGCAGTCGCCCGATTCATCGGATCCAACGGACCGGATTCGTCCGGACCAAAAAGGCGCTGTTACTGTGGCCGCCACAATAACAGTTGCCGATCCGGTCCGGTGGAATCCGATCCGTTGGATCGACAAGATCGGGCGGCTGAGCTAATTTGGGCGGGATATAATGCACCGGAAATCGGATCAACGGACACGTGACTTCCATGCCGAGCCCGGTGCAGCGTTGAGGCTGCACCTGAGGCTCCCCGTCCCCATATATATATATATATATATATATATATATATATATATATATATATATATATATATATATATATATATATATATATATATATATATATATATATATATATATATATATATATATATATATATATATATATATATATATATATATATATATATATATATATATATATATATACATAGAGAGAGAGAGAGAGGAATGGGATGCTGCCTATCAAAACAGGGTGAATGCTGCCTTCGTGAATCTAAATGTGCCACATGTGCAAGCAGAAAATGCCTAATGGAGAGAGAGAGAGAGAGAGTGGGAGATGGCACAGCTGTACCAGTAAGGAAATATACAGGTAGGATATTGCTTCCTTTTTTGGTGTCGAAAACATATATATATAGAGAGAGAGAGAGCGTTGTAAATGGCTATCTTCTTCTTCTTTCTTTTTTTCCTCTGAGAATCTCTAATCTGGAATGAAGCCCTAAAAAATAGAGCTGCAGCCCTTTGTCCCAATTACAGCGTTCCAATGAAAAGATTGGGTCTGATCGTTTGACCCTCCTTTCAGATCTGGTCGTGAAGATGATTGGAACCCTCCATTCATATCCGGCCGTGAAGTTGACTAGAACTGCTCCTTCTTCTCTCAGATCCGAACCCGTTGCAGAGAAGACCGGAGTTGCCTCTAGCCACTGCTGGCTACCCTCGGATCTAGCTGCCGCGATGGAGACCGGGTGCCCCTCCTCTCAAAGCCGTGAGTTCTTTTATGTCCCCATTCCAATGTTTTTTTGTTTTTTCACAGCCTTGGTGCGGGGAGGACGCGACAGAGGACGGAGTGCGATTAGCAGGGTGGAAGACGGAGGGGAAGGAGATGGTGGTGATCGGATCCCGGCCGGCCGACGTCGGGGTCGTGTGCGATGCACCTGCCGGGGTAGCTGTTATTAGGGTTGGGTGTGATTCATCAGAGCTTGTGAAGGAAGGGCATTGTGCGATTTGGGGTTGTGTACGATCCACCTGTCGAGGTGCTTGTTGGTCAAGCAATGTGCGAATCAACTCGTCATGATAAGTGTCTACCATATGGATAGAGTGTGATGCCCCTCATCACGGTGGCTACCGGCTGGGCAAAGTGCGTTTCACATGCCGGGGTAGCTGTCATTGGGGCTGGGTGCGATTCATCAAAGTGCATGTAGGATGGGCATTGTGCGATTTGGGGTTGTGTGTGATTCACCCGTCGGGTGCCCGCTGGTCGAGCAGTGTGTGAATAAACTCGTCATAATAAGTGTCTACTAGATGGGTAGAGTATGATACCCCTCGTTGGGGTGGCTAACGGCCGGGCAAAGTTCGATTCACCGGCCTCATCGGCATAACTGACAACATCAGAGCCGAGTGTGAGACACCTGATAGGGGTGACTGCTAGTAGGGTCTGGGTCCGATTCACCTCGTAGAGAGTTCTATAACTTTGAGAATAGGACGGGCACTCAGTCTTCACCACGGCCAGGCAATATGCTTCCTTTGAAAGCCAACTTCGGGCTCAACGGGTACCCCTCCCCTCAAAGCTATTGAACTCTTTTCAGATTCAGCCATGATAAAGTTCGGTTGCCCCCAACAAGATGAATTGCATGGAACTAACTATATGGAGAATCAAGCTTTAGTCTCGCTTCAGCTCTGCCAAATTCGTCACCATCACTTGTATCCACCTCTTTAAATTGCCTGTAAATATGATATAAGCTTTTTGTAATTTTATCAAATTGGATGTTGCTTGACTAAGTATGTATACATGAACTCTTGCAATTGTCTGTATACTTTTTTTTCATTGCGAAAAATGTATGAGTATTGTTCCTTTTCTGTCGAAACATATCTAGCTATAGTTTGGTAGGAAATCTTTGTCAATTTACTTTGGATGTATCATGAAATAACGACAGTTGTTCATTCATTCGATGTATTATTTCTTAGTATTACCAATTTTATTATGTGGTTAAAGATGGATGTTTAATTTCTTATCTTTCTTTTACATATTACTTAAACATGGATAACGATCTAATGCCATTAGAACTAAGTGAAGATTCAAGTGGTGAATTAAATATGGATGTAGATTTGAATAAAAATTATGTAGAAGTCAGTGAAAATTTAAAGATTAATGACTCTGAATATGAGATAAGTGAAAAAACCATATATTGGTATGGAATTTAATTCGGAACCAGAAGCTTTTGCATATTATAATATCTATGTTAGAAAGATGGGATTTGCCATCCGAAAAGATATACTTTGTTTCTCAAAAAAAAAAATTGCATGACTAGCCGAAAATTTGTTTGTTGCAAAGGACATAAAGAAAATGATAAACGGAGGGTAAACATGAAAAATCTACGAAGGCATGTTTGAGAATATTGCAAGGCAGCAATGGTCATCAAATTAAATGAAGCTAATGTATGGATTGTCAAGTCTTTGGTGGAAGAACATACTCATGTCTTGGTCACACCTTCCAAAACAGCAAAGCTGCATTCTCATAAGGTTAAGTGTGACGCAACGCAATCACTGATGGTCAAATTTAGTAAAAGCTTTGGAGTCTCACAGATTACAAATGTTCTTAATACGTTAGATCTTGCAGGAGGTGCAACTCTTAATCAACAAAAAACTCGAGATTATCTAAAGAAAATTCAAAAGAAAACACTTAGAAACAAGTGTATGCATGTTATTCAGAACTTCAAAGAGTAATGCGAGAAGGATGTTGACTTTTTCTTCGAAATAGAAATCGATGAAGATTGCATGATGAGAAGTGTGTTTTGGGTTGACGAAAGATCCAGGAGAGCATATGAAAAATTCGGTGATGTGGTTGTCTTTGACACAACATATAAGACAAATGACTTGTCAATGCTATTTGCACCATTCACAGGGGTGAACCATCATGGCCAATCAACTTTGTTTGGTTGTTCTTTATTAGTAGATGAGACGGAGGAATCTTTTATATGGTTGTTTAAGACATGGTTGCAAGCCATGTAGGAAAAAGAGCCTATATCGATACTTACTGATCAATGTCTGGCGATGTCGAATGCCATTAAAAGGGTATTTTCAAACACTCGGCATTAGTTTTATTCATGGCACATTGATCAGAATGAGTTAAAACATTTGAACCAAATCAAGAATAAGAATCCTAGGTTTGGAAGCGATTACAGTAGCTGCAAATATAGTAGAATAATTGTTAAGTTTGAAAATAAGTGGGCTGCACTTATCCACAAATATGAGTTACATGATAACTCTTGGTTGCGTAATATGTATGATATTCGTGATCAATGAATTCAAAGCTACTTGAAATATACATTTTTTGCAAGAATGACTACGACCCAGAGAAACAAGAGCATAAATTCTTTTTTTGATGGTTATGTATACTCGAAGACAACATTAACTGAATTTGTTAGCAAGTATGATCAAGCGCAAATACTAGGATTTTGGTGCGTCCTTTCCCAGCTGTCTGAGTATGCTTGGGCGCCCAACAGAGGCTTAGACAGAAGCATCATACATTCACTATCATACCCATGAAATCAAATGAAGTGGTGACACAATACTTCTCAATATTTTAAGAAAGATTAACAAGACATTGTGATAACATCCTAAATATAAAACATTATAGTTCAACTTAATTATTTTACATTCTGATTCAACTAAACAACATAACTTAACCTAGTCACTCAATTTAAACAACATCCACACACCAATGATGATGGTTACAAAAAACAACAAACGGGAGACATTCTCGTTTCTTCTTTCTTTTGCTTGATATTTTGAAAGTTCTTTCTGCAACTCTTCATTCTTCTGCTGCAGATTCGCATTCCTTTGCAAAAGCCAAACACCAAATTGTCGACCTCGTGCACAAGTCAGTGGATCAACCCAATTAAAAAATCCACAGGAATGAGAAATCTGTAGTCAATATGTAATCGTAAAAAAAAATCATCATAAATAATTAATTTTTAAAACAAAAGAATTTACAATCATAATAAGATTACACTAAGTGATAAATATACTTACATTATAATTTGCACATCCGTAGAAACGTCTTCCAGGATTAATATCAGTAAACGAAGTCCTCAATGGTGCTTTTATACCACAAAAGCAATATGGTCGCATACCCAAGTTACCATGAGAAGCATGGTTGTGGCTTGACTCGATAAGCGAATTCCTCATATTTTCTTTTTGCATTTCATCAGCCTCGGTAACCACTGCAATATTTAGAAGCTTTGCTTATAGGAATCATGATGCAACCCTTTTATGTAAATCCTAATTGAATTGATATGCAAGGAATTTCTATATACTCTAGCGACTATAAATTACAGCAAGTAATCTTTAAAGTAAGCAATTAACAATTTGTGCTTGCAAGTTTAATAAGATCACCTTCAAAACAGTAATTACCATCAAAATAGAATTTAATGACATGATTAAAAGGATTCAATGAAAACTAAATATATTCCTTCAAAACAGGATTAATAGGATTCAAAATAGATCACCTTCAAAACAGAATGCAATCAAAACAGATCACCTGCATCAACATAGGAGTACTAATGAATTGAGAGGGGAGAAGAGAAAAAAAAAAAAGAAAATTATTTGCATCCATACAACCTATAGAATCATCACCCCAACTAACGTTTTGATACTTTCAAAATTTGAAGAAGTCATTTGTGCAATAATACCTACAATGCAAAAATGAACACGAGTCAAATTTAATAAAATAAGGCTTGTAAATGGTTAGAATTATGAAGAGATGTTGATAAAAGAAAATAAAAATTGCAGCACATGATCATCATGGATTATACAAGCACCATATCAAGAATCTATGTCAGGTAAGAGAAAATAACATTTACATGCCAATCTTGTATATCGGAAACAACCTGTACTTTGTGGATTAATAAAAAAAAATAGAGGTATGCTCACAATTTAAAAAAAAAAAAACTAGAGGATCAATCCAGATTGGTAATCTCCATAGAAGTGAACGGATGGTGAAAGAGAGAGAGAGAGAGAGAGAGAGAGAGAGAGCTTACTTAAAAACAGAGGATCAATCACAATATTAGTTTGAGGGTTAATAAAAAAAAAACAGAGGTATGTTCAAACAAAAACAGATTGGTATTCTCTATAGTTGTGAACATATTTTGAAAAACAGAAAAAGAGAAAGAACATACTAACCTGGGATCGATCGAATCTAGATCAAACTCTCTCCTTGGGCTTCGATCTTGTCAGCTGGGGCTTCGATCTTGTCAGCTGGGGCTTCGATCTCGATGGAACAAACATGAAAAAAAAAAAACAGATTGGTAATCCATGTTGAAAAAGCTGAGATCAAACAAACCTGGGGATCCATGATAAAAAAAAAAGAAGCAATCCATGTTCAAAAAAAAAATCGATATCAAACAAACCTGGGGATCGATCTCGATCTCGATCTTTTCTCTTACGGCTTCGATCTTGCCATCAGATCCTCAAGAAGAAGGAGAAAAGCCCAAATCAGAGAAGAAGAAAAAACCTGGGGATCGATCTCGATCTCTTTCTCTTAGGGCTTCTATCTTGTCACCAGATCATCAAGAAGAAGAAAAAAAATAAAATTCGGGTCTCGATAGTTCTTAACGGCCGATGAAAAAAAAAAAAAGAGAGATATGTTCTCACCGTCTCCGATCGATATGCCCTGCTTTTTTTTTGGACGGGGAGATCTCTCTCCGTCTTCGATCGGCCTCAATCTCTCTCACCGTTCATCTCCGATCGACCTCAATCTCCCTCACCGTCTTTGTCTCCTTGGGTTCTCGCAGAGGAGTGCGTTGTTTTGTTGGGAAGACGGACAGCTGGCAGAGAAGAAAGCTGGGTCGCCTCGGGCTGCGCATCGGCTCACTGCAATAAAGGAATTTACTGTCACCGGGCCCATTGAAGCATCACCGTTGATGCATTACTACGGACAGCTGAGATGGGTTGTAAATTTACAACCGGTTTTTGGGTTGTCAACTGATCCCATCCCTATATATATATGTTTGTATATATATATGTTTGTATATATATATATATATATATATATATATATATATATATATATATATATATATATATATATATATATATATATATATATATATATATATATATATATATATATATATATATATATACACACACACACACTAGTGAAAACCCCGTGCCCGAGGGCACGAAAAAAATTTAGATGGAGATGAAAAATATTTTGAGAGCGTCGATAATATTTCGAGGAGGTGACAATAATTCGAGGTCGGCATTAATATTTCGACGGAGGTGACACATTTCTAGATTGGCAATAATATTTAGAATGTGATAGAAATTTTTCAATAAAGGTGACAAATTTTAGAGGGTAAAAGATGATGCTGGAGGAGGAGGGACAACAGGTCCTCTTGGTATGCTCCTCAATTATTGTATTATTACATACTTGCATTCTTCTAATGAGAGAAAGAGATAGAGGTGGCTCCATGCCACAAATCCAAGCAAAACTTTCATTCTAATGATGTTTTGGAAACATAGAGATGAACTGAAATGTTGGGGGTCGGATACTGCAAAAAAGGAAGAATGATACAATGTTGGGGGTCGGATAATATTTTGATGGCACAACAACCTGTGACCCGTCTGTTGTTTGTCTGACTAAAAATGACTGCTTATTTGGTTTCCTAACAGGTTGGAAAAAGTGTGGAATTTTTCAACTTTATTTACCAAGTTTTCATGATGCATTATATCCTTTGCCTAGTTTTTGTAAGAAAACTGTTATGGACATGCAGGGAAAGAAGATAAAGTGCTCAACTTCTCAAGCAAAGCATCGGTTATTCGTTTGAAATTTCCCTAGAAATTGGGTAGAGGATGATTTGAAAAAGGTAGTGACAGGCATCAGCCCTGGAGTAACTAAAGTTGACTTGATGAAGGTCTCTCCCTCTCTCTCTCTCTCTCTCTCTCTCTCTCTCTCTCTCTCTCTCTCTCGTGCGCGTGCATGTACTCACGCACACACAGTTAACTGCATTTGATTTTTACCTACTCAGGATCAAAATAATTATAGTCGCAACAGAGGATTTGCGTTCATCGAATACTACAACTAATAAGAAATTGACGGTGATTTGCTAATATAATGACACATGTGACTTTTATGTCCAAATTTTGTTGGTTGTAATTTTCTTATGCAACTTATTCTGAACTTGTTTCTGTTCGTTAACAAATCAAGCTCTTGAGTGTTCTCGTGCAAAGCCTCAAACTGACAGAAAAAATAAAACAGGATCTTACAATAAGGTTCTCTGATACCAAATCAGCCACCACTCATTGGATATGGCGTAATGGGGGATGCTTAGGTGCGGTCTGCGGTCTGCAGCCATCCAATGCACCACTCTGTGCATCCGATGCACGCGGCGGGTGAATTGGACGGCGGCGGACACGGAGAGAACACTTGGATTAGATAATAGGGTTTGCAAATCAACCCCTCAAATTGGATTAGATAATAGGGTTTGCAAATCAACCCCTCAAATTAAGCAAAGATCCCGTCATCTCTCTTGTCGGAGGGGACAACCCTAAGACGACCTGACCCAAGGCCTCACCCATGCTGTGGTGGCATTCGATGGTTACTGACTATTTTCAGCCCCTACCAACATGCAAACAAATGATTGTGAGGATACAACCTGAATACAACTCGATCCAAGGCCTTACCCATGCTCTAGTGACATTTAACATCTCTTTCTCTCTCTCTCTCTCTCTCTCTCTCTCTCTCTCTCTCTCTCTCTCTAATGAAGGGAATAACCACTAAACGAACTGACCCAAAGCCTCACCTTTGCTTCGGTGGCATTCAACTATAGCCTGCTCATTTCAGTCCCGACTAACATGCAAACAAATAACTGTAAAGTTACAACCCACAGACGACTCGACATAAGGCCTTACACATGCTTCGATGGTATTCGATGGCTGTAAGCTGATTTTAAGCCTGACCAACATTTAAACGAATGACTGTAAGGGAACACACAACAGGCGCTCTGGCAAGCGAGCGAGCGAGCGAGAGAGAGAGAGAGAGAGAGAGAGAGAGAGAGAGAGAGAGAGAGAGAGAGAGAGAGAGAGAGAGAGAGAAGGGGGGTGCACAACGAACGATTTTTTGCCCCAAAATAATTCAAAACCAGTAATGAAACTCCAATTAATTTTTTGTTTTCCATTGAATTTATTCATATACATACATAAGCAAATCATACTTGATGCTCCTAGTAAAAAGGAGATAGAATTAGTAGACAAATTGTATCAGAACAATTCATCAGTGGATCCATCCTTACAATTATCTGGTCATTGCATAAAAGCAACTTTTTCTTTATGCGCCCATCGCTCAAGTCCCGCTACCAAAATCAAAGAAACCCACAAATGGAATGGGTGCATCGTATGGGTGCAAACACACCGATGTGTACATAAACCATGTACAAACAGAAGAGTTTACATACAAATACATTTGCATGCAAATGAATGCATAAACAGAGAACACATATTGTGACAAAGAAATGCTATTAGTTTAAATACTTACAACCCTCATAGCTCTCGATCCATTTGTTTTCTTACAAAAACAAAACACAGATATTGTGTTTAGATTATAATATACAACAATTTCTTAAAAAAAGCATTAAAAAAATATATTTATAAAAAACGGTCCAAAATTTCTTAAATTGTTGAAAAAGATCTTACCCGTCTATTGTATAGGCGATCCATTATTTTTTTGTTTTTTTTAACCCCGGCTGATGTACACGCAGATAGCTTATCTTATAAAAAAAAATTATCCCGCCTGTTGTACAGGAGGATAGCTTATTTTTTAAAAAAATAAAAATTACCCCGCCTGTTGTACAGGCGGGTAAATAAAGCATATATTACACTTTGCCCCCTTGAAGTTTAGCTCATAAACATTTAACCCCCTGGTGTTTATTTTGTTCCAAATTACACACTAAAGTTTGGAACAAAATAAACTACCGGGGGGTTAAGTGTTTTTAAGCTAAAATTTAAGGGGGCAAAGTGTAATTTATTTTTTTACTCGCCTGTACAATAAAGGCGGGGCAATTTTTTAAAAGGGTAAATTACACCTTGCCCACCTGAAGATTGGCTCAAAAACACTTAACCCCCCTATAGTTTATAAACTACGTTTTGCCCCCTTCAATTAAGTTTTTATCAAATAAAACTTACCAAATAAGAAAATTAAGTAGTTGACAAAAGAAGGATATTGTGCTAACATTTCAAACTTTATAGTGCAATTTGGAACAAAATAAACTATAGAGGAGTTTAAGTGTTTTTGAGCTAAATTTCAAGAGGGCCAAGTGTAATTTACGCTTCCTTTAGCCGCCTGTACAACAGGCGGGGTAAAAAAAAAAATTTGTAAATAAGCTACCCGTCATTACAACAAACGGGTTAATTTTTTTTTTATAAATAAACTACCCGCCTGTACAACAGTTGGGGTTAAGAAAAAAATAAAAAAGTAATGAATCGCCTATACAATAGGCGGGTAAGATATTTTTCAACAATTTTAAACATTTTGTACCATTTTTTATAAATATATTATTTTTTATATTTTTTTTAAGAGATTGTTGTATAATATATAACATGCGTATAAAAAAAGCAAAAAAAAACATCGACCTAAATAAAACAAAAGCACAAATAGTTTGGCCTTGTAAAAAAAGGGTTATTTTGACTTTGCCCCCCATATTTTACCTTGAATTAGACTTTACCCCGCAAAACAAACAGTTCCGTTAGCTCACCATCTAAGAGAAAGTGTGAACTGACGGAAAATAAATCAAGTTTCGGGGGTTGAGCTGACGGAAAAGTTAGTTTTGGGGGGTTAAGTCTAATTAATGAAAATATGGGGGGTAAAGTCTAATTCAAGGCAAAATTTGGGTGGCAAACTCAAAACAACCTTTAAAAAAAAAGTACAAATAGGTAAGATGTTTTTTTCTCTCTCCATCCTATTTTCATCTATAGGTACAGGGAAAGAAAAGAAGCTATTAAGAGCACCAACTATCTCTGTACATGAAAAAAAGAAAAGATAAAAAAAAAAGATAAAAAACAAAGGTAAGAAAGAATGTTTCCTTTCTCCAGTGATTCTCCGGGGATTACTTCTCTTCCTGATGAAATGCAAAGTAAGTGTAATCAATACCTAAACCCTTGGGAAAAAAAACACACACGCACCCACAGATTCAAAGAGAGAGAGAGAGAGAGTGTTACTTGCCTCTGCCTCCCCCTCTACGTTGATAGTTGGAATACCTATGATCTGAATGGGGAGAAAAATGTTTTTTTTTTAATTGGAGACAGGATCTAGGTATACTGTTGATACTCACCGTTTCAAACGAATTCCTTTTTCTCCCCATTGAGATCACAGCAAGAGAGAGTGGGTGAGAGGAAATTGGGACTATTTACATACCCTCTTGCAGTTCGGTGACAATTCCGATTCCCCCGGCGATATCATGTACCTGTAATCAAGAACAAAAAATCAAGAAGTTAGAGAGAGAGAGAGAGAGAGAATGTATGGTCGCCGGTGTCAGTGTCGTCGGAGTAGCTCGTGGTCGTTGGAGTTGGCGTCGTAGTTGGTGAACTTGAGATTAGAGACGTTGTAGAAGCGCTCGTAGGCGGCGAAGTCACTGGCCCCACCGGTGGCGTAGCTGGTGAAGTTGTTGGTGACGACGATGCCACTGGGGTAGTATAAGGCGAAGGAGTCGTTGTGGCTGGCGGAGTCGCGACTGTAGCGGTGGAAGGTGTCGGTGGGGACGTTTAGGCCGTCCGAGTAGCTCTTGAAGGAGTCGAGGCCGCCGCCGCGAACGGTGCCGTAGGAGACGAAGTTGGAGTCGGAGGGGTGAGAGGCGATGGAGGACCGCAGGGCTGGTGCGCAGAGGAGGCGGGAGGCGGCGCAGAAGACGGGGAGGCGGGTGGTGGCTGATCACCCGGGTCAGGTGGTCAGGAGACAGTGGTGGACCGGGTTGGGGTGGGGGCTTATCGCAATCCACCGGCCATCGGAAGGGACCAAGCCGCCGCCGCGACCGGTAGGAGACGAAGTTGGAATCGGAGGGGTGGGAGGAGAGGGAGGGCCGCAGGGCCGGGGTGCAGAGGATGCGGGCGGCGGCGCAGAAGACGGGGAGGCGGGCGGCGGCGCAGAAGACAGGGAGGCGGGCGGCGGCGCAGAAGACGGGGAGGCGGGCGGTGCTGATCACCAGCTTCCTTCGACGGCGACGGGCACAGGCGACGGGCTTTCGAGCGAGAGACGGGACGGCGACGGGATTTCGAGAGAGAGACCGGAGGAGGGAGAGAGACTGAAAGGGAGCAAGAGAGAAATGGTCTCTCTCCCTTAAGCTTTTCAACCGGCTCTCTCTCTCTCTGCTGTATTCTTCTCAACCGGATCTCTTTCTTTTTTTTTTATTGGTCAAATCTCTCTCCCTTGGGGTCATAATGGGTGACGTAATTTAAGGAGGTGCGATTTACCAAGCAACACCCGGTTTACAGTGCACAGCTGTCCTCTTATAAATTTGGTTATACACGATGGCATCAATCACACCATCCACTTGTCTTCTGTATGGACTAAGTGCGATTCACATGAGTAGGTTTGTATTAATAGGACGGCCAAGATGCCAAGCCATCCCCTTTCAAAGTTTGAATTCAAATTTAAAAGGTAGAAATACAGGAGGGAGATTTGAATTCAAATTTTAGAAACGAACGACTGTGATCAAGTCTCCCTGTTTATCCCCCTTCTCTGCATAAATCTCAGCCGTTGCTTTGTCTCAGTTCATTTGTCCCCCCCACAACCGTTGTCCTTTATTTTATATATATATATATATATATATATATATATATATATATATATATATATATATATATATATATATATATATATATATATATATATATATATATATATATATATATATATATACTAGTAAAAACCCCGTGCCCAAGGGCACGAAAAAGATTTCGAGCACGACGGAAACATTTTAAGGGCAGTGATAATATTTAAAGGGTGGCGGCAATATTTCGAGGGAGACAATAATTGTTCATGAGCAACAATATTATTTCGAGAGGGGGGATAATATTTCAATGGTTGCAACAAAACATTTCGAGAGCAATAACAATATTATTAGGGGGTCCAATAATTCGACAGTGGCAATAATATTTTGAGGGTGGCAACAGAACCCTGACGACTGCCGACCCCACTCAGCCCGATTGCCATGCAAACTAACGATATTGAGTAAACTACCAATTTTAAAAACTTTGTGTAATTTTCTATTCAAATTATATGCTCTACAATCTCAAATGCATCATTTCCTATTCAAATTATCAAAAAATTTGTCTCCTTGAGGTTCTTACGTACAACAGTATGTAGATACCAGTGTTGAGAATTCATATGTATTTTTTTCCTATTTACATTCACCATTCATTCATTGTAATATTAAAGTGTTTAGAAAAAAAAGCCTCGGTTTAAAAAATCTGATTTAAAAAAAAAAGAAGCCTCGGTTTAAAAAGATTTCCAGGATGACGAAAATATTTCGAGGGCAGTGATAGTTTTTAGAGGGTGGCGGCAACATTTTGGGGGTGGCAAAAGATTTTTAGGGCGTGAAAAAATTTTAAAGGAGGGGTCAATATTTTAAGGATGGTAACAATAATTTAAAAGTGGTAATTTAAAAGAGATGATAATATTTCCATAAAAGCATTTTGGCAAGGACACATACATTAGTTGGGGGCGACAAAATTCACTAATAACACAACTGCACTAATATTTTGTGTGAATGGACTCACGGACTACGTCGTATGCTCACAATATTTTGATGTAGGTGGGCCCCACTGATAAATCACATTCAGCACTCCAATGCATACACATGAGTGGCTCGAGTGCGATTTATTGGTGGGGCCCATCTGCATTGAACGTCTGTGTTTATACAACACACCGCATCAGATTCATACATCCACCTTACAATAATATTTTGAGGGTGGCAACAGAATCCTGACGGCTGTTGACTCCACTCAGCCCGACCGTATGCAAACAAACGATTGTGCTGAGGTATTAACTCGAAAACCCCATCATCTCTCTCTCTCTCTCTCTCTCTCTCTCTTCGCTGAAGGGGACAACTCCCAGACGACTCGACCCAAGACCTCACCCATGCTCTAGTGGCATTAGATGGTTGTCAACTAAAATCATCCCAGACTGGCATGCAAACAAATATTTAACGTACGATACAATCCATAGACGACCCAACCCAAGGCCCCATGCACCCATGCACGCTCTGGTCATTTGACGTCTGACATCGCGCTCTCTTTCTCTCTCTCTCTCTCTCTCATAGTCGGTGAGAAATTCTTCGACGGTGGCGCGGCACCCACATTCAACGGGGACGTCCACATTTAGTTGTGGCACCCATTTCCAACAGGGCGATTATATTTTGTAGCAATCACCCCCGTCAAAAAAGGCCGTAGCTAACGAATGACGTAAAGTTGAAGAATGACGAAATCTACCACATGGGCTACTAAAGGGTGTAATAGGGCTACGCTTGCGACCAGAAGTATGTTACACTATTATTGCACATGATATTCCACTTTAATGGCTCATGTTATAAACCTCGATTGGACCGTAAGCAAGTATAGCGTTCCAGTCTATTTGGAAGTATGTATTTCCTTTACTGTATTCTAGTCAATTACCACACCCAACAGGGTTATAGAAAGTAAATTTTATGAATGTCATGATCGATATCACAGCCGTGCGACGAACGATCGATTCATTGGGACGATCAAAAGAAAACAACTATGTTAAAACATACAGATCGAGCATCAAAAAAAAATCCCATACCTTCAGTTGAAGGATGACTGATGGTCCATTCGATGCACAATGTTGTTATGGTTTTTGAAAAGAAAGAAAAGAAGGAAAATAAAGGAAGAAGAGGAGAATACCCACGTCTATGAATCCACTCCTTTAGAGTTAGTACCTTCTTCGAGTCATAGAGGCGCTTGTTCTCCAACATTGTAGATTGATATCTTTGAACTTAGTTGCCCACCTTTTGTCAAACATGTGGACATTGCCTACAATTGCCACCTAGCTGATGGACTTCACTGCTCCGACAATCACCTGTAGTTATTGCATCTCCCTTGATCACCGAGGACCGCTCCCCCTCGCAACCGATCCCAACCAACTTAAGATAAAACATACAAATGGGAAAGACCAATGTGTATTCTACACATTGCACCGTCCTCGGCCTACTGCACCGTCCTCGGCCTACATCACAAATGTTTGCATTGGTCTTGTATCTCGAAGCTTAGGTAACCTTTTTTTTTTTTTGCATTTGCACAGGAAACCTTTGCAAATAAAAATCTGATTTAAAAAAAAAAGAAGCCTCGGTTTAAAAAATCAGATTTTTGTTTGCAAAGGTTTCCTGTGCAAATGCAAAAAAAAAAAAAAGTTACCTAAGCTTCGAGATGCAAGACCAATGCAAACATTTGTGATGCCCAAAAGAAGCAATGGGATCAGAGAGAGAAGAAAATTCTGATTTTAATTAAAAATCAGCATATCATATCATTTGCAAAACCAATGTTAATCTCGGATCATTACTTTGTCTCAAGCTCAGATCATTGGTCTGAGCTTGAGCTCAGATTATTGCCATGTGGCTCCATGCCGAGAAGCAGAACCCATACAAATATTTGTAAACAAAAAGAAGCAAAAAAGTATAAAGAAAAGAAAAATTAACATTTGGAAAAAAAGAGCACAAATGTAATGCCCAAAGGGCACAATGTGACCAGAGAGTAGAAAAATCTAATCTTAAAAACAAATAATTTTAAAATCTGATCTTAAAAAATGCTCCACGCCGAGATGCAAAACCAAAATAGTAGAAAGAAGCATTGGTTTTACAGTGATAATCTCGGCCACGACTCCTAATTAAGTTCCGAGGTGCAAAATCAAAAGAGATGAAGCATTGGTTTTGCAATGTTTGTAAAACCCTGCATAAATTCAAGAGACGAAGCATTGGTTTCGCAAACAAAAAGAAGCCTCATATCATTGCTTTGTCTCATGCAATTTGATGCAATGAAAGAACATGATCTTAAAAGAGAAGAAAAATCGGGAGAAGAAAAATCTGATCTTAAAAATCTGATTTTAAAATCAGCATATCAATGCAAACAATTGCAAACAAAAAGATTTTGGAGGGGAGGGATTTTGACAAAGTTACCCCCCATTCGTTTAGCTGAAAAATATTAAACCTCCCTATAGTTAAAAAACTACATTTTACCCTCCTTCAATTTAGTTTTGATTAGATAAAAATTACCAAATGAGGAAATTAAGTAGTTGACAAAAGGAGGTATTGTGCTAACATTTAAAACTTTAGTGAGCGATTTTAATCAAAATAAAATACAGGGGGGTTAAAAACAAAATTAACATGGTTTTAAAAAAATTTATCAAACCTATGTCCCTACTCCGATGAACATAGGGTTAAGCACCTTAATTTAGATGAAGCATATTTTTTTTCTTTTAACAAAGCTATTTCAGCAAAGCAACATAAGTTATGAAGTATAACCTCTAAATTATGAACATAGGGTTAAGCATCTTAATTTAGATGGAGCACCTTTTTTTTTCTTTTGACAAAGTTGCCCCCCTTTCGTTTAGCTCAAAAATATTTTACATCCCTATAGTTAAAAAACTACATTTTACCCTCCTTCAATTCAATTTTGATTAGATAAAATTACCAAATGAGGAAATTAAGTAGTTGACAAAAGGAGGTATAGTGCTAACATTTAAAACTTTAGTGAGCGATTTGGATCAAAATAAAATACATGGGGGCTAAAAACAAAGTAACCCCTCTGTATTTTCACACACACACACACATAATATGACCAATACCTGATCCACGGTAACCTCGCCGGTGATGATAACATGCTGCAAAGTTGAGACAAAGTGAAGTTAAAACCTAATAATTAACAACTACTGCAATAACCTAAAAGATGATGACCTAAAATTTTCAACTAAAAAACATACACCTAAAATCTGCAATAAAAGAAAATAATCTCCATCGCAACTTGTTGAAAATAGAGTAAGGGAAGCAACCCCCCCAAACACAAATCTCGATGTTTGTTGCTGTCAACTGCATGCCCGTGGTAATGAAAGTAAATTACACTGAGCATTCATATACTCGAGCGTAAACTGCATGCTTCGGTGGCATTCAACTATAGCCTGCTCATTTCAGTCCCGACTAACATGCAAACAAATAACTGTAAAGTTACAACCCACAGACGACTCGGCCTAAGGCCTTGCACATGCTTTGATGGTATTTGATGGCTGTAAGCTGATTTTAAGCCTGACCAGTATTTAAACGAATGACTGTAAGGGGACACAACAGGCGCTCGGGCGAGCGAGCGAGAGAGAGAGAGAGAGAGAGAAGGGGGGTTCACAACGAACGATTTTATGCCCCAAAGTAATTCAAAATCAGTAATGAAACTCCAATCAATTTTTTATTTTTCATTGAATTTATTCATATACATACATAAGCAAATTATATTTGATGCTCCTAGTAAAAAGGAGATAGAATTAGTAGACAAATTGTATCAGAACCATTCATCAGTGGATCCATCCTTACAATTGTCTGGCCGTTGCATAAAAGCAACTTTTCCTTTATGCGCCCATCGCTCAAGTCCCGCTACCAAAATAAAAAAAACCCATAAATGGAACAGGTGCATCGTAAGGGTGCAAACACACCAATGTGTACATAAACCATGTGCAAACAGAAGAGTTTACATACAAATACATTTGCATGCAAATGAATGCATAAACAGAGAACAAATATTGTGACAGAGAAATGCTATTAGTTTAAATACTTACAACCCTCATAGCTCTTGATCCATTTGTCTTCTTACAAAAACAAAACACAGATATTGTGTTTGAATTATAATATACAACAATTTCTTTAAAAAAGCATAAAAAAATGTATTTATAAAAAACGGTCCAAAATTTCTTAAATTGTTGAAAATGTCTTACCCGCCTATTGTATAAGCGATCCTTGAGTTGGGTTGGGTGGGGTTGGGTGGGGTGGGGTGGGGTTGGGTTGGGTTGGGGGTACAAAAGACGCTAAGTTAGGGCTTTGAGGTTTGGGTAGGGGTGACAATGGGTCGGGTCATGTCAGGTTCGTGTCGTGTCCAAAACCCCTAGACCTGGACCCGACCCGTTTAACTAATCGTGTCTATATCCTAAACCCGTACCCGACCCGCTAATAAACGGGTAGACCCGGTAAGACCCTTTTACCACCCGGGTCTATTCAATTGACCCGATCGACCCAATTCAACTCGACCCGACTTGACCCGAAAGACCCGCTAGTATTATATATTATAGTATCAGATTGCGGGTAGACCCGACCCGACACGACCCATTGAATACTAAACGGGTCTTCCCGGGTCTACCGTGTCCAGACCCTAAACCCGGACCCGACCCGTTTATTAAACAGGTCTATCGTGTCGACCCGTTTACGACCCGAACCCGTTTAGTCCTGACCCAGACCCGCTAACGTCATGTCGGGTCTGCCGTGTCGGGTTCGAAATTGCCAGCCCTAGGTTTGGGGTACAAAAGAAAAGGGCATTGTTGGTATTAAAGGGTCGATGTATAAGTTATTGAGAAACGATAGGGAGACGGGGGCTAATTATAGATTTTTGGGGTATGAATAAAATTTTTAAAAAAAAAAATATTTCTCACAGAAATAACAGATAAGAAGCCACATATACCAACATTTCTAATGCTTAACCAAAAAGAAGCCGCATATACCCACATTTTCAAGGCTTAATAGATAAGAAGCCACATATACCCATATTTCATAAATTCTTGTGCAATATTCCCCTTCAAAGAAAGCATGCAGTACTCTTCAGGTATGCATATACCCATATTTCTAATGCTTAACAAAAAAGAAAAAAATAAACCACTCATACTTCTAATGCATTGCCACAATATTTCGTATCACACTAATTGAAGTTGAAGTCAACATAAAAACTCAAAATAAGGTCAACAATTTCACTTAGATATTATGTAGATGCCAGAGACCACTACATAATAAGTTATGTTACAAAACAGAATTGAATCCAATGGCAACTTAAAATGTCAAAGAGAAAATTACAACTTCAAACGAATTACTTCTTTCAAATGTCCGAGAGAAAATTTAATTCAATGGCAACTTCATCATAGCAACTTCTTTAAAAAAAAGGCCACAAAGCACTATAGGTCATACAGAAGGAACCTCCGGTGAATAAAAAATTCACAGATTAGTAATTGAATAAAAAATTCACCTGGAATTCTGCAGCGAGGGAAAGGGCTGTGCGCGGAAAAAAAAAATCAGATTTTTTTTTGTGAATTCTGCATTTCATCAAACAAAATCAGAAATAAAGATTTTGTGAGCTATACAAAGCAAATAAAACATGTGAATCGCACTCGGTGTTTTTTCTAATCTGGAAATCGGCAATGGAGAATAAGGGAGGTGGTGTTTATTGTTCACCTGGAGGATGAGGGAGGCGGTGTCACAGGCGAGCGGACAGATCGAGGACGCCATCAGCAATGCAGCTCACAATGGATGCAGGGTTTGTCGCTGCCGGCTTCACAATGGATGCAGGGTTTGTCGCCGCCAGCTTCACAATGGACAGGCGTAGAAAGAGAAAAAGAGAGAGAGATAGATAGAGAGAGAATCAATAATCCTAGGAAAAAAAATGGTGCAGCAGCCATGGCCTACCTGTACATTGGCAGAGAGGAAGAGAGAGATTGGAAGAAGGAGAGAGTATGAATCAGCTGATTCAATCAAACAAAAGGAACACATATGGAAATCCAAAAAAAAGATGCAATCAACACACACACACAGATAGAGAGAGAGAGAGAGAGAGAGAGAGATCGGAACTGATTCCCGGTCGGGGATGCTTACCGGTGAGGGGAGAGTGTGATTGACGGGCTGGGGTGCTTATCAGCTGATGGTCGCCTGCCTGCCGGGGACGAATTCGATTCACAGGCAGAAAAACCCTGCAGCAGCACCAACCCGTTGCCGCCCGTAGCGCTGCCCCCCTTTAGCGCATTCTGTAGAAAATAGAAGAAAAAAGAAATCAGGGCTTTGAAGGAACCTGGAAATCAAAAGAAAAAAAAACGTTAAAAAACCTAGAACAAGAGAGAGAGAGAGAGAGAGAGAGAGAGAGAGAGAGAGAGAGAGGAAGGGGGAGGAGGAGGGGGGCTTGGCCAACCCCTCCGGTTGCTGCTGTCACCGGAGATGCCTGCAGCGGGCCAGAGTCACCGTCACCGGAGATGCCTGCAGCGGGCCGTGGAAATCAAAAGGAAAAAAACGTTAAAAAACCTAGAACAGAAGAGAGAGAGAGAGAGAGAGAGAGAGAGAGAGAGAGAGAGAGAGAGAGAGAAGGAGGAGGAGGGGGGCTTGGCCACCCCCTTCGGTTGCTGCTGGAGGAAGAAGGTGCAGATCCCCTCCGCTTCTTGCTGCTCTTCACCGGAGAAGAAAGGGGGGAAGGAGGAACACCTGGCAGATCCGCTCCTCTTCTTGCTGGGTTCACCGGAGAAGGAAGGTCGCTTTCGAGCGCACCACCGGAGGGGGAGAATGAGGGGGCGGGGTTCGGCGATGCAGATGAGAGAGAGAGAGAGAGAGAGAGAGAGAGAGAGAGATTTGGGTTTCCGAGAAGGGGGGGCACAGCGGGCTGAGAGGGAGAGAGAGAGAGTTTTCATATCCCCTCCGCTTCTTGCTGCTCTTCACCGGAGAAGAAAGGGGGAAAGGAGGAACACCTGGCAGATCCGCTCCTCTTCTTGCTGGGTTCACCGGAGAAGGAAGGTCGCTTTCGAGCGCACCACCGGAGGGGGAGAATGAGGGAGCGGGGTTCGGCGATGCAGATGAGAGAGAGAGAGAGAGAGAGATTTGGGTTTCCGAGAAGGGGGCGCACAGCGGGCTGAGAGGGAGAGAGAGAGAGAGAGTTTTTCGGGCGGCCTTTGGGTTTCCGAGGGGGGGGGGCGCACAGCGTGCAGACCGAGAGAGAGAGATAGGGCTGTGGATGGGGGTTGTTTGATCGGACGGATGGGGTTTGGGATGGAGGCTGCGGATCAGGTGGGTTCCAATGGACGGACGGATCAGATGGGGGCATTGAGGGTCTCGGGAGGGGGATTTAAGAGGCTGATTTAAGGTTGTGGGGCTAGGAAACGGGCGACTGTGATTTATCCCCCTCCTCTAGATAAATCTGAACCGTTCCTTTGTCTCAGCTCATTTGTCCCCCCCACAACCGTCGTCCCTTATTTTATATATATATATATATATATATATATATATATATATATATATATATATATATATATATATATATATATATATATATATATATATATATATATATATATATATATATATATATATATATATATATATATATGTTTGTGTGTGTGTGTGTGTGTGTCTCGCATTAATGATCCAAAGCCTTCTATCACAGTGGGTAGACGCAAAGAGAAGGATATCCTAATCCGTTCAAGTATTTAGATGAATGCCAGAAAACAAAAAATATGTTCTATGTGCAACAAAAAGGGCCACTATAGAAGTACTTGCCCCGAGTTAAAAGCTCGTGAACTTGGTAAATAATGTGATGAATTTCTTTAAATATAGTATGATAATTTTTTTAATCAAATGATTGAATTCATTTACTTGTTTCTAATGACAGGTTTTTCTACCGATTAGTGACATGGTTAATTATGGATTCCTCACAATTACAATTCTCTATTTTTGTTTTTGCTTTCTACATTGAAATATTAAATCAGTTATTACTTTGCTTTCTATACCGAACTATTCAACAACAATGCTTTTTTTATAGAGAAACACTATCTATAAATTGCAAATTCAGAATGGTGTGCATCTCCTGATGATTATTCATCATATTTTGATGAGTTGCAGATGTTATGCAAACTGTTGGGTTTCAAATATCTGAAATATAGTGATGTAAACTGTTGATTTTCAAGTATCAAAAGTCAAGATGCTCCTCTATCTTGAGTAGCTTGCTCATAGGATATGTGGCTGAGGTTGCAAGACAATCGCTAGCAATCTCTTCTTCTTTTTTTTTTTTCTGATGAGTCTAAAGCTAGTGCATCCTGTTTTTTTATTTTCGTTTGTGTTTTTTACTGAGGGTGACATTAATGTAAAGGTCTGATTTTGCAAAAATTTTATATTTTGTCTCTCTTTGATGGTGCATTTGGGGTGGGTTTCTTGATTTTTTGCATCTGGGTTGATCTGGCATGCTTGTTGTTTTCACTGTGAGCCATTGGAAAGGGTCACATGCTTGGGTGGCCATGAATGAACTGTTCATAGGTCTCTCTCTCTCTCTCTCTCTCTCTCTCTCTCTCTCTCTCTCTCTCTCTCTCTCTCTCTCTCTCTCTCTCTCTCTCTCTCCCCTGCTTGTTGGTTCCCAAGGTATTGAGTACATAGCAAATTGCATATATTTTACTGATGATGCTAAATGCCGGTTCCAATATAAGATATGGGTATATTCAACTAGAAGAATGATAGTTTGACCTTTTATTCCCCAGACGATCTTGCAGTTTCTAGTTGAGCTTAATAATAAGAGGGTTTGTTTCTTCCTGATTGAGGAACCATTGCTTTCCGCTGCAACTTCGAGTTAAGCCTCTCCATCTCACCAAAACCTTTAAAAAAAAACAATCAACATTATCATGTGGAAAGAAATGGGATTGCCCACCACGTACCCAAGCGACCCTCTCCGGCAGCCACCCTCATCTCCTCCGGTAGACAACCAGACCCCGACGACACCCTCAGGCCAGGCCCATGGCTGCGATCTCCCTCCCGACCACCGGCAGGGGCTGCGATCTCCCCTCCCGACCACCGGCAAGAGCTGCAATTCACTGGCGGGGGCTTGACGGCGCCGGAGGGGGAGTGCGATTCACCGGCGGGGGCTTGACGGCACCGGAGGGGGAGAGCGATTCACTGGCGGAGGCTTGACGGCGCCGGAGAGGGGGACCTAGACGAGTGCGATTCACGGGTCGGGGGTGCTGCAATTAGGCCGCTGGAGGTCTAGATGGCTTGACGGTGCCGGAGAGGGTCGCCGGGGTCTAGATGGCTGCCGGAGGGGATGAAGATGGCCGCTGGAGGGGGTCGCCGGGGTCGGGACTCGGGGTTTCAGCGCGAGAGTGAAAGAGAGAGACAAAGAGTCTGTGAGAGAGAGAGAGAGAGAGAGAGAGAGAGAGAGAGAGAGAGAGAGAGGGGGGGATAAGGGTTGCAGGTGATTTGTTTTTTTTTAAATCGGATGGTTCATGATATTGATCGGACGGCTGTGTGCTGACAGCCCAAATGGGCGAATGGGCTGTCAGCTCATACCCCGTATTCTCTCTCTCTCTCTCTCTCTCTCTCTCTTTATATATATATATATATATATATATATATATATATATATATATATATATATATATATATATATATATATATATATATATATATATATATATATATATATATATATATTGTGATGATAGTATAACTCACTGAACATGGTGTTGATGAGGTTCGTGGTGATCTAATTCTTGATGACATCTCAAATGAGTCTCGATGTTAGTAAAGGCAACGTAAGAGGAGGTGTTCGTAATGAATTTAGGGGGCAAAGAAGGAGATCTGGAAATTTTTTTGTGATGCTTCTCCACTGATCCACCCCTTAAAGAGATATTGTTTATTGTACTAGAAGCATATCTATACAACCTAGATCGATGGTGGGGAGGTTACTACAGACCTCCGCAATCTCATCATAGTTGAAACAAAGGAGGAGAGTAGCAGTATGCCTCATATTCTCTCTAATCGAGACGATGTTAGAAAAGAGAATGGTTCAAAATTTGGAGATGATTTTGAAGTGAATAATTTTGGGTGATGACGTTAGGTCTCATCAAATGTCTATGCAGACATGCCCATGTGCCACTCGATCAGAAACTTATTGGAGTCCCTAGGTGCACTTTTCTACCAAAAAAGATGAAAGACTTTTTGAATTTGATTTTTTGGACCGATACTGAACAATAATTATCCACAGTTTATTTAAGAAATCTCTCTCAGAGGATGAAGGGCGTTCGGCCTAGAACCCTACTGGTTTATTAAAAGAAGTAGAATATACAAAAAAAATGCCTAAGAGGCATCAAACACCCAAAAACATGAGTAAACACGGCTAAACAAACAACCAAAAAAGCCTAAGAGGTATCAAACACCGATCAACACGGCTGAACAAACAGCCCAAAACTCTCATCAAGAAAAGTCAAACGAGCTCGGAGTCTCAAAATTCCTACGCTCCCGATTTCTTCCAACTCACGAATATGAGCTAGAACGGACTTCGAATCCTCCATCTCATTCGGTAGAGAAAAGTGATTAATAATGATATTTCGAGAAGAGTGCTATCCTCTAGTAGATTGAGGGGTAGGTTTTGTTTCTCTTCTTTAAGGGTCAACAACTGACCCCGGAGATTCTATAGGCGAGGATCTAATTTGCCGCAAGTTATGATCAATTGTCTCACACTCCTAGTACTAGCTTTTTCTTTGATCTTCCTACTTCATTGTGGGATGCCAGCTGTGGGGGGAGATTACGGTCGTCGTACGGTCCCCCTCCAACAGTCGATGGAAGGTGTTGACCTTTGAGATATGACACTGTGAGATGCTGGGCTGTCGTGTGGTTAACAGTCACACAGACACTATAAAGTAGAGAGAAAGAGAGAGATAGAGAGGGGGGGGGGGGTAGGGAGAGTTGACATAGGGTGTGGTGACAAAGTTCAGGCAAATCCTACGTCTCCGTGCGGTAAGACACAATCATTAAATCTACAATCTCTGAAGAAGTAGAGCTACTCTTGACAGGCTGAGGTGTGTTTATACAAGTAGACAGAGGGTGGAATTGATTTGATTGGAGTCTGATCACCAGATGGCTCAGTGAGCTCTGGAAAACAGAAAGTGGGGTGTGGAATAATGAATTTCGATCTAGAATATTTATTGGGTCTGCTATTTATAGAGGTTTGAAAATATCGAGAAATTTGGTAAATATCTAAGGGGAATTACCAGACCCCGGATAGTGTGCATGGGACCTAAGCAGGGCTGCGGATCCCACTGTCATCTTTGTAGGGCCCAAGCAGGGCTACAGGTCCTGCTGTCATCTCTGTAGGTCCCAGGTAGGATTGTGTTAGAATTGGTGAGGTCTATAACTCGTAAAAACCTATAGTCTAGCTATGTATGGTTGATAGTATAGGAATGCATATTAGTACGTACCTTAGTACGTGTTCTGATTACAGAACAGAGAGCCATGGCTACATGGTAATCCACTTGAGTGGGAGACTCAAGGGACTGGTCCCATGTAACCTAAATACGTTCGCAGCTCTGATAAGGGTTGGTCGCCCTATCAGGATAAGCTGTTGGGATGACAGAGCGTGGGTGTCTCCACCACGGTCATTACCAGGCACAGTGTCTGTGGCCGAACGGAACCAACACGGTGCATAGATAGGTGAGCAGATACCGGTGCACTAAACCGTGTTTCTGCTTAGGGTAAAACGGTCCTAAACCCTGAGGAACCATGTCTGGTGGACTAACCAGTTGTGTGGTGCTTTGGCGCACCAATGTGTGAGGATCCGGATGCAGTGATCCAAAACCACGGTGTACTGGGTTACCTGGCTGGCGTTGCATCAGCATGTCACTCCTGCAGGCTATCCACACCCCTAACGGGAGGTGCGTTCCTTGGTCTGACCTACGTCGTATTAAACCCTGGCCAGGTGGTCATCAGTTGGACTGGTGACGGATCCGGTTGCTCGGAAGAGTAATCGGAGGTACGATGTATGTGGTCAACCTGGAAGGAACCGAGTCATATGAGCACTCGAGTCTGACGGTATTCTCCACCGCTCGAGTTGCGTCATGGCACCAGTGGAGGGACAACGAGTTTACCATACTAAGCGGAGAGCAGGGGTATGAGAGAGAACATAGTAAGTCCGGGGGAATTGGAGTACAGCCTGCGTCGCACTCTGGGTGGCTACGCAGGTTAACTCGGACTCAGAGGATCGATGGTACACTCGGGTAGTGTGTCGATCGAGTCTGAGTTGGAAGCCATGAACCCTGGTCCCTGAAGGTTCCACCTTATCGACATTATGTATGGTTCTTATACTATCTCCTCGAAACACAGAACGCAGTTAGAGAAAGCGAGAAGTCCAAGCCTACGCTCCGTGAGTGCTTCGCACTAGTGCACGGTAGATGCGTAGCTACGTGTGTGCACTAAGGGGAAACCCTAGGTTAGTGCAGAGACGCATGTAGCAATTCCTTGCCATAAGTGGACTTTGCCACATGGGTGCGATGCACCGGGACATGTTGCGAGTTGACTAGTTGACTTCACTAGGGGCACCCTACGGGAACCTCAGAGAATAGTGAAATCACTAGTGCACTTCACTTATTTGTGCCTTGCAAAGTCTCGTACACGAGGAACGGCCAACTAGTGGCATAAGGGCGTTTTGGTCATACCATGCGCCACTATGCACTAAGGGGGCCGGCCCTAAGTGTTGAGAGACTGGTCAAGGCCGGCCCCATTAGCTTCGGGAGGTTGTTGCCTCCGATGAAGGAGCCGGTTATGAGGCGCAGAAAACGGGCTGGTTTTGACCGTTTTCGAAAACAAGGAAAGGATAGAGATAAAGAAGAGATATATAGGGATAAGGCTTGAATCAATCATCCTTATCCATACTGTCCTTATCCATATGGATAGGCCGGCCCTATATATGAGAAGGAGAGAGAGGGGGCACGAAATTAGATGCATGGGCAAGCCCTAGGGCCGGCCATGCAAGCCATGGGGAAACCGAAGCCCCTCTCCTTTCTTCGCATCTCCTCCCTCGTCTCTCTCTCCCTCGCTTGCGCCATTGGATGACGACTCGTCTTCCTCGCGTGGTGTTTCGTAGAAGGAGAAGGCTCGTCGTATGGAGGCACTCAGAGATCCATCGACGAGGTGCCGTGCATCGTGTGAGATCGGGTGAACTAGAAGGCGTCTCCCGCAACCTTTTGCTGTCCAGAATCTGCACAAAAAATCAATGTTGTTTCTGCGATTCCGGGATCTACAAAAGTCCAAACGACGTGAATATTGTTGGAAAAGTTGCGTATCGAAGTTGGTTATCTGCAGTCCAAATTTCAACCCAATCGGAGTTCGGAGCAGAAAGTTATGGCTATCACACCGAAGCTATGTCGAGCAGATCCGTAGCCCGTCTCCATCGACAAAGAAGAAATTTGTCGCGGTGAAAGATTCCGCACGCAGGTATGATCTCTAACAAGTAGATCTAACATAATTAGAACATGCATACATGCTAGATTGTTCTTTTGCGTTAGATCGTCGTTAGGGGTTCGTGTAGTTGTCATGCTAGTTTCATACATGCATATGTAGATCGTTTCGATGAAAATTTTGATATGTAACGCACACCGCCTACGGTCCTCGGACCTTCACTTTGCTTCCGCTGCGGGCCTCTACCATGGATTTATTTCCAACAGATTGCGGGTCCTACGGTCATCTCCGTGGGTCCCAGGTAGGGTTGTGGGTTCCCCTGTCATTTTTATGGGCCCCAGATAGGGCTACGGGTTCCACCGTCGTCTCTGTGGATCCCAAGCAGAGCTGCGGGTCCCACCGTCGTCTCCATGGGCCCCAGGTAGGACTGTGGGTCCCATTATCGTCTTCGTGGATCCCAGGCTGGGCTGTAGGTTCCACTGTCATCTCCGTGGGTCCCAAGTAGGGTTGTGGGTCCCACTATCATATCCGTGGGCCTAATATAGTGTGGGTCCAACTGTCATCTCCGTGGGCCCCAAGCAGGGTTGCGGGTTCCACCGTCGTCTCCGTGGGTTCCAAGTATCGCATCTCCGTAGGCCCCAGGCAAGTCTCTGGCTCCCACTGTCGTTTTTGTGGGCCCTAAGTAGGGTTGTGAATCCCACTGTCGGGCGTTAGCCAGATTTTGCACCCATACCAGCTGCTTCTTTTTACCTCTTCGTTGTTGTTCATCATCAACTGTTCCAGTTACTAGAGAATACCCTATATCGGACCCCCTACCACTAAACCAGAATTTGGAATAACTTCTGCTACCTCCTCTATAGAAAACATTAAGTTACCTCTTGCACTATACCTTCTTCCCCAATAAGAGGAGTATCAAAGGTAGAACCATCATCAACCAACTCTGAAATAGATCATTCGATCCCATCCTCTCCACGGGTCAAAAATTCAATATTGGGATCTGCTACTATTACATTATCCGAGTCTAGATCCTGCTAAAAAATCCCCCCCCCCCCCCCTCGGGATCGCCCACCGCTCCTAGGATGTCATATCAGAATCCATAAGGTGAGGTCACGTTACCATATCCAAAGAGACCACAACCCTTCATGTACCCTTTTCCATAACGTCATCTAGCCCGCCCGCCATCACCTGTCCACACCTCAGTGATGATAACATCAACCTCGACATCTTCCTCACTATCCTGCGCACTGACCCTCCTTGCTTCATCATCAATTCTCTTTGCTATAGAATCAGCATCAGCATCAACAACAGCCACTATTATTCCAACATCACTCCTTGTTGTAGCATAAGTAGTAACTATTAGCCATCGCCTCCACTCTGCCAGGATTTGTTTGCCCATCAACATAACCACCGGCCCTCACGATTCAATATATCGATACCCTCATTTTCCCCGTCAATCCCAGCCCGCGATTTCTTTGCATCAGTCCCTGCCGCCACCACTGCAGTCATAGGTTTTAAGCCAACACTTCCTACCCTGACCGGTCTCCATTCCTTAGGTCCAACAACCCAAAAGGTAGGGTCCCTATTGGATCTGGGGACATTCCAGGCTGCTGCGTCTGAAGCCTTTCACACACTTTCATCGTAATTCATGGTCGGATGCCCAAATATCCTGCACTTAGCGCAACTCAAAGGCTTCTATTCATAGATTACTTTCTGCATAAAAAGTACTTCATTCTCCCCTCTACCTGGTACAACATATGGCAACACGCCATCAAATTTGGCTCGACACAACACCTTGCATATGCCCCCTAGCACATTGAATAGTAGCTTTGTCTATCGTAAGAGGAACCCCAATAATGCTCATCAATTGACTAATGCCTTCCTTGGACCACCAGTTGATAGGGAGATCTAGGAGCCAAACCCAAATGAAAATTTTGTCGAGTGGGTCATGATCGTATTTTAAATCTTTATTCCACATCTTTAGTACCACGAGCCTTCCCTTGAAATACCAAGGGTCACTTTCTAACACTCTAGTGCTGTCGGGACCAGAAAGAAAGTTGAACAAGAATAATTCATTCTCTCTTGAGTAAATCTCTAGTCCTCCCACCGGTTTTCATAGCTTGTTCATTTGGAAAAGAAGGGTTTCTTTCCAACTACATATCTCACCAGCTATGCTCTCAGCCTTACAAATTCACCTCAATCTCGCTAGTTGGCATGATAGCATACTTCACTCCATCTCGCCCCACCGGCTCGACATAGTGAAGATGTAGGTCCTCTTCAATGAGAGAGGATCCTCCACAAATTTCGTGCCAGGATTGACTCCTCGAATTGCCCCCCTTGTTTACCCCATCCACGGCCCAAGCTTTGGTCATCATAGGACCTTTGCTAGGTTCAGGCATTTTTACCGAACAATGGTTGTGC
Organism: Chamaelirium japonicum; assembly: GCA_947650365.1. Taxonomy (NCBI): domain Eukaryota; kingdom Viridiplantae; phylum Streptophyta; class Magnoliopsida; order Liliales; family Melanthiaceae; genus Chamaelirium; species Chamaelirium japonicum. The sequence continues at coordinate 23,153,951 of OX393552.1, forward strand.
ATACGACTGAGTTTCTGTAGCAATGATCCAAGCATCCCCACCTGCACCCCCATATTTCCCAATGATGATTGGGACTGTGAGGGGTATATTGCAGGGGAGGAAATTCTCCCAAATCATTCAATCCTGGAGGCATCCCCGAACTCGCTGTAACTTCACAAGAGCCATCTGGGAAAACCACCACAAATGGTCTTTTCTCTCAAAGCTTGGATTGATGTTAACAGATCCATCAAATGATATGCTCGCAAGAGTCATTGGATCTCGAACTCCAGCTACTGATTGGATCCCTCTTGCCTTGCCCAATCCTTCAGCACCCAAAGCCAAATAAGATCCACCCCTACTACCTGACTCCACAACCCCCAAGTCCACCCCATCCAATCTATCCATCCGATCCCCCCCAAATCCATAGCTAGCCAAGTTCATCGAAACCCCCAGAGATCTAGAGGTGGAGGAGCCCCCCAAGAGAGGGGGTCCCACATGGGGATCACCGCCGCCGCCCAAAGTCTTGACATAGCAGTTCTCAAAACTCTCTACTTATCCACAGTTTCAAAAATGTTCGAGGCTTGGATAAGATTAGCTCTAGCAAACAACATGCAATTATCAACAAAAACCAGGATGCCAAAAGGTTTCGCAGCCATAGATGGTTAGACCCATACCGGCTCTCCCTGCCTTGCTGCAAGGCTATATTAAGATTAAAAACATCAAGCGCTAGGATAAAAAGATAAAGGGAAAGAGAGGGTCCCCTTGCCTTAGGCCCCTCGAAGAGCTAAACCACTTCGATGGAGATTCATTGAGGAGAAAATGGCAGAGGACGTGTCCTCAACACAACCTTGCGCCCAACGAGCCCATCTTTGGCAAAAACCAAACTTTGGTAAAACTTTAAAAACAAGGCTCAATAACATCCTATGGTAAGCTTGTTTTATGTCTAGCATGAGAGCCATTTTGTTAGCATTGAGATTATAATATTCATAGAGTGAAGGGAGTCATGTTCTAGTTTTATACAAAAATTTTAGCAGTAATTTTAGGGGTGGACTGCAAACAGTCCTTTTGAAGGGATTCATTTTAGGATAGGTCTTGACAACCTTTTCCTCTAAACCCAGGGTTATATTTCAGCAGATTAGTTGCAATAGCTCATTTGGTTAATGCAAGACTAAAATAGCCTTGGTTAAGTTGTCGAATTTACCAACCTAACATTGTCTATATAACTTCACCCGATCTCTACAAAATGTATAATTTCGAGACCTAGTGTGGGACCACTATAGCTGCTACAGTGATTTCACTATAGCAACTATAGTGAAAATCACTGTAGTGCTATAGTGATTACGCTGTAGCAGTTACAATGAAATAACCGTAGCACTATAGTGATTCTGTAATATCAGCTATAGTGAAATCATTGTAGCGCTATAGTTATTCCGTTGTGGTTGCTAAAAAACACGTTACACAGTAAAATTACTGTAGCAATAGTACTCAATTTTGTAGCAATAGTATTCATTTCAATTGAGTATTATTGACATATATATAAGTATCTTTGTTACAGTGAAATAATTGTAACTGCTATAGTGATTTTTTTGTGACTGCTAAAAACACTTTGCTACAGTAAAATCACTATCGTACTCAATATTAGTCTCAATAATACTCAAAAAAACTGAGTATTATTTGAACAAAATTGAGTATTTTGCTACAGTGATTCACTATAAGGAAGCCTTTTTAGCTGGCCCTGTGAATTTCACTATAGTAGCTATAATGAAATCACTATAACAACCCATGCATGGTACTCAAATATACAAAATAATACTTAATTCAACTAAGTATTATTTACATAAAACTGAGTACTTTGCTATAGTGATTTTACTGTAGAAATATTTTTTTAGCATCCACGATTAAATCAAGGGTTGCTATAGTGATTTCACTGTAGCAACTACTAAGAAATTACTATAGTAGCTACAGTGAAATCACGGCTTGCTACAGTGATTTCCTTGTGCTGTTACAGTGAAATCCACTGTAGCTGCTACAGTGAAATCATTATAGCAACTCATGCCACTATTGCCGTGAAAAAATAAACGTGTCATATATCATCTATCGTTATTTAATATGGAATTATACTATTGAGTATTTATGGTCTTTAAAAAAAAATCATTATCCAAAATGGTTAAAATCAGATCATTTGCAATCAAAACAATGGATCAGACCGGGCTTTATACAATAGTTATACCAGTGGATTTATTATAAATAGGAACTTAAGATAGGACTAAATGACTTACGAACTATGTTTTTGGGGCCTAACAATAATTTTTTCATAATTTTAGGGAAATTTTATTCTACCCCAAAAATCTATATTTAGCCCCCGTATCCCTATCGTTTCTTAATAACTTACTCAACAATCCTTTAATACCAACAATGCCCTTTTTTTTTGTACCCCAAAGCTCCTACTCAGCGTCTTTTGTACCCCCAACCCAACCCAAGGTTTGTTTAAACTTAGCCCAAGCCCAACCCGTCGGGTTGGCTGGGTTGTGCGGGGTGGGTTCGGGTTAACCCCCCCAAAGTCGGGTTGGGTTCGGGTTGGCCCGCCCAAGTTGCAGCTATGGGTGGGAATGGGTCGTTTTGTGTCGGGTTCGTGTCGTGTCTAGTTTCGTGTCGTGTCCAAAACCCCTAGACCCAGACCCGACCCGTTTAACTAATCGTGTCTAGATCCTAAACCCGTACCCTACTCGCTAATAAACGGGTAGACACGATAAGACCCGGTTACCACCCGGATCTATTCAGTTGACCCGATCCGACCCAATCCGACTCGACCCGACCTGACCCGAAAGACCCACTGGTATTATATATTATAGTATCGGATTGCTGGTAGACCCGACACGACCCGACACGACCCGTTGAATACTAAACGGGTCTTCCGTGTCCATACCCTAAACCCGGACCCGACCCGTTTATTAAATGGGTCTATCGTGTCGACCCGTTTACGACCCGAACCCGTTTAGCCCTGACCCAGACCCGCTAACTTCGTGTCGGGTCCTGTTGGGTCGAGGAGAAATAATTCGGGTTGTGCTCGGATTAGCCCGCTCAAATTCGGGTTGGGTTTGGGTTGGAATCAGGTTGGGTTCAGGTTGGCCCGCCCAAGTTGCAGCTCTACTTGTGCCTTCAAGTACCAACCAACTACATGTGGTTTATTTAAGAATGGGGTGTATTCAAGAGTGCATATAATTGGGGTATATTTAAGGGGGTATGTGTTTGATTGGGGTATAATAAAGTTGGGGCGGGCCATTTAAATGGGGTGTATTGAAGGTGGGGTGTAAGGGGGAAGGGTATTTTTGGGATAGGAATGGGGTATGAAAAAGAAAATTGGGGTGTATTCAAGTTTGTTGGAAACGGGGGCTAATTACAGATTTATGGGGTATGAATAAAATTTCCCTAATTTTATCTTAGGAATAAGGGATGAGAAGTGGTTAGGCATAACTGCTCATGCCGGTGTCTATACCGGAAGTCGAACAGGAAACCTCTCTGGGATGAGATACCGGCGCACCCGGTCGAGTCGTGCAGCTACCTTATCAACCCGTCCTTAGCCGGTAAAAAACTATAAATACGAAGGTCGCCCCATTGAAAACCCTAAAGACGCTCAAACAAAACCCTAAAGACGCCCCCTTTTGCCTCCAGATCTCATCCCCTTCTCTCTATAAAAGACTCAGTTTTTCAGATCTCCCCTCTACAAATCAAACTCACCCCCCCCCCCCCTCCCGCTCAGATCTCCCCCCAAAACCCTAGAAGTGGGCCGATTTGGTGCCGAGATCCCTAGACCTGGTCTCCCCTGTTTCTGATTGTACCCACATCCCCGGAAACTAAAGAGAAAGATCTGATTCGGATCGCTGGGGAAATCGTTCGATCGATTGGCATCAGATCGTTTATCTTCTATTTTTGTGGGCTAATCGAATGCAAAGACGAGTAAAAAAATAAGAATAAAGATAAAAAAAAAAAGTTTTGGGAAGTTCGATAGGTTGTGAAGGCAAGTGGAAAGGGGAATAGATGGCCGATCAGGGTTTGGAAGGGAGCCAGCCAGTGGATCTTTCCAAGCATCCGTCAGGAATTGCCCCCATCCTCCAGTAAGTTGCTCCCCCCCCCCCCCCCCCCCCCCCCCCCCTCTGCCTCTGTCAATATTCTGCAAAATTAATGTTTTTTATGGAATCAAGAAATGAGCTGCAATAAATTGGTGAATGACATGAATCTTGTATACCCTTTTATTTTGCCAAAGGAAAGGAGGGTTCTTCCTAGTGTCACATTTTTTCTTCTATTTTTTTTATTTTTATTGTTCGGATGTAAAAAGATTTGAATGTTGTTGCTCGTATTTTTCACCGTTTTGCCAATGACCTTTGCATCTTAATCATTATCGATGGTCTAATTTTCATATTTCCTTGTCCTTCTTGATGTTTTTTTTTTTTTCCCTGATCCCCAATTTTTTTGTGTTTTTTCCCCCTCTCTCTCATTTAAACGTCGCCTAATATTGCAATTTTTTGCTGCTTGGTTCCATCGCAGCAACGAATCTATCATTAGGCCATATTGGTTCTACCTTTAGCTCCGATGATCCTCTACCACCGTGTAGGATTCTCCGGTGACAAGGTAGATAAATCTTCCAAATTTTCTTTTGGTTTTGATTTTAATTTTGAATGGCGTGATGTTGGGTGATGAAACAAATCAATCGGATTCCCAATGATCGCAACGAGATGATCGTACAAACCAGCTACTTCTGACAAATCATGCCATCTCATCAGAATCTTTTTCAATCAATTATTGTTTTAATGATGCATTTTTCTTTGTTATTGTCTATTTTATTAAACTATAAATATGTTATGTATTTTTATTTTGATTTTTGGTTATGATTAAGAGCCTGTGATGTGAGAAAATATTTGCTACTCTTGATTGGGGAATAAACCCATGTGATGATCACATTCCACCAAGATCTCTGAGGCTTGCTTTTATTAATCCCTATTTGGGTTTTTTTCTCATTGGAGATTTTGTTTGGGGTAAATTACACTTTTCCTCCCTGAAGCTTAGACCATCCCCTAAAGTTTTTTTTTTGTTGCAAATTGTTTTTTTATAGTTTAAAATGTCTTCAAGTCAGCTACTTAATTTTCTCTTTTGGTAATTTCAATCGATTCAAAACTTAATTGAAGGGGGGCAAGATCTAGTTTTTATTAATTATTGGGGGTGTGTGTGTGTGTGTTTTTTATTTTTTTATTTTTTTGGGGGGGGCGTGGATGTTTAACTGATTTTGGGTAAACTTGAGGAGTTTTTTTCTCTTGATATTTTTTTTGGGGTTATTAGCCTAAGACACATCTAACCAACCCAACATTAGTATAAACCCAGTGAAACTTTTCATCTGAGCTCGGGTCTCTATCTTAGAGTTTTAGAACCCGGTTGGGGTTGCTCTTAGGCTTGGTCGTGTATGTGTGACTGATTTGGTCCGGAATCGGATCCACCTTGGATCTGACCAATGAAGAAAATGTGACTGATTTGGTCCGGATTCGGATCCACCTCGTATCTGACAAATGAAGAAAATGACTCGATTAATTGAATGACCTAGTTGAACCCAAAATAATAATAAAAAATTGAACGGCCTAGATCTTTACCTTTTCCTACAAGATAAATATTGATGGTCAATATATTTACCTAATCCTAGAAAACGGGGACCAATGTAATAGAACCCGGTGGATCCGAATCCGGACCAAATCAGTCACACATACACGACCAAGACTAGATCTGGATTTCACTATTTTTTTCCCTGGTCCCCAATTTTTTTGTGGTATTTCCCTTCTCCCGTCCAAAGGTAGCCTAATATTGCAATTTTTTGCTGCATGGTTTTATCGCAGCAACGAATCTATCATTAGGCCATTTTGGTTCTCCCTTTAGCTCTGTCGATCCTCTGCCACTGTGTGTTTCTCCAGTGACAAGGTAGATAAATCCCCCAAAAAAAAATTTTGTTTTGATTTAAATTTTGGATGGCGTGATATTGGGTGATGAAACAAATCAATCGGATTCCCAATGATCGCAACAAGATGATCTTACAAACCAGCTACTTCTGACAAATCATGCCATCTCATTAGATTTTTTTAAATCAATTATGGTTGTAATGATGCATTTTTCTTTGTTAATGTCTATTTTTATTAAAATATAAATATGTTTTTTTTTTTTTTTTTGATTTTTGGTTATGATTAAGAGCCTTTGATGTGAGAAAATATTTGCTACTCTTGATTGTGGAATAAACCAATGTGATGATCACATTCCACCAAGATCTCTTAGGCTTGCTTTTATTTATCCCTATATGGGTTTTTTCATTGTTGGGGATTTTTATTTTTGGTAAATTACACTTTTCTCCCTGAAGCTTAGACCAAAATCGCTTAACCCCTTGAAGTTATTTTTTTGTTCCAAATTGTTTTTTTATAGTTTTAAATGTCTACATGTCAGCTACTAAATTTCCTCTTTTGGTAATTTTTATCGATTCAAAACCTAATTGAAGGGGGGCAAGTTCTAGTTTTTATTAATTATAGCATGTGTGTGTGTGTTGGGGGGGATGTTTAGCTTATTTTGGGTAAACTTGAGGGATCTTTTTTTTTTCTCTTGATAGTTTTTTTGGGTTATTAGCCTAAGACACCTTTAACCAACCCAAGATTAGGATAAACCCTATGAAACTTTTCATTTGAGCTCCGGTCTCTATCTTAGAGTTTTAGAACTCGGTTGGAGTTGCTCTTAGGCTTGGTCGTGCATGTGTGACTGATTTGGTTTGGATTCGGATCTGACCAATGAAGAAATGGTGTTACTGATTTTGTCCGAATTCGGATCCACCTCGGATCTGACCAATGAAGAAAATGACTCAATAAATTGAACGACCTAGTTGCACCTATAAGTAATAATAAAAAACTGGACGGCCTAGATCTTTACCTTTTCCTACAAGATGAATATCGAAGGTCAAGATATTTACCTAACCCTAGAAAACGGGGACCAATGTAATTTAAGGCCTACCTCTCTCATCGTCTAGGTCTAGGGTTTTGATCGGCGCTTCTCTCTCCTCTCTTTCATACCCTAATTGATGGAAATCTTAAAAAAGGCTGCATTTCTTGTTTCCCCAAAAACCCTAGATGGTGATAGCTATGATTCGATCTGGACTTCACTATATTTTTTTTTCTTCTGATATCCTATTTTTTATTGGGTTTTCCCTTCTTTCATCTAAAGGTTGCCTATATTGCAATTTTTCGCTGCTTGGTTCCATCGGAGCAACGAATCTATCATTAGGCCATATTGGTTTTACCTTTAGCTCCATTGATCCTCTACCACCGAGTGGGTTTCGCCGGTGACAAAGTAGATAAATCCCCCAATTTTTCTTTTGGTTTTGATTTTAATTGTGAATGGCGTGATGTTGGGTGATGAAACAAATCAATCGGATTCCCAATGATCACAACGAGATGATCTTACAAACCAGCTACTTCTGACAAATCATGCCATCTCATTAGAGTTTTTTGGAATCAATTATGGTTTAATGATAATTGCAAAAAAAAGAGGTTTTAATGATCCATTTTTCTTTGTTATTGTCTATTTATTAAAATAGAAATATGTTTTGTTTTTTTCTTTTGAATTTTGGTTATGATTAAGAGCCTCTGTGATGTGAGAAAATATTTGCTACTCTTGATTGAGGAGTAAACCCATGTGATGATCACATTCCACCAAGATCTCTAAGGCACCTCTAACCAACCCAACATTAGGATAAACCCAGTGAAACTTTTTATTTGAGCTTCGGTCTCTATCTTAGAGTTTTAAATCCCAGTTGGAGTTGCTCTTAGGCTTGGTCGTTCATTTGTGACTGATTTGGTCCGGATTCGGATCCACCTCGGATCTGACCAATGTAGAAAATGTGTGACTGATTTGGTCCGGATTCGGATCCAACTTGGATCTGACCAATGAAGAAAATGGCTCGATCAATTGAACGACCTATTTGCCCCCAAAAATAATAATAATAAAATGGACGGCCCAGATCTTTACCGTTTCCTACGAGATGAATATCGAAGGCCATGATATTTACCTAACCCTAGAAAACGGAAACCAACGTAATTTAAGGCTCCCCGTGGGTACATCGGATGCAACCCTCCGCCTTTAAAACGAGGCCAAGTCCGTGTCTAGAGTTTTGCTCGTTGCCTCTCTTTCTCTTTCTAGGTCGATCTCTTCATCTAGGTCTAGGGTTTTGATCAGCGCCTCTCTCTCTCTCTCTCTCTCTCTCTCTTACAGCTTAGGTCTATGGTTTTGATCGGCGCCTCTCTCTCTCATACCCTAATTGTTGGAAATAATAAAAAAGGCTGCATTTTTTGTTTCCCCACAAACCCTAGATGGTTATATTTGTGATTCGATCTGGATTTGCTCGTCGCCTTTCTCTCATTGTCTAGGTCTATAGACTATAGTTTTGCTCGCTGCCCTCTCTCTCTCTCTCTCTCTCTCTCTCTCTCTCTCTCTCTCTCTCTCTCTAGGTCTAGGGTTTTGATCCGCACCTTTCTCTCTCTCTGTGTCACAGCCTAGGTCTAGGGTTTTGATCGGCGCCTCTCTCTCTCTTTCATAGCCTAGGTCTAATCGGCACCTCTCTCTCTCTCTCTCTCTCTCTCTCTCTCATACCTTAATTGATGGAAATCATCAAAATGGCTGCATTTTGTTTACCCACAAACCCTATATGGTTATATTTGTGATTCGATCTGTATTTCACTATTTTTTTTTTTTTCGTGATCCCCATTTTTTTTTTGTGGTTTTTCCCCTCTCTTCCATCTAAAGGTCGCCTAATATTGCAATTTTTTGCTGCTTGGTTCCTTCGCAGCAACGAATCTATCATTAGGCCATATTGGTTCTACCTTTAGCTCTGGTGATCCTCTACCACCGTGTAGGATTCTCCAGTGACAAGGTAGATAAATCCCCGAAATTTTCTTTTGGTTTTGATTTTAATTTTGAATGGTGTGATGTTGGGTGATGAAACAAATCAATCGGATTCCCAATGATCGCAACGAGATGATCTTACAAACCAGCTACTTCTGACAAATCATGCCATTTCATCAGATTTTTTTTAATCAATTATGGTTTTAATGATGCATTTTTGTTTCTTATTGTCTATTCTTATTAAAATATAAATATGTTTTGTATTTTTCTTTTGATTTTTGGTTATGATAGCCTGTGATGTGAGAAAATATTTGCTACTCTTGATTGGGGAATAAACCCATGTGATGATCACATTCCATCAAGATCTCTGAGGCTTGCTTTTATTTATCCCTATTTGGGTTTTCTTCTCATTGGGGATTTTTTTTGGGGGGGATAAATTACACTTTACCCCCCTGAAGCTTAGGCCAAAATGGCTTAACCCCATGAAATTTATTTTTGTTTGTTCCAAATCGTTTTTTATAGTTTTAAATGTCTGCGCGTCAGCTACTAAATTTCCTCTTTTGGTAATTTCTATCGATTCAAAACTTAATTGGAGGTGGGGCATGATTTAGTTTTTATTGATTATAGCGGGCGGTGTTAAATCATTTATGTTACATTTTATTTTGTTGATGTTCAGGTCTGTCCTATAAGAGAATCCTGACTCCTCCACTGCTCATCCTTGTCGAGCCCGTGCTAGCGAATAGAGGAAGAAACCCAGCCCCTTGTTACATGCGACGAGAAGGTTGAGGAGCCGCCTCGGGGGACGTTAGAGATGGTCTTATGTGGAAGAGAAAAAAATCCATAGGTCAATGGTAATATGGGATCCAAAAACATTGGCTGGTTGTGATGCACCGGTCAGCGGTGGCTGCCGTCGAGATATGGTGCGATGCACCAACCAAAGCGCCCCCATCTCGCATTGCATGGTCGCACCCCACCATCTCTCTTGACACGGCATGAGTAAGAAGGTGGTGGGGCTCCAGCTGGTGCATTGCACCCCATCTCGATGGCAGCCACCTTCAATTGATGATTAGGAGGGAGGGGGTGGGTTCCCACGGCGGCAAACTAATATGGCCAGTGCACAGATACAAGTAAATTGCATGGAATATTTAAAACACATTAAAGGATAATTTTGTCCACAGATTTTTGGCGTCCTCTATATCAAGTCTTCTTATTCGTTTATATATTCAATTTGGCACCTCTAAATAAATCCCTATTTCCAATCAATTTTGACTTGTTTATATAGGGGTATGTTAGGTTGAGTTGTGAGGTACTAGTTTAAAAAGTGAGATGCTCTGACTTTACCTCTCTAGAAGTTTTAAAATTTGATGAAATTGGTGAGGGTCTTGTCTAGGGTAAGATGATCATTCTTATCAATTTTTATTAAATTCCAAAACTTCTAGGGTCATTAAATTGTCAAAGCAAAATCAACCTGTTAAAATTTGCTGATTTTGCTTCGACCGTATGACTTTGCTAGAAGTTTTGTAATTTGAAAAAAAAATTAATGAGGATGATCATTTTATCCTATACAATATCTTCGTCAAATTTCATCAAATTCTAAACCGGGTCAAAGTGAGCGCAGCTCACTTTTATCTCCGATAGCTCACAACTCAATGTAACATTGCTCTATATATAGGGGAAATTGAGCTGCGCTCACTTTGACCCCACTAGAAGTTTTAGAATTTGGTAAGGGTGTTATTTATGCTAAGGTGATCATCGTCATCCATTTTCATCAAATTCCAAAATGTCTAAGCGGTTAAATGGTCGAAACAACGTCTGCAGATTATAGCAGTGATTGCGGATGACAGATTTTTCTTCGACTATTTGATAACTCTAAAAGTTTTGGATTTTAATAAAAATTGATGAGGATAATTATATTATCCTAACAACACCTTCATCCAATTTTATCAAATTCTAAAATTTCTAGGGGGTGTAAAGTGATCAAATTCTAAAACTTCACCATATTCAATTTGGCACCTTCAAAATAACACTGTTATATGCAACTATTACAAACAGACAGTGGAGAGAAGAGGCTGTGAGGGTGACCCCTCCGTCATGGCAGATCAAGAGAGGAGGAGATGGTGATCTTGGGATTAAAAAAAAAGGGAAAGAGTTTATCTTAATATGGGGTTAGTGGGGTTGGAACTTAAACGAAAAATGTCACTGGGTTTATCATAATTTGGGTTGGTTAGAGGTGTCTTAGGCTAAGCACCCCAAAAGATATCAAGAGAAAACCCCTCAAGTTTTTCCAAAATCAGTTAAACATCCCCCCTCCCCTCCGAACCCCAACCCCCGCACACGCACACACACATGCAATAATTAATAAAAAAATCGATCTTGTCCCTCTTCAATTAAGTTTTGGAACGATGGAAATTACCATGAGGAAACTTTGTAGCTGATGTGTAGACATTTAAAGCGAATTTGGTCTAAGCTTTGAGGGAGAAAAGTGTAATTTACACCCCCAAAAAAATCCCCAATGAGAAAAAAACCCAAATAGGGATAAATAAAAGCAAGCCTCAAAGTTGTGGGATGTGATCATCACGTGGGTTTATTCCCCCAATCAAGAGTAGCAATTATTTTCTCACATCACATGTTCTTAATCATAACCAAAAATCAAAAGAAAAATGCAAAACATATTTATATTTTAATAAATATAGACAATAACAAAGAAAAATGCAGGTGCACACCTCAAGTTTAACTTTAAGCTTATACTTTATTTTTGTGTTGAACAGATTTGTCTATATTATGCCTCGTTAATTACCGGTAAAAGTTTGTGCCTGTACTTTGGTGGCAACGTGCCTGATGGCTGCCATCAGGGTGTGAATCATGTGATGAGAGAGAGAGAGTACTAATTAACCTTCCAAAAAAAAAAATCAAATGGCTATTAAATACCATTGAATAGTTATTTATAATCTTTATAGTAGGTTTTTAATAAGATTATGACAGAGCAGTATTCAGTGTGGAGAAATTCTATTCAGCCCAAAGGTTTTCTTGATTCCGCGCAGCCCAATTGACGTGGCAGCGTGCAACTGGTGGTGTAAAAGATTTAATTGTCGCTAGTGGATTTCAGCCATCAGTTGTATGCTGCCATGTCAATCAGGCTGACGGAATCGGAAAAAGCTTCAGGCTGAATAGCATCTCATTCAATGTGTGTGAGGGTTCCGTATTAATTCTCTCTCGTCCTCTCTTTTTCTGTAGATTTTGATCGACGGCTAGATCTATCATGTCCCTTTTTGTCCTAGTCAGCTTGTGAACGACCTGTACCATGTATTATAGATGCCGTAAATGGTACATATAATAGAGTAGCGAGTCCGTCCATACTGTAAGCTTACAGGGCTGATGCATCTACAGCTGTCAGTTCAGGCTGAGTGCCATTCACCTGTCCTGTTGCTTATCATTGGATGACTGTGATGAACCAGTGCATGCGCCTTACGGGATCATTTCGCTAGATAATATTCTATCGTAGCAACATGGTGGCACTAGAAAATTTTATAGATGCCTTGTTCAAGGAAATAAAGCATATGTAGCTCAAAGTTCCAACAATTTCTTTATAGCTATGCAAAAGCAGTTTTTTTTATAAATTTTTATGGGGCTGAGTCTATATACAGCCCACAAAATATCAAAGGCAGCACTAACATGTCCCCGTAATAGTACAAAGGTACTCCACGGCCATTGTTGCTCGTTGCTAGTCATGCGTAGGCTATTGTTGCTGCTGGCAACCCGATACCGTTGCTGTCGATAACCCACCACCACGGTCTCCTTCCTCCTCTTTTTCTTTCTTTTCCTCTTCTTCATTACCCTCTTTCCCTACTCCCCAAAAAAATCATGATGCTCAGCCATACCATGAGAAGGGAAAGAGAAGGAAGAATGGAATGAGGTAAATGAGTAAAGAGAATGAAAAATAAAGCATAAGCTTAAAGTTCCTGTTCAACATGATTATTGTGCTTGATCAGGTGAATGGAAATCTCACGTTCCCGTGGTAGGGACTTCACCACAATCTCTACCTGCCAACAACTTATTCTCGGTGAAGCGACCGACATCACCGAAGCTGTAAACTAGTTCTAGGTATACACAGAACTGGTTTACTGGGTCTCTCCAAATATGGATCCACTATGCGCATCAGTGGCATACTGTGTTCCCTAGAGTCCTTATTATATATGAATTAACATAAACCAAAGTAGTATTCTAATTAAAGCAATAACCAGTCATCTTTATTAATGTTAATACAAAAAATCTACGCTCAAGACACACGAGCTACAATAGTTCCTACGGTCATCTCGTTGGTTGGAGAGGCATCTCGGAGGAAGGTAGGACTCAGAAGCCCTCATTTTCTGGCGATGCTCCATCAAAGTTCGGTCGTCCTTGAAATACAGCCGAGTTCTGGATCGATGTCCTCTGTTCCGAACCTCCCTCTGATAGTAAGGGTCGGAGGATGATTCAGAGCCGAGAGGCTTGGGTTGACGAGTTGACTCGTTGAGATGTTCCCAAACTGTCTGTCTAGGAGGGAGAGACGAGGGTCCCCTCGAAGAGGGCTCGAGGGACCATCAGGAGGTGTCAACGACGGACCGTCTGGAAAGAGCAGGGGACGGGTCAAGCGGCCAGCGGACGTCTGCTCTATTGCTGATACTAGTGGCTGACCGTGGGAGCCCAACTTTTGTTTCAACGTCGATCTATCGGAAGGAGTCTCTCTTGGCCATGAGCAACGTTCTGCTTTATTAGAGTGAGGAGTTAGAAGTCCTCTGCCAGAATCTGATACGTCGCCTGAGGGTCAGTGACAGGTGAGACGTGCATTTTCTTCAAACGTTGAGGAGTTACATCGGCAAGCTAAGGAGATTGTTGAGGTTGAGCCTGAGCGACGCGTTCAACCGACGGACGAATCTTTGAATCCACAGCGGGTTGCTACTCTTGGTGTAAGCTCGTTGCGAACCGACTACTCATTGAGTGAGTCGTCGGATGCTAAGCATATCGATGCATGTTGCTTCTCTCCGGTTGGTCCACGGGTCGTGTATTCGTCATTCTGGTGTAGCGATAGAGATAAACAGATTGCTCGGACAATCGATAGTTGATTGCTTGACTGAAAGAACTACGAAGTACGAAGGTCGCTAGTCGATAGGGAGAGATCCCACAGACGGTACCAAACTAGGGGGGGTTACAGTCGTCGTACGACTCCCCTCTAATAGTTGATTGAAGGGTAGAGTTTTAAATGCGGTGCTCTTGAACGGGAGTTACTCAAAGGTGCAGGGCTGTAAGGCGGAAATATAAGTATACTGGAAGCAGCGCACAGTAGCACACTGAGTTGTCGCGTGCGTAGCTGTCACACCAACACTGTAAAGTAGAGAGAGAGAGAGAGAGAGAGAGAGAGAGAGAGAGAGAGAGAGAGAGAGAGAGAGAGAGAGAGAGTTGACACATGATGTGGTGACGAAGTTTGGCTGAAGTCTACATCTCCGTGCAGTAAGACGCAACCTTTGAATCCACTATCTCTAAAGAAATAGAGCTACTCTCGACATGCTAAGAAGTGCTTACACAGGTGAGCAGAGGGTGGAGAAGGGTTGACTGGAGTCTTAAAACCATAAGGTTTTAGGAGCTCTGGAAAACAGAAAGTGGGATGTGGAATAATGAATTACGGTCTGGTTTTTCCTCCTTGAATTATTTGTTGGGTCTGCTATTTATAGAGGTTTGGAAATACCGGGGGTGGGTTTTGGTAAATATCCGAGGGAATTTACCATACCCCTGATAATATGTGTAGAACCCTGGCAAGGCTGCGGGTCCTACTGTCGTCTCCGTGGGTCCCAGAAAGGGCTGCGGGTCCCACTGTCGTCCCCGTGGGTCCCATACAGGACAGCGGGTCCCACTGTCGTCCATGTGGGCCCCAGGCAGGGCGGCAGATGCTACTGTCGTGCTTGTGGGCCCCAGGCAGGGTTGCGGGTTTCACTGTCGGGCGTTGGCCAGATTTTGCACCCACAAAAACATAAGGTTTTAGGAGCTCTGGAAAACAGAAAGTGGGATGTGGAATAATGAATTACGGTCTGGTTTTTCCTCCTTGAATTATTTGTTGGGTCTGCTATTTATAGAGGTTTGGAAATACCGGGGGTGGGTTTTGGTAAATATCCGAGGGAATTTACCATACCCCTGATAATATGTGTAGAACCCTGGCAAGGCTGCGGGTCCTACTGTCGTCTCCGTGGGTCCCAGAAAGGGCTGCGGGTCCCACTGTCGTCCCCGTGGGTCCCATACAGGACAGCGGGTCCCACTGTCGTCCATGTGGGCCCCAGGCAGGGCGGCAGATGCTACTGTCGTGCTTGTGGGCCCCAGGCAGGGTTGCGGGTTTCACTGTCGGGCGTTGGCCAGATTTTGCACCCACAAAAACATAAGGTTTTAGGAGCTCTGGAAAACAGAAAGTGGGATGTGGAATAATGAATTACGGTCTGGTTTTTCCTCCTTGAATTATTTGTTGGGTCTGCTATTTATAGAGGTTTGGAAATACCGGGGGTGGGTTTTGGTAAATATCCGAGGGAATTTACCATACCCCTGATAATATGTGTAGAACCCTGGCAAGGCTGCGGGTCCTACTGTTGTCTCCGTGGGTCCCATAAAGGGTTGTGGGTCCCACTGTCGTCCCCGTGGGTCCCATACAGGACAACGGGTCCCACTGTCGTCCATGTGGGCCCCAGACAGGGCGGCAGATGCTACTGTCGTGCTCGTGGGCCCCAGGCAGGATTGCGGGTTTCACTGTCGGGCGTTGGCCAGATTTTGCACCCACAAAAACAAGTTTTGTTTATTTTTCTTTTCATTGCAAAGAATATAATAGAGATGTTTGGTAAAGAGGGCACTTGTCAAAGTATATATATTAGATAGATTAGGTTTTAAATCTAAGCCCTTGATAATCATAATACCTAAATCCAAAGGCTGTTGTTCAATGATTGTGTTAGATAGTGTCAGATCGGATCTTAATCGAATTGGATCAAGGTAAACCTAGATTCGATTCGATTATGTTTCAAATAGAATCAGATCATTTTTAATCGGATATCAGATCAAAAAATTACTATCGGATCTGAATCAAGATCCGCTCCATTAACAGGCAGGTCTAGTACCACCAGGCCAAGAGCTCGTTGGTACCATTCGTGTGTGAAGCCGTGGATAGAGAACTAGGGCTTCATATGGGCCTCTATGGCTTTACGGAATAACGATGGGAGGAGTTGGGTCGCAGTAAGTCTCTATTGACCTAAATTTTAAAGCAAGGTTTTGGCCCATCTCCATAGACATTTATGTATAATCTTCTTCATGTCTTTCAACCCCTACTCTTCTATTGATTTAGTAGTGTAACCTTGAAGGAAGGCATTTGACCAAGTAGGTCTCTATTGATACAAGCCCCACACATGTCCCAATACACCCCATTTCTTTGATAATTACTTCAACTTGCAGCATTCGAACCTTGCCTTTCTCTTTGTGAAGCAAGAGCTCATCCTACTTGCCCCATCTTGGGGTGTGCCTGTTATTTTGAACATCCCAATGTAGTCCAGAAAGTCCAAACTAAATCAACATATATTGTTAACTATGATCCATGTTAAATGAAGTCATACTTTAGTCTCTTAAGCACACGCACGGGGGGGGGGGGGGAGAGAGAGAGAGAGAGAGAGAGAGAGAGAGAGAGAGAGAGAGAGAGAGAGAGAGAGAGAGAGTACTTTCTGTATTGATTATCATACTACACAACAGTACCTCTCCTTATATAGGTACGAACGCATACCGTTACAATATCACTGAGCATATGGGACTTAAGTATGACTACATCTAACAAACCACATTATCGGGAGTTCAAATCCCTTATTGCTCAACTAAAGGATTTATTCTTGCAGATTGTTTGGTTCCGTGTAGTTGAAACTTATGCAGTTAACACTGCACATCCCGTCCATTTGATTCCGTGTAGTTGCCCAAAATCTACGCAGTTGTAACTCATGATTGACTGATTTTCTATAGAAAAGTGATAAAAACGGTGTACTTGAAACATGTAGCTTTTTGCTGTGTTCCAACTACAACAGTTGTGGCCCTACCGCACTCGTGTTCAAACTACAGCGAACCAAACAAGCTGTTAGCTATATCTTCGTTCGTTTTGATAAGTATGGTCATAAGAATGAACCTCTATAAGAGAAAAACATGGCCATGACCAAACTATCTAAACTCTTTAAGATCAACCATTGTTGCTCCATTCGCCATTAATCTCTAGCAAGGCTGCATCTTCCATCAATGCAACCTCCTCCTCTCCCTACTCGGGGCTTCGACCTCGTGTTGATCTTTCTTCTGAACAACGCCTCGATTCGTACGATCCGTAGTCCTTCCTGCCGTTGCGGGATTCAACCCAATTCTTCATAGATTCTTCTTTGCTCAATCCCGAAATTTGAATACAAACTACTCATGCATTGTGCTCTATCCTGTGATTCCATTTGAACAGACAAAGAAGCCCCTTCACAATTAAACAAACACTACTGAAGAGGTGAAAACTTTATTTTTTGGGTACAAGAGGTGATCTTCTAACTCCCACTCACAACTCTGAAAATCCATGAATAATGAATTCAAAACCCCGGCCTCTGTAAATTTTATGTTCAGAATTTTCTACAACCACTTCACCGGGGCAAGAGAAGCGCGAGGAGCACCGATACTGACACCGCGACGATCAAAGGTGTGCGAGAGGGAGAGTAGGCAGAGGAATCATCGATCTGAATGATGAAATTGCATTGGCCCTGCGAGTAGTTCTGCGTCGTCACCATCGCGAGGCCCTGGAAGAAGCAACTCATGTCCTTGTGGCTCTGAACTTGGAAGTACATGTTGAAGGCATAGGAGGCATTCCCGGTGGCATCCAAGTCGTTGCAGGTCGATCCGTAGCCGAGCGAGGTGCAGTCGGCGAAGGTGCAGGCGTAGTTGATGTTATCCCCGAGCCTGCTGAGGTCGGTGGCGTTCGGGTTGAAGACGCACCACCTCGAAGGCAAGTACTCCACCTTCTTCGCTGCCACCGGCATCTTGATCTGGCCCTGACCCGAGAAATCGATCGGGTACTTGGGCTGCCCGTCGTACCGGAAGATCCCCCAATGGCGTTCGAAGTTCCCGGGGGCGACGCTCTTCGCGTCCTCGTCTATGAGACTGAAGAAGTAGACATCGACGTACTGGTTGGGCCGGAGAGGGGTGCCTTGGTTGGCGGCGAGACGCTTCATAAGGCCGCCGTAGAACCTCTGCGCATTGGCCAGCTTAGCGTTTATGTCACCGTCGGTGGGCCAACCGACCTCTCCCACGACGATCGGGAGATCGCCGAGCCCGATCGCCCCCAGGGCCGAGACCAGCGTGTCGAAGTTCGCATCGAACACGTTGGTGTACTGGATCCCATTGTCGACGACAGGAGAGGTGGTGCCGTCGAAGAAGGCGAAGTCGAAGGGGAAGTTGTTGTTGCCGTAGAGGCTGAGGAAAGGGTATATGTTGACGGTGAAGGGCGCGCCGTTCTGGCTGAGGAATTGGGAGATCTGGGTCATGAGATCGCTGATGTCCGACCGGAATCTCCCGGCCGACGGGACGGGGTTGGCTGTGGGAGAGTTGTACACGTCGGCGTTGAGGGGGACGGTGGCCTTCACTGCGTTACCGACTCCGGCCTCGTTCAGGGCCTTCTGAATGTTCTGCAGGGCGGGAAAGGTGACGCCTAGGAACGAACCGTTGTATGTGGTGAGGAAGGGCTCGTTTCCGACCGCGACATATCTGTAGGGATCAACATAATCACCAATTCAAAATTAGGGACTGATTGTGAGCAAAAAAAAACATTATGGACTGAAAATGAATTCACTTTGAATTCGAATTCTAAGATTTCAATTCATGTCTGTGTAACAATGTTGTTTCACTTTGGCTACTTGGCTTATAATTGGGAAGGAGTAATGCTACTAGCTACTTGAGCATGCTGCGGGACAATCTCGAGGACAACCTAGGGTGGTGTGGGGGTGTCAACCAGGTATCGTGCATCGGGATTCGCACCAAGCCTTGGTCTTGCCCCAACACCACCGTGGGTTGTCGGCGAGCTAGATTGTCTCGCAGTATGTTCAAAACCCATTACTCTATTGGGGAGAGCAATGGTGAATCTTCATTAGGGTCTGTGCCCATGTATATATACAAGCATATGAAGATTGGGAACTCCTGAGTATCCGATGCGGGACTAAACATTATATACAATGTATATCTATATGACAAGGGACGTCGGTTTTGTGCTGACTAAACAAAACAAAACAAAAAAGCTAACTAGGACAAGCTGACTGGACAAAAATGAATTGAATATATCTAACCATTCGTTCAAAAATCAACGCACGATCCCTCCTTGGTTTCAAATCCCAACCTATTTAAATTGCACTAAACCCCTGATATCCCAGCTCAATGAAACTGCACTAATCCTGACTGTTCATCCCGTGATCGTTGTTTGCATCAACGGTTATAAACCCGCATGCTGAAATTTTGACCGTCCCAAATTATCGGGTCGATCTCGAGAAATCCGTTCGAACAGATATAGTTGTGATTGATCAATTATAGGGGGAGGGGGGGTTGGTCACGCCGAAGGCGTCCGCTTAGTGCCAATCGGCACGAGCAAGGAAATGAATGTCCCTATGAATGTCGGTGTTGTTGTCGAAAGTGTTTTGTTGCCAAAGGTGTTCAGGTGTGTTGTCGCCGAAGGCGGCCCGCTGCAGTGCCGATAGGCACGGAAATGCACTAGTATAGCTATAGGTAACAATACCATAGAGATGAATGCTCTCTATATGCCAACTGGTCTTTTAGATTTTTTTGGCCAGCCGTTCTCTTGCCAAACTGCTTTGGTCATATTCTCGGCACTAATCTTATAGGGTTGATGCCATGATGATAATCAACAGGAAAAAAAAAAGAATTATCCATTTATTGTGGACCCGTCTTAATTCAAATTGTGCTCCAAGGTCCCCACCTTAATGAGATAAGACGTGGATGATGATGGCCCACATTCACCAATAAATTTCTGATTTGTTTTTCTTTTTGTTGGTTAAAGGTTCAATAATGAAAAATGGCATCAATTCTTCTACTTGTCAACATTTTTAATCCCTCGGATTCCTTGAGGTGGACCCTAATAATATATATCAAATGAACCTAATATCCCTTCAACTCTAAAATCTCCACAAGATACCAAACATAAAACTCCAATGAAATCTTAAATTTAAGCTTGCAATTTCCGGAATTATACTTTCCATGTAGAACTAGATTCTCCTCTTTTCCATCTTTGAATCTTTTATAATGGCATCTTTCCTCACCATGGTCGAATTTCGCTGTATCTGACTGCAGGCATCTTCCTGAAATTTTTAAGTCCAATGATACCTATCTTGTGGTAACAAATTGCATCTCCTTTTTAATGTTTTCTAAGAGGTTTATGTGAAAATGAATAGAACACCCCTAGCTCCTACCAAAAGAAAAAATGACATTACAATTCAAGGTATCCATCGCTACGCTATGGGTCACCTTCTTTGCATTGCCTCTTTTGTTGAAGTTGAACAATGTAATCTCGACTTGAAGATTAATAATAGTCACGGTTTATACCGGATTAGATTGTTTTTTTTTGTTTTTTTTATTCCATTGGCTCTAGACAACCCGATAGGATTGGTACCCAGTCATCTTTTGAAAAGACGGACTATACTAATTTGCTATTAAAAAAAAAAATCATACATAATGATTTGCTCCGTTCATCATCGGTATGTCAAATTACGAAAAAGACCAAAAAGAAATTCATCAAAAATCACTCATACTATATCATGAACTGAAAATTCCAATTAAAGAAGGTCAAAATAGTCCCACACAGTCAGTAACACTAAGCAAGCAACATCAAACACTCGGCAGTCGGGAATAACCAATCAAAGAATCGAAAACATCAGGAATTTTGAGAGAGGTGGGAGGAGAGAGAACACCAAGGACTCACTTGATGGTTACTCCCCCATTGAAGTTGTAGCCAGTGACATTCCTCCTCACCCAATCCTTCGCGGCGCTGTAGTCGGTCATCGTGGCGAGCTGGTCGTTGGGGATTCCGACCATCACCTCCAGCCCGCTCCCGACCAGCGCGCTCATGGTGGACTCGTCGGCGTCGAACAGCTTCACCTTCTTGATCCCGTTGTCCCGCAGGAGCTGGACCACCGCCTTCGGCGGAAGCGGGTGCGTCGCCATCGTCCCCCAGTTCACCCCGATGCCTTCCACCATAGAACAGGAGACACCGAGCAGAACCCACATCAGGAAATGGCGCATCCCCATGTTTCTACAGCTTAATCTACTGGAAACCACCTCCAAATTCGAAAAAAAATCCGCTTTTTCAGAAGAAAAAACAGAGTAGGAGATGAAATTCGAGAAACAGGGGTATTTACAAGAAATACATAAAGGGTATGATAGAATTTGCGCAACGGACACGGGATTTACAATTCCTAGATTGAGACATGAAACTGAGTTTAACCCAGAAATGAAAAGGACCGGAAGATCAAGATTCAGTGAGAAAAACACTGGTTTCTCAACAATTGAAGAGAAGAAGTGAAAGAAAACTCAGCCTTGCTCTGTTGGTATCAGTACAGAAATCCAATGCAAGAACTGTACTTAGGCGATTTCTTCGTAAAAACCTCCAAGAATTCGAACGTTTTTCGAAGCAGGGGAGCCGAAAAATCGATGGGTTGGTTGGAGAGAGTTCGGAGAATCAAAGGAAAAGAAATAGATTTTTGATCCTCAGAGTAGGGGAGAATAAAAGGTGTTCAGTTTTTTTTTTTCCTCCTACCCCGGTTCCTCAACCCAACAGAAACAGGGGAGTAGGGGTGAGAGAGCAGAGGAGATCGGGGGAGAGAACAATTAAGAAAGGATGTGAGGTCATATCTGTCATTTTGCGATGCGCAACTTTCGATAGTGGGGGAGATCTTTTTGAGGCCCCCACAATCAGGTGCTAACGTGGCGCGAGTGGAGGAGATCCGGCGGCCAGCGCTGGGTCGGTGGGCAGCGGTCGACCCGTCGAACCGATCCGGTTTTAAGGGTATTTTGGTAATGTGGGGGGCCTTTATACTGCGACACGTGTTTGCTGTCGTGTTGTAGTAAAGCTATTTGTTGGGGGGTGGGGTCGGCCGCCGACTATCATGGGCGGTTGATCTCTTGATCCACGCTAACGAAATATTTGGCTGTTCAAATCATATTATTACAAAAATGCCCCTACTTAGACCGGAATGTGTAATGGGTGGTGCATCATAAAATAAAAGGGAGGGGTTTGGCATGCATAACAGCTGTTCCGCTTGAATGTCATCTGCATAAGGGCATTATCGTAAAATAACATTTTTAGGGTTAATTCATTGGTTCGATGTGTGGTTGGCAGAGATCCCGTTCCCAATTCCTCTTCCACCGAAACAAATAGTAGCCGTTACTTCTAATAGAATAGAAACGACAAAGGTCAGAACGATGCCAAGGTATGTGAAACAGTCGTTACCCTTAAAAGCATCTCCAACCATAACCCCCAATTTGCCATTGCCAAATCTAAATATTTCAAGAATATTCTAAAATAGAGACTCTCTATTTTGGTTAGCCTCCAACCATAACCTTTATTTATTTTTTAGCATCTTCAAGGAATATATTTTATTCTATTTTACTTTTAAAAATTAGAATAAAAATTTATTAATAACAAAAATAAACATTAAAAAAATTATATTATTTATATAATTAATACGATATTTAATAATTTTAAAATAACTCTAAAAATATTAAATATTGGTCACTTTTCGAAGGTCTCGATGAGAGCTTTCCAACGATACCAAATTTGTTAAAAACGGATTAGTAAATTAATAAATACACATAGTTAAAATATTTATATGTACAAATTTTATAAAGGATATATTTGGTATTATATTAAATGCATACATAATTTGGAGGATCTTTTTAGTATTATTGAAAATCATAACCAAATAGCTGTCACCGCTATTTCCTATCATTTCCCTCCATTTTTGCCGGCGAAAACACCCCCTGCATTTATGTAGGGGGGAATAACATGTGATTGGAATGACCTGTTCGTCATATATGGGGATATGGCGAATGGTTGGAAATGCTCTAATCCTCTTCCATAAGAGGTTATTATCGTCAATTACTATTTTTAATGCAATTTGATGGCCCAGCATTCCGGTCGGCATAGAAACAATCGGAGTGATATTTTTTAGTTTCCAAATCCTTCATTCCAACGGAATAGTTACTAGTCGTTACTTTCAAATCATTGAATTCGGAATAGAATTGATTGTTCCGGAATGATGCCAAACACCCCCTATGGTGCCCAAGTATATGCATACATGCATATTGAAATGGTCATTTTTCTTTTCTAAAATTTTTTGCAAACACAATACTAATATGTTATGCTATGTTTGAGAGCATCGAAACAGTGGATTCTTTTGTTGGGGATACAAAAACTCTGGGGAACAAGATTTTCTCTAGTGGCTTTGACTTTCTTACTTTCATTTTGATGGTTGGGGGTTCCCTGAAGTAAGAAATCCCTACTATTTTCTTATGCTTGGGGCCATGAAAAATAATGATCTAATGAGGGAATCCCAACGAAGCTCCATGAAATTCCTTAAATTTCTAGGGGAAATCAATCCCTTTACCCGTCAAATTTATTTCTCCCAAAAGTTGATGTGTCAATTAATAACAGGAAAAAAAACTCCTAAGAAATACAAGTACTAGATTTTGAGTCAACATGTGTGATTCCTCCTTATGGGAATCCCCCCTTTCCATTCTTCCTAACATAACATTTTTTATTTTTAAGAAATCCCTCGTGGGAAGGGGTTAGGCAACGCATCCCAAAATCTAGATATAGAATTGTTAATGGATCGAATCATGATCCAAATCCAATCAGAGTCCGATCCGAAACTCTCGGGTTTGATATTAGTTTTTTTTGGTCTGAGATTCGATTAAAAACAATCCGACCCGATTTTAAATATACAGATTCGATTAAAAACGATTTGACCCGATTTGAAATATAATCGAATCAAATTCGGATCTATCCTGATTTGATAAAGATTCGATCTGATATGTGTGGGATTTTGGTTCATTCATGAATCATTAACGTCGTGCGCACGATGGGGATATCGTGCGCATGATTTTGCTAAGATTCTTCTCGCCCAACTTTTATGTCGTCTCGGATCGTGCACACGATCCGATCAGGATTTTGACCGATTTTTTTTTCCGTAAACTTGCTTGGTTTGGGATTTCTTTTCGGATCCTGTACGGGTCTTTCCCTACAATATAAAGGGATAACCCGAGGGTTTCAAAGACAAAGATTGAAAATTATTTGGTGAGAGATTAGGAGAGAGCTTTGGAGGGTTGTCGTTAAGGGCTTGTTGAAGGGTTTGAAGAACTCGTTATCCTTTCTTGATTGGGATAGGAGGATCTCTCCATGCTACCGACGATGGCTGTAGGCCAAAGACCGTACCACGTGAAATCTATATCTTCTTGTGTGGTTTGCTTTCTCTATGTTCACATTGTGTCTGCTCATTTGACGGTAGGAAGGGCATAAAGGAGGTGATCATGTATGATCCCGTAGGCTCATGATCGATCAAAGTCGTTCACGAGAATCTGATGGATGGTAGGCACATGAAGAACTAGGTTAGCGAATCAGATGGGTCGGGTTTAGAGGCTTCAAATATTGTTCTTCCTGTTTTTTATTTTTTCCCTTGAAGTTAAAATGCCTTGTCACTCTGTTATGCAAAATTTGGCATAGTCAAATGAATGTCCATTCTTGGCCATGAATGGGTTTTAGTGACTTCCCATTCTTACTTAATTGGGTTTTTAATGGTGGTCCATTTTTGGTTTGTTGAAGCTAAAACTTTTGTCTAGAGTGTATTCATAACAAAGCAAGAATCAAATACTTTCTTATATATAGCTTTTTGGGGGACTTTGTGATAGCTCCCTAACAAAGAAATCAACATACAATAAGCCCTACGGCAAGTCCCATATTGCAATAGCTCATTCCCGAAATCCCATGAGCCAAATAGAAGAATAGGACAACAAATTAACTTTTTTATTTTTCCTGCTATAAATTGAACACGAACCATTTTTTGCACAAAAAACAATTAAAATCATTCCAGATTGTCAATTTAAAACAACAAAATATTATTTTTGTATCAAAAAAAAAATATTATGTCAACCGACCAAATAGTTACTTTTTTTTACCTAATTGTTACTCCTTATTTGCTAGATAGAATCAGTCTGGTTTCACATAGTTAAATATATTTTTTTCGAAGTGAAAATCATATTGTGACCAAATGATCAGAAATACCGTTACAATCAATCTACAATTATGATGTTTTACTATATCAAATTGTTAGTCTTTGCAAACGGACTGTTACTTTTTACCAATTGTTACTTTACAATTTATATGTAGAGCTAAAATTATCATTTAAACAAATTCATTATTACATGTGTGCGGCAAAAGGAATTCGCGTTAACCAAAACCGACGGATTGTTGCTCTTTACCAACTGTTACTTTTTTACTACGATTGTTATACTTTATCTGTAGGGGTAAAATTGATATTTAAATTTTTTTATTATTGTATGTGCATGGCAGAATGAGCTCGTGTTATCCAAAGTCCATTAATGCTAATTAATTAGCCTAAAATCAGGCCCAAGCCGATGGGCCGGCTAGCCCAATCGCATTTAAAATCGCATTCTCGGTTGCACATGCCATGAGCTCCCTCCACATATCTTTAGTGAGTTCATTTGCTTTCTATTTGTAACAAGCACGTGCAGAAAGGTTATGTCATCTTTTTTTCTTTTGTATTTCATTATAAATGGACTATAGGGTATAAGCAGTGTTTTCAAAACTAGACAGGAAGGCGAACTGAAAAGGCATCCAATTCAGTCCAAATCGGTTCAAACTCGTGGTTCAACCGTTTGAACCACATGAAAATATGTTTTTAAAATAGATATTTACTAAATTCTTCAATGGCAAGGTTTGATTCCTAGGTTAACATACAAATCGGTTTATTCAAAGAACGAACCGAAACATGTTCCGGTTCCAGTCCAAACCGATTGAACCGCTCGATCCGATCCGGTCCGGTTTTCAAAACACTGGGTATAAGATACAAAATATCGAAAAAAATCACACTTTAAGCGTACCTTTAATTTCTATGGATAAGTCCCCCATTTATGCTCACACTTTATTCCTCTTTTGTGAGGACAACACAGCCCTCATCCTTAGTCATGGCCACGTATGCTTCATGCTAAGTGACTCCTTTGGGCTTTTCTAACCTGGGAGCCTATACCTCATCCTTAGTCATGGCCACGTATGCTTTATTCCTTTGGGCATAATATACTGGAGTCATGTCCGGCGGCTACGGAGGTGGTGAATAGCGGTGGTGGGGGACAGCGGCGGAGTTGATGGCCAACGCCCGGCGCTGGTTTTGTCCAGTCAACATCCTGCCCATCCAGACAATGCGGCAACTCGGCATCACCGACGACCAGCTCTCACCAAGTCAATTGGTCATTCAAGGCTTCAACCAGGGCGGACAGTCCACCGTCGGAATCATTCGTTTGAAGCTTTCCATCGGCCCGCTGGATACAACGGTCCTCTTCCACATCATCGATTGCCAGACGTCATATCGCCTCCTGTTGGGAAGACCGTGGCTGCACGAGAACGGCATCGTGGTCTCCACCTGGCACCAGTGCCTCAAATACTACGAAGAAGGCGTGGAGAGATGCATAGTTGCGGACGACAAGCCATTCAACGAGGCCGAGGCACACCTGGCCGACGCTAAGTTCTACCAAGCAAAGGGCCTGGTCGCGGAAGTTCTGCCAGCTAAAGCTCCTCGAGCCCAAAAGATTGAAGAAGTAAAGCAGGACAAGACTCCTCTTCCCGTAAATTCGGCGCCACCCTCTGACGAGGCAAGACTCAAGATCCAAGGAACGCCGAAACCTGGGCAAAGGATGCGCATCAGCTTCGAGCCAAGAGCAACGCAACATACCCCGTTGCCGATCCAAACGGTGCCTGTCCTGCGTCTCGCGCCTCAGTGGCTCCGTAAATCCGAGCGATCGCCTTCTACTCCGACAAGGAAGCTGGCCCCGTCGTTATCTCAGGCCAATGTCATCACTCTGCAAGAAATGACGGTGCCACTACCTAGTCTGACGCAAGCTCCGAACCCGAGCAGACCTGTCGAATCAGCAGACCTCGAGCAACTCGGATTCAAACCGGAAGGGAGTTGGGGGCAAAATGCTGCCAAGTTGCTGTTCAGAGCCGGCTACAACGAGGAAAGCGCCATGGGCACACTTCCACCAGCAGCAACTCCACCTGGGATGACGAGAACTCAAACTCGGCTGTTTCAAAACGGAGAGCAAATTCCCCCGAACCGCCGAGGCATCGGCTCCAGTCAAGCTCCGTTGGTCATCAGAACCGCAGCGAAGAAGACCTTCACCTCGAACTACATCGAGGCAAGGATGGTAGATGAAGCAGCTGAAGGATCGACAATCTCCGATGCACTCTCTACCTACCTCAGCCATCCAGGAAGCAAAAGAAGACGACGACGGGCTCGATGCCAGGCCTTGTTCCAGAAGCAAATCAGAGGTGGTAAAAACCGGTCAAATCGAAAACGCACGTCTGTGTTCGAAAGACTCGGGCTAGTTAAGCAATCAAAGAAGAAGTCAGCGTTCGATCGTCTGGGAATGCCAATCGAGGACTTCGTCTCAACACCCACCCACCCACCCATGGCTGCCGTCAATCATATCTCCATTACGGATCCCGACAACGGTGATACTTCTACTTCGGACGACGAATTGCAAGATGCCCCGTCGGTCCTCGCAGAAGGGGGGCAGTCCACCGTTGATGACTCAAAGAAAGGGGGCAGTCCAAGAAGACGACGACGGCATACCTCTTCAGTGCCTAGGGCCAAATCCTTACTGTCTTGGGGGCAACCGTCTCTCATGCAAGCACTCCCTCTTCCAAACAAAGCTACGTCCCGGCACCTGCTCAAAGCTAGAGACGAACAAAGAAGCCCCGAAGTCAACCTGCTAGGCCAACCATCGGGCAAAATTGACTATTATGTCCTCTACTCCAGGCCTCCTTCGATTCCAAATGAAGAAATCAAGCCAACCAGCTGGGGATCAGAAGATGAATCGGTACAGTCTCTAGAAGTGCAAGTCCTTTCGATCAAAGAAGTGCCTTCAGTTGCAGCACCAGTTCTTCACCTTGGCGAGGAAGATCTTACTGATGAAAACACGCGGGCTATGGCGCCTCGAGGGAGAAGGCCACGACGATCAAGCTACAGGATAGCACGTCTGGCTAACCATAAGAAAAATCGGGCGACAAGAAAACTCCCCAGAAGAAAGTCCTTCAAGGAAAAGAATGAAGCTCCAGGAAAAAAGACGTCCAAAGTACCACCGGCAAATCTGAAAAATTTCCTCCAGCAAAGCTTTCTAGAGCCAGCGACACTCCAGGAGTTCTTTCCCAATTGCTTCCTTGAAGCTGGTCAAAACTTCAAGATCTCCTGCTGCATAATGGAAGTTCACCAAGTGCTCCGGAAAGACGATGAAGAAAGCGGCATTAACATCGAAAGCATGGGGAGAAGCATCGCTGCCAACGGCAAGCTGTTCAACAAGGCTAAAGCACACCTTGCTGATGCCGAGTTTTACCAAGTGAAAGATCCCGTTGCAGAAGCTCATCCAGCAAAACCTCTACGAGCTCAGGAAGTCAAAGCAGCTGCGAGGGACAAAAGCTCTCCACTTGCAAAACTAGTGACATCCTCCATCCAGACAGCGCACAAAGACAAAGAAGCGTCAGCATCAAGACTGGAAATTCACATCAACTTCAAATCAAGCTCGATGCGATGCATTCCGTTGCCTGCTCAAGTTGCTTCAGTCCTGCGGCTCGTACCTCAATGGCTTCGCAAACCAGGACGATCGCCTTCCCCTCCAGCAAAGGAACCAGCGTTATCATTCTTCGGGGCCAACTTCAGCACGTCGCAAGAGATGACACTACCGTTACGTGGTTTGTTGCACATCTCGAGCTCAACCGAGTCTTCCGGGCGCACCAGCTCTGAGCAACTTGCAATCAAGTCAGAAAACACTCGGGGGCAAAACTCCACCGAGTCAATGTTCAAATCCAGCCGCAGCAAAGAAAGCATGGCACACATGGGATCACTACCCTCAGCTGCGATACCACATCGCCTGACAAAGACTCAAGCTCGTCTCTGCAAAAGCGGCGAACAAATCCTTCCAAATTGCCGGGGCATCGACTCTAGTCAAACTCCAGCAATCATCAAAACTCCAGTCAAGAAGATCTTCACTTCCAACTATATTGAAGCGAAGAAGGTGGGCGACAGCTGCGAACCAGTGGCGACTCTGCCTACCAGTGGCAAGTCCCTCAAAAGGTACTTTGCCTAACACAAGGTTACCCCCCTTGCCCAAAAAAAAAAAAAAAAAACGAACTACGTGCGACTTGATCCCTCTCAGTAGGGTACGTAGGCAACCTACAAAGGTTCAGTCCATACAAAAGAAACATCCCAAACGTCGTCCGAGAAGGCCAGCCCAGAGAAGAACAAGTGCAAATCCACAAGTCCAGTCAGCAAACCAAAAGATGACAAGAAAGTCACAGTCCTTGAGGCGTCAAAGCAGCTCGCCCTCCGCAGCTTACACGCGCTGCAACTCCAGAGGTAAAAAAAAAACCGTCAGCTTCCGACGCGTCGTCAGCTATGCACGCTGCTTCGCAAGCTCTGCTCCAGACATCTTCTCGGTCGCTCGAGCTTTCCCCAAATGGAACTCCAGCTTCTAAAGCGACGCACGAGTAGCAAGTCGAAGTCCTTAAGGCGCCGAAGTGGCTCGCCCTCCGCAGCTTACACGCGCTGCAACTCCAGAGTCGCAACTAAGCCCAAGAAAGCGTCCTCTAGCGAAGACAGTCGTAAGCAATGAAGCTCGCCACCCTCCAAAGAAGGTGCGCATCTGCTCCGCAGAAAAAGAGTCGTTGCCTTGAAATCCACCGGGCTCATGCAAAAGCTCAGGCCCACCTGAAGGATGGAAACTGCCACTGAAGTCAAAAGCAGCAACCCGAAGAATGGCGGACGCATAAACAACAACCGCAGCCTTCGTGACCTCCACAACCAAAAGAACCACTGGAGCTGTCATCAAGGTCGAGATCGACAAGCAAAAGACAACCAAAGCAGTCTACTCCTTGTTGATGCTCGTGGCCTCGTCATCCTCTTCAGAACGCCCATCTCGGTGTCCTTCAAGCTGACGTTGCTACCAGAAAGGTGCAACCTCGCTAGTAACTCTAAACCCGCGATTGACCTCATCAATAATCTAGCCAGCCTTCGTAAGGTACTCAGGGGGACGAATCTTGCAAGGATATGAAAAGTGCAAGACCGATCGAGAGGTAAGGTCAATTCCAAAAAAAAAAAAAAAAAGGAGCCACCTTCCCTGGCCTTCAACGCCTCCGACTCATCCTCGCACCAGGCGATCGCCACCACACTCGGCTTCGTCTTTTCGCCGTGCCGTTGTCATTATGCTCCCGCACCAAGAAGACGATAACACTCCGCTGAAGAATCTTTCGGCTCCAAGCCGCCGAAGAATGCTTCGCCGCCAAGACTGAAGCCTTCGTCATCAAGCGCCGCGCACCATCGCCGCCGCCGTCGACGAAAGAGGCGACACCGGGGAGACGGAGCAAGTCTCGTGCAACCCCGGGCAGCACTCTTCCGCTGACGGTCTCCAAGCATCGAAGAAGCCTTCGTCTCCAAGCCGACGGAAGCCTTCGTCTTCAAGCGATGCGCACCATCGCCGCCGCCGTCGACGAAAGAGGCGACACCGGGGAGACGGAGCAAGTCTCGTGCAACCCCAGGCAGCACTCTTCCGCTGACGGTCTCCAAGCATCGAAGAAGCCTTCGTCTTCAAGCAACGCGCACCATCGCCGCCGCCGTCGACGAAAGAGGCGACACCGGGAAGACGGAGCAAGTCTCGTGCAACCCCAGGCAGCACTCTTCCGTCGACGGTCTCCAAGCATCGAAGAAGCCTTCATCTCCAAGTCGACGGAAGCCTTCGTCTTCAAGCGACGCGCACCATCGCCGCCGCCGTCGACGAAAGAGGCGACACCGGGAAGACGGAGCAAGTCTCGTGCAACCCCAGGCAGCACTCTTCCGCCGACGGTCTCCAAGCATCGAAGAAGCCTCCATCTCCAAGCCGACGGAAGCCTTCGTCTTCAAGCGCCGCACACCACTCGCGCAGCTTGAAGCCTGGCCACCGCCCGCCTATGCCGCGCCGGCGCCGCTCCACACACCCGTCGTCTGCGCCACGTACCCATGCCGCCTACGACCTCGTCACTTCGACCCTGCGCGCCCGGCCTCCAAGCCGGCCACCGCCCGCCGCTGCTGCTGCCTCCGCAAACCAGAGGAAAGAGAAGAACCAGAGCAAAAAAAAAAAAAAAAAGGGGGCCCGCAGCCCTCTTCCCATCTGAGGCCGCACAAAGAAGGGGGGGGGGCCCACAGCCCCCTCCCCCCAATCAATGGTCGACAGCAAAGAAAAGGGAGGGGGACCCGCAGCCCCCCCCCTCCTTCTTCTCCGACGTAACCGGGAAGGGGGGGGGAAGCGCGCTCGGCCCGCGCGCGCCACCCCGCGCCGCCCCGTGCCCGACTCCTGCACGCCGCTCGACCGCACGCCGCGCGCCCGCGGGCCGCTCACCGCTGTCCCCGCGCCCGGCCGCCGCCGGGCCGTCGCAGCCCGGCCTCCGCTGCCACCTGCGCCGGCCCCGAGCCCGACTCGAGCCCGCGCCCGACTTGCGCACGCCGGCCCCCACGCCCGACTCCGACGTGGCCGGCCCCCGCGCCCGACTCGCGCACGCCGCCGCCCTGCCCGACCTCCGGCTCCGCGCCCCGGTGACGGCCTCCGCCCGCGTCGCGTGCCACCTGCGCGCGTCCCCGCAAGCACCGCCCGCGCCCCGGCCACCGCCGCCGGCCCCGACTACCGCACCTGGTCGCCCAGCCCCGGCCACCGCTGCGTCCGCGCCCGCGCCCGGCCATCGCCCCGTCGGCCTGCACTCCTCGCGCGCCACCATCGCCTGCAGCCCCCGCTCCCGCACCGTACGCCGCCTGCCCGCGCCCCGGCCACCGCGCCGCTCGCAACACGGCCCGCGCCCGCCCGGACCACCGCGCTGCAGCCTCCGCGAACCAGAAGAACCAGAGAAAGAGGAAGAGAAAAGAAAGAAAAGAAAAGGAAGGAAGAGAAAAGGAAAGAAAAAAAAAGGGAAAGAAAAGAAAAGAAAAGAAAAGAAAAGGAAAAAGAAAAGAAAAGAAAGAGAAGAAAAAAAAAAAAAAAAAAAAAAAAAAAAAAAAAAGAAAAAGAAAAAGGGAGTTAGAGTCGCCATACCTGACACGCGACGACTCCACCTCCTCTCTTTGCGCCGTCGTCACCGCTTTCGGCCACGACGACTCCGCCTCCTTCTCTCGTTAAGCCTGCGTCATCGACCTCGGCTGCGACAATCGGCCTCGCCATTGCACTCCCACACCGAAGAAGGGGCAATAGTTCTCTGCCGAGATGCACCGTGGCCGTCCTCGCACTCCAGCCGCCCTCGTGCCACACTCGAACTCCGTACAGCGGCCACTTTCGACGTCCGTGCAATCTTTGGAGCAAAAGAGGTCCGCAACGAAGAAGATGATCGAAACCATAGCGAAGGTCTTCTCTACAAGCAAGAGCCACAGCCAACTGCTCGCACCGGCACCCA
The DNA here is from genome assembly GCA_947650365.1 of Chamaelirium japonicum. Taxonomy (NCBI): domain Eukaryota; kingdom Viridiplantae; phylum Streptophyta; class Magnoliopsida; order Liliales; family Melanthiaceae; genus Chamaelirium; species Chamaelirium japonicum. The sequence continues at coordinate 23,186,607 of OX393552.1, forward strand.
GCTCTGCGCGCCGCACGCCGCTGGCCTCATGCCCAGCCGCTGCAGCCCTGGCCGACCCTGCCACTGCCGCTGCAGCTCCCGTGGTTCAAAAAAAAAAAAAAAAAAAAGAAGAAGAAAGAGGAAGAGAGAGGCGGCGAAGGCAACTCGCACCTCAGCCGCGCTTCTACATCCTCCCCGCCTCGAGCCTCGTCGCATCGTCGCTTCGAGCCCGCCTTCGCAACGACCGCAAAATCGCGCACCATCGCCGACAACGAAAGAGGCGACACCGGGAAGACGGAGCAAGTCTCGTGCAACCCCAGGCAGCTCTCTTCCGACAACGGTCTCCAGAAGCCGGCAGAACCTTCGCAAAGAAGCACAACGGCGAATAAAAGGGGGTAGGGGTCCTTAAATAGACCTCCAACCCCGCCCACAAAAGGAATCAAGGACAAGCGCTCTACGATTCCTACGTGTCCAAACCCGACACGCTCTCACCGACGCACTCGTCCTTGAGGGGGCATTTGTAGACACACGAATTTTGTCGGACCCGGACCCGACTTACATGTGCCGACGTGGATGCAAACCCGACACGCGGACCCAACTCGCTCGCGCCGACGTGGATGCAAACCCGACACGCGGACCCGACTCGCGCGCGCCGACACGGACTCGGACCCCGCCCCAAGAGGGGCCGGCCCCTACTAGGGTCCGAACCCTATAGGGCCGGCCCTAGTGGGGACCGAACCCCATGGAGGGGCCGGCCGGCCCTGCAAGGAAAGGGAAGAAAAAAGAAAGAAAAGAAAAAAGAAAGAAAAGAAAAAGGAAAGAAAAGAAAGGAAAGAAAAGAAAAAGGAAAGAAAAGAAAAGGAAAGAAAAGAAAGAAAAGGAAAAAAATACCGCCATGCGCGGGGGGAGGTAGCGTATGACGTCTGCACACACGCGGATCTGCGCCGATCCCTCGATCCGACGCACAAGACGAAGCGCCCGATCGCCATCGATTTCGTGCGCAAAATCCAGCCATAATTGCACCCGCCAGAAAAGGAAAACAACTAAATGTTATTCCCTTCATCAATGGATGAATAAAATCCGGGTAATTATGAGAGAGATACAAAAGGGATTTAAAATTAAAAAGTTCCCATATCTCTCTCCCCACCTCTTTACCTATAAATAGAGGGGGTGGGGGAAGGAAAAAATGGTCGGGAAATTGAAGACGAAACGCCAGAGCTCTGCAGAAGAGGAGACGCTTCTTCATCGACCCAAGGCTTCACGAGGCACAGTCAAGCCTGTCCCGAGGGATCGGCTTACTGAAAGTCCTCATCAATGTGAAGACCCTTGCACACGAAGATCATCCCTTCGACTCCGTGCACGAAGAAGAAAGCTCGGAGAAGAAGAACCCTTCGACTCCGAAGACGCCAGAAGCAAAGGCCGGAGAAGAAGAGGAGCGGCACTACCCCGTCGTCTCCAACAAGCTTCGACTCCGATCAAGCCCAAAAGCCCGGAGAAGAAGAGGAGCGGCACTACCCCGTCGTCTCCAACAAGCTTCGACTCCGATCAAGCCCGAAAGCCCGGAGAAGAAGAAGAGCGGCACTACCCCGTCGTCTCCAACAAGCCTTCGATTCCGTGCACGAAGAAGAAAGCTCGGAGAAGAAGAACCCTTCGACTCCGAAGACGCCAGAAGCAAAGGCCGGAGAAGAAGAGGAGCGGCACTACCCCGTCGTCTCCAACAAGCTTCGACTCCGATCAAGCCCAAAAGCCCGGAGAAGAAGAGGAGCGGCACTACCCCGTCGTCTCCAACAAGCTTCGACTCCGATCAAGCCCAAAAGCCCGGAGAAGAAGAGGAGCGGCACTACCCCGTCGTCTCCAACAAGCTTCGACTCCGATCAAGCCCAAAAGCCCGGAGAAGAAGAGGAGCGGCACTACCCCGTCGTCTCCAACAAGCTTCGACTCCGATCAAGCCCAAAAGCCCGGAGAAGAAGAGGAGCGGCACTACCCCGTCGTCTCCAACAAGCTTCGACTCTGATCAAGCCCAAAAGCCCGGAGAAGGAGAGGAGCGGCACTACCCCGTCGTCTCCAACAAGCCTTCGACTCCGATCAAGCCCAAAAGCCCGAAGAAGAAGAGGAGCGGCACTACCCCGTCGTCTCCAACAAGCCTTCGACTCCGATCAAGCCCAAAAGCCCGGAGAAGAAGAGGAGCGTCATCACCCCGTCGTCTTCGACTAACGCCTGCGCCATCCACGAAGAAGAAAGCCTGGAGCAGATCGTCTGAAGCGTCGCCACCCCCGTCGTCTTCATCAACAAAAGCCGACGCTACAACCGTCGCACGGAGATCGGTGCTACCCCCACCATCTTCGAAAGCATTCTTCGACCCCGATCACGCCAAAGAAGCCCGGAGAAGAAGAGAAGTCCAGTCGACACGTAAACCGTCGAAGCACCGGAGAAGGAGCCCACGTCGTTCGAAGAAGAAGATCGAGTTGACGCCAAAGCTAAAGCCAACGCAAGAAGCCAAAGCAAAGCCCCAGTAAAGCCCGCGCCAAAGCAACGCAAGTGCCAAAGCCAAGCGACTACGCCGGCCACGAGCAAAAGCACCGCACGTTCTAGCCGATACGACGCGAAGTCCGGAAGAACGAAAGCATCGCAAGTCTCTCCCAGCTACGTCCAAGTGCAAGCGCCGAAGCAAAGCAAAAGCCAGAGCCACGCCGGAGCCAAGCCAAAGCCAAAAAGCCAAAGCCAAAGCCGACGCTAAAATCTCGATCGACGCCGCGAACCGACGATCAAGGACACCGAGGTCAAGCAAGGAACGAGGAAGACACGAAGACCGAGGAACAAAGCCGAAAACCCCCTGGCCGAGAAAGCGCGAAGCACGGAAGGGACAAAGCAACGGTGGACATTCCTTAGCCTCTCCAAAACCCTCTCCCTGTAAAACCCCTGTCCTGGGCAGCCCCTTCAGCGCTCTCGCACGAATACCACGTGGAGACGCGGATCAAAGGGATCCCCCAGAAGATATTTCCCACAATCCCCTGATCAAAACTCGCCGCAGCCCGGACTCGCTACACTCGAGCAACCCGGGTCCCGGCCACATTTGTAATCTCGTGTGATTCGCAATAAAGACGACCCGCGCTTTTTTCCGCGTCCACAGGGTTGGCTCGGGTCGGGTCGAGTCGGGTTGACACGACCCATTTGATAAACGGGTCAAGTCGGGTCAATCAGGTTATAAGTACAAACCCGAACCTGACCCCTTAAATAAACGGGTCAATCGGGTCGACCCGTTTATGACCCGAACCTGTTTAGGCCAAACCCAAACCCGCTAACTTCGGGTTGGGTTCGGATCGGGTTGGCGGGTCGGGTCAAGGATTGCCACCCCTAGTTTGCATTACTCAAAGTGGGGCTGACTCGGATTGGATGGGTCAGGTTGGAGGCCAACCCAAGCCCAGCCCGAGTTGTAGAACCATTAACCTGCAACCTAACCTTCAACACGTGCTGCCCAATCCATTACCAATATGAGAAAAAAATTCAAGCTCGGATTAATGAAAATTGGTGGATCGGGTCGGGTTGTGCGCGTGCAGATAACTCTTATTTTACTACTGGTCCAATGATTTGAACTTTAAAAAACAAAATATCAAGAAATTTTATTTTATTCTTAGTCTTTAGATGTCACTTACCTCCATTGTCTAATGGTTGGTGGCTCTTTGGGTTAGGAATAGAATCCATGCATGTATTTTTAAGAGTAAGAGCTGTGGGACCTATAAAGTGACATATATGTTACACTCAACTCGGTTCCGGGCTGGGGCGGGTCACCTGATCCCCTTGCCCAAATCCAACCCAAACTTAGCTCGGATTAACCTTTTCCAACTGAACCCAACATTTCCTTCAATAAAATGAGACCAAACCCAACCCAAAATCGAGTTGGGTCAGGCTCAACCCACCCGAATTGCAACCCTAACTCAAAGTTGGAGAAAATTTTGCAGCCCTAATCCCCTAATTATCAAAAGTACAAAGTTTTTAATTGCTTGTAGAGATCTGTTCTTGATCCTTCAATTTCTCTCGGAGGTGAGGTTTCTGCATATTTTGTGTTGAGATGGTCATTCGGATTAGTCCCACATTGGTAATGGAAGCGGTGATCGATGTGCAATTTATATACCAGCCTTGGGCCTCCTCTTACAACCGGTTTTTTGAGAAAGTGGGTATCCAATGTTGGGTTCTTCACATAATATCAGAATCAGACCCGCTCCGGGAACACCTCCAGATTGTGCCCTTGCCACACGGTTCCTGTGAGAGATGGGGGGGGGGGGGGGGGTTGTTGAGATGGTCGCACGGATTAGTCCCACACCGGCAATGGGAGTCGTGATGTGCAATTTATATACAAGCCTTGGACCTCCCCCTACAAGCATGTTTTGTAAGCAGGTGGGTATCTAAGATCGTGTTCTTCACATGGTATCAGAGTCAGACCCGCTCCAGGAGCACCTCCCGATTGTGCCTTCGCCACTCGTGTCCCATGTGAGGGGGGGGGGGGGGGGGGGTGTTGAGATTGTCACACAGATTAGTCCAACATCGGTAATGGGAGCGTTGATGTGCAATTTATAAACCAACCTTGGACCTCCCCTTATAAGCTGGTTTTGTGAGGAGATGGATATCCAAGATTGGGTTCTTTCAAATTTTGAGGAGTATATTGCAAAAGAAGTCAGTAAACAGCAACTACAGATCTTGAGACTGTAAGAGAACATAACATACTCTAATCCAAAATGATTGAGCTCTGTTTTTGTGTTACTTCATGTATTTATCAAGCCAACTTCCAAGCTTACGAAAGCTCCATGGATTTGTGAAAATTTTATGGACACCAAGTTACCAACCAAGTGAGAGAGAGTTGCTAAAGTTTTACTCAAATAAATGTCCTAAAACATTTAGTTTTCAGGAAAATAAATGACTCATGATCAAATGTCCTATCTTTTTTATCCTAAGAAAATATCATTAAATTTACTGGGCCATCTAATTCTTTTGTTCTCTTCAAGCATGGATTTTTAATATTTTGGACATCTATTATTCTTGGGACCAACGGGGATCTCCTTTGGTGTTCATCAGAGCTGAATACTTCTACCTTTACCTGATACATTACTAGCCGAATGCTTCAAGTTGAACCAAATATATCACATATTACTACCTAAAAAGTACTTAGCATATAGCCAAAAAAAATACTTACCATACAAACTAAATAATTACTTCTGAAAATTAAAACATCAGTGGATATCAAACACACATCACAAATTTAGTCATCTCGAAGGCGCATAAGTAGCCACACTAGTCGCAATTCATCCAGCAATGCTAGGAGCATATCTGCCTTCTTGGAATTTGACGACATGACTCAATCGACTCCAGGATCAACCGCTGATTAAAACCTTCAATCTTCATAACTTCAGTCATTACAAGCATGGCAAAATAAATGTGCCCTCGAGTAAACCCATTGACAATCGATACATCATTGATTTGAGGGAGATACATGTGAACTGGTTGACAATCAACCTGTTCAATTGCCTAACTCAAAATTGAAGAAAGCCTTAGGGTCTATGTTGACGTCGGTGTGAGAATTGTGGAAGGCTCGTAATTGGGCGTGCTTTGATGCGGTGGTGAAATTACCGAGGACTATTACTTGTCGGATTTGGGTGTTGATTAGGATTATAGTCAAAGCTCTGTTTTGACAACGGTAGCCGCCCGTCAGCTAACTGTGGTGGGGGTTCGTTGGTGGCCCCCGAATTCAGGTTAATTATAGTTAAATTTTGATGGCTCAGTAGCACAGGGTAGCCGTGCGGCTGGTGGGGGTTTCCTGATCGTGACACTGCTGGTTTAGTCCTTCTTGCTGGATGTTTCCCATCCTTTTCTCCTTCAGTCCCACTTGCATAGGCATTAGCTCTAGTCCATGGACTGCAAGCATTTATCAAACATTTTCATCACCATCCGGTCTGGCTTGAAGGAGATTCGTTAATGGTTATTCAACGACTTATACTAATCGTAGCAATTCTGATCCAATTTTATGCGAATGCCAAGCCCTCTTGAGTTGTCTACCGGGGGCTCGATGGTCTCACATTTTTCAGGAGGCAAATGGAGCTGTAGACTGGTTGGCGCGGATGGAAAATCACTATGAAGGGATTCATGTTTTTTCTCTTGATCTTCCTCTTCCTCTAAGGAAAATCACTATCCATGATGCTCAGCTGATGTATTACCCTCGTATCATCTTTGATCCACGTTGACCGATTTTTGTTGGTGTAGTTTTTTAGGGGTTTCAGTGTTTGTATTCTTGTAGTTCCAGTCTATAGTAAGTTTCTTCTTACCAAAAAAACAACAAGAAGCTCAAGGAAAACGAAGCCCCGCTTTATCTCAACAGAAATATAGCACAAAAAAAATAAACACTTGAAAAAAGAGAATTTTTATTTGGAAGTTGTCGCCGAACAAATAGTCGTAGGTTGCCGCTGCTTGGGCAGTCACCGAATAGCTGCACGAGCTCCCGACTGATCGGCCGAAGGAGATCACGGTTAACCCTAGCCCTTCCTCCTCTTCAACACGTTCCACGAGAGAGATGATCGGTTTTTTTTGTGTGAAATATATATTTACCCACAAGTGGTTGGGTAGTAATGCCAGACCACTTTAGGTCAGACACCAATGTCTCAATTTGATGAAAAAATTGAAGGGGTTGACAATTAGTGTTCTAGGCAAAGTTGGAAAAGAACAACGTTAGACATTTAAATGCCTATGATATTCAATTTCCACACCAAATGCCCGACCAAAAGAACACACCCTTAGAGTCCGTTCTTTTCGTGAGTAAAATAGATTAATTGGACATTGATTTACCGGGGAATTTTAATTTGTCTCATGTTCTTTTGCCCAATGTATCGAGTAAATCAATTTTTAAGATTTCATTTTTTCTCACTTTGCCAGAACATTGGTGTCCCATAATTTTTGGTCGAACACTGTTTGCTCACTAGTGGTGGGACATTTATTTTCCACAAAGATAATTAATCCCACTAAAATATGAGCCGCTAAACACAATAGAATCCATGGAGATATTATTTGCCGTAAATTTGTGTCACTATCACAGCCTTCCGTTGCACACAGTCCAACTGGAGAATGCAAAGGGACATTGTGATTGGATGTCACGTGATTGTAAATGCAAAGAGACATTGTCATGAAACTATAAGCAAGCACAGCCATCAGTTGCATTTAGACAAACCGATTAATCGCAATCAGTCCAGACCGAAATGTAATGGGACACTTTGATTGGATTTCGAGTGACCGTTTCAACGGTAGATGCTTGGGCGATATACATCGCTCGAACAATAGCATCTCCCAAGCGCTTGTTGCCGTGTCTTTGTATTGTCGCGATCACAGTCATCAGTTACACTCTGCTCGAGATGAATCACAATCGGCTCGAACTGAAATGCAAAGGGACGTTGTGATCAGATGCCACGTCTCGGTTTCAACAAACTTGCATTGTGAATGGATGCCACGCTCGTAGATATCATAAGAATAGCGCTGCTCGATTGCACAGAAACATCCCCGAAGATAATGTATGCCACAATTATTGACTGTCACGATCTATCACAGCCGTCCGTTGCACCCATCTCGATCGGTGAATCGCAATTAGTTCTTAGCAGATTGCAAATGGACACTATGATTGGATGCCACGACAATAAAATTGGTTTCCAGTCCATTTAAGTTCAATGTAAAAAAGAACAGAGTTCTCTGAAAAATACAAAAAAATTAGTTGGATTTGTCAAACTGGGAAAAAAATAATTCGACACTATGATTAATTGGATGCCACGACAACAAAATATATTTCCAGTCCATTTGAGTCTAACAAATTAGGACTTTTTATATAAAAAAAAAACACAACTTGGGGAGCCTGCAGGGAGCTGCCTAAAAATGTAGAAGAGTATCGGTTGGCTGGTAGTGAGACCAATATCTCGTCAGTTACACAGCTTAAGCCCATGCTCCAGGGCTCTGCTCTCTCTCTCTCTCTTTCTCTCTCTCTCTCTCTCTCTCTCTCTCTCTCTCTCTAAGTCAGGCAGTAACCTGGGGAGGGACTTCCAATCCAAGTTTTGGACTCTCTCTCTCTCTCTCTCTCTCTCTCTCTCTCTCTCTCTCTCTCTCTCTCTCTCTCTCTCTCTCTCTCTCTCTCTCTCTCCAAGTCAGGCAGTAAGCAGGGGAGGGGCTTCCAATCCAAGTAGAGCTTTCTTCGACGCGTCGGAATCCATCCCAATCATCGTCATCAACGGTTGGACAAACAGACAACCAAGATAACGCAGAATACCTACAAAACCATGAATGTGATGGCGCGAGGAGTCGCTAACCACCATGATCCTTGGCCAGGGCTTGCCAGAAGGGAATCAAGAAGGCCTCAAGCATGTATGTTAAGTGCCACCTCAAGCAAATATCCAAATCAGCTTCTATCACAAGTCAAGCTTAGATTCAAAGCAGCTGAGTTCAGACCTTCTCTAGTAGGTCGGCCCCGGTTGGTGGGCCCGGTGTGCATCGCAGCCGCACGATGGTGTAGGCGGCCGGAAAGTAAATCTACTCTCACTTTCGGGACACCTGTGCCATCGTGCGGCTGTGATGCACACCGGGCCCACCGACCAACTAGTGAAGGTCTGAACTCAAAGTAGTTTTGAGGGCAGGCAGTCCTAGCGCGGAGCGGGTAAGAGTGCAGCAGTGCGGTTTAAAATCGAAAACCACGGGAAACCCCATCGTGTGCGTGGTGCAATTTTGGTTGGCCAAAAACTTACATAGTCGTGGTGTGGTGCGATTTCGGTGCAGCAATGTGATTTCTATTTTGACTAAAACGGCATAAAACCGCACAACACTACAACAAAACTAGGCTTTTACGGCAGTCAAGTAGCCGGAAAAACATGGAATCGGAGGCCAAACCGCCAAAAATGATGGCCGCTAATGGTTCCGTCGAAAATGATATTTTTCTGCCTGGCCCCGCAATAGACTTTGTCAAAATCGACGATCAGGCTGTCCAAATTGACATTTTTTCCGGCATTGACGATCAAGTTGTGGAGATTGATATTTTTTCCGACGTCCCAAACAGGCAGCCACATTTGATCTTATGATATAAAAACAAAAAGTCGGGCATGGGGTTCGAGGGCAATGACCACCACACCACCTAACTCGATCTCACAGCTAGACTCGGTTCCGATCGTGCATAATAATTATCGCCACCAATGCAAGTTTTGATTAAGGGTTGCACGGGTAACAACAAAGCAACTTAACAATTTGGGCTCTGTACATCATGTCCGCATATGTACATAGATTTTATTTATTCTATAAAATTAATCTAAATCCATATATTTGTCGAAGCGGCTTTATTAGGGCTGCCACATCACAACCGGATTAATAGATAGTCACCGGATTTACGAGCATTCCATCGGAATTGATCGGCTGCCGCATTTGATTTATCTTTACCAGCCGAGGGGACAATGGGCGCCGCATTTAGCCTTCATTTTCGGTAAGCTGAAATGGCCGTCGTATTTGGTCATTCTTTAGGGACAATGGCCGCCACATTTCCGGCAAGCTCAATTGGCTATCGCATTTGGCTGATCTTTACCGGCCAAGGCGACGATGGTTGCCGCTTAGCCTTCATTTATTTCGGCGAGCTGAAATGGTCGTCACTTTTGGACATTTTTTGCGACCAGTCTCAACTGGCCGCCTCTTAGGAGGCCGTAAAAACCAAGTTCTGTTGTAATGCCATTTAAACCACTATAATGATAATCCGCGGTGTATCACATCACATGTTGCGGTTTTGATTTTACATAATAGTATATCATTACGGTGCGATTTTGATGTGCCAGTTAAGTATTGAGGTGCGATAAACCGCACTGAAACCATACCGTTGCCGGTTTGCACCTACCCCATATACAAATATGTGACTTCTATGAGCACCCACAAAACCATAAAGGCAACCTTTTTTTTTTTTCATGGGAGTCACTAATTATCATGGAACCATAAATCTACACTCAGTGAAATGTATTACATGGTCAATGTACAGGTTTACAATTACAAGTTGGTTAGAAATTACATGGAGCACAAATCAGCAGCCACCATGAGGCTGTATCACCAGCCAAAACCTGGCTACAGCCCAATGCTCCCCGAGACCCTCAGGCACAGAAAACACAAGTAGATCGCCAAGAGCCCGATGCCCAGAACCCGATCAAGCCTCATCCCTCGACTGGGCAGCACCACGAGAGCCCAGAGCAGGGCACCTAGCAGGAACCCCAGTGTCTCCACCGCCGCCGGGTCGCCGGGGATCACCAGCGGCGACGGATGCGCCGCCCACGACGCGAGCACGAGCGACAGGCCTAGGCCGACCAGGGTGTTGAAGATGGGCCCCGCGTAGCATCCAGAGACGGCGATCTGGGCCCCATCCTGCCCCCCACCCACAGCCATTGCCACGTTGGCGACGAGGTCCCCGAGTGAGTTGCCCCATGCCAGGACCGTCACCCCCAGCACCGCCGGGCTGATGCTCAGTATGTGGCCCATTGAGACCAGCAGGGCAACCAGCTCCCTTGTGACGATGTAAGCCCACACTACACTCATCAGGAACCCACCTGCGAGCCAGAACAGCAGGCACTTCTTGGGGGGCTGGGACTGCTCGGTGGTCGCCAATGCAATGATCCCCAAGACCAGACCCAATAGGCCAGCAGAGAGGAAACCCATCAAGCTCCGCTCTGAGCCCATCTCCCCTCTCTCGGAGCTCCAGAGGGCCGCCAAGAGAACGGGCGAGAGGGCGACCGAAGCCGCCGCGAATGGCTTCGACCACCGCTCGGTCACAACATCGGGTATCGTCAATCTCCTCGGTAGGTAGAGCGGCATCTCCAGAAGGTAGAGCAACCGGCCGAACCAGCTCGAAGCCGATGAATCGGACTTGGAAGAGCTCAGCTTGTTCTCGACACCACCAACGAAGTCACTCGCCGGCTCTTCGACCTCTATACTCTCCAAGAGCGGCGCCGCCAATTCTCCGCTCTTCTCCCTGCAACAATGCCGGGCCGACACGAGAACCACGTACGCAATGTAGAGAGACGCGAAGCAGACCGAGCCCAATACGCCGATGGTTCCGACGAGCAAGATCAGGAGGAGGGAGCCGAGCACCGCGATGAAGAAGCAGAGGTCCCGGATGAAGCTGGACCGGTCGACGCGGACCGAGCGCGAGGATACACAGATGGTGATCACCCCCACCACCACGCTCGACACGAAGAGCGCGCCGCCGAGGATGCTGCTGAGCCCGACCTCCCCGGTGCCGGAGCCCGCGAAGGAGATGACGCTGGAGAAGACGTCGGGGGCGCCGTTGCCGAGGGCGAGGAGCGTGGCGCCGGCGACTGCCGGGGGGAGCCTCAGCAGCCGCGAGAGGCCCTCGAGGGAGGAGCAGAAGTACTGGGAGGCGGTGTTGGCCGATAGGTAGAACAGAACCAGGAGCCAGAGGGCTAGAAGTGCGTAACCGAGAGAAGGGTGTCTCCCACAAATGCAGTAGAAGATGTAGAGATAGTCGATGTAGGCTCGGGGGGGACATGGGCCATGGGTCTCGAGGTACGAGCACTTGGCCGCGTAGTCTTTGAGACCCTCTAAGGGTTCGCACCCTTGTTGTGGATTGACGGGGTGATGGGTCGTTCTGAGACGAAGAGGGGTTGAGGCCCTTGAGGGGGAAGGGGAAAGATGGTTTGTGATGAAGAAGGAGAGTAGGACGAGGAATGATAGGTTGAGGAACAATTGGTGGGGTTTGTGGGCGGAGACAAGAACCATTTTAGAGAGAGAGAGAGAGAGACAGAGAGAGAGAGAATCAAATCCCATTGACATGCAGAGAATTGGGGGATGAGGGGAGGTTGGCATGATTCGAGGACATGGGTTTTGTGAGGTGGGGTTGATTCATCTGATTCAACATCTGATTTATGCGAGAAGTTTGAGGGCGTGGGAGTCCTTTCGATCGAAGAGAAGAGAGAGAGAGAGAGAGAGAGAGAGAGAGAGAGAGAGAGAGAGAGAGAGAGAGAGAGAGAGAGAGAGAGTACCTTGGTGATCTGTGGGGCACCGGGATTTCTGGGCTTAGAGGCAAGAACTGGTAAACGGGGGACGATCCGCTCGCAATTAGTCGTAAAGAGAGAGAGAGAAAGAGAGAGAGAGACAAAGAAGAGGGAGTGGGATCGTTTTATGGAGCGGTTGGCGAGTAAGAACAGAGCAAAAAAGAAGAAGAAAAAAGGGGTTATTTTGACTTTGCCCCCAAATTTTGCCTTGAATTAGACTTTACCCCCATTTTTCATTAATTAGACTTTACCCCTCAAAACTAACTGTTCCGTCAGCTCACCATCTAAGAGAAAGGGTGAGCTGACGGAAAAGAAATAAAGTCTTGGGGGGTGAGCTGACGGAACAGTTAGTTTTGGGGGGTAAAGTCTAATTAATGAAAAGATGGGGGTAAAGTCCAATTCAAGGCAAAATTTGGGGGGCAAAGTCAAAATACCAAAAAAAAGACGTGTCAGATTTTAAGAGGACCCATCTCTTTTATGAGAGGGTCCCTTGGCAGGGAGAGCGTGGTTGGTGATAGCCGGACACACGTCCGACACAGAAGAAAAGCGCGACACACGCGGCATTGGCGACGTAGCATGGAGCCGATCTTTCTTACGAGGAGTGGGTCTTACTCACAAGTTTGGTCGGTCGAGTGCTCTTTGCTTTATCGATGCACAGTGGAAATTCTCAGCACGCACGGCTGCTGTACGCCTGCGTCGTGCCGAGCAATCACAGGGCTGCACTCCGCACAACGCATCGGGACCCACTCTGCCTTTGTGCGAGATTTGCCCGCAAAGCGCAGGCGTACAGCAGCCGTCTCTAAATTCCCTCCACCCTCGGCCATATCTGGACCCTTGTATGACTTCAAGTCGTGCACTATCTCTTTGGTAGGGACATGTCACCCTATCCACAAAGAAAAGAATAAACAGTCGCCCCCCGACGAAATATGCGACTCCTCATGCCACTTAATCTCCAACATTAAAAATCAAGGAGGAGAAATCTGGCGAGCAGCCCCCTCGACGTGGCCGATTTGGGAGGGGACAACTCGCCGTCGCTTGCCGGAGCTGGATGTCCTTTTACCGGCCAGCCAACCGCGCTTCCAAGAAGGCTACTCGCTGACGGTTCCAACACTGTCAAGATTGTAGATTTAAGGTTGCATTGCGACATATTGCACTGAGACGTCGGCTACGATCTTACGGTCGAACTTCAACAACAAATTCTGTGTCAATTCTTTACTCTACTCTCAATCTATAGTTCTATAAATCATCCAAATCTAATCAATTGATTGATGGGGGATCAAGCAACTGTAAAAATCCTAGGCCGTCGACAGACTCGACACTCGACAATAAAGCGGAACACTGCGGGTGAGTCACCCAAAAATTCTCAAACCAAAAGGGCTTAGGGCCAGATGAAACCTGGGGACACTATGACGGATTCTTTTCTTGTGTAAAGTTTCCGCCAATAATCAATAGAATATGAGTACGGTTCCACTGTAAAGCATAAAGAGTTGAGAGTTGACACAATTACATGCTGACGAGTTCGACCGAAGTCTACGTCTCCGTGCAGTAAAACGCAACCTTGAATTGACTAACTCTAAAAAATGTAGAGCAATTCTCGACAGACTGATGAGTACATATACAAGTAGATAGATGGGAAAGTGGGGGAGGAAAGAGAGTGGATTATAGAACCCTATCTGCTCTCGAAGAGTGGCTTTCAGAAACCTATATGTTCTTTGTTCGAGCTCTAGAACTCTAGAAACTGAAGAATGATTTCTGGAATGGTTAATAGGATATGGAGTCGATGTCAGGTCTGCAATTTATAGGACTCGGGCTACTTCTGTGGGCCCCACTTGGACTGTTGAGCCCCTTAAGCTGTAGGTTGCAGACCCGTGAATGAATTAGCCAGATTTTACACCCATAAATGTCACTATCCATTATAACGTAACATTGTAACTCTGTATACCATATCTATATAATATTTAAGAAAGAATGGATAAAGATAGCCATTGGATATAAAGACAAAGAAGTGTTAAAAAACAAGGGATGAGATTTCCCAACCAAAAAGGTAACTACCCACTCGGCCACCGATCTCTTTGTAACTGCCCCGCAGCTCACTTTTCCCCCCGGCAGCCCACAGCTCACTATATATATATATATATATATATATATATATATATATATATATATATATATATAGTAAGTAGTGATACATTGCGGCCACCTGCTTCGGGGGTATTTTTGGTTTTTTTTTTTTTGATTGATCACCCACCCTTGAATTGGACACACAAAAAATTTCAGCCCGATCCAAGACCTGTAGGCCGTCCAAATGTGTTGATCTTTTATCGGTCGTTTATTTTTATCGTCATTTTGATCAACACATTTGGACGGCCTACAGGTCTTGGATCGGGCTGAAATTTTTTGTGTGTCCAATCCAAGGGTGGGTGATCAATCCCCAAAAAAAAAAAACCGAAAATACCCCCGAAGGGGGTGCCGCACGTTAAGGCCGCACTTTTCCAACCGCAATGTATCACTACTATATATATATATATATATATATATATATATATATATATATATATATATATATATATATATATATATATATAATCTTTTTATTTTTTATTTTTTATTTTTTTTTTGAATCCTTACACTCACATGCCACATCATCAAAACATCGGAAACTGCTACTTACAAATTCTTTCCAACAGAAGTTGCACTAAGAGCATCTCCAACCGGCTCTGAAGCTCGGAGCACCTCCGAAGCAAGTGGGGCCCGTATTTTGCTGCCACCTCATCGGAGGCGTCCTTGTTGAGAGGTTCAGCTCCAACGGCCTCCGAACGGGATATCTGAGCCATTTGCATGAAACACCTTATATATTTACAAGTTATCTAAAGTCTCCAAAGTTACACCAAATCTGTTAAAAAGTACATGTTTTGATATATATATAAAATAATTTATGAAGTTCCGGGGGGTTTTTTAAAAAAAGACAGAATTTTTTATTCATTCGGTGGCTCCGAAGGAGCTCTGTTGTATGTGGAGGGCTTCGGAGGTCCGGGCCGCACGTGGCCTACGTGGCATGCCACGTAGGCCTTCAGAGCATCCTTCGGAGTCGGTTGGAGCGCCCATTTCTATTCGGAGTGCCACGTGGGCCTTCAGAGCTCGCCTACGGAGCCGGTTGGAGATGCTCTAATCTCAGAAAGGATGGCAGGATGGCACATCTTTCCGTTCACCGATTTTCGAGAAGAGAGGAGAGGCTAGGAGAGAGAGAGAGAGAGAGAGAGAGAGAGGTGACATTGGGGGGGTCCAGCCGTCACCTCAAACCCACCCAAGTCCCCTCCCTCCTCATTTGGGTTATGTAGACATTTCATTTTTCTTTATCTCTATGAATTATACCAATTGAATTAGTATTTATCTCATAATTTTATATATTTCTTCCACTCCAGAGGATGTTATCCAAAGATTTTTTGTGATTTCTCTAATCCAAATATGGTACAAAAACATAGCATACATAAGATGAGAAGGGACAAAAAAAAAATGTTTTTTAAAATCATGAGACAATTGATGAATTCAAAAACATTTTCAAAATCTTTCTTTCTTCTTTTTTTTTGGTGCCTAGAAAGAGTTATGGGAAATGTTCCTTACAACCCAATTTTTTTTTTGGTGCCCGGAAAGAGTTATAGTGTCATGGTGCAGCATGCACACTCCCTTGCCCGACGAGCGAGCAAGGGTTTGGGTGCGAGCGAGCGAACTACATGTGTCTTTCTTTCCCTCGTCTCTAAGCTTTTTTCAGTCAATGATTCTAAAAGAAATTATTCTAAAAATGATTCAATTAAGTACTTTAGTTTTTTTTTAATCAATGATTCAATTTGATTTTTTTTTGTCGATGCCTTTTGTTTAGAATCTTTGATATAAACCCGGTTCAGTTCGTGTCATCCATCCGACCGGTAAGAAAGTTCGTCAGAGCATGTATTTTTTTCAAAAAAATTTCCGGGATGAGTGGACCAGTGTGAGGTTTGCATCACCATTGGTAAGTCAATCGCACTACGTTCCGACCGGCAGCACCACCAGTCGATGAATCGTACCCCACCCCAGACGGCAATCACAACTGTCGGTTAAGCTCAGTCAGTCCCGTTGGTGAATCGCTCATCCAGGCCGTCGATCTCCCCGCATTAAGCCCGTCTACGAGATAATGATGATTCCTGCTGTAAATGCAGGAATCCCGTATATCTCTTCATTCCCATATCTTTCTTCCCGGCCCAATTCGTGTCATCCATCCGACCGGTAAGAAAGTTTGTCACAGCATTGGCTTCGACTTCAACAGGTTTGAAGGATTGTATTTGAGCTAATTTGCCAAGGATTAATTTACCCGTCCCCTTCAGTTTCGAATGACAAGATCCCATCAACATTTTTTTTTTTTTAAAGATCGCGACGAAGAATGACAAAGGTGACGACGACCTGTGGGTTACTAGCGATAACAGATGCAGGCAATTGTCGAGCGATCGACGGGTGGTGGACCGGTGGTGAGCAGGTAGCTGAGTTGATGGCCAACCACGCCCTTTGGTGCAGGAGAGCAATGATGGCAAAGTAGTGGGTGATATCGCAATGGCGGACTGCTGCAACAGTGGCACCGATCTGCTACATGCTCTTTTTTATTTATTTTGATGTTTTCCGGCCAAGCAGTGACCAAATGTGCCAAACAACGGCAACGGGGCATGGCGGTGACGAAAAAGTAGTGGTTGACGTTGGCGATTGTGCATTTGGCGGGCATCGACAACGATTGGTGGTGATGGTGCATTTGGTGGGCGACGATGATTGGTGGCGGCGGCGAGTGATAAGTCTTTTTTGGGTGGTCAGTGAAATCATGCATTAGCGGCGAGGGCAATGATGATAGTGCGTGCAATGAAGAACTTCAATGGCGGGGCGGCTACGCCATGCTTCTTTTTTTTTTTCACATTTTCCTATTTTTCAGCAAAGCGATGGTCGTTGGTGACAACAAAGCGGCATGCGAAAGGTGCGACAGTGACCGACGACGTTGGCGATGGTTCGGGTGATGACAACTAGCGGCCACCAGGGGCGTAGCTAGAAATTTTTTTTGGACTGGGCTGAAACTAAACTAATTTTTTTAACAATGAAGTATTTACTATATACAGTATAAAAATAATGAGCAAATCAACGATACGAGTATAATAAGTTAATGAGATATTAGGCTCGAAAGATCTTAAGGCAACAAAATGTTATGCATAATTGTATTTGAAAAAATGGATTCCATTGATTATTTCTTCTTGTGTTCACTTTCTGTTTCCCTTAATTTAGCAATTAAAATGATGAGCTGCTGAAGGTTTCATACAAAAACTTCCATTTTACTTGGGGATTCTCTCCGAGCAGCACTGACGCCGTCGAGCAACACCACTACGCACCAGGTCCACCAAGTCGTCGTCGGCTGCCCCTCCTCGCTTTGGTTGTCCGGTCTCCACATCCGTTGCGCCTCCTCTTTGCCACCACACACACACACACACAAAGAGAGAGAGAGAGAGAGAGAGAGAGAGAGAGAGAGAGAGAGAGAGAGAGAGAGATCCGTTAAGGATTTTTGATGTGGCCTCTTGACAAAAAGACAAGGGGCACCACTGCTACAGTGTTATTTTGACTTTGCCCCCCAAATTTTGCCTTGAATTAGACTTTACTGCCCATATTTTCATTAATTAGACTTTACCCCCCAAAACTAACTGTTCCGTCAGCCCACCATCTAAGAGAAAGGGTGACCTTACGGGAAAGAAATAAAGTTTTCGGGGGTGAGCTGATTAGTTTTGGGGGGTAAAGTCTAATTAATGAAAAAATGGGGGGTAAAGTCTAATTAAAGGCAAAATTTGGGGGGCAAAGTCAAAATAAATCTTTTTTTTTTATGGCGGGCTGTGGATTGGGCCTGACTGACTGTGAGTGGAGGAGGGCTGGACTGAGCTGGGGTTATATGGACTTTCTCAAATCTCGGCCGAGCTATAGCCCGGCCGAGCCAACTCATGGATCCGCCCATGGCGGCCACTTTACCAGATCCATGGATCTCACTACGAGAGTGATGCACGGAAATTGAGATAAAATCGCAAATGGGATCTAATGATCGAACAGTATGACAGTGGTAATGTCGTTGTATTAGACGCACATCAATCATGAAACCCCATTCGAGACATCGGCTTAATCTCTCCATACATTAAGTGGGATCCAAGATCCATGTTGTATTCTGGCAACTGTTACCCACAGGATGTGAACCATATCATCAATCTTGACAACCCAGATTCCCGTGCATTTACTTGTATCATTGATATCCATGGAGAAATTTCCATCTCATTCCGAAGTTTCTAGAAACTGGATTTCCTTTGGAGGAGGATGAGCAGGATGCACATCATGCACACCCTCCCATCTCCCAAACTCCAACGACCAAAACCCCACCACGACTTCAAACCCACGAAAAAGACCGCCAATGAGAGCCTCAAACACCTCCTCAGCCAGCTCGATCGCTGCTCCTCCTCCCGCTCCCTCCTCCAACTCCACGCCCAAATCCTCAAGTCCCACTTCTCCAGACACCCCTTCCTCCTCACCCGCCTCGCCGCCGCCTATCTCGCCGCCAACGCCTTGCTCCCCGCCAAGCAGATCCTCACGGGCTTCCCCCGTACCCCGCCCCTTTTCCTCTGGAACGAGACGATCAAAGGGTACTCGAAGAATGGGCGCTTCAGGGAATCCATCGATGTTTATCGTTCGATGATCGCTCGCGGCGTCCGGCCCAATGAGTTCACCTTCACCTTCGTCCTCCCGGCCTGTGCCGGCGCACGGTCGGCATCCGATGGCCGGAGAGTCCACGAGGACGCGGCGAGGCTGGGTTGCGAGTCCAATCTGTTCGTGGCCACGGCGCTGGTTGATATGTATGGGAAGTGCCAGGAGATCGGTGTTGCAAGGGAGGTGTTTGATGGAATGCCGAAGCCAGGTGCGGCCAGTTTCAATGCCATGATTGCCGGGTGAGCCTGTTTCCACTCTAAAATGTGTCTTCTTTGTATTCCGAATTCCAAAAAAGTATCGCCATTTTCGATAGTGACCCATGACTCTGAAGTGTAATGATGGGTGTTCTCTTGGATTTGCGGAAGTAACTGTAGTGCTCCATGAAAAAGCTAGTAGCTTTGTGGAAGTTAACCCGATGGCAGATTGTTCTGTTGTGTTGCATATTGATTTAGTTAGTAATTAACGTACCATTATCGCCCGACATTAAGTTTTGGATTCGATGTCATGATCACCTTTGTAAATCTTCATGTTTTTAATTAGAGTAATGCTATTCAGCTCAAAGGTTTTCCCGATTCCGCTCAGTACGACTGACGTGGAAGCATACAATTGGGGGCTGAATATCACCAGCGATTTCTAAATCTTTAACACCACCAGTTGCAGGGGCGGACCTATGTTGGGCCCAGGGGGGGCTACCCCCCTCACTTTGGAGAAAAAAAGAGAGGGTATATTATACTTTGCCCCTTTGAAGTTTAGCTCAAAAACAATTAACTCCCTGTAGTTTATGTTGTTCCAAATCACTCCCTAAAGTTTGTAATGTTAGCGTACCCTACTTGATTTTCTCATTTGGTAATTTTTGTCTGATTGAAATTGAATTGAAGGGAGGCAAAATGTACCGTTTTAACTATAGGGGGTTAATTGTTTTTGAGCTAAACTTCAAGGGGGTAATGTTTAATTTACCCAAGAAAACAATTCTAACCAACTCGTTTGCGAACTTTTGATTGCCAACTTCGATCACGTGGAGGTGGCCACTCGAAAGCTACTCATTTGCCGGATGTAATTCAGTATTGTGTCTACTGACATTTGAAATGAGTATGTTATTTGAACAAACCGATTATTGTTGTTTAAACAAGCTGAGGGACAAACAATGGGACAACTCCACGAATATGTCCAATATATGTTCATTAGGGGGATGCCACTAGGTCCACCACCACCTGCCATCGCTCATCACCGCCGCCCACCACCCCCCGCCAGCCAATGTCCACCGCCATGTCGTCGACCACCACCCCATGGGCCATCCATCGCCGTCGGCCACCACCCCCGTTGACAACCTCTCCGTCGGCCACCACCCGCCACCGTCGCCCGTGCCGGCGACCCATGGTCGGCCTCGCCGTCCACCGGCCACCACCCGTTGTCAGCCACTGAGCCACAGGCGTCAGCCACCACCCGCACATGTGGCATCCCCGTAGGTTTCATCCCATATATGGCCCATAGTGAATGAGAATCAGGTGGGAATCGGGGTATGTTTACATGTTTTTGGGCGTATGTATGAAATTTCTCAAAAAATAAGGATCAGGTTTATCATTCACGACCTCGCAACCCGAACAAGTTGGCCAGTTATAACCCCAAATTTTCGAAGGACTCCGAGGACCGAAATCCTTCTTCACGTACTTGAGGCAAAATCCTAACGGACCTTTTACTGCACGATCAAAAGAAGGGTAGGGGCGTTGTCACGCTGCTGGTCGAAACCTCCAGCTGTGAGGCAATGACTATAGTTACTTTTTAATAATTATGCCCCCCTTGAGGAAAAATCCTGGGTTCGCCACTGACCAGTTGTACGCTGCCATGTCAGTCGTACTGAGCAGAACCCGGAAAACCTTCGGGCTGAATAGCTTTTGTCTTTTAATTATTTCGAAATTACTTTCTTGTCAATCTTCATGTTTTTTTCCCCCGCATACCTCTTTATTTGATGGGAATTTTTTTTATTCATGTTGAATCCTCCACGACCTCCCCGTTTGATTGCTCCTTTTTTCATATTCAGATTCTTGTTAGAACTATCAGTGTCATCCATAACCTAATTTGATACAATTTGTAGTCTCTATTTTTTTCATCAGAAAAATTTTCCCTTCGAAGGGTTTGTGAAAGTACCTTTTATTCCTTCTCCTCTTCTTTACCATATATTCCTTGGCATATCTCATCTTTTTTTGGCTGATCGAAATCCTTCTGTTTCATCAAATATTCAGTCATCCAGAGCTCCAAACATAATGAATCCAACTATGTTCCTCTTTCGATACTCGAGCATTACTTTTGTGCTAGCGAGATTGCATCATAATGATGTTGCCCGTCCATCTCGTTGTGATCGTTTCCAAGATATCCCAAACTCAATGGGATTTGAACACCCTTCTCGTCTGGATGCTCCATTTATCCTAGTTCTTCTGGTCGAATCAAGGAAGTTATAACCACATCACCTAATTCATGGTGGCTATTCATGCTTCTCAAAATAAAATTTTCATGCCAAGGGATTTACGTTGGTCTTTTTGCACTCTCTTCTGGATCATCAAAACCAAATGTATCCTTGGCTCTGAATTTTCGCACACTTCTCGGATCGGCTAAGTTCTCCCAACTCGGTTCACTTTGTTGGATCACCCACTCTTCCATGATCTACATAGCTTGGCATCACTTGTTGAACCATGCAAGGCTTTGATATCACTTGTTGGCATAGTCAACAAGTCCGAGTGCGGTAATAATTATGTTGGGGTAAAACTCGGGAAAATTAGCGAATATTAGGAATAAAAGTAGAAAGTTAGGATAAAACCTATTAGAAATTGAGCAGGACTAGTGTATCTCGTGTATATTCCCAATGAGGCTATAAAACCTATAAATACATGAGTACAAGGGTGACTACCTGGTAAGACTACCGCCTAAGATGTTATACAATACATGTAACACCCCCCTTCAAACTCATGGTGGATCAAACACTGAATAGTTTGCCCAATAAAAAGCTGAAATGTTGTAGAGTATGAGACTTCGTAAAGAAGTCGGCAAGTTGAAACTCAGGCGAGATGTATGGAAGAGAGATCTTTGTACTAAGAAAATGTTGCTGACCAGATGACAGCCAATCTTGATATGTCTGGTTCGCTCATGAAAATTGGATTGGTGCCAATCTGAATGGCACTCCTGTTATCACAGTATAACGGTGTCGGCCCAGAGATAGACATGCCCAGATCATCAAGTAGACGTCGAAGCTTGCTAATCTCACAGGTGGAATCTGTTATGGCTCGGTACTCGGCCTCTACAAACCTACAGTCATATAGAACAACCTCGCTAAATTTCTCAAACCTACAGTCATATAGAGCTCGATGAAGACAACATACATGGTGAGGTGGATAATCGAGCCCAGGTGGTGGCAGTAGATAAACCTCCATATGTAGATCCATGTGAAGAAACTCATTCTTCACATGCATTTGTGGAAGTAGCCACCCTCGAACTGCAACCACTACAACTCTACAAGTAAGGCACTAACGGTGGTCATGTTAGCCAATGGGGCAAATGTCTCCTCATAATCAATTCCATACTCCTGAGTGAAGTCTCGAGCAACAGGGCGAGTTTTGTAGCGCTCATCAATCCATTTGACCGTATCTTGATCTGGTAGATCCACCAACATGAAATAGGAATCTTCTCTGGATGAAGGAGAACTAAACCCTAAGCATGAGTGTGTTGTAAAGCTGCTAACTCATCGGCCTTAGCTTACTGCCACTTTGGAATGCCTGTTGCCTCACGATATGTCTGAGGTTTCTAATGGTCCTGAATAACTGCTATGAAAGACTGATAGCTGGGAGAAAAATAGTCAGAGGCAACAAGGGGCAGCTGATAGTCGCACAACCAAGATGGTGGATGTCGGTCTCGAAGCGGTTTGAGACACACTGAAGTAGAACCCTTACCATAGTGGTATTGATGAGGACAACGGAGCTTCGCCATCGTTCCCACGAGTTTACACGCACCATCGGAAGAGGAGCGGAGCCCCTACACTCGCTATATGGATGAGTTGATCACTATATTCACTACATGTTGGAGGCACAAGCATCTTTATTTGTGTTTTTTTTTAATTATAGTTATTTTCGTCCTTTTTAGCTGAAGTATTGGGATTGTACAATCTGTTTGGGTTTGGTCTACAACTTGTTTACGTTTTCTCTTTTGGAGGCTTATATATGCCCCTATGAATAATAGAAACAATCAATGAATATTATAAGAAAAAGTTTTGCTTGCTTGTTCATGTGAGAGGGACGTGAGAGGTGTGAGACCCTCTTGGCGTGAGGCCACGACAACCATCAACACAAGGACGCAAATCACGCCTCCTCCCTTTGCCGATCACCCACCCCAATCATCTCTTCTCTCCCACCTCGCACTGTAGCCGAAAGTCGGCCACCATCCAGCCGTCCTCTCTTTCTCGGTTGTACTGCCTCAACCACTGCTCGTTCCCCTCCCTTTCTCCCTCGGCACCGGCCGTCCGCTTGAGCCCTATCCCGACACCCTTGCTCGAGTCGCACCCCACCCTTATCCCTTCTTCCCTGCCACATAGCCCCACACCCACCCGAAGTACCCCGCTTCCCTCCCCTGCTGCACCGGCAGCCGACAGCCGCCCGATCTCCTCCTTCCCTTCCCTTGCTGCACTGACAACCCACCGAAGTCTCTCACCAGCCACTGCCTCCTCCTTTCCGGCTGTATCTGATCTCCATCCTCACAAACCCTCTTTTCCATTACTCTGCCAAGCACCAGGACCACCACCTCTCCTTTTGTCCCCTGCAGAGATCAAGCAAACTACCGGCCCCACCTCCTCTTTGGTTACTGTTGCCTACACAACCACAAGTGCAACATTGGGGGGCTTTATTACAAATAAGGCCCCAGCTAGCCAGGCCCACAAGCTACTTTCAAGGCCCATTTTGCATCTTCTTCGGATCTCGTTGCTTGTGTTGGATTGTCAGCTTCGTTCGCCTATCTTTGTCATGGATCCCCTCATCGGGAAGCAACCGCACTCGTTCTCGTGCTTCGTTCATGTTCATCGCTCGCCACGGCAACCTGCAAACCCAACAATATTGGTTAGTTCCTTCCAACACAAAAACTCAAACATAGTATGCTATTGGCTTGAATTGAATTGCTGGTCTTCTTATAGTTATCCATACCAACATATTAAACCTGTGACTTTTGAGACAACTTTGAGGCCTGAAAACTTACTTCTTCAAATCCTTTTATGCAAATTAAGATTTCTTATTAAAGGAAAAGTGGACCTTAGTCATCGAAATCTCTCGATTTCTGTCGATCGAATAAATTCCAAAATTTTACGTGCTTGGAAATACGTGCAAACAGTTAGGACCTTTACTCATAATTTCTCTTCTATCTGAATATCGTCGTAATTGGAGTTTGCATCAGTTTAAACTTGTGTTAGCAATTATTTGGCATTGGAATTATTAGTTGATATCTTGCTTCACGCACACTTCCACGCATATCCTGCATCATGCATCATGAGAAATTATAGCCTCGTCTGGCATAGGCACAGCTAGAGGAGACACATGAGTAGAAGCCAAAGTGTCAGAAGGTAATGCAGGGTCAAACGACAAAGAGACATGATGCTCAAAGGTAGCCTTGGTGGAGACATCTCACAATCAAGACAGAGAAAGGAATCAAGAGGATTGCTTTGCTAAGACAAATAACTGACATGAAGATAATGATGACATAGAAACTCGACCAAGATTACCACTACTAGCTAGGTGATGAAGACGGGAGTGAGACACATGTCCAAGGTGTCTATGCCACACAACATATGAAGACGGAGTACATATGGCAGCAACCGAAGACACCGATGTAGAAGGTAACCGAAGGTAGTCCATGCAGTAGAGGCCCCTCGTCTACAACCAATCTCAATCGTCCTTATGTTGTGTTGGTCCTGCACAGTGTACAAAGAAGCATCAAAAGTAACAATAGTTACAATATAGTGAGAGTCAGTAAGTTGACCGACAAAAAGAGTTGAAGTGACAGAATAGGAACATGTAGTACATATGGTACATGAAAAAAGGCTAGCAAGTGTGATGTAAGTGTCCCCTTAGAAGAATCAGAGCATGGTGATCCATCAATAGTATAAAAAGGAATAGAGGATGCTAAAGTAGTGTGATGACTAAGTACAGTAGCATCAAAGGTTATGTGGCAGAATTTAGAACCCAAGAGGAATCAGAGATACCTGATGGAGGAGGCAGTAATGTAGTTGCAGCAATCGGTGCATGTGACTGAAAGAAGGCAATTACGCAAAATGAGAAGTGATCTCATTATTATTATACTCGATAGTGGGATTTGGAACCGTAGAGGATGTCATTATAGTAGTCGAGGAGCCATCCTGATCCCTAAGCAGTGTTTTAAGTATCGTTATCACTGTCGATATCGCCAAGTTGTTTGAGGGAAAATCGAGGATATATCGGTATTTATCGCCAAATATTGTTAAAAATTAGGAAAACGATGGCAAAATGAAGATTTTTTTGAAGAATTTTTCTATAAATCCCTTTAGAATACATATATATATACACACACACACACACACACACACGCACACACCATTATGATCAATCACATACAAAAAACAATCATTTACTCTAGGAGACACTCAATTTAGTCTATATAGATGAGTATGTAAACTTTCTGTGAACTGTTAGAAACTTTGCAACAGTATATAAACCAACAATCACTATAAGATTACACACACTAGGAAGCATGATAAAACATATCAAAACCCATATGGTTCACCGTACATAAAAGCATATCACAAATTCATAATTCATAATGCATAAAACATAATAAGCATATAGCATCTCACAAACTTGATGCGATTCATGTTTATCATCTATTCTTCACGAAGATCTACTTAAGAAATTTGAGAAATTAAAAAAAAAAAGATTTGAAAACATACCTCTACTTAGAAGCTTGGAATAAAACTCAAATCCGTGAAGGGAGGTTTCAAATCCACCAAGAACAACAAATGAAGGGTTTAGATTTGGTTTAGAAACCTAAATCAAACCAAAAAATTGGATGAAATGGGAAAAAAGGGGGCAAAGATCTCTCTGGCCGATAATGGCGATAACTGGGCGACATCGGGCGACATATCCCCTTTTGTCGGGAATCCAATAAAAGCTGGGAACCAATTTATCACCGAACTAGGCAATATTTAGTGATATATCAGCAATATATAGGCGATATTTTGACTTTTTTCCTAAAACAAGGGAATTTAGTCTGCTTTTATGTCGGAGCCTGACGATATAACGATATATCCCGATATTTTAATTATGTCCCTAAACTTCCTCCGAGCGAGAATAGGACATGCATCAATGAAATGTCATAAAGTTCGACAATATCTGTAATAAGGAGGGCCTGAGGGATTACTAGCAGAATAAGAAGACCGAGATGCTCAACGTGATGGTGACAGGTGAAAAGAGCGACCAAGAGGAGAAGGCACAATTAAAGCAGCAGTCGATGGTGGTAGTAGTCGCAGACGAGTCTCCTCAGTCATGAACTTAACAAGAGCTGACTCAAGAGTCGGTAAAGGTGAGCGGTGGAGAATGTGACCATGAATCCCTTCAAATTCAAGCCGCCGATTCATAAAAAACTGAAACAATCGGAGACGATCTTGACACTAGTGACACTCGGAAGTGCATGCACAAGTGGAGCAGATTGGGGACTGCATGGCAAAGAGCTCGTCCCAAAGGGCAGTCAAGTATGTGTAAAACTCCCGGATGGAGCGATCATTTTGTCTGGCGGTGACGGACTCCTACAGCAACTAATACTCACGTGCATGACTAGTCTTAACATGCATGCCATAAAGATACTCCCAGGTGGTCTTAGATTGTAGGAAGGTTGTGAAGCGGTTTCCGAAAAGAGTGAGTAATAGAACTGGCTAGTAGATCAAACACACGAGAATCATGAAAGATCCAATCAGTATAAGCCTTGGATCGCCATCAGTGGGCGAAGGTTTATTTCCATCAACGTGGCCCCATAATCCACGTGCCATGAAAAAAAATTGAGCGGAGAGTCCGAGACTGACCACAAATCATAGTTTTGTCAAGTTTGACATCAATGCCGTCGTCAAAGCGCATGTCAGAGACAATTGGAACAAGGTCCGACATCGCGTGAAAAATAATGAAATATTGACAATGATTGATGCGGTTTAGTTTGGTTTCTAACTAGCCTCGACGAGATCTGGAATCTCTCGGCAAGCAATCTCGCGCACACGACAGAGCAACGGACAAGTGAGACTGATCAGGCGTAGGTGATGCCTTCAATTGAATCACAATTGAAGGCCAAATAAACTTAATTCAAAGGTCGCAGGCTCATGTAATAAGGCACTAAAACAAACTAGCAATTTTGGTGACAAAAATATGCTCTAGTTTATCATGCTTTTAGGTTGGCCGAAATATAGATTAAAAGTGTTTGCCTTCGATCAAAGATTCAAAAATATGCTCTGGATTAGAAGAAATCCTCACGCATGCAAGCGTTCACGAACACAAGCACATACGAACAATCACGAACAATTATGCGAACCAGAGAGATCATCAAGAGTCGATGGTGTCCTTGCAAGTAGTCGTCACAACAACAAGAAATTAGGGTTTGCAACTTAAAGTACTCGCACATGAATGCCAAAATAATAGGCTTTCCCGTGGTGGTGGCTTGGGTGCCACTCACA
Organism: Chamaelirium japonicum; assembly: GCA_947650365.1. NCBI lineage: Eukaryota > Viridiplantae > Streptophyta > Magnoliopsida > Liliales > Melanthiaceae > Chamaelirium > Chamaelirium japonicum. The sequence continues at coordinate 23,214,096 of OX393552.1, forward strand.
AGATCGGGTTCGGGTCCAAAGCACACAAGCAGGAAGTCGGGCGTGCGGTCGCAAGCAATGGGTAGAGGCCAGGCGCGCAGGTCGGGCCACATGTGAGCAGGGGCCGGGCTTGCGGTCGAGAGCATGCGGGTAGGGGTCAGTTGCTCGCAGGTGGGGCCGCATGAGAGCAGGGTCGGATGCGTAGCTCAGGCCGCAAGAGAGCAGGGCCAGGCGCGCGGTCGGGAACATACGAGCAGGGGCAGTGCGCGCAGGTCGCACATGAGCAAGGATGGCAATGGGTTGGGTTCGGGTTAAATTCCTATTATAAACATGGCGATATCGGGGTGGGCCTATTCAAAAATCATAAAAATCAATTCCCATACCCACCCTCCCCATTGTCATTCCTAGCTGGGCACATAGGTTGCACGGTTGCACACCGAAATCAACAGAGAGAGAGAGAGACAAAAAGAAGAAGTAATGGAAGAGATCAGAGGACGATAGAATCCCGGCTGCACACCAAAGTATCGAGACTTCTCGTCCCCGAGCTTTGCACTTGATTATTCCTTTCATTGGAGACAATGCAAATTGCATAACGTTTTTAATCATAAAAGAGAAAAGTTGGAGTCTCTTATATAAGACCCAGGCACACTACGTTTGTCCCCAAAAACGATATGGGACTAGACATGCAAATAGCTAAACAAAGACCATCCGTAGACGATTACTAAAGTAAAGACAAGTAAAGTAAATTAGTCCTAGGGCACTAGTCGCCCAACCAAAGAAACAATATTGCAGCCATCCTCCGTCGCCGTCGCTACCTCGCTGGTGAACTCAGATTTGGTGAATGTGCAGTGATCTCTCCATCACAATTGTGATTCAACAACAAAATTACATAAATATCAACGTGACATCATACTGAAATAAATGTTACAAAGCTCAATATGCTCAAAAGTTATTGATCAAATTATCAAAGTACAAAAATCCAATTTAACCTAGTTAGAATTAATCAACTCATTTACAACGTGCAACCCCAAATATGCATCATACTCTGTTGTTGCATCCTCCTCATTTCCTGAGTATGCATTGTCACTAGACTCACCATCGATAGATGGGTGAACACCTTCGAGATCAGCTCCGCTTCGGTGTATTCTTGAAGGCAAAATATTCTCAATCCCACATAAATACTGACTTATTGAAAAATTCGGCTTTCTTGGAGACAACATTCCATCCCACACTATCTACATGAGAGAAGGGAGAGAGGTGCGGCGGGACTACTATGGACAATATGGTGGAGAGGAATGCGAGGATATTCAAACTGAAACAGAAGAACATGGACACACTCATCTTGGAGGCAGAGTGCTTAGTAACTTCCTGGGAGACAGTCTTTGACTATCCAAACCCTAGATGATGGCTCTATTTGGTAATCATATTTCCGGTTTGTTTTGTTGACATATATTGTAACTGCTATAGTGATCTGATTTGTTTCCCTTTGGTTTCTTTTGTACTACTGTACTTTCCATGATTCAACCTATGAATCATTTTCCTAGTTTTATAATGTATAGGTTTGGGTCTGCCTAACCTCTTCCCATCTACTATATAGGTGGGATGACATTTTACCTCCAAAAAAAAAAAATTTAGCAATTTGGTGACTTGAAGTCTATAGAAAAATCAGTGATTTTTCATCTTAGGTTGAAATTTGCAATTAAAACGTAACTTATTCAGCAAGGTGGCTATTTCAATGACTATCCTTGTGATCACTATGGTTGCTTGAACCTCCTAAGGTAGCGCCGATGATCTGCTTAGGGCTCCTATGTGTGGCAGCCAATTAGAAGTGTGTGTGTGTGTGTGTGTGTGTGTGTGTGTGTGTGTGAGAGAGAGAGAGAGAGAGAGAGAGAGAGAGAGAGAGAGAGAGGACATGAGTAGGGGAGAAAGAAACAAAGGTTTCTTCATGATTCAACTTCAATACCCAGTGCACAACCTGTAGGTCCTGTACCCCGTGTTCACCTTTTACAGAGTAGTGAGCCCAACTATAACCGAACTTCTATTCAACTCAAACACCACACGCCCGATTGTCCACTTAAACTAAATGACATATAATCAAACACATAATCCTGAAGAACCTTGGGGTTATTCCGTTGTTCAATGAAATTGAACTGCTTAACCAACGACCAGGTCTCTCTACCAACCAACTGGTCTTCTAGGTTTTATTGTGGGCCTCTGTGTTGGCTTTGGTAGGAATTTGGCCCAAGCCATGAAAGTGGTACCTTCAGATTGACAGCCGATTGTGAAATTACGCGGATTCCTTTTTTGGAGCCTTCTCGATTATTCTCCATACCTGACCCACTTGATGGTTTGTTATGCTGTTGTATATGGCGCTTTTCTTGTGTTCTTGTTTTAACATTTTACTTGAGCTCGTCCTTTCCTAGCCATCCATACATCTTTGTCAATATCTTGATATTTAGAAAATTATTTGTTAATTACTCCAGTCAATGATCCAACTACATATGATTTCTATCGAGCAGATATGTGTTGAATGGTAAATATGAGGAGGCCATTTCCGTCTTTAACCAGATGCAGGGATTGGGAATCCAGTACGATGCGATGACGATGGTGAGTGTCCTCCAAGCCTGTGCTTCTCTTGGATCCCTGCAACACGGGAGATGGGTTCATGAACAGCTCGTAAGGACCCAAACGGGAATCAATGTCCACTTGGGTGCAGCTCTCATTTCCATGTATGCTCGGTGTGGTAGCATAGAAGAGTCACGAAGAGTCTTTGATGAGATGCCCAAAAGAGATCTCATCAGCTGGACGGCGATCATCTGTGGGTATGGAGTGCATGGGCTCGCAGAAGATGCTGAGATACTTTTTACTCAGATGGTGGAGTCTGGAATCAGGCCCGATGGTATTACTTTTGTTGGAGTCTTGTCGGGTTTCAACCATCAAGGGCTCGTCCACAAGGGTCGGGAATATTTCAAGAAGATGACCGAGGAGTACTATATTAAGCCTACATTAGAGCACTTCAGTTGCATGGTTGATATGCTCGGTAGGGCTGGAAGGCTGACCGAGGCAGAGGAGTTCATTAGGACAATGGCGATCGAGCCTGATGCCGGTGTGTGGGGTGGATTGCTGAATGCTTGCAAGATCCATGGGAATGTTGAGATGGGCGAGCGAGTTGTAGAGGAAGTCTTGAGGGTGGACCCTAGTAATGCTGGTTGGTACGTTCTGATGTCGAACATCTACGCAACAGCGAAGCGTTGGGATGGGGTTGCTAAGATGAGACTTGTGATGAAGGAGAGGAAGGTCTCAAAGCCTCCCGGATGGAGTTCGATTGAAATCAGAGGGCAGAGGCACACCTTCCTCGCGTTCGACCGGTCTCACCCGAAGTCGGACGAGATATACAGGCTTGTAAAGGGCCTCGAGAAGAGGATGCGTGCGGAAGGGTACATCGCAGAAACAAGATGTGTGTTGGTGAATCTGGATGAGGGAGCAAAGGAAGACATGTTGTGTGGGCATAGTGAGAGATTGGCGATTGCCTTTGGGATTTTGAGCACAGAGGAAGGGGAGGTCTTGAGGGTGATTAAGAACTTGAGGGTGTGCGTGGATTGTCACACTGCAACCAAGTTCATATCGAGGATTGTGAGGAGGGAGATCATAGTTAGAGATGCAAATAGGTTCCATCATTTTAGAGATGGAGTCTGCTCTTGCGGAGATTATTGGTGAACTTTGGCTCGACGGTTTCCAAATATCATGATGATTGTCAGTATCGTAGGTTTTGTTGGGTTAGCGGTGAAGGCTCCATAAACTCCCGATTCTAACCTCTCTAGAACCCTTGAGTCAGAGAAGATGCACGTTTATTAAAGAACTGGTTGTGATCAAAGCTCAGCCATTTGATCTGAAGGTAGAAGGATTTAAAGGATGGCTCACGTTTTTAGCCATCAGCAATCCAAGGAAACCCCATCTGGAATCTGGATGTGAAATCCATTTCAGGTTGGTATTGTAAGTTTGCTGTACAGTAGCTTGTAGAAATTCAATACAAATAAAGAACAGACTTCATCGTATCATACATCAAAGCAATTGGCTCTGCTTTATGCTTTCGCGGACCTAAGCATTGTTTCCTTTTGACTTTGATTATCTTAGCTCGGACATCACGGAGATTCTCGCCCTCCCTCAAGGACTGTAGTATGTTACTGAGAAAACCTGTTGATTCTCGCCCTCCCTCAAGGACTGTTGTATCTTAGCTCGGGCATCACGGAGATTCTCGCCCTCCCTCAAGGACTGTAGATTCTCGCCCTCATCATCTCGGCAGTCATTGGTGCTTCAGAAGCACAACCTGTCGATGACTTATTAAGTTCTTCTCTGTTGCATGGGTTATGTTCTTCTACGTAGAGATGTTCAAGATCCTCGCACACTGCTTTCGCCTTTGTCACACTATTTTCCCATCATGTATGAACACCATAAGAAAAGAGTGCAGAGGGATTTAGTGGATTACTGCGGTATATTCAAATTTGTTGTTTGGTTCTGATACAGTACAATATATTCGTAAATCTAGTGTTATTAGCCTTTTGGTGTAGGTTGACCGAGTCAACCATGAATACCAACTGCAATAGTTGGAAATCACATCTTTTTTTGGTGTAGTTGGCCTCCGAAGAGAGCTCCGAAGGAGGACGTACGTGGCTCTCCGAGTATACTGATGGTGCTCCAACCGGCTCTGTTTGGTACTCTGAAGATTGACATGGCGTCCCACATGGGCCATGTTTTAAACGCTTGGAGCCTTCGAACGGCTCCACATACAACAGAGGTCTTTCGAAGCCTCTGAACGAATTAATTAATATATTTTTTTACAAAACACCACTCATCTTTTTACAAATAATCTTTTATATGTCCAACGATGCATGCGCTGTCCAATGGTTATTTTTTACCCGTTTGATGTAAATTTGGAGGGTTTAGATAAGTTACAGAGATGGAGGGGTTTGGTGTAAAATGACTAGGATATACTAGTTTGGAGGCCATTGGAGGGGACCTTCTCTCAACTAGGATATTTTGATGCAATGGCTACCAAAATGGAGCCCACAGTACATAGGAGGTCCTCCTAGTTCGGAGGCCGTTGGAGATGCTCTAACTACAAACTACATAACAAATTTGCATGTTAGTCCCTTTTATATCAGTATGTACACAGAACAATGTTTTCATATTTGGATTGGGGTACAAATCAAACTTCGTTTTGGATATCCTTCAAAGTATACATACACCACACTTTGTGTTATGTAATTGCAATTGCAAAGCAGCCACATCATTTTTTCTGTGTCCATCTTGTAAAATAAAAGAACATGGCATAAAAAAAAAGCGGGAGGGGGGGGGGAGATTCTAAAGCCAATGTAGTTCCAGCCGATGGCAGTGAGAGGGTCAGTCGGGGGACAGTTGCAGCTCCCGTATCCGCTCGGGTATTGCAGAACCGAGACGAGGGTTCTGTGGGTCTTCAGCGTATGCGACATGGTATGCCGACACGCATGCCTGGGGCCACGACATCGCGATCCGGCTCTGTCATCCAACATTGAACCTCAGGTTAGGTATCAAGCAAGCCGGTTATGCAAAAATATCTGTACTAACCTCAGCTTGACAAATTTTCGAGAAATCCTTTTATTTCTGATTTTCAAATGGTGTTGGAAGTTCTATAAGCTAAGAAAATGGGAGTTGTCAATCTCATACTCACAAAGTTCTCTTAATTTTTGAAAAATCTCTGAATTTTTTAAACCTTCAAAAATTCTAAAAGAACCATAAAATTCTAACTAATCTTGAAAAAACTTCTGAATTCCTTGATTTTTCTTTGTAACTTCCTTGAATTTATTTGAACTGAACCGAAGTGACCCACCACTGAATTAGTGCCAATTTCAAACTTTGTTACTATAGTCATACTAAATTAGGGGTAATTACACTTTACCCCCTGAAGCTTAGTCCAAAATCACTTAACCCTCCCATAGTTAATAAACAACTACATTTTTTCTCCTTCACTTCCGTTTTGACTGGATAGAAATTACCAAAAGAGGAAATTTAGTAGTTAACAGAAGGGTGTATTGCGCTGCGGTTGAAAAAAACTATAGAGACCGATTTGAGAAAAAAATCAGGAGGGTTAAGTGATTTTTGACTAAACTTCAGGGGTCTAAGTGTAATTTATGCTACTAATTAGTAATTATTGGGTTTAGATGTGATTTGCAGATGCTAATCATGCGACTAATGAGATGTGGCTTACTATGAAATAGCCGAGGAGGAACGCATAGACCGTAAGTGCGGTCACGGAGCTCTCCCCCACCGCGAGCGCCCAGGATCCGGCGACCAGCCCCGCCAGCGCACCCACGGCCACCCCGCACAGAAAGCAGAACGATCCGGTGAGGTCCAGGTCGATCAGCCGCACCATCCCTTGCCTAACGAACATCTCCCACGTGTCCCCCGACGCCCGCGCGAACCCCTTGCCGTACACTCCCACGTGCACGAACCCCCACCGGTTACCGCAGGCCACGAGCCGGTCCGCCACCCCCGAGAGGCAGCTCGCGCACGAGAACAAGAACTCGTCCGACTCCCCGGCGACCCGGTCCATGGCGCGCGCCGCACCCCACACCACCACGACGAGCGGCGCCGCCGCTGAGCCGACGCAGACGCTGCCTAGCGAGCGTGTCACCGCCACCCGGAACGCTTCGCCGGCGTCGGCCTCCGCCCCGCGGGCGAGCCGCGCGTACGCGATGAAGGAAATGGCCACGTGCGCCACGTTCCGGATCACGTGCATGATCCACGCCAGGCTTAGGAGTAGCACAAGGACATACAGCGCGGCGTAGCGCGGGGCGTCGGCGGCGACGCCCCCGACGCCGAGGGTCCAGAGCCAGGAGTAGGCAACGCCGGCGGCGAGGGCGACGGCGACGCGCCCCGCTATGGCGGCGGTAGAGGGCCTGTCGGCTAGGACGGAGGCGGAGAGGACCTGGGCGGCGTGCGGCAGGCGCGGGGTGACCCAGCAGGCGTAGAGGGACTGGACGAGTGCGAGGGCGAGGGCGGGCGCCGCAAAGGCGAAGCTGCCGCCCGTGCCGGCGGCGAGGAGGAGAAACCCAGCGGAGAAGGTGAGCAGGGGGGAGAGGAAGAGTGCCGCCCTGATGGCCGTTGAGGGGCGGCGGAGGGTGAGGAGGAGCCAGGCGACTGCGGCGACGGCGGAGAGAGCGGCGGAGGAAAGCAGGGGGACGTGCCAGTGCACGGGACGGAAGCCGTGGTTCCTGGCGAGGAAACCTCGGAGGGAGAGGAATACGATGATGATGGAGAGGCCGAGGAGGTGGATGAAGAAAAGGAACTTCGCGAGCCTTCCGGCGAGGTTCCCGGCCTCCGGCTTCCCCTCGGTGGTTGCTTCCGCCTGCACGCAATACAGAGGGACCAAAGGAGTTCAGCAGCAATGGAACGAAACCAGGGCAGGGCGTTCGTTGTTGGCCCTTCTTCGGCCCAAACTCCAAGGAGCTCATTCGGTCTTGGCAAGAACATGGCAGCAAGAACGAAGGGGAGAGAGAGAGAGAGAGAGAGAGAGAGAGAGAGAGAGAGAGAGAGAGGAAAAGAAAAGAGAGGCAAAGAAAAGAGAAAGAAATTAAAGAAGATAAAGAACCAATGAGAAAACATGTGATCCTCACCTGGGTCGGAGCTATCTGATTGATTCTTGCAGCGCCGCTGCTAGTGGCGGCACCGGCGGCGGCGGGGGCGGCGGTGGACCTGACATTCTCTCTAGACTCCCCGTCTCCAACTCGGATATGCACGCTCCTGTAGTACTCCTGCTTCACCATTACCCCTCTCTCTCTCTCTCTCTCTCTCTCTCTCTCTCTCTCTACTGGAATGAAAAACGGTAAAGAGAACCAAACCAGCGTGACAGCGTCAGCAAGGGTTTTATTCCAAAACTGATTCCTCGCTCTCGGCTCGAAGAGGATCCTTCCACTGTCCGTGAGCTTACCGGTGTTCCCTCACCGGATGGTGAAGGTAACCGGCGACGACGTGGCTGTCGTGGCGTGGAGAAAGGACAGGTCAGCGAGGGATTTGTTGGTCACCTGCTCCGAGTGCATAACTAACCAACCGACCCCCATTTCCCTCCCCTTTATTTCCGGAGTCTCCCCCTCTTCCTTCCACCACAAGTCGTTTTGAAATGTTTTGAACCTGCCCTCCCGTGTGAGCTCCTCTACAACCAATGCTTCCGTGTGGAGTCGGTGGCTCAGAGTCACAAGCTCCGGGTGGTGGAGCTGCCCTTGTCAATTAAATGGTTGGAAGTTGGATTGGTGGCTAATAGGTCCTCTTCCCATCTATTTGTCGGAAGCACGGCATTAAATGAAGGTTCACACGATACGAAGAAGGCCATGTTTGGTGGGGCTTCCAAAACAGCTTCGGCGTACTCGATCTCGGCCTGCGATATTACTTAAGTGAGAGCCACATCAAGTATCTCCAGCCTACTGTATAGTAGCAATTTGATTAACGTACTCAAGCCCATCAATCGCTAGCAAAGGTGTGATATATATATATATATATATATATATATATATATATATATATATATATATATATATATATATATATATATATATATATATATATATATATATATATATATATATCTCCACTGCTTAGTATATCATTTACAAGTGGCATTAGTTACAGCATCCAGAGAAGCTATTAATTCATCAATTTTTCTCTGAATCAATAAACCACAAACATTATTGGTGCATCCTGAAAATCACACATTTGCTAGCTATGAAAGCAGCGTTTTTTGCTGCTTTGATACATTGTTTGACCATCCTAGAAGTTTTGGAATTTGATGAAATTTGGTGAGGGTGTTGTCTAGGGTAAGATGATCATCCTCACAAATTTTCATCAAATTCCAAAACTTCTAAGAGGGTCAAATGGTCGAAGCAAAATCTGCAAAATCTGCAGTCACCGTTAAAATCTGCAGATTTTGCTTCGGCCATTTGACCCTCTTAGAAGTTTTGGAATTTGATGAAAATTTGTGAGGATGATCATCTTACCCTAGACAACACCCTCACCAAATTTCATCAAATTCCAAAACTTCTAGGATGGTCAAACAATGTATCAAAGCAGCAAAAAACGCTGCTTTCATAGGCAGCATCCCATTCCTCATATATATATATATATATATATATATATATATATATATATATATATATATATATATATATATATATATATATATATATATATATATATATATATATATATATATATATATATATATATATATATATATATATATATATATATATGCATTTGGACATTCTGTCAAAAATAAGCTTGTATTCCATTCAATTCACCCCGTATATTACTTGCGCCTTCGTATCTCTAACTACGGATGTTTTCAATGCTAAGATTATGCAGAGAAAGGGCAAAAGATATCTTGTTCTTTAGAGTAAATGATGAAGGATCTAAAACATGAACAAGATCAAAAAACTGTTTGTATAAAAACTAAATTTATCAGCAATAATTCACAATACAAGAGCTATTTGCTTTCTTTTAGACTTATCCCGAGCTTCATCAACAATAATGCAAAATTTATATCGTCAATTTCCTAAGGAATTGTACTTTGTATTTATTTGAAAAAAAAAAAAAGTAAAATTTTCTTTTGAATTTTGGGAGAACTATACTTCGCTTATCCTGCACATATTGTCGAACAACTACATCAATCTTCTCATTGTAAGATGTAATATATTTTTTTTTAGAAACTATTTACTTTATTGTTCATTTTTGTTTTTCTTTGGTCAACCGACAACGTATGCTCAGAAGCTCACAGTTTCTCCAGGGCGTTAGCTTTTGTGTCTCTAAACACTTATAAATTATTTGGCACTACTAACCTAGTTTTCGAGCTTCTAGCCATTGGCCTATGTGCATCTGCAGAAGAAGATACTTGACCATCGCTTGGCATCATCTGACTCGCTTTCTAATTTTATTACATTATACAAGAAAAAAGAAAAACAAGTCAACATATTGTGGCATACTAGAAATTTTTACATTATATAAGAAATTGCTTCAAGTATTTGTGACTTAGTAAAATTCATATCAGAACTAGCCGCAAACACATTTGCTAAAGTGATCAAATATGGAAAGATGTTTGCTTAGCCAAGATGCATTCTTTGTCTTAATCATTCAGGATGTCTTTATCTTTCTGCTCTTGAAAGTCATTGTGTTTGATTGTGAGGTAATTTCTTGGATGCAATGACTTTGAACTCCCTAATAGATTTGATGATTTTTTATCTCTCTTATGTATAGAATCTAAGTAGAGTAGAACAATGAGACTCATGGATGTACCAAACCTGAGACATAAATGTATAGACATTTGTAAGATACAAATGGCAAGTTGAATCGAACAATATGAGTCATGATGCAATAATAGCCATGAATTATGGCGTACTTGTGCTTAGTCTTAGTCAATAAACCAGAATGCATAACACATGTATCGTGGTCTAACTATTCGAAATCTCAAATATTTTTGTATATTGTTGATTGGCTAGCTGCCCTCCTCATGTGCAGTTGCTAAAATTATGTTCATTGGTTATCAGGTGAGTACATTAGATGCACAGACAATCTCTATTTCATCAAGAAAATCATGATCAAATCCTAATAACCATATCATATATAACAAGTAAATAATAAAAAAAAATGATTCCCATCCTAATAACCATGTCACGACTAACAAATAAAAAAACAAAAATTCTTCACATCTTAATGGAATCATGCACCTCCGGCAAGACAAAAACAAATAAAAACACAGGTAATACTATTGTCTTATTTGCTATATTACTACATTTGTGGTTCACCCTGAAAAATACATTGTTAAGAAGTCCAAACAAAATATGAAAAAAATTTCAATCATACACGTCAATAGAAGAATCCCACCGAGAGCCCCCTCTCATAATTTTTTTGAATTGTTCTATGCCCCTAAATATATCTCTTCCCATCCCGCAGCCAAATAATATTGAGCTCAGTACTAGTCCAACCCTACAGGAGGTAAATAAGAGTTTTTTTTTCAAAATTTTCTCTACAAAATGATTTTCATTCACAAATCCAATGGTAACAACCTTTTGATTTATCGAGAAATTAAGTGTCGATCTCAGAGGGAGAAATGTGAGACAAATGTATGGAAATTGAAAACGTTTATAATATCGTATTATATCGTGAAATAATTAGACATCTCATATTTGGAATTGTCATCCCCTTCTCATGAGGAGCTGGTTTAGACCCAGCATAGTTTAATATATTTATCAATTCATCAACTCTCTACTCGTCCTCATATAATGCAATGTTCTTTATTCTATGAAATTACAGCTCGATTGCCAAATCCCACCTCACAATCCTCCATCCATCTTCGTGTTTTTTTCTAGAAATTTGGCTATTGTTCGGAATCCACAATTGTTATCGGCCTTGACATCCTTGACATCTTGAATAATAGGCAGCAACACTGATGGAAAAGAGTCCAAAAATATATTAGGATTAAGTTTGACAACCCGAGTACAATTGTAACACCCCGGTATTTTACGGATTAAATCAACCCGTATAACACTGGGGTGTTAGAAGAAAACTTGATATAAATTAAATCTCATCAAATATGGAATTAATTGAGCCTCTCTTATTCATAACCATGCATTATAATAAAAGGGTTTGATACATGGCTTGAAATATAAAAGCCTAAAACTTAAATGTGACATCAACTCTTCACATCTCCGCTCCCGCATCCTTATAGTATGGAGTGTAGAGCGGATCCTCGACTCCCTCAAGTTCATTCTCTATTCGCTCTTCCTCTTCTCCTTGTTCTGTAGGATCAATCTCTGTAAGGTTCATAACACCTGTAAGGGGGTGAGTCTAATCCACTGACTCACCTATTAAACCTAGTTCATTCATGGTAAGATAAATATACTGAAGGTAACAATTCACATGAATATGAATAGTAATTTAAAAGTCATTGATCATCCGATTCCCTTTTAGGCTCAAACCAGGGTATGAATCACAATCATACCCGGGCACTTTTTGTCTGAAACAAGGCTAGTCTCACACCTAGGTTTCTTTTTGGCCTCAACTAGTGCTAGCCCCACACCCAGGTTACTTTTTGGCCTCAGCCAAGGGTAGACCCATACCCAGGATACTTTTGGCCTCAGCCAGGGCTAGCCCTACACCCAGGATTATCTTTTAGGCCCACAAACCAGAGACAGCCCCACACTCAGGATTTATCTTTTAGGCCCGCAAGCCAAGGACAGCCCCACACCCAATTGAAATGATCAATACATCTTAAAAATTAGTTAATCCATAACATACTACCATTATTTCAATGACATACACTTAATAAAAATTAACTAGGTTTTGTCCCCTACCTAAATAGTCATAGAATCTTTCTTCTGATGAAGATGCCTTAGTAAACTCACGACCTGAAATATATTACTATATTTTGTTAGTTTTACATTCTATTTCCCACAGATTTGTCGGAAACCAATTCCGATATGGATTCCTTAGGTTTGTTAATTAAACTTATTTATTTAATGCATTTTATTTTATAGGAGTATTTAGGTCATTTTTAAAATACTTTGAATTTATATCCATTTTGTAGGGTTTTTTATTATGAAACCATGGCCGTAGACGGAACTCAATTCGGAGTTCGTTTGCTCCCGATATGGCCAAAATAGCCGGTATTAATGGAAAATAAATGGGTGGTCTGCCTTTAGTAAAAGGGTCAGGTTGCTCTCAACAATATTGCTTCAGTTTGGCTAATGACATAGTTGTTTTATAACAATTGATTACTGGGCTTGTTGGTCTTCGGCCCACTGTGTTTAATGGGTTTAATGGGCTTCGGCCCAGAATAGGTTAAATGGGCTTAATGGCTAAATGGGTTAATGGGTTTAATTGGCTTCGGCCCAAAGTGTTTATTTCGACTCTAAGTATTACAGAATGGGCTTCGGCCCAATTCCCTAGTGGGCTATAGCTCAGGATTTTAACAAAACAACTACCAGGTATAGGGGTGGCCAACCAGGTATAGGGGCAGCGATTGTCCGACGATGGCGGTCGACGGCAGCGTACGGGGGCTGTCAATGGTGGTCGGCGGTGGCGACCGACTGCGGTAGGCGGCGTTGACTGTGGTCGGCGGCGGCGGCCGGCGGGGGTCGTAGGGTGGCAGATGGGCTGGGCACGGTTTTCGAGACTGAGGGCTTGAGTGAAGAACTCTATTGCCTAAGGGGGTTTTTATAGGCTCTTTCTGGAATACCAAGAGTCTTAGGGTCTTAACTGCAAAACGGCCCATTATTGCTTCAGCTGAGCTTTTCTTGACCGTTTTCGTCAGATTAGAAATTAAGGGTCTACGGTTTAGCTGTCTTTTGGTCTCCCCCCCCCCCCCAACTATAAATACTTATTTTTCTGAAGTTTAGATAGAAAAGTTTTAAGGGTTTTCTGGTTAGAGGGGAAAGAGATAAGACTTTGTTGATAGGTCCCTAGTTCAAAACCCTATCTTGGTCATTTTTTTCTTTATTTTTTAAATATTCTAAACGTGTTCAAAACGTAAAAGTTTGTATAGGGTTTTTGATTGTTTCAACGAGATGGATGCAATGGCGCAGTCCGATTTTTATTTTGAAATTCGTATAGAAAATTTCTTATTATATTATATTAATCATTAATATTTTTGGGATGTTACATCCTCTACCTCTAATAAAAATTTTGTCCTCGAAATTTGAAGTACATACCTTAGTTTTGAAATTTAAAGTACGTACCTTAGTTGTCGAACAATTACGGATATTGTTTTTTTTTTCGGAATGGTAGTTAAGATTATAGTCATAATCGACCAATAATTTCCACTCACCTTCTTTGTCGTAGATTTAAATCCTTCTGCGTGTTAATGTATTTCAAACTCTGGTGATCGAAATATAATTCAAATTGTTCTCTATGTAAATAGTGATGCAAAATCTTAAGTGCAAATATGACAGCTGCCAACCCTAGATCGTGTGTAGGATAATTCTTTTAGTGAGTTTTTAACTGTCTTGAAGCATAAGCCACTACTCGATCATCCTACATAAGTATACATCCTAACTCCACATAAGATGCATCCATGTAAAGTGTGTACTTCTTTCTACTCTCTGGTATTGACAAAATCGGAGCTGTAGTGAGTTTCTTCTTTAGTTCTTGGAATGCATTCTCACAGGATTTCGACCACTCAAATTTTACTCCTTTCTTAGTGAGTCGGGATATAGGTGTTGTGATACTAGAAAATTTTTGAATAAATATATGATAATATCCTGCTAACCCCAAGAAACTTCTGATTTCTTGGTGGTTTCCAATCAACTAATTGCCTAAAATTATTTTTATTTTATTTTATTTATTTATTATTATTATTATTATTATTATTATTATTATTATTATTATTATATATTCTTTTTCTTTTCATTAAATCCATAAATATTGTAGGAGCATTGGTGAAACCAAAAAGCATTACCAGAAATTCAAAATGTCCTTATCGAGTTCTGAAGGATATCTTCGGTATGACTTCTTCCTTGTTTCTTAACTGATGATATCCCGATCGAAGATCTATTTAGAGAAAAAAAACACCTTGCTCCTTTAAGTTGATAAATCTTTGATTCTCGGAAGTGGATATTTGTTCTTTATAATCACTTGATTTATCCTTCTGTAATCGATGCATATTCTTTTTGTCCCATCCTTCTTCTGTACAAATAATACCGGGCACCCCACGGTGAAGTATTGGGTCTTATAAATCCAAGAGTTAATAACTCATCCAACTGTTTCCTTAATTTCTTTAGCTCTATAGGTGCCATTCTATGAGCGATTGAAATAGGAGCTACTCCGAGAATTAATTTTATTGCAAAATCTACTTCTCTTTTTGGTGGTAACCTTGGAAGGTTTTAGGGAAACACTTGTGGAAATTCTGATACTACCAAAGTGGAATTGAGTGCCGAAATTTTCACTTCTTATTCTAATAGTTGAACCAAGTAACAGACTTTTGTTTTATCTTTTCGAACTTTCTTCCCCAGAATATTATTTCCTTTCCTTCAGGTGTTTATGAGGTAACCTTCTTCCGATAACAATTCATCACCGTCCTATATTTGGATAACCAGTCCATTCCTAATAGAATGTCAAATTTCTCCAATTTTAGTAGAATTAAATTGGCCACTAACTTCACATCTTCAATTCTTTGTATACAGTCTCTACCGACTCTGTTTGTTTTGGCTGTGTCACTAAGTACAGTGGTGATGGCAAGTACATACCCTAACGGTTCTGTCTTCAACTGTAAGTCTCTAGCCAAGTGAATTGATATGAACGAATGGACCGAACCCGGATCTAAAATTACTCTAGCTAGACTTTCATAATGGTGCTTAGTAAAATTCAAATTATTACTTTTATAACTCACTTATTTTTAATAGGAATAATATTCTAAAAGTGGATAGTTCATACCTTTAATGACGTCGTTTGATTCTTCCTTAGTAGATATTGCAAAGGCTTTTCCAGGCTCCTTTTGATTTTGAGCAGTGTAAGCCACAGGTACTTGTGGAGCATTTCGCAAAGGAGGTCTGGTTGGAATGTTATCATTCAAGCGAGGACAGTATCGTTGAAAATAATCCCACGATCCACATGTGAAGCAAGTTTGAGGTCCCGTAGATATTGGAGGACTACCCATCCTTGCTGGAAACTCTTGTATCTTTGGTCTTTTATTTGACTCTATCGATGGTGTACTCCTTTTCAATCTATTCTTTTTAAATATTTTTTGAGTTTCCTCCTATTCCCGTTCTGCCACTAAAGCAGTTTGTACTAGTTCTCCATATTTTTGAATACGGAGTACCACCACTCTGGTTCGAATATGAGGATTCAAACTATGTTCAAACCTTTTGGACTTTAGTTCTTCAGTGGCTATTAGATGCTGGGAAAAACGTGACAGTTCAGTAAACTTGGCTTCATATTGGGAAACACTAAGCTTCCCTTGGTAAAGTTCTAAGAATTTCGCAATCATTTTATCTCTGGCGGCATCTGAGAAATATTTTTCCAAAAAAACTTTGATAAACTCCTCCCAAGTGAAATTAGTTTGGGTCCTCTTGACAGAATCCCACCAGTAATATGCTTCTTCTTCTAACATATAAGTAGCTAAAGTGACTCTCTGTTCATCTGTTGCCTTCAAAGTCTCTAATATTTTTCCTATTTGCTTTAGCCATCTGTCTGTAATCAGAGGATCCGGTTCTCCCGTAAATGCAGGGGGTTTTAATTCCTTGAATTCTTTTAAGATAACTTCTATCCTTGAATTATCCTTAGAGGAGTTCATCTTTTCTATTAGTTGATGTAGAGCTCCTAACACCTTGGTTAGGTCTTCATTTGGAGTAGAGTTTTCGAATGAATTCATGTTTTCTGAAAATATAAATGAACAAAACTCTTCAAATACATACAAAGGTAAAACACGTTCATTTATTATAGATAACTTTTCTTTTCATTCTACATATAGTCAACTACTATTTTGAAAAATATCGGTTGTTCGCAACGGTTCTCATCGCCCACTTTTCCATAGATACATCGGTTCGCAACGGTTCTCCTTCTTTGACTTCATAATTTTTTTTTCTTCTTAGGTTTCATCTTTACTCCCGATGAGCTACCTTCAGTAATTTTCGACTTCATGACTCTGTTAGACAAAGGAAATTTTTAATTCATAAGTTTAATTGAAACGTATGTAACTAAATCGTGTGGCTATCCTATCGATGTCCTTCTTACTAATAAATTTTAATTCCTAGGACCTATTACCTAAGCTCTGATACTAAGTTGTAACGCCCCGGTATTTTACAGATTAAATCAACCCGTATAACGCTAGGGTGTTAGAAGAAAACTTGATATAAATTAAATCCCATCAAATATGGAATTAATTGAGCCTCTTTTATTCATAACTATGCATTATAATATAAGGGTTTGATACATGGCTTGAAATATAAAAGCCTAAAACTTAAATGCGACATCAACTCTTCACATCTCCGCTCCCGTATCCTTATAGTATGGAGTATAGACCGGATCCTCGACTCCCTCCGGTTCATTCTCTATTCGCTCTTCCTCTTCTCCTTATCCTGTAGGATCAGTCTCTGTAGGGTTCATAACACCTGTAGGGGGGTGAGTCTAATCCACTGACTCACCTATTAAACCTAGTTCATTCATGGTAAGATAAATATATTGAAGACAATAGTTCACATGAATATGAATAGTAATTTAAAAGTCATTGATCATCCGATTCCCTTTTAGGCTCAAACCAGGGTAGGAATCACAATCATACCCGGGCACTTTTTATCTTAAATAAGGCTGTCTCACACCTAGGTTTTTTTGTGGCCTCAGCCAGGGCTAACCCCACACCCAGGTTATTTTTTGGCCTCAACCAGGGCTAAACCCACACCCAGAATACTTTTTGGCCTCAGCCAGGGCTAGCCCCACACCCAGGATTATCTTTTAGGCCCACAATCCAGGGAGAGCCCCACACCCATGATTTATCTTTTAGGCCCGCAAGCCAGGGACAGCTCCTCACCCAATTGAAATGATCAACACATCTTAAAAATTAGCTAATCCATAACATACTATAGTTATTCCATTGACATACACTTAACAAGAATTAACTAGGGTTAGTCCCCTACCTGAAGAGTCGTTGAATCTTTTTTCTGATGAAGATGTCTTAGTAAGCTCACGACCTGAAATATATTGCTATATTTTATTAGTTTTACATTCTATTTCCCACGGATTTACCGAAAACCAATTCCGATGTGGATTCCTTGGTTTGTTAATTAAACTTATTTATTTAATGCATTTTATTTTATAGGGGTATATAGGTTATTTTTAAAGTACTTTGAATTTATACCCATTTTGTAGGGGTTTTCATTCTGAAACCGTGTCCGCAGACGGAACTCAATTCGGAGTTCGTTTGCTCCCGATATGGCCAAAATAGCCGGTATAGACGAAAAATAAATGGGTGGTCTGCCTTTAGTAAAATGGTCATGTTGCTCTCAGCAATATTGCTTCAGTTGGCTAATGGCATAGTTGTTTTATCATAATTGATTACTGGGCTTGTTGGGCTTCGGCCCACTGTGTTTAATGGGTTTAATAGGCTTCAACCCAGACTAGGTTAAATGGGCATAATGGCTAAATGGGTTAATGGGCTTCGGCCTAGAGTGTTTATTTCGGCTCTAAGTATTACTAAATGGGCTTCGGCCCAATTACCTAGTGGGCTATAGCCCAAGATTTTAATAAAACAACTACCAGGTATAGGCGTCGCCTACCAGGTATAAGGGCGGCGGCGGCGGGTTCGGTGGCGACTGTCCGGCGGCGACAGCGACGACCAGCGGCGTATGGGGGCTGTCGGCGGCGGCAACCGACTGTGGTCGACGGTGGTCAGCGACGGCGACCGGCGACCGGCGGTGGGGGTCGTAGGGTTGCAGAGTGGCTGGGCACGATTTTCGAGGCTGGGGGCTTGAGTGAAGAACTCTATTGCCTAAGGGGTTTTTTATAGGCTCTTTCTGGAATACCAAGGGTCTTAGGGTCTTAACTGCAAAACGGCCCAATATTGCTTCAGCTGAGCTTCTCTCGACCGTTTTCGTCAGATCAGAAATCAAGGGTCTACGGTTTAGCTGTCTTTTGGTCTCCCCCCCCACTATAAATACTAATTTTTCTGAAGTTTAGATAGAAAAGTTTTAAGGGTTTTCTGGTTAGAGGGGAAAGAGATAAAACTTTGCTGATAGGTCCCTAATTAAAAACCCTACCTTGGTCGTTTTCTTCTTTATTTTTTAAATGTTCTAAACGTGCTCAACGTATAAGTTTGTATAAGGTTTTTGATCGTTTCGACGAGACGGATGCAATGGCACAGTCCGATTTTTGTTTTGAAATTTATACAGAAAATTCCTTATTATATTATATTAATCATTAATATTTTTGGGATGTTACAACAATGCACCTTTAACTTTTTTCTTGGAGGATCTCTTTGTTAATTTGTTTTTCCAGTTGAGAGAATAAGCCCAACTATGGATGGATCTATTTTTGTAGATGTTTCAGTCTGTGCAAATCTCTTAAAAAATATGAAACTTGGGTTACCTCGTGTATTTAGTTTCTCATTTGGGACTACTAACGAACTGGACTCTAGTGTCATAATTTTCCTCAACTTTTTTATTAGCTAGATTTTGATATTTTCCTCACCCTTTTTAAACTTTTTCAAAAATAAATCTATAAGGGGTATACAGTCTAACTCTGGATGGGAAGACATCTTAGTAGACAAACTGGAAAGTTTCTTCGAGTGATAATGTATGCAACTCAAAGGGATGAGATGACCTTCACATTTATACTTTGCAATCTCATGGGCACATGGAAACCCATGTGTTCTTTGTCTGACATACATACAAGATTGTGCATCCACATATCAAATCAACTCGCTTTGACTCATCCACTATTATATCAAACGATGCTCTTATGACAAAACCTCTTAATTCTTTAAATATTTTCATGGTGTGATTGTGCATCACAATATTTAAACTTCTCTCAAATGATTCATAAATTTCATAGTTAAACAATGATAATAATCAATTAATTATACACCATGATGTCTCATGATTTTCCTGTGATGACCATAAGTGGTGCTTCAACTTTGATTAGGAACTCTCAATTTGTTGGTGTGTGGTGTTTCTGCGACTACAGATTTCTGGCACGCCCGGTGGGACCTCCTCTCCTTTCATCTGTACGGCTGAAGAAGTCGATCCAAGTTCGCAATGGCCGGGACAAGCAACGATGTGTTTGCTCCAAGCCTTTCACCGATCGCCGAGTCTCCTCTACTCCGACACGGTGATCCAGTAAACCCGGAGGGTGATGCTCCCCCGATGGTACACGTCTACACTCGGCGTACTCGAACTCTTGCGGATGTCTTCATGCCAGAAACTACTGCCGAAGATGCTCGCCAAAATGCCGACGAGGCCTTGGTACATGAAGAAACAAGCCTCGATCTTGGAGTCCATTTCCAGAAGTTTGGGGAGGACCAGCCCCAACCCCGAGCCCGTTCGGATTCTCCAGCGGACATTGCACCTCCTCTGCAGGGGGAAAACATCAGTCATCAACCAGAAGCAAGACGGCGCAACTACGTCTCCGATGATGACGGCGAGGATGCAAGCATGCAACACCGAGACGTCCTCCGTCACCATCCTCCGTCCGCTATTCAGCTCCAAGTCATGCAAATGGGTGAGCAAATGACATAAATCGCTCGGCTAATGGAGGAGAAGGATCGTCACATCAATACTCTGCTTCAAAAGCTAAGCGCAAAGGATGCTGCGACGAACGATCTACCCCTTGCTTCTCCAGTAGCCGCTCCAGCTCCGTCCTCAACTCCCGCTCTTGCAGAGGTAGTTCCGATAATTCAAGCGGCTACGCCAGCACTCTCATCAGTTCCTGTTCCGGCGGAAGTCGTTTCGCCAACACCAGCCTCGGTGGTCACACAACCTCCGGCAACAGCAACAATGAATGCTCAACAGATACAAGTGTTGGTAGCCGATATGATGCGCTCCCACGGCAGTGGTCTTTCTCCAATCACGGCGACATACTCGAAGCCTTACACCGGGAGGATCCAGCAGCTACGCTTCCCAATCGGATTCCAGCCACCAAAGTTCCAGTACTTCGACGGAAAGGGAAATCCAAGACAGCACATTGCTCACTTCATCAAAACTTGCAATAATGTCGGCACATATGGCGACGAGATGGTGAAACAGTTCATTCGCACCCTCAAAGGTAATGCTTTTGACTAGTACGTTGATTTTCCTCCAGGGACCATCGACAGCTGAGATCAGATAGAGAGGGAGTTCCTCAATCGCTTCTACAGCACCAGACGCACCGTCAGCATGACCGAACTCACCGCCGTCAAGCAAAGGAAAGACAAACCGGTGATCGACTATATCGACAGATGGAGGAACCTCGCGTTGAATTCACGAGACCGTTTGTCTGAAGACTCGGCCATCGAGATGTGCACCCAAGGCATGCACTGGGTCCTGCTCTACATCCTCAAAGGTATCAAGCCTCGGTCTTTTGAAGAACTCGCAACTCGGGCTCACGACATGGAACTCAGCCTAGCAAGCCGCGGGGACTCGAAGAACAAAGACTTCTTGAAGGTGGAGAAGAAGGACAAACCACCGGCACCGAAACCGAAACAAGTCAATATTGCTGACGTCGCTTCAACTCCCAAGCCGCTCAAGATCGGTGGCAAGCCGGATCAGAAGAAGGGAGTCGCCATACCGTCGCCTACGCCGCCAAGACAAAGGATGACTCTCGAGGAGCTCGAAGCTAAGGAGTACTCCTTCCCAGACTCGGAAGTCTCCTCCATGTTCGACCAACTGCTGCAAGAGAACGTGATAGAGCTCCCTCCTTCGAAGAGGCCCAAGCAGATGCATCGCATCGACGACCCTCTTTTCTGCAAATACCACCGGGTGGTAAGTCATCCCATCAAAAGATGCTTCGTCTTCAAGGAAAGAATAATGGTGCTCGCAAAGCAAGAAAAGATAGAGATTGACTCCAGAGAGGTCGCTACGGCCAACATGACATCCATCACCTTCGGTTCCTTCTCGTCGGTACTCGTTGCTGTGCGACGGAGCACGCCCAAATTACGCATCAACCGTCAAAGGCCAACCACTAAGTCAATTTCCCAGCCGAGAATCTCGACGCAACGTCAATATACTCCTGCGCTCACCAAGGAAGAAACATCGCTGCCCTGGGGGCAACCATCGCTTATGCTAGCACCTCTTCCAAGCAATGCTACATCCCAATGAGCGCTCCAAAGGAGATACGAGCGAGGAGATCTAGAAGTCGGTCTGCTAGGCCAGCCTTCGGGGAAGTTTGACTATTATGTCCTCTACTCAATGCCTCCGACCGCTTCAACTGAAGAAATCGAGCCTACCGGCTGGGGATCGGAAGATGAGCCAGTGGAGCTTCAGGAAGAGCAAGTCCCTTCCAATCAAGCCACGTCCCAATGCACTCTCCAGAAGAGATACGAGCAAGGAGATCCAGAAGTTGGTCTGCTGGGCCAGCCTTCGGAGAAGTTCGACTATTACGTCCTCTACTCAATGCCTCCGACCGCTTCAACTGAAGAAATCGAGCCCACCGGCTGGGGATCGAAAGATGAGCCAGTGGAGCTTCAGGAAGAGCAAGTCCCTTCCAATCAAGCCACATCCCAATACACTCTCCGGAAGAGATACGAGCAAGGAGATCCAGAAGTTGGTCTGCTGGGCCAGCCTTCGGGGAAGTTCAACTATTATGTCTTCTGCTCAAAACCTCCATCAGTTTCGATCGAAGAAATCAACCCCACCGGCTGGGGATCGGAGGACGAGCCAGTAGAGACTTCAAAAGAACAAGTGTCTCCAAGGGAACCAGTTGCGGCTACCAATCATCATCTTAGCGTAGGAGAATCCACCGACGAAGAGGCATGGGTCACGCTACCCCGGCGACGAAGACCACGACAAGAAAGGCAGTACAAGCAAGACCGTGCGACGAAGAGGGTTCCCGAGCGAAGGACCTACAAGAAGAAAAGCAAGACTCCAGGAAGTAAGGCATTCAAAGTGCCGTTGGCAAGCCAAGACGATCTCCTTCAGCAGAACCTTCCAGAGCCAGCAACCTTGCAAGAATTCTTTCCCGATCACTTCCTCCCAGTTGATCAACACATCAGGGTGCCTTGTTGCATGGTCGAAGTCCATAAGGCGTTGGAAGGAAAAGGCGAAGTCGAGACATCTGAAGAGGGTGACTCCACTGATGAGGGAGACGATTCCGACAAAGGGGGCACCGCTTCTCATGACGAAGCAATCCTGCACTTGCCACTCGTAGAAGCTTTGCATCTTTTGAAGAAGGCTCGCCTGGCCATGGCTGCAGCCTTGGCCGACCCGAATAACTACAAGAGGAAAAGGAAGGACGACCAGAAGGGCAAAGTTGTGGCCTCGTGTGATGCGATGATAACCTTTTCGGATGAGGACTTGCAACTCGGGACACGATTGCACAACCGGTCTGTCTACGTTTCAGGATACATCAAGGAGACGCCAGTGAATCGAATCCTGTTGGACTATGGCTCCGCCGTCAACATCATGCCTATCTAGACAATACGGCAACTCGGCATCACCAACGACCAGCTCTCGCCCAGCCAATTAGTCATTCAAGGGTTCAACCAGGGTGGACAGTCCACTATCAGAATCATCCGCCTGAAGCTTTTAATCGGCCTGCTAGATACAACGGTCCTCTTCCACATCATTGATTGCCAGATGTCATATCGCCTCTTGTTAGGAAGGCCATGGCTACACGAGAATGGCGTCATAGTGTCCACCTGGCACCAGTGCCTCAAGTACTACGAAGAAGGCATGGAGAAATGCATAGTTGCTGATGACAAGCCTTCAATGAGGCCGAGGCACATTTGGTCGATGCCAAGTTCTACCAAGCGAGAGACCTAGTCGCGGAAGTCCTTCCGGCTAAAGCCCCTCGAGTCCAGAAGGCTGAAGAGGTAAGACAGGGCGAGGCTCATCCACCTACAAAACCGATGCAACCTTCCGACAAGGCGAAACTCGAGGTCCAAGAAGCATCAAAGTCAAAGCAAAGGATGCGTATCAATTCCGGGTCAAGAGCTATGCAACATACTCCATTGCCCATCCAAGCGACACCAGTCCTGCGGCTCGCACCCCAGTGGCTCCGCAAATCTGAGCGATCGCCTTCTACTCCGGCAAGAAATCTGGCCCCGCCGTTATCGCAGGCCAATGTCGTCACTCTGTGAAAAATGACGTTGCCACTACCTAGTCTGACGCAAACTCCGAACCCGAGCAGACCTGTCGAATCAGTAGACCCCAATCAACTTAGATTCAAGCCGAAAGGAAGTTGGGGACAAAACGCTGCCAAGTTGCTGTTCAAAGCCGACTACAACAAAGAGAGCGCCATGGGTACACTTCCCCCAGCAGCAATTCCACATGGGATGACGAGGACTCAAGCTCGGCTGTTTCAAAACGGTGAACAAATTCTTCCGAACCACCGAGGCATCGACTCCGGTCAAACTCCGATGGTCATCAGGGCTGCAGCAAGAAAGAGCTTCACCTCGAACTACATCGGGGCGAAGATGGTGGGCGAAGCAGCTGAAGGATCGATAATCTCCAATGCACGCTCTACCTACCCCAGCCATCCCAACAACAGAAGAAGACGGTGACGGGCTCCATATAAGCCTTGCTTCGGAAGCAAAATAGAGGCAGTAAAAACTGGTCGAATCGAAAGCGCACATCTGTGTTCGAAAGGCTTGGGCCAGTTAAGCAATCAAAGAAGAAGTCAGTGTTCGATCGTCTGGAAATGCCAGTCGAGGATCTTATTTCAACACCCACCCACCCATGGCAGCCGTCCATTACATCTTCGTTAATCAAACTGACAACAGTGATTCTTCTCCTTCGGACGATGAGTTGCTAGAGACCCCGCCAGTCCTTGAAGAAGCGGGGTAGTCCACCGTTGATGACTTGAAGGAAATTAATTTGGGCACAGAAACGGAGCCTCGACCTACATTCATCAGCACACTCTTGACTCCTGAAGAAGAAGCTGCATACATCAACCTGCTCAAAGAATACAGAGATGTCTTCGCATGGTCCTACAAGGAGATGCCGGGTCTCGATCCTAAAATCGAGTGCACCAGCTCAACGTCAAACACGGAGCCAGCGTTATCAAGCAAGGACAAAGACGCTACCGGCCGGAACTGGTACCCCAAATAGAAGGCGAAGTTAACAAGTTGATCGAAGCCGGCTTCATCCGAGAGGTCAAGTACCCGACATGGATCTCTAGCATCATCCCAGTCAAAAAGAAGAACGGTCAAATCCGAGTATGCGTGGACTTCAGAGATTTGAACAACGCATATCCGAAGGATGACTTCCCCTTGCCAATCACAGAGCTAATGGTGGACGCCACAACAGGCCACGAGGTGCTAACTTTCATGGACGGATCATCGGGCTACAATCAGATTCGGATGGCACCCAAGGACGAAGAGCTCACAGCATTCCGCACACCGAAAGGAATCTACTGCTACAAAGTTATGCCGTTCGGCTTGAAGAACATAGGAGCCACCTACCAGCGAGCTATGCAGAATATCTTTGACGACATTCTTCATCAAAATGTGGAGTGTTATGTCAATGACCTCGTAGTGAAATCCAAGAAGAAGTCGGCACATCTACAAGATATCGAGCTAATCTTCAAACGGCTTCGAAGGTACCAACTCCGCATGAATCCACTCAAGTGCGCATTCGGAGTCTCCTCAGGCAAGTTCCTCGGCTTCGTCGTACAACATCGAGGTATTGAGATAGATCAATCCAAAATAGATGCTATCATCAATATGCCCGCGTCGAAGACAGTGCGAGACCTCAGAGGCCTCTAAGGGCATTTGGCGTATATCCGAAGATTCATCGCTAACCTAGCTGGAAAGTGCCACCCATTTAGTCACCTCATGAAGAAAGGAGCATCGTTCAAAAGGGATGAAGCTTGCCAAGAAGCACTCCAAAACATCAAAGCATATCTACTGAAGCCGCCAATCCTATCAGCACCAGTTCAAGGAAGGCCGCTAATCCTCTACATTAGTGCCCAGGAGCAATCCTTGGGGGCACTCCTG
Source organism: Chamaelirium japonicum (assembly GCA_947650365.1). Taxonomy (NCBI): domain Eukaryota; kingdom Viridiplantae; phylum Streptophyta; class Magnoliopsida; order Liliales; family Melanthiaceae; genus Chamaelirium; species Chamaelirium japonicum. The sequence goes on from OX393552.1 coordinate 23,239,714, forward strand.
GCTCAGAACAATGAACTTGGCAAGGAGATAGCTTGCTACTACTTGAGTCGCACTCTCGTCGGCGCAGAGCTAAATTACTCCCCGATCGAGAAGGTCTGCTTAGCACTCATCTTCGCCACGAAAAAGCTGCGACACTATATACTGGCTCACACCGTCAGACTTGTCTCGAAGGCCGACCCCCTCAAGTACATCATGTCAAGACCAGTACTCTCCGGACGTCTGGCAAAGTGGGCGTTGTTTCTACTCGAGTTTGATATCACCTTCGTGCCACAAAAAGCAGTTAAGGGATAAGCTCTCGTGAACTTCCTGGCAGAATATCCCCTCCCGGCGGAATAGGAATTATCAGAAGATCTCCCGGACGAAGAACTCTTCTCCATCGACATCGCCCCCTCCTGGAAAATGTTCTTCGATGGCGTAGCAAGACAAGACATAGCGGGAGCCGGAGTCATCTTCGTCTCTCCGGACAACGAAATACTCCCCTTCTCATTCCTACTGTCGGAATCGTGTTCCAACAATGTGGCAGAGTATCAAGCTTTACTAATCGGTCTCGAGCTCGCCAACGATATGAAGCTTCAGAGACTCGAGATTTTCGGTGACTCTCAACTCGTTATCCAGCAAGTCTTGGGGGCATACGAAGTCAACAAAGAAGACCTGGTGCCGTTGTATGTGCGAGCTTTGGAACTCCTCAGCAACCTCAAGGCTGCTTCTATTCAGCACGTCTCTAGGAACCTCAATCAGCAGGCTGACACACTCGCGAATCTGGCGTGTACACTCTCGTTTCCAGAAGAACGACAGCTCATCATCCATGTCAGTAGAAGAATAGTGATCACCAAAGAAGAAGGTCTGATCGAAGTTCTAGTTCAGACCAACGCGGTGCACATCCTCGAGATTGAAGAACAAAACTGGAGGCAGCCATTTATGAATTATCTTATCCATAGTAAACTCCCCGAAGATTCAAAACACAGAGTTGACATCCAGCGGAGATCTCTGAAGTTCTACCACTTCAACAACGAGTTGTATCGTCGAAACTACGATGGCACACTCCTGAGGTGCCTCGCGAAAGAAGAGGCAGAAGCGGCACTAGAAAAGGTACACGCTGGAATCTGCGGCTCGCACCAGTCTGGTCCGAAGCTCCACTTTCGCATCAGGAGGATGGGATATTACTGGCCTACCATGATCAAGGACAGCTTGGAGTTCGCGAAAAGATGTCACGCTTGCCAGCTACACGGAGACTACATCCGTCAACCGTTGGAACCTCTGCATCCAACAATCTTGTCGTGGCCCTTCGATGGATGGGGACTCGATATTGTCAGTCCCCTGCCCAAGTCATCCAAGCAATACCTTTACATTCTGGCGGCAACGGACTACTTCTCCAAGTGGGCTGAGGCAACACCTCTACGGGAAGTTACAAAGCACTCCGTTATCAGCTTCATCCAGAATGACATCATCTTCCGATATGGAGTTCCTCGCTACATCGTAACAGACAACGGGAAGCAATTCAAGAATGCTGCCGTCAGCCAGTTCTGCGCATTGTACAATATTAAGCTGAATTATTCGACGATGTACAACGCTCCGGCCAATGGTCTGGTAGAAGCCTTCAACAAGACTCTTTGCAAGCTGCTGGAGAAAACCGTCTCGAAGACGAAGAAAGACTGGCACGAACGCATGGGCGAAGCGCTATGGGCTTACCGGACGTCCTTCCGCACACCGACGCAAGCAACACCGTACTCCCTTGTCTATGGTATAGAAACTGTACTTCCGCTCGAGCTCCAGATCCTATCGCTCAGGATAGCAATCCAAGAAGGCCTCACCAGCGATGATAACACCCAGCTCCGCCTAGCAGAATTGGAAGCATTGGACGAAAGACGCCTCGAAGCTCAGCAATATTTGGAGTGTTATCAGGCCAGACTGTCTCGCGCCTTCAACAAGAAGATCCGTCCTCGATCATTCCAGATAGGGGAACTGGTGCTGGCAGTCAAATACCCCATCATCCTCTCGCATCGAGGAGGAAAGAAATTTGATGCCAAATGGGATGACCGCACTCCGTCAAGGAAGTCTACTCCAATGATGCCTATCTCCTCACCACGCCAGAAGGGCTGACACTCGGCCCTATCAACAGCAAGTACCTCAAAAGGTACTACGCCTAAAGCAAGGCCACACCCCTTGCAAAAAAAAAAAATGATGAACTACGTGCGACTTGATCCCCCTTAGGGGGGTACGTAGGCAGCCTGAGAAGTTACTTCAGGTTCAGTCCGACCAACAGAAAAAAAAAACCAACAAGGGTCCATACGGCAAAATAAAGCGATATTATTAGATATCCAAGAGAAAGACAGTACATAGCATAAAAGAAAGCTACAAGGCAAAACGACTAGACAAGGAGCCGCTAGAAAAAGGTATCCAGAGCTCGAAGGCGGCACATTAACTCCTCTCTAGTAGCCTCCACTCGTTGAAGTTCCGCGGGACGCGTGGCCAAAAGCTCACGGCGGGCCGCCAAGTCTGACTACTGCTTCAAGTAGCTCGCCTTCAAAGCACTCTCTGTGGTCTCAGCTCGCTTTAGACGAGACTCCGCCTTCCGAAGTGAGGCGCGCATCGATTCTATCTTCTTTTGAGCCTTCGACAGGCTGGAAGCGGCCTCCGCAAGCTATTGCTCCGACTGATACAAGCTCGCCTCGACGGCCGCCAGCTCAGAAGGAGTGCTCCCTCTAGTAAAGCTCACCGGGAGCGATAAGCCTCGCTATCAGTCACAAGCAAGTTTATCTTGGCGATAAAAGAAAAATTGTCAACCTTGAACACCTCCAGGCTCGCGCAAAACTCTGCACCGTCCATCGACCACCAGTCCTGGAGGGCGCCAAAGCCAGCATCTTGAAAGGGCTCCAATGTTGACTTGATATACTGCCGGCAGCTTGCAAGAAGAAACTCTGAGACTCTGCTCCTCGACCTTAAGCTCGGTCGAAGTGCCTCAGAGTAGATGGGCAAAGCCTTCTCCTCCGCTATAGTCGTGCCGGGGACCGCCTTCGCCAACGAAGTCAGCAAAACTGGAGAAATCGCCACCACCGCTGCGACAACCGTCTCCTCCAACAGGCCCGAGGGTACAGCAACCGGGGAACGTCGCTTGTCGACACTCGAAACTTCGGCCTCCTTATGGAAAGACAAAGCGTCGACATCAATGCCGTCCAGATCAATATCGCCACTAGGGAAGTTCTCCCTGTAAACCCCGAGAAGATCCAGATCATCCGGAGGGACATCTAGCCCGCACTCCCCAGGCACTTCCCGCGTGGTCCCAGTAGACGAATGCCCAAGAGATGCCTTCGGAGAGTCCACCCCGCGCTCTACCACTATAACGGAATCTATCCAAAAGAAATACACTGCTCAGCATGATGGAACTTCCCAAACATAGAAAGGAAGTAAAATAAAGAGAAATCCATACCTGCGAGGTCGGACGAAGCAACCCTAGACGGACGGATCACCTTATCTTTTAGAAGTCCGGTCTCCTCGGTATCCTCCACCGGACAAGGGACCCTTGAGGTCATCCCGCGAGGAATGCAAACCTTTCTTCTTTTGGGCGGGGCGCCCTCAACAGCAGTCTTCAAAAGAAAGGATGGCCCGTGGGCACTAGTGAGGTCGGCTTCCAACACGGGAGCCGAAGAAGGGACACGGCGAGCACTGGAAAGGTGGCTGCAACTCTTCTGGGCCCTCTGAAGCTCCAAACGGAGGCGATGATCTTCCACTCCCGCAGCGGGATCAAAACGGAAATTTTTAAACTCACTACCCGCCAGAACGTCAACCGGGAGACTTGCAAGCAAGGGAGAAACTCGTTCATCAATCCACTTGCAGTATTCCGGAGTGGCGGTATCCCGAGACCCCGAATTGGTCCCGGGGAAGAAGCTACCGCCAGTCAATCGAGCATAGAGAGAAGCCCAGAGGCGGTAACCTTCCTGCGGACTAATGCACCCCTGCAGCTGCTGGGGCATACCAGGGACTTCCTGTCGAAACCCTTGCTGACGAGCGAAGCGATGAGGGGAATACTGCTCCACCTCCACCACATCCCCCTTTTGCCAAACCAAGTGCCCAGGGCGGCAACTGACCATGTTCCAATATAAGCTGTCCGAGAGCTCCTCGTTGTCATAGACAATCGACCTCTCCAAAGGTAGCACCGAATGCTCTGACAGAAACTCGAAGTCGACGCTTCCCATCCTCCGCAAAAGAGTGCGAGTACACTCCCTCAGGCGCTCCCAACAAATAAAAGCATTTAGGATCCCGCCTATCCCGGGCAGGAACGACAGGTCCGCTGGATGTCCGCGTCTGGCAAAGATCCCCTTCGGGAAGTAAAGAGCTATCCAGCCGTACAGGTAGTGCAGAGGTCCGAACGCAGCAGACCGGCCAAGCTCCTCCTTGGCATTATCCGAGCTGGACAAGTCCCAGTAAGTCCCGCTGAGACCATGGTACAAGGCGCATAAGATGACCAGGGCTAGATTGAAAAGCTCCCCCCTCGCCATCCTGGAAGCTGCAAGAAAGGTCCCCGGACGGATGACCTCGCCAGGACAGAGAAGCACGCACCGGCAAAGAAAGATGACCAGCCCGGTGGCTCAATAAACTGCCCGCCACTCCTCGCTGTCACGCCTCAGGCCGAGGATCTCCCAGGGACACTGTTTTCCCTCCATTGAGTGCCTCTCTCGAGCTAAGGACTCGATGGGCCTCACAAAAGAACGAAGTGGAGGCCTTTTCATTTGAGCGACCTTCCACATCGGGTGAGCCGAAGGTGCCGGGGACCTGTACTCGCCTCTAAACCAAAAATCAACCCAGGAAGAAGGACGCACTCGGTCTGACTGATCCCGCGCCGTAATGACGGCATATGCCTTGAACAGAAGAAGGCAGGAGTTCGGAGCAAAGCTGCTATCCAACAAGTCCTTCAAAGCTGGCACCTCTTCCTGGTAGTAATTTCGCACTTTAGGGCATTCGGAGACAATGTGGACGTCACGAAGTGAGATCTCTATCTCTCCCGCTCTAGTCAGGAAAGTGTTGGTGGCCGGGCACCAGAGTTCACAAAGAGCGTGATACATCCCCTCAGGACGGCTGTATTCTCGATGAGCCGACGCTAAAAACTTGGCCAATAAATTCATCTCGGGTTCCGCGCCAAAGACCTCGTAGAGCTCGCTCATCCATTCACGAAAACCGCAAAGGTATTGGACGTCTCTCCGAGGCCAAGAGTCGGTACCCCATCGGGTCAATCGGGAGCATATCTTCGAGGCAACTACTAGAGTGGGCACGAAATCTTCGTCACAATGGTGGAAGAGAGTACTCAAACTTGGGCGGAGGTGCTTCATGGAAATCCCTTCGTCGGTATAGATCTTCTCGCTCAGCTTCAGCATCCCACAAGTCGCGTCGGCAGCTTCATCTTCCGTGATGCGCTCGTGGATAAATACACGGAGCAACGACAGAAGGTCTTCTCGCCTCGAGTTGCGGTAACAGTACACCCGAGTAAGGGGGAAGCGAAGGCACCTCCTCTCATCGGAGAGGTCCTCAGCTATCCACCCCGGCAAAGTCAAGTTCTCGAAGACTCGAATCCTGAAGAGCCATGAAAAGAAGCAAGTCAAGACAAGTAGAGGGCAAAAAAAAAAAGGGGCCTACAGCCCTTCCCTGGAGGACTGCCCAAACAACGACGTCTTCACGCCGCACTTCCAAGGTCCGCGTGTTTCCCGCAACGACATCCGCGACTACCCCTCCGCTGCGCGCTCGGCCTCAACCGAGGTCACAATCCTCTCCATCCAGAGATAGAGCAAAAAAAAAAACAGCAGCAGAAAGAGAAGGGAGCCCGCAGCCCCCTCTCCCCAAATCAGTGCCCGACAAAGGTGAAAAAGGGGGGGGGGCACAGCCCCCTCTCTCCAATGGGAACCGGACAGCGAGAGAGAGGGGGGGGACCCGCTGCCCCTTTCTTCTCCGAGCCAGTCAGAGCCGGGCCCAACCAAACCGCCGTCGCCGCGTGCCACGCGGCCCCCGCAGCCGCCTCCGACCCGATCAGGGCTGGCAGCCACCCCGGGCTGACCTGATCGGGGCCCCGTGCCATGCCGCCCGCGCGCCGCCTTTGCCCCGCGCCACGCCACCCGCGCGCCACCTTTGCCCCGCGCCACTCCACCCTGCGCGCCGCTGCTGCCCAGCGCCAGCGCGCCTCCGCCCGTGCGCTGCTGCCCGTGCGCCGCTGCCCCGCTGCCAACCAAACCGTCGCCGCTGCTTCTCCCACGGTCCAGGACCGGAAAAAAGAAAGAAAGAAAAAGAAAAAGAAAAGAGAAAAAAAAGAGAAAAAGAAGAAGAAGAAGAAGAAAGTGGAGGAAAGAGGTGGCGAAGGCGACCCGCACCTCAGCCGTGCTCCTCCATCCTCCTCGCCTCGGTCCTCGCCGCATCGTCGCTTCGAGCCCGTCTTCGCAACGACCTTCAAATCGCGCACCATCGTCATCGCCGCCGACGAAAGAGACGACACCGGGAAGATGGAGCAAGTCGCGTGCAACCCCAGGCAGCTCTCTTCCGACGGCGGTCTCCAAAAGCCGACGAAACCTTCGCAAAAGCAGAATATTGGATGAAGGGGGTAGGGATCCTTAAATAGACCCCCAACCCCGCTCACAAAAGGAATCAAGGACAAGTGCTCTACGATTCCTACGTGTCCAAACCCGACACGTTCTCACCATCGCACTCGTCCTTGAGGGGGCATTTGTAGACACACAAATTTTGTCTAACCCGGACTCGACTTGCGTGCACCCACGCGGATACAAACCCGACGCACACTCCGACTCGGACCCGACTAGCACGCACCAATGCAGACCCGGACCCGACTCGCGCCCGACAAGGAACCGGGCGGGCCCACCCTCAAGTGGGGCCCGCCCGGCCGCCCCCTACTAGGGACCCGAACCCCATGGGGGCCGGCCGGCCTTGAAAGGAAAAGAAAAGAAAAGGAAAGAAAGGAAAGAAAAGAAAAGGAAAGAAAAGAAAAGGAAAGAGAAGAAAGAAAAGGAAAGAACTACCACCATGTGCGGGGGGAGGTTGCGTATGACGTCTGCTCATACGCGGATCTGCGCCGATCCCTCGATCCGACGGACAAGAAGAAGAGTTGGGTCGCCATCGATTTCGTGTGCAAAATTCAGCCATAATTACCCCGACAGGAAAGGAAAGCAAATAAATGTTTATTCCTCTCTTCAATTGAAGAATAAATCCTTGGCAATTATGGGGGAGATATTAAAGGGATTTAAAATTAAAACTTCTCATATCTCCCCCCCTCCTTTTTGCCTATAAATAGAGGGGGAGGGGGAAGGCTCGAGAGGTCGAAGATTGAAGACGAAGCGAGGAAGCCCTGCAAAAGAGGAGACGCTTCTTCATCGACCCAAGGCTTCACGAGGCACGGGCAAGCCTATCCCTTCAGGATCGGCTTAGTCCATTGAAAGCCCTTATCAACGTGAAGACCCTTGCACAAGAAGATCAAGACTTCGACTCCGTGCATGAAGAAGAAAGCTCGGAGAAGAAGACCCTTTGACTCCGAAGACGCTAGAAGCAAAGACCGGAGAAGAAGCTCGGAGCGGCACTACCCCATCGGCTCTAACAAACCTTCAACTCCGATCAAGCTCCAAAGCCCGGAGAAGAGGAACGAAGCGTCATTACCCCGTCGCCTTCGACAAACATCTGCTCCATCCACGAAGAAGAAAGCCTGGAGAGGACTACCTAAAGCGTCGCCACACCCGTCGTCTTCAAAGAAAAGCCGACGCTATAACCGTCGCACGGAGATCGGTGCTACCCCCGCCATCTTCAAGAGTACCCTTCGACTTCGATCAAGCCAAAGAAGCCCGGAGAAGAAGCAAAGTTTAGCCGACACCTAAACCGTCGAGGAAGCCAGAAGCATTGAAGAAGTAGCCCACGTCGTTCGAGAAGAAGACCGAGTTAACGTTGAAGCCAAAGCCCACGTAAGAAGCCAAAGCAAAAGCCCCGGTAAAGCTCGCGCCAAAGCAACGCAAGTGCCAAAGCCAAACGACTACGCTGGTCTAGACCAAAAGCACCGCATGTTCTAGCCGATATGACGCGAAGTCCGGAAGAACAAAAGCATCGCAAGTCTCCCCCATCTATGTCCAAGCGCAAGCGCCAAAGCAAAGCAAAAGTCAGAGCCACGCCCAAGCCAAGCTAAATCCAAAGCCAAAGCCAACGCTAAAGCACAGTCGACGCCGCGAACCGACGATCAAGGACGCCGAGGTCAACCAAGGAGCGAGGAAGACACGAAGACCGAGGAACAAAGCCAAAAACCCCCCTAGCCGAGAAAGCGTGAAGCACGGAAGGAACAAAGCAACGGTGGATACTCCTTAGCCTCTCACAAACCCTCACCCTGTAAAGACCTCTGTCCTGGGCAACCCCTTTAGAGCTCTCACACGAATACCACGTGGAGACGCGAATCAAAGGGACCCTCCAGAGGATCTCTCCCATAAATCTCCTGATCAACACTCGCCGCACTCGAACTCGCCACACCCGAGCCCCCGGTCCCGGCCACTCTTGTAATCTCGTGTGTTCGCAATAAAGACGACCCGCATCTTTTTTCCGCGACTAAAGTGATAGACAAGGTCGATAAAATCAGGAGATCCTTCTTCTGGCATGGAGTTGAGGATAATGTGGGAGGCTATAACCTAATGCGTTGGGACCAAGTTTGTTTGTCGAAGAACCTAGGAGGACTGGTGGTTTTTGATCTTCGTAGGTTCAATATTTCCATGCTTGGGAAATGGTGGTGGCGCCTACAGCAAAGAACAGGAGGATCTTGGCGAGACGTTCTTCTGGCGAAGTGCTTCAAAAGGTTCTCCCCCTTAAATTCGAGGAGCAGGGTCTCAAGACGTATTTCTCACTTCTGGAGGGGCGTATTAAAGGTTAGAGACTTCTACAAGGAGGCGACCACCCTATCGTTAGGAGACGGAAAACATATCAGATTTTGGAAGGATGCCTGGCTTGGGAGTGTGCCATTAGAGCAGCTTTTTCCTTCTCTCTACTCTTTTGCCAGAAATAAATGCGCTTTAGTCCGTTCTCAGGCAGGTAGAAGACAGGGGTCCATGGTCTGGAATCTCAAGCTTTGCGCTCCGCTTGACCGGGAGAGTCAGCGAGAACTGCATGATCTGAATATTATTCTTTCGGCGGCAACCTTCAGACCTACTTGTGATGAAGTTCGGTGGAACTGCACTTCTTCAGGGCTCTTCTCCGTCAAATCGTTCTATGAGCATCTGCTACCTCAACTGCAAAGGCACCAGCCGTCGAAAATAGTATGGAAGACGAAGGCCCCTTCAAAAATTTAGATTTTTTCCCTGCTAGTTTCGAGGAATAAGATCCTCACTAAGGCTAATCTGTTAAAGCGGAATCACCCTCAAGCTACGGATGCTTTTTGTACCTTTTGCACTACGGGAGAGGAAACGGCGTCCCACCTGCTACACGGGTGCCCCTTCGCTAGGCAATTGTGGGATCGTTTTGAAGGTAAGGGTGGCATCACTACTCACCCTCAGACACTACGAGGCCTTTGGAGTTCGTGGAGAAGGAAGAGAATTCCAGAGGGTATTAGGAAACCATGGGATCTGCTGGTAATGGCTATCATTTGGGTCTTCTGGCTGGAAAGGAATAACTGCATATTCAAAGGCAAAGCAGCAGGAGCGGAGCAACTTCGTCATTCGGTATCCTCATTTTTCAAAACATGGATTATCCCATGGTATGATAAACTTGGGGAGGAGGCCCGGGATTTTTGTAACAAATTTTGAGTTAGTTGATTAATAACGTCTGGTCGGGGTCTACCAAACCCTCCCTCCTTTAGGAGGGGTTCTCAAAAAAAAAAAAAAAAATCTTGCATCTGAAATCGTCCTTCCATCCGAGTAAGTCTCATGTGTGATTGGGCATTGTAGATTGTAGTCATATTAGATGAATTATTATTATCTCTCTTCTGCAACATCTTTATAAACTCTTTTGGTGTTACACATGCATTTGATATATCCACCAAAATATGTTTTTCTTCCTAGTTAAGCCTTCTAACAAAGGCCTAACCTTCAAAGTTTTTAGAAATTGAATGGTTATGTAAACTATATTAGACTATTATAATTCAATGATCACTTGACCATGTCATTTTTGTCCATCTTAATTGAAAATGATATACATACCTTTTTTGTTCATGTCCGACGAGATTATTCATATTTTTTAATATCGATATGTTTTCCTCCCCTCTCACAACCAAAAATGATTATCGAATTTCTACTAGACATGTCTAATTTCATAAGTATCACCATAGTCCCAACCACTCTACCAATAGATCGAATCCAATCGATGAGTTCATAACAACAGTTAAATACTTGTGATTGAAACATCTAAACATATATAACTTATCATACCTATATATTGGTAAAAATAATAAAATCAATAATAAGATAAATAACACACCTTATTGGTTCTAAAGTAATATGTTAAATTTAAATTTTCAGCATTATTGCTTAATTTTTCCATATTTATTACAAAAAATATGATTTAATATACAAAGTATTCTAATGCAAAAGAAAGTCAAAGGGTTCTCGGATACATAGGATGCCGAACAAACCTCTGAGTTTTTGCTGATCTAAAAGATTGATGCATAAAGGGGCAGGTCTACTAGCTGGTGTTTTTTTTCAAATGTTGAATCCACATGAGGATAGGGACATTGAGTGGGATGGAGGAAGGGGGGTTATCATCAGATGCTAAAGCCCTACGAGGATAGGTGTTGTAGATCGTGCAAGCGATCAACGGAAGAAAACAACAATGAAACGCGAAAACTACCATGAGATAATAGATGCAAGCAAGAGACAAGAGAGGACACACATGAATTTACACAGGTTCGACAAATCTTGTCTATGGTTTGCCTCTAGATCCCGTGCTTCACTATCTTGGAGAATCGGATTGGAATAAACTAGTGTCTTTCTAGATCTACAAGGGATTACTATCACCACGACTCCTTGATCAATAGTCGCCTCCTACTCCTTTTCTCACAAATCTAGAACCTTCTCCAATGGTCTCGCCAATGTTTTCTCTCGTTACAATGAAAGTCAGTTGCCCAACATACTTATATGAAAGCCCCCTGAGCCCTAAAATTCGTCAAAAAACGCACGTGCAAAACCTTGGAACGTGCGGTGCGCCACCGTGGTGTGTATTGCCTTCCCAGAGTGAAATGTCATTCCCATAGGCGGGAGCAGTGCGCGCCACCTTTGCATGGCGTCGATCCTTGGCCTAGGTCTTTGTTCTGCCATCATGTCGGCTCCGGTTTACCACTGGTGTAATGACCGACATTCTAGGGTGTTTTCGCCCAGAACAACCCAGTTATTATAATATTATTTTAATATATTTGGTCGTGATGATGTTTGGTTGTGCTTGAACGGGACCAGCCAGTGGGTCCCGAGTACGAGTCACGAGGCTACATTGGAGGTGTAGCTACACGACCACATGAGCACGTGCATCGAGGAAGGACACGAATGATATTTTTATAATATAATAATAAAATAAATATGGTGGCAAGTCTATCAGACCCGGCAAGGTTCACGTGTCAGCACGCCTCAGTGCGACGCGAGTCGAGCACGAGTAGAGCTCGACCAGGATTAAGAGAAAAAAAAAAGAGGAAGAAGAAAAAAAAAAACTAAAACTAAAACTAAAACTAAAACTTAAAAATTAAAACCCAACCCACCACCCACTACCCAACCCAACCCTCATGCGAACCCAGCCCAAGCCCCAAACCGACCCTCTCTCTTTCTCTCTCTCTCTCTCTCTGATCATCCCTCTCTCGGATCTCTCTCACCCTCTCACCCGAGCTCTCTCCTCTCTCTCGGAATCCCTTCTTTCTCTCTCTCGGAATCCCTTCTCTCTATCTTGGATCTCACCCCCTCTCACCCGATCCTTTACCCCCAACCGAACCCGATCCGACCCGCCCTCCCCCCAAGGTCGCCGCTCGAGCTACCCCTCCCCTCTTCCCAAGCCGCGAATCCCGCCGGCCGCCGCCCCCTTATCCCGGTTTCACGCCGAGCAGCCGACCGCCGCCTCGAATCCCGCCGACCGCCGCCGCCTTTCCCTTTTTAAAGCCCGGACCCGAACCCCTTAACCCTCCGATCTCTCCCTCTCTTCCTCTCCGATCTCTCTCTCCCTCTCTCTTTCCCTCTTTCAACCTCTCAGCCTCTCTGTGGTGTTTTGTGCTCGACGGTCAGAGCAAGAAGAGGAGCAGCGGGAGCGAGGAGGAGCCGTAGCCGACGGCCCCTTCCCACAGAGTAGCCTAGTACGACCCCCTCACCGATCCATCATTCTTTCCCCCCGAGCTCTCTCTTTTCTCTCTCTCGCGGTGGGGCCCTGCACGCGCGGTGCCGGAGAGTAACCGATCGGAGGAGCCGCAGCCTGAGCCAGCGACTCCCCACCGACCAGGTCAGACACCCCTTCGTCTCCCCCTGTTTTCTTTTCTTTGTGCTGTGGATCCGACCTATTGCCGCCCCGTCTTGCCTTTTTCTCTTTGTCGCAACCATGGCCGTCGGCCCGGTGGTCGGCGATTGTGCAGCCGGCAAGGCCCGACCAGCACAGACCCCCCTTTTTCTTCTTTTTCTCTTTTTTCCCTCGCCTTTCTGCGATGGCTATCGGTGGATTAGCTGCCGGCGGCCAGGCAGTAAGTGGCCTTCAACTACTCGACCACCCGAAGACTATCCAATGACCCGATTAGGTTGTGATCCCCTGTGCCCCATCGTCGACGACCCAAACCTACCCCATTTCCGGCGTCTGTCACTGGTGCCCCATCGCCATCCGGCGACCGATCGCCCTTGGCCTGATTATCGGCATACCCACACCATGACCCAGTCCGACCCACCCGGTCCGATCGTTGTCCGACAATGCTCGATGTCGTCCGTCGCATCGATCTGACCACGACGGTCGATCAATCGGGTGATAGCTGGCCCTTGACCCTCATGATGCCCGATCAGACCAATCACCTTTTTGGCTATGGTAGATTGGAGCCGTCAACCCCTTTTTGTACCAGAACGGTTTCGATCGTATCAGGCTATGTAGTCGAACCTCGAAACCACCCGACCTTATCAACAGCGGTCGTCCGAGCCCCATCGCTAGCAGTGAGTGAAGCTATGCCTTGCGCATTATGGTGCATATCTCGGAACCTCATGTGGAATTAGCAAATAGAATCCTTCGTGATCGTGCTTACCTGACGTTGGCAGTACCGTGAACTCGGGAAATTATTCTCTTGTGATAATGTGGCGTTGATCACACTCGACGATTATAATAAACTATTAATATATATCCTTGTATGCATAAATAATGGTTTAGCAACTCCATGACCATGGGTATTTTTCCTAGGTCGTTGATCTCAATAAGGTGCACGCATTATCATGCCCTTGAGCGTTACCGCCCACCAGCCCTGGTGCCGATTTGGCCGACCCCGGAGTTCGACCTGGCAAAGCCGTTAGCGCTAGCTGTTTAGACACCGTGTAGACACCTAGTGATTCTATTTTTGTTCTTTTAGTAGACCACTACGGTCTTTAGCATCGACAATGCCGACTAACCGAGACGATGCCCTTGGAGTGTCGTTTTGCGTGACCGGTAGACCGACGTCCGATGACGCCTAAAATTCTTGACTCAGCTAATTCAAGCCTAACCCTGTTTTATTTAGTAGCGTTGCACACTTTGTGGTAGTCTTATTAGTGACGTATAAATGTATGCAAATTACCAGTTCGTGACCGGCACTACAAGAAATAGGGTCTTTACCGACGAACATTATTATCACCGTCGGTAATAATACACTTTTTACCGACGGTGACTATAATATCCGTCGGTATTATAACTTTAATTTTTTAATTTTTTTTTGCACATTTATTACCGACGGTCAAATAGTATTCGTCGGTAAAATGATTTATACCGACGGTACATATATGTACCGTCGGTAATATACTTTATACCGATGGCTACATAAAGACCGTCGGTAAAATGTCACGACGAAACTCAGGGTAAAAACCGAGTCTCTGGAAAAAAAGGCACCCTGTGTTTCGTCGTGATATTGTACCGACGGACATTATATTTCCGTCGGTATAACTAATTTTACCGACAGAAATAATATGTCCGTCGGCACAATACCGACGGTAATTAAATATCCGTCGGTAAAATTGTCCCGACGAAACTCAGGGTAAAAATCGAGCCTCTGGATAAAAATGGAACCCTGAGTTTCGTCAGCGATTTTTACCGACGGACGTTATATTTCCATCGGTATAACTAATTATACCGACGGCAATTATATGGCCATCGGCACGATACCGACGGTAATTAAATATCCGTCGGTAAAAGTCCCGACTAAACTCAGTGTGAAAACCGAGCCTCTGGAAAAAAAAATGGAACCCTGAGTTTCGTCGTAGAGTTTTACCGACGGATAGTGTGTTACCGTCGGTAAAAAGTGTATTTTTACCGACGGAAATAAAACATTCCGTCGATAAAAACCCTGTTATAAATCAATTTTAGCGATCCCCTTCGATCTCTTCTGTTTCGATCTCTCCCGGCCGCCTCTCTCTCTCTCTCTCTCTCTCTCTCTCTCTCTAAATCGTCCCCATCCCCGGCCTCCCTCCCCCCCTCCACGGCCTCCCTCCCCCCCTCCGGCCGGCCACCCCTCCCCTCTCTTGCGCGCCGGTGAGCTCCTCCTCCTCCTCCTCCTCAGGACTCCGGTGAGCTCCTCCTCCTCCTCCTCCTCGGGACTCCGGTGAGCTCCTCCTCCTCCTCCTTCTCCCCCCTAGTTAAGTAATTAAAACTATTTATTTTAGCTCAAAAATTTAGCTCAAAAAAATTATTTATTTTAGCTCAAAAATTTTAGCTCAAAAATCATTTAGCTTAAATTCATGTTCAATAAAAATCATTTAGCTCAAAAATCATTTTAGCTCATTTATTTTAGCTCAAAAATTTTAGCTCAAAAATCATTTATTTTAGCTCAAAAATTTAGCTCAAAAATCATTTATTTTATCTCAAAAATTTAGCTCAAAAATATTTTAGCTCAAAGTTAGATTCGGGATATGTTTGTGTTTGTTTTGGATTAAATTCATGTTCAATAAAGATGACAATTTAAGTAATTAAAACTATTTATAAATAAGTTATTTTCTCTTTAGATTAATAAAATAACAGTCGAATAAAGGAATATTTTGAAATCATTCGTTTTGGATGTCAGTTAATTGTAGTCTAATTACATTTTACCCCATTGAAGTCTAATTACATTTTGCCCCATTGAAGTCTAATTACAATTTGCCCCATTGAAGTCAAATTACAATTACAAAGTGAGAAATTAAGTATTTGACAAAAGGAGTATTGTGCTAACATTTCAAACTTAGGGAGCGTTTTGGAACAAAGTAAACTATAGGGGGGTTAAGTGTTTTTGGCAACGATTCACATTTCGTGAGGACTCAGAGGTGATAGCGATTCACGTTTCGTGAGGACTCAGAGGTGATAGTGATTCACGTAGGCTGAGGTCTTGGTTGAGGCGGACTGAGACATGTTCTTAATAATATATATGGGATAATTTTTCTCAAAACTCGACCGGGCTATAGCCCGATCGAGCACACTATTAGATCCGCCCATGACTTGACCCTTTCAGCTATAACTATGCTCCGTCGGCATGTTGACCTTCCTCCTTAAAGTTTTAACCGTTAGGCTTAATTTTTATCCCCAAAATACTCTTCCCAGTCGAAATATAAAGATTTTTCCCATCCATTAGCGATGTGGATGGCCTATAGAAGTTTCGGTTCGGTGTTTTATACCCGGGAACCGAAACCGAAATTATGCGGAGTCTTATAATATTGTTTGAAATTATATGTCTGGTGTTGTATAGCCAGATAGACGAAGATGTCTTCGATCGATAAGAGTTGGATGCGTAATTCGAATCGCATGAGCCAAGAGTACAGAGAAGGAGTCAGGAAATTTCTGGATTTTGCATTTGAGCGTCTTGCACCGCTTGATGGAAAAATTGTGTGTCCCTGTATAGACTGCGGAAGGGTGATTAGGAAGGTTCGAGAGGAATGTGAGGTTGATCTGGTAATGCGTGGCATTGACATTAGCTATACCCGTTGGTTCTCGCACGGTGAGGAGCTAGATGCAGTCCCCATGGCAGCTCACGGTGAAACTTCAAACACAGTGATCGCTGATGATAATATTAATACAGATGATGACGATGACATATAGGGTATGATACATGATTTGCAAGGTGGAATAGGCACGGAAACACCGTCAGGTGATCAGCCCAATATCGAAGCGGACAAGTTCTACAGATTGCTTAAAGATGCCGAACAACCTCTATACCCGGGGTGTGAGAAGTTTTCAAAACTCTCTTTCACTGTAAAGCTTCTTCATTTGAAGTGCCTCAATGGTTGGAGTAATAAGTCATTTAATATGTTGGTAGAGTTGCTGAAAGAGGCTTTTCCTATGGGTGAGACAGTACCGAAATCATTCTACGAGGCAAAGAAAACAATTAAAGATCTCGGTCTGGGTTATGAGAAAATTGATGCATGCGTGAACGATTGTATGTTGTACCGGAAAGAGTACGAACATGCGCGATCATGCCACATATGCGGAGCAACGAGATATAAAGAGACGGATGCCGAGTCTAGTACCAGTCGAAGGAAGAAAAATATATCTACAAAGGTTCTCCTATACTTCCCGCTTAGGGACAGGCTTCAGAGGTTGTTTATGTCATTGAAGACTGTTGAGCACATGAGGTGGCATGCACGAGAACGTACAGATGACAGGATTATGAGACATCCGGCCGACTCTCTGACGTGGAAAGATTTTGATCATACCTATCCTGAATTCGCATGTGAAGTTCGCAACGTCAGGTTAGGGCTTGCTAGCGATGGCTTCAATCCCTTTGGAAATATGAGTGTGTCGTACAGCATTTGGCCAGTTATCCTAGTTCCATACAATTTGCCTCCCTGGATGTGCTTAAAAAAGCCATACACAATGCTCTCCTTGCTCATTCCCGGATCCAGGTCGCTTGGTAATGATATTGACGTTTACTTGCAGCCGTTGATTGAGGAGTTGAACGAGTTATGGAAAGTTGGGGCCGATACGTATGATGCCTCGTTGCGCCAGAATTTTCGGATGCATGCGGCACTTCTATGGACCATCAACGATTTTCCTGCATATGCCAACTTATCCGGGTGGAGTACTAAAGGAAAATTGGCGTGCCCTACATACAATAAGGAGACAGATTCATTACGGTTGAAGAATGGAGGCAAGTTCTGTTATATGGGCCATCGAAGATTCCTTGTTGACGGCCATAAGTGGAGGCAGAACAAAAGAGCTTTCAACGGCAAGAAGGAACTTGCAAGACCCCGGAGCAGCTTTCGAGGGTAGAAGTCTTGTGCGAATTGGATCAGCTTGATGTCGTGGCACTTGGGAAAGGTAAAACGAAGAGAACGCATGAAGATTCTACGCGTGAGCATAACTGGAAGAAGAAAAGTATTTTCTTTAAACTACCGTACTGGAGCAGCCTACTCTTGCGGCATAACTTGGATATCATGCATATCGAGAAAAATGTGTGTGACAACATTATAGGAACACTGCTGAATCTCGACGGTAAGACGAAGGATAATCTTAAATCTCGTCTCGATCGTAAGGAGTTGGGCATCCAAAAATCACTTCATCCCCAATAGATTGGGGATAAGTATGTGTTGCCAGTTGCATGCTACACCATGAGCTCACAGCAAAAGGCAGCCTTATGTGCATTCCTACGGTCTGTGAAAACGCCAGACGGTTATTCTTCGAATATCGCACGATGCGTGCAAGAGAACGGCCGGAAGTTGTCTGGATTAAAGAGTCACGATTGTCATGTTCTTATGCAGCGATTGTTATCTCTTGCTATACGTAGGAATTTAACCGAACAGGTGTCCGGTCCGTTAATTGAGCTCAGCACTTTTTTTAGACAGTTGTGCTCGAAGGTACTTAGAGTGGACCAACTTGAACAGATGGAGAGGGATATTGCGCTCATATTGTGCAAGCTAGAGATGATATTTCCACCTTCCTTCTTTGATGTCATGGTACATTTGATCGTTCACTTGGCAAATGAGGCCAAACTCGGCGGCCCAGTTCATTACCGCTGGATGTATTTTATCGAGAGGTAATCGTCTCGTCTCATTCACACAATGTATTTGATCGTTCTTGATATATTCATCCAAATATTTTTTTCTCAAATTAGGTACTTGCGAACATTGAAATCATATGTTCGTAATAAAAGTCGTCCGGAGGGATCAATTGGTAAAGGATACCTAGCAGAAAAATATCTAACATTCTACTCAAGATACCTACATGGTATAGACACGCGATTCAATCAACTTGAGCGGAACTATGACGGTGGTCCAATAGACTTCGATGGGGGTCTGTCTATATTTGCCGAAATGGGTAGACCTGTAGGAGGAGGCAAAACCCGTTGATTGTCTGTAGATGAGATTCAACAGGCACATATGTATGTGTTGCGCCAATGTGATGAAGTGTGGTTCATTGAGTAAGCATTTTACGATCATTTACTCATTCTTTCAGTCCATTCATTAAGTATATGTGCTAATTATAATCTAATTCATAACCTGTAAAACAGGAAGCATAAAGCCATCATTAATAATCGGGGTACTCGAAATGCTCTCCAAATTCATGATCGTGAATTCCCATCGTGGTTCGAGAAACACGTAAGTATTCACATCATTACTGAATTTCATTGACATCCATTACCGAACAATAATTATGTGTTCATATCATGAATGTCATGTGGTTATTATAGGCACAAGAGCTGCACGACAACCACGATCCGCTGACGAATGAGGATCTTTGGCGCTTATCTTGTAGTCCTTTGCAAGACGCAATATCCTACGATGGTTATATCGTGAACGGTTATAGATTTCGGACGAAAGATAGTGAAAAATCACGAAGAACCCAAAATAGTGGGGTTGTCAATGGTGAGCAAGAATAATTAGAAAATATCGACTTCTACGGCGTCCTCAATGAGATTCTCGAGATTAAATTCCTTGGCCAAAATCGGATCGTATTATTCAAATGCGATTGGTATGATGTTAATAATCACGGGACTGGTTATAATGTCGACAAATATGGTTTTATCAGCATCAATACTGGCAAGAGATTGAATACCCAATATGAAGATCCATTCATTCTTGCCTCTCAAGCGCAACAGATATTTTATGCACCGGATAATACCTCTCCAGGTTGGCAAATTGTAGTCAGGTCACCACCCAGAGATTTTTATGACATGGGAGACAAGGATGCGGGGGTCGTCGATGATGATTTGGATGCATACCAGAATGATGAGATAATCATTGTCGATGCAGTGCACGACGAAAATGAAGATGTCGACAATATAAACTGGATAGCGAATGCAGATCAAATGATAGAAGAGGGATGCGATGAGAGTGACAGAGATGAGACAGAAAATAACTAGACCGTATGTAAATCAAATTGTTTCATATTTAAATCAAATTGTTTCATATATAAATCATATTGTTTCATATGTATATCATATTAATTTATACTGTTTCATATGTAAATCATACCGTTTCATATGTAAATCAAATTGTTTCATATTGTTTCATAAATCATACTGTTTCATATGTAAATCAAACTGTTTTATATTGTTTCATATGTAAATCTTACTGTTTCATATGTAAATTAAACTGTTTCAGATGGCATCACGGTCATATGTTCGTAGAGGCAGGGGTGGGGTAGCTCGGAGCGCTCCGGCTGCCACCCTAGGGTCCGAGGCTGAGCTGTCCGGATCTGGTAGTGTTGTTCCTCTCTCCACACCAGCTCCTGATGTGGTCGCAGCCTCCGGAGCTTCGAGCAGTGCTCAACACTCGGCTACAGCGTCTACGCCCACAGGTAATGTTTAGATCTAAAGTTTTATACATGTTGTAAATACTTCTTCAATACTGATGTATATTTTATTTGCAGGGTCGAGGATCACCAGGCACGTAGGCGACCGGGGCGTGACGACGGCCCGGCGCTTGTCGGCCTTACGCGAGCCGCTTTCCCTACAGTAGAGCGGCAGGACCTTTGTGGGCGAGCACGCTTCTGACGCCGCCACGTGGGTCGGCATTATAGTACGGGAGGAGAGGAATGCCCCGATTGTGGGGTTAAAGGGGTGGAAGAACATTGATGCATCCTATAAGGAGAGGATGTATTAGCAGTTTTTGGTACGTTAGTTTCATTAAAGCATTTTAGAATAATATCGTACTTCTTTATAATTTGATTTGATAAAATGACTTGTTTCTAAATTGATTTTACAGGAGAAATTTAAATAGGAGAACATGGAAACCGACACCCATCGAGAGGACTTGTGGAAGATGATGGGGTGAGCAGTTAAGGGATTACCGTCACGAGGTCTACCAGCTCTACGGTTACTTGGTCGGCCAGCCGACTGAGGAGGTACAGGCTGCGGCCGGGACGAGAGACGCGCCACCGCTACACGTTCTACAGTTTTTGGTCGCTCACTGGGCCACCCCTAGCTTTCAGGTATAATTATAATTTTGTTGATTCGTACTTGTTTTAATGTTATACTAAAAATTTGTATTGATGTTTCAAAATTTAATCGATTGACACAGAGGAAATCTGCTATATGCAAGCAGAATAGAAGTGCCTCGACGACACCTGCTCCAGTGAAGGGAAGGACCTCCATGCCCCAGCTTGCCCAGCAGCTGGTAAATGATACAAAGATTGTTATTATTTAAAGCTCTATACATGTTATATTAACTCATCTATTTATTTTATATGTCCAACAGACACAGTCCTTGGGCCACGAGCCTAATAGGATTGACCTTTTTGAGGCCTCTAGGAGGCGGGGTATCGATGGGGCATTTCTGGTCGATAGGGTTATCTCGCAAGTGGTAAGTAATTAAATTACTGTTAATATATTCTTATACATATGCCATAAAATATCATTGAATATCATTGGTTGTTTTTATATAGGAGAGGATGCGACTTCTGGTGACCCCGTCGGGCGAGGCCGGCTCCTCCTCCAGCTCAGTATCTGTCGACTCAGCGATGGATACTGTGCTGAGACCTGCCACGCACAGCCGTGTCCTCTGTACGGGCCTTGGAGTCACGCCCTCCTCCTACTTTGGACGAGAGGGTATGCGCTCGAGGGCACGGGACACCCAGACCGATGCTATCACTCAGCTGCAGTCTGCGCTAGACGCGGAGCGAGAGCAGAGGCAGGCCCTCGAGCAGAGGATTGAGGCGGAGCGAGAGCAGAGGCAGGCCCTCGAGCAGAGGGTTGAGGCGGAGAAGAAGGCCCTCGATGAGGAAAGAGAAGCTCGCAGGGAACTGGAGCGTAAATTTTATGAATTCATAAGCCGGTCTAGCGGTGGCTCATCCTCATGATCAGGTACTTACTAATCTTTATAATATTAGCAAAAAATATGAATCTTACTAATTTGAGTTTAGATCATATTATCACACTTATGATTTTCCAACACTTAGACTCTAAATTGGTAAATCGGATCGTAAATGGTCTCTCTCTCTCTTTCATAGTAATGATGTAGCCTCTGTTTTTCTTTTAAATGATAGAATTTTGTTTTTTAATCATGCTAGGTGTGTGCCTCGTTGGAAGAGGGATATCTCCCTCATGTGACATTTGTAGTGGACACAACAATATGCCACCCAACGGAGTTCGATTTCTATCTCTGCAATTATGCTGGCATACAGGTAAACTTTGACTGAAGCTTTGTAAGTGCAAATTATTTTAAATTCACTCATGCAATTGGTACTTTTTACGATTATACAAAGAGAATATAGTAGAAAGATGTAATGGAGAGTTGGTAAAATTTCAAGGGGTTGGCTCTCGAGACCTGGGATCGATTCCCGCTTGCATCGATTTAATAACTGCTAAAGGGTATAGGCCGAACCCTCCCCTCGTACCATCAATAGGGGATCTCAAAAAAAAAAAAAAAAAATTAGAAGAGTATCTAATAGCCGATTTGATACTCTTGCTACAGTGGTTTCATTATAGCCGCTACAGTGAAATCATTGTAGCAAGGGTATCAATTCAATTTGATAAGAGTAAAAATTAACCAAATCGATACTCTTGCTACAGTGATTTCACTATAGCAGCTACAATGAAATCATTGTAGCAACCAATATATGCAATGTGTCAAGAGACAACTTGATACTTTTGCTGAAGACAAATTGATACTTCTTGTTGGAGACGAATTGGAGGGGCAGTTTTACCATTTGAAGGGGAAAATGATAGGGGACTTACTGTAGCATGTGCTTTTATAGAGGGACTTGGTGCAATATTGAAACATTGCTCGTCCTTTAGCTAATATAACATCTGCTAAATGGACTTAAGTCATCCAAAAAATTTTGCTCTGGCAAATTGTTGCTCTAGATGCTTAATGTTGCATATGAAACAATTATCAAACAATAGGATAATGGTTTTCTGCATAATTTATGAACATAATTATTTTGATTCTAACAATAATGGTACAACATGCAATCCTTAAGTATTCTAGGGTAATTCATTTAGGTGAATGTGGATTTATATATAGATAGATATGAATCACAAATATTAAATACTTTGAACTAGTGATAGTGAATATCTTACTAGGTAGGTTGTAGTATGATTGACTCCCAATCGTGGGA
The DNA here is from genome assembly GCA_947650365.1 of Chamaelirium japonicum. Lineage (NCBI taxonomy): Eukaryota > Viridiplantae > Streptophyta > Magnoliopsida > Liliales > Melanthiaceae > Chamaelirium > Chamaelirium japonicum. The sequence continues at coordinate 23,262,373 of OX393552.1, forward strand.
TTGTTAATCTCATGCCAATGGAATAATGGATTCCAAGCCGATTTGCTAATTCATAAGATATATGGACGGTGCTATAAAAAAAAAAAGCATATGGACGGATCATGAGTAAACCCAATGACATAATACTGTCAAGATCATTAGGGTTCTTATAAATTACATTGCCGATATACTATCAATCCTAAAACACTAGTGAACCTTGTGATTATGCTCAGTTGTTTTGACTTATCAATCAGTGAAGTTCGATGGACCAACACCTGGATATCTTGGATGATTGTGTATGATTTACAGGGAACCCTAGATCTTTAGATGGAATCCACTCACTGTAAAAGCAAGTATCCTCATGAGTTTTAATCATCGAAACCTAATCAGTCATCAGTTAGTGAATAGTTCACTGAGGCAGATGCTCAAATAGCTATGATCAAGCTTCATATAATATAAGATGCGACACAAGCTGGTTGGACAGCTTATCTAAGGTAAAGTAGTATTCACGGATATATAGAGATAGGGGGTATAATTGTAATTATATTACACTGGTATTGCCTTCGTAATCCATAGTGCAGTCATCACCGTTTAATGAAATTGGTGTTGACTAACTTGACACACGAGTATGACTAAAGAGTTTTAGTCGGTATGTTGGAGTCTAGACTAGAGTCGCATTAGAAGACCCTAGGTGATCCTAACTTCGGTCCATGATGACTAAAGAAAAGTTTACTGATGTAAATTGGTCAAATATCCAATTAGAACCCGCTCGCAAGTCCGAAATACGGAATAATTCCAAATTCGAATTATCGGATGCCGATCCGATGACGATCCGATCGAATCCAAACCTATTTCATATCCGAAACACGCTAACTTATGATTTTCCAACACTTAGACTCGAAATCGGTGAATCGGAGCGTAAATTGGTCAAATATCCAATTAGAACTCGCTCGCAAGTCCGAAATACAGAATAATTCCAACTTTGAATTATCGGATGCCGATCCGATGACGATCGGATCGAATCCAAACCTATTTCATATCCGAAACACGCTAACTTATGATTTTCCAACACTTAGACTCTAAATCGGTGAATCGGAGCGTAAATTGGTCAAATATCCAATTAGAACTCGCTCGCAAGTCCGAAATACGGAATAATTCCAAGTTCGAATTATCGGATGCCGATCCGATGACGATCGGATCGAATCCAAACCTATTTCATATCCGAAACACGCTAACTTATGATTTTCCAACACTTAGACTCTAAATCGATGAATCGGAGCGTAAATTGGTCAAATATCCAATTAGAACTCGCTCGCAAGTCCGAAATACGGAATAATTCCAAGTTCGAATTATCGGATGCCGATCTGATGACGATCCGATCGAATCCAAACCTATTTCATATCCGAAACACGCTAACTTATGATTTTCCAACACTTAGACTCTAAATCGGTGAATCGGAGCGTAAATTGGTCAAATATCCAATTAGAACCCGCTCGCAAGTCCGAAATACAGAATAATTCCAAGTTCGAATTATCGAATGCCGATCCGATGACGATCCGATCGAATCCAAACCTATTTCATATCCGAAACATGCTAACTTATGATTTTCCAACACTTAGACTCTAAATCGGTGAATCGGATCGTAAATTGGTCAAATATCCAATTAGAACCCGCTCGCAAGTCCGAAATACGGAATAATTCCAAGTTCGAATTATCGGATGCCGATCCGATGACGATCCGATCGAATCCAAACCTATTTCATATCCGAAACACGCTAACTTATGATTTTCCAACACTTAGATTTTAAATCGGTGAATCGGATCGTAAATTGGTCAAATATCCAATTAGAACCCGCTCGCAAGTCCGAAATACGGAATAATTCCAAGTTCGAATTATCGGATGCCGATCCGTTGACGATCCGATCGAATCCAAACCTATTTCATATCCGAAACACGCTAACTTATGATTTTCCAACACTTAGACTCTAAATCGGTGAATCGGAGCGTAAATTGGTCAAATATCCAATTATAACCCGCTCGCAAGTCCGAAATACGGAATAATTCCAAGTTCGAATTATCGGATGCCGATCCGATGACGATCGGATCGAATCCAAACCTATTTCATATCCGAAACACGCTAACTTATGATTTTCCAACACTTAGACTCTAAATCGGTGAATCGGAGCGTAAATTGGTCAAATATCCAATTAGAACTCGCTTACAAGTCCGAAATACGGAATAATTCCAAGTTCGAATTATCGGATGCCGATCCAATGACGATCGGATCGAATCCAAACCTATTTCATATCCGAAACACGCTAACTTATGATTTTCCAACACTTAGACTCTAAATCGGTGAATCGGAGCGTAAATTGGTCAAATATCCAATTATAACTCGCTCGCAAGTCCGAAATACGGAATAATTCCAACTTCGAATTATCGGATGCCGATCCGATGACGATCGGATCGAATCCAAACCTATTTCATATCTGAAACACGCTAAGTTATGATTTTCCAACACTTAGACTCTAAATCGGTGAATCGGATCGTAAATTGGTCAAATATCCAATTAGAACCCGCTCGCAAGTCCGAAATACGGAATAATTCCAAGTTCGAATTATCGGATGCTGATCCGATGACGATCGGATCGAATCCAAACCTATTTCATATCCGAATCATGATTCTCCAACACTTAGACTCTAAATCGGTGAATCGGAGCGTAAATTGGTCAAATATCCTATTAGAACCCGCTCGCAAGTCCAAAATACGGAATAATTCCAACTTCGAATTATCGGATGCCGATCCGATCGAATCCAAACCTATTTCAAAACCGAAACACGCTAACTTATCATTTTTTAAAGCTTAGACTCAGTTATAGATATAAACCATTTTTTTAACAAATACATGTTAATTGCAGGAGCAGGGCGGCGTCAGGGGATCGATGAGAGCACCAGCGTTGGTGGCGGGCGGGGGTGGTTGAGATAGGGCATGTATCATCTCTCAGTTTTGGATTGTATAAATATTATTTTGTAATATGTGGTTATTTTTTGTTCTTGTCTATAATTGTCGGGTACTGTGGTAATATTTGATAATTTGCTGTAATTTTTTTATCAATTTAGGTAATATTTTAAAATTTGCGGTAATATTTTATAAATTGTGGTAATATTTGATAAATTGTGGTAATATATTGTGGTATTGTTGTAAATCACAGGAATTAAATAACATTATTTAGGTAAATTTATAAAAAAAAAACATACTTATTACCGACGGAAATTAATTATTCCGTCGGTAATAATGTTTTCATTTTTTTTAAATTATAAATAATTTGCCGACGGCATATAATATCCGTCGGTAATATATATATTATTACCGACGGGACATATATATGCGTCGGTAATATATATAGTATTACCGACAGTATATACCATAACCGTCGGTAAAATGCTTATATATTACCGACGAATTATTAAGGTTCGTCGGTAATAATATATTATATTAATTTTTAATTGATTAAATATGACCGACGGCTTTAATATTACCATCGGTATTAATTATTATTACTGACGGTAATATTTGGTCCGTCGTATTGTTTTCCCCGATACCTTTTTTCCCGACAGCCAGCGACGGAAATATCTTCCGTCGCTATAAAATATTACCGACGGAATGTTAATATTACCGACGGATATTTTTCGTCGGTAATAACTGTTTTTTTTGTAGTGCGGGACGATCCAGCTGCAGGCGGAGCGGAAGGTAGTTGACGGGAGTTTGTGCGTAATCGACAACCAGGTGACATCTACTTCCCTTGCATGGTCTTAATAGTGGGAAATGAGAATGACTAAGGGTAGGTATCCATAACACTGCATGCGGGTCCCGTCGGACATCGTTGCATGTGGTCAAGTGGACCCCGCCTTGCATGCAGAGTCGCGAGTCCGACGACGCATGCTAAAAATACTAATAATTAAATAATAATTGTTATGCTGATTGCTGGGACACCGTAAGTAGGAATTCCCTTAAGTTTTGTAATTTAATAATTAAATAATATTTATTGGGATCCTCTTCATGAGATGGGTGATGAGACCCTGGCACCCGGTAATACGGGCGAGAGGAATTTATTTTGCTTATTGTGATACATGGGTTGTGAGTGCGGTGTAAATCCCGGGGTAAAACGTTGAAGCTATTATAGTATTATAATTATGCGATATGCTATCCAGTGGAAGGGTTTGGATCCCGTGCGCACAAGGGCCATGAACTACCCTGCACGCACAGCCAAAGACCAGTAGACTAGGGGGTCACAGGCAAGGGTTGTGGTAAAGCCAATAGGAGTAGCCCTCTAGTAGGGATTGACCTAGCAACTCTGTCGTGGGGTAGTTGAAGCCCCCAAAGTAATGTAAGTGGGGCGGTAGAGCTCCACCGTGAAAGATGGAAAATATTTTATAATCATCTGGGTGATGTGTGCATGGTGGATGCCCGGCGAGAGAGTTGACCCTCTACATCGAAATAAAAGGCCCGATAGTAATGCCCGACTGGGGCAGGATGAACAAAATATCCGGGGTTCACTTAGGATAAATGACGAATATTGTAATTTTGTTTGTTTTATAATTAAGCATTGTAGAATATCGAATGGACTGCGTGGTAGATAACCTAGTTACAGTAGGAATTGCATGTGAACATAGATTACTAGTAGGCTTAGGTTAACCTTCTGTAAACTTTGAACTGCTTATGTAATTTAATTCAGTTAAATATATTATCTCATATTATTAAAGACTATTAGGATGTCACTAGCCATTAATTTGGCTAATCTTCCAATTTTCTATTGGGGGCTACTCTTTCCCACGAGTAGACTCACCTGTAGGTCCAAAGGTTCAGGAGTAGCAGTGGGAGGCCAAGGTAGTTTTAGGGTTACGGTTGTATTTTATTTTGGTGGCAATGTAATTGGTGGATTTTGTATAAGAATTATTTAGTCTAAAGTTTAGTGTTTTATTTTTTTAGAAGCATTGATACAACTGAAGTTATTTTGGGTAGGCCTCTCCTCAAGGCCACCAGCCTAGGATAGCTCACAGTGAAAATATAAGTATCTAAATGGCCTAATTGACTAGCCATGTAGATAGAACCTCTAGACCAGTGTACTGAGTGTCAGGGAGTGGGTGAGACTCCTAGCTCGCCATCAGTGGCTCGAGTCCCGTGCTCCCTTAGAGGGATTTTTGTCAGCAGGTGGTGGCGTTCAACAGGCCACACATGCTGAGAGGATAACCCAGTTGAAGGTCGAGCGTGATCACCTCTCTGTCAACAAAAATTTTTTATCTCCCTACTTTCTGTTAAAATAAAAAAAATGTTTTCATAAAAATCAAGTTTTAAAACATTTCTTGTTTTCCCCTCCTCCTTCCTCATTTATGAGAGAGCCGCAGTCCTGTGAGAAACCCTAATCGGCATAGATAGCTGACTAAACCCTAAACCCTTTGGTTTTTCTCACCTCACACCCCAGGGATCGGTCTTTAGATTTCTGGGGCGTGACAACTGGGCCGGGGATGTCTCTATGTGTAACAATAGGGACATTGAGTGGGACAGAGGAATGGGGGTTATCATTATCATTCGTCCTTTGGCTTGATAAGAGAGAGAGAGACATTTTTCGCCAACAAGGCCACTGGTCGGAGGTGGGTGGCACTGAGCATAGATCCCATACTGCGATATGGGTGTCAACTCCTCTTCTTTCCCCATTGCTAAAGGGGTTAGAGTTCCTATGGAGGAATTTGATCAAGGGAACTGGGGTTTGGGATCTTTAAGTAAAAGGTTGGCATGATCGACCACCTTCGTCCATAGCTTCACCATCGACCTCTCTAGCTCCAAAAGCCCATCTAGCCCAACACCATCTTCATCCACACCTGCTTTATTCCACCAGAATTGAATCAATTACTTCCTAGCTGTTCCTCTCTCATGCTATCTCCTCCTATGCTCCTCCTTTCATCGCTCTTCACCTCCAGGCGGCCTTCCGGTGGCCCTCCATTCGTCAACGTGCTTGTCGCTACGTCTACTTTATCGAGTTCTTAGTGGTTAGGGAGCCAGGTTATCTGGAAGCGGCAAGCGATGCACTCCACTCTTAGGTGGCCGAAGGATAAGATATTGCCGACTGGAGAGAAGACAACGATGGCGATGGCGTGACCTTGGCTGTAAAGGTGGCTCGCCTTGTTTAAGAGCCCCTTTCGCGCGTTTGGACTTAGAGAAGCAGATATGTCGCTGATTCTTATCGGATATCTTAGCGATGGGATGCTATAGCGGCCCATGATGCCAAAATAAAAAAATTGGAGATTAGAGAGAGATATGTACGTTTAAGTATTTATAGTATTTTTTTAAAAAAAATCTTGTAGTAACTCTCTAATACGAGACAATTCTATCTCTTCCAGAGTCTCTTATCATGTCTCCTCGTGCGACAACTTATCAAGGAGATATTGTAGAACAACTCCATTAGCATTCTCATTGTAAGATTCTAAAAGCTTAATCATTTAAATAAAATTACCACTAGTTTTAGAATCTAGTTTTTCATCATGTTATCTAAAAGCACACGCTTTGAATGCTAATAATCGGACTGCATCTATTGATGTCTTAAGTAATAACATGTTATTCATAATTTGTGTAAAACTTTTCGATATGCAATGTGACAAACCATAGAGAAAGAGAAAGAGACGACTAGGGTTTGGGAATGAGAGCTTGAATTCTCTATGGGCCAATAGGCCGTATATATAAATGTGTATAGCCTGAATAGGCAATACAAACTGTACAAGCGAGGCTTGAATATGCAATACAATGAATACTACAAGCTGTATACACAAGGTCTGAATAGTTAATATAATGAAAACCATATCTTAACATTCAATATCTTTTCGGTGTGTTGTGATTGATTCAAAAGATTTTTACAGGCTTGTTCAGCTACAATTTCTTCCATCATTATTTCCTAATACACGAGTTGTATTAGAATTATTTCCCATGTGGCCTAAAAATTTAATTTCTTCCATCATTAACTTTTTTCTAATTCTGAATTCCTTCAACAGTGAATGCACTTGATTCAAGATATCTGATTGACTTTTTGCTGGAAATATAGCATGGTAAAAAAATATTGCATCTTTTCAGGAGAATACTCAAACCACAATGGAATCATTTTGAACAAGGATGCATGGAATCAACGTGACGTTTCTCTGGTCCAAAAAGCACACGTTGAACTTCATTTTTTCTTTGATCAAGAGGGTAGTCTCATATTGTAGTCCCGGTTCGAGTTCTTAATAAGCAATATCAATCCCATGATCTTGAGATGCATTTATTAAAGTTTCATGAGGATTAACATTATGAGTTGAAGTATCCCGTTCAGGAGGACGAGCATCTTGAGGAGATCTTTTGGGATTAGAGTCTAAGGTCAAATCAGTCTCTGAAATTTATTTATTTTGTTTTAAAGAATGACTCGATGATAGATGATTTAACCGTAGTTTACCTAAGTTTAGAAGAATCCAATTGTCATAAATATCTAGTTTCTTCTCATAAAACAATAAAAAAATAGTATCCACAAAAATCAACTCTTTTTTGATAAACTTGAATACATAAATAAGAAAGAATAATTAAAGGAATGATTTTTTTTTTAATCTTTATGCATGATTACAAATATTGAAAAACATCATATGAATACCTACAACCATATCAAATATTGAAACCTGCGGGAATGGGTCATTCTCGCAGGCACAAAGGGGTGCACACCACCTTTGCATTGTGTCAGTGCTTGGCGTTCTGCCGTCTTGCCAGGTCCGGTTCTCCATTAGGCCGAGGCTGTCTCCATGTGCAACAATAGGGACGTTGAGTGGGACGGAGGAAGGGGGGTATCATCATCATCCATCCTTTTGATCGATGTGTGTGTGTGTGTGTGTGTGTGTGAGAGAGAGAGAGAGAGAGAGAGAGAGAGAGAGAGAGAGAGAGAGAGAGAGAGAGTGAGAAAGAGAGAGAGACCCATTCTCGCTAACGAGGCCGCTGGTAGGAGGTGGGTGACACTGGACATAGATCCCGTACCGCGTCGAGGGTGCCGACTCCTCTTCTTTCCCCTATAGAGGGGTTACAGCTCCTATGGAGGAATACGATCAAGGGAATTGGGGGATTGGATCTTCGATCCCCGTCACCACTGTCGATGACGCCACAACCACCACACCACTTCCTTCCCAATAGTAGCAGATGCCCTTACTTCGTTTCAAAAGCATGTATATCCAGGTTTTAGTTGGGATATGGGTACAAGATAAGGGTATAATTAGTATTTAAAATATTTTGAGTAAGCTATTGGGAAACGGAGAGGAGACGGAGGGTTAATTATAGATTTTTAGGATATGTATAAAATTTAGGGTAATGGGTGTTAGGTCCTAAGCAACAGATCGATTTGGGATAATTTTGTTTGTTTGTTTACAATAAGTCCACCCAACCAAACAAGGTGAAAAGCTGATCATTTCTTAACTTTTCAATACTACAATGATTTTTTTAAAATGGATTATGATGACAATATTTTTAAAATGGCAAATATACCCTTGTGCCCATCCGCACTCATCTTGCTGGAACCCCTCCGCTCCCACCCAACACCCCAACCCCACACACCTCACCTCACCTCTTCCTTTTCCTCTCCCTCATTTGTTGCCGGAACCTGCTACAATAGCGCCCCACTCGCTGTAACCCGCTCCAACACCGCCCACTCGCTGGAATCCCTCCTCCTACTCGCTGGAACCCCTTCTCCCACTTTTCATCTTGCTAAACACCCTCCTCTCACTTTTCGGAACCACTTTCGTCCCACCTCCGTTATTCACACATTGTTTATTCCTTTTTCTCTCCCTCATCACTCATTGGAACCCCTTCCAACCCCTCATCCCACTTGCCAGAACCCATGGCGCCCCACCTTTGTCCCTCACATAATGTCTCTTCATTTTTCTCTCCCTTGTCACTCATCGAAACCCCTTATCGCAATCGTCGGAACCCCCTCCACCCCCATATATGCCCCTCACCCTGGTTGCTATATTGAAATCACTGTCCCAACCACGATGAATCATTGTAGCTACTATAGTGAAATCACTGTAGCAGCTATAGTGATTTAACATGGCACTCAAATATATAAAATGATACTAAGAAAATTGAGTATCATTTCAACATGGTGCTAAGAAAATTAAGTATCATTACAAATGATACTTAAAAAATTGAGTATCATTTCATATATTTGAGTATCATTTTAAATCACTGTAGCAACTATATAGAAATTATCATACGTGACTGTTACAGTGATTTCACTGTAGCAGCTACATTGATTTGAAATGATAGTTAAAAATATTCAATGATATCAGTGCTACAGTGATAGGAGCCACGATGAATTCTCTGTAGCAACCACAACGAAATCATTATAGCAGCTACAATGATTTTATTGTAGTAGCTATAGTGAAGTCACGATAGCAGATATAGTGATTCCGCTATTGGTGTCGAAACTGTAAGGGAGTGGCATTTTTAATTAACGGAGTGGTAATTTTATAAATATGACAACTATTCTGAACATATGTGTTTTTTTTTCCAAGTCCCTAAATTTATTATGATTTGATTTTTTAATTTGGATCTATAACAGTAGAAGTTTTTGGTGGGGACTTATACTTAATAGAATATTGTCATTTCACTAAATCCCCCATAAGAGCACCACTACGCTATCTTGTTTCGTACAGTCCTACAACATTTGGATTTCCTGTATCCGCGTTCTCTCCCTGCAGTCTCTCTCTCTCTCTCTCTCTCTCGCTACTCACCGTGCAAGTCCGGCACAGACAAACGAAAACCCTAAATCTGCTGTTTTGTGCTCTTCCGCTTGTTCTCCGTTCCGGCGATTTCACCATGGGCGCGTCTCGCAAGCTCCAGGTCGAGATCGATCGGGTTCTGAAGAAGGTCCAGGAGGGCGTCGATGTCTTCGATAGCACCTGGAACAAGGTCTCTCCGATCTTCGGGAAACCCCTGCCCCCAGGTTTCCGGTCCGTCTCTTACGATGATTTCTTGCTGTTGTTCTCCGTTAGGTTTACGACACGGAGAATGCGAACCAGAAGGAGAAATTCGAGGCGGAATTGAAGAAGGAGATCAAGAAACTGCAGCGGTACCGGGACCAGATCAAGACATGGCTCCAGTCGAGCGAGATAAAGGACAAAAAGGTTAGGATGATTTCTCTGCTTTGTAATTACGTTTTTTGGGGGTCGTAATCGCGAATGATCGTAATGCTCAGAGATTGGGTGTTGATTTGGATAAGTCACCGAATGGCTTCAATTTTAAAAAACAAAATTTTTGAAAATTACCAAAAGCAAACAAGATCCATATGGTACTGAAAGAGGAGCGGAAAAGTTCAATGTAATTTGTCCAAGAGCTTGAATTGGCCAGGACGGTCTAGGAATCGGGATCGTGGACCTGTTCGATCTCGATCCAGCGAAAACATTTATGTACCGACCGGTAAGTTTGGGTATCGGCCGGTTTGTAAACCTTGCTATGGTGTATTAGTCAAAATTTGGATACTTGTAGATGGAAACTAATAGTCCTCTATGAAGCACGGGTACTGGTACAGGTACGATACGAGTACGCTGATACGGCAAAATCTTAAAAAAATTGGGTAGGGATACGGCGATATATATATATATATATATATATATATATATATATATATATATATATATATATATATATATATATATATACATATATGTACTTTTAGTATAATATCGTTATAGATATGAATAAGATCCAAATGCAACCATAATTTCTTCATTATTAAAGCTCTAGCTTCAAAGTTCCAAAACCATAAAAACAAGATTATTCGATGTGAGCCATACGACGATATGGTAATGCATTCATGCGAGAAATACATTGTAATCTCATGTATAGTAATTTTTAAGCATGAGCTATACAACGATACGGTCCATTACATTAGAACCAAACCAAGCAAAGTAGCAATACAAAACAAAATGTATAGCAAAGTTCATTGTCATCATCATCTCCGAATAGCACGACCTCCAAGTCGAGCTAATCAAGTGATAGATTTGCAATTTCAAGTAAATCGGCACCCTCCAAAGACTGTCTGTCGTACCGAAGGCTGGTTGTCGTACCGGGTACGGATTATGCCGTACCTGTACCCGGTACTGGTACGGTATCTGTTCGGAGTACCCGTGCTTCATAGATAGTCCTTTATTCGTCTTGTCATTCTATCTTGCGATAGAAGGATTTTTATTTTTTTTGTTTCATTCTATTTTAAACTAAATCATACAAAATGAGCAATAATAATTATATAAGGTTGAATATGCTTATACATCTTTGGAAGCCTTTTTGAATGAAAGTTACGAAACAAATGGTAAGCTTCCTACATCTTTTTTGTAATCAATATTTTCTTGTATTTCAGTAGATACAACCCTTAATAAAACTTTTGGTGTGTTGTTTCCTCTTCACAATATAGACCCCACACCCTCATCATGTCACTTTGATGCGATCAAGACGACATATGTATTGATGAAGGCAAAAAGAGGGTGTTTGGGTATCAAAACAGTTAAATAAACGGTGCATTCACATACTTCTAAGTCAAGGACTTTTTTTTTTTGGGAGTTAAAATGCATTTCAAGAAATCATTTTGATGCACAATTAGTATTAGATAATTGTGAATTCATGGTGACTAATTTATTAAGTGAAGTAGTGCTTCTCTAACTAAGTTGTATTGAAATCTTAGTTTGTTACCACTAACTCAATGGCCACTAGATTGGAAAGGTTAAGTTGGCAGGCATTTTGAACGGGGCTCCCTCCTCCATAAAGATTAGAGATAGAAGCCATATGTAAGAGTGGAATCAGAGGGTTTGGCTATAATTACCAGCACCATTCACTTTTTTCTTTTACATCAATCCTCCATAATCTATATAGGGTCCTTCTATAGTTTTCTTAGTTACGAATATGTAAAGAAGATTCCTTCCATAGTTATGACTCTTGTGGAGCTTTCTACTGAGTATCTAATTTGGGGGACAGTTGCTGTAGCTTCACTTTATGAATATAAAAGTGAAATTTTCATGATTTAAGTTATCTTCTCACCCCTTGTGAAATTGGCCCCTCTGATGCTAATTTGTTGCGCCACGGAAACCTTTGGATGGTGCTCAAAGGCTTGAGGACTGGAGCCTTCTAGACATCACACCACACAAAAAATTTGATACACCAATACAATAGCAACGAACACCACAGATTCACCAGAAGATCAAGGATTTGGATTATCACTAGCAATAGAATACACCATGCAACGGTCTCCGTTTGTTAGACCCCACAAACCCTTTTCTTGGTCTTCTTATAGAAACACCCACATAGTTGAGAACAACCCGCCTGATAGATACAGAGATGTACCGTAAGATCACCAAGAGATGAAAGCATCTACCGAAATAAAAGCCATGGTAGACGTGTGGAAGAACCCGAATGAAGACCTGGATGAACTTGAAGGAGAACCCGGAGATGAACCTTCACTCTCTCTTCTCTTTCTTCCTTCTTTCTTCCACATTCTTTTTCTCTTTCTCTTTTCCTTCCTCTCTTCTCTCTTTGCATCCAAACCCTAGACCAAGTCTCCCTTCTCTCTCAGTCTCGTCCCTCTCCTTTCACCCTGCCCTTAGCGCCACCCATGCCTCCTTTTATAAGAGAGCATGCGTATGGTCATAGGAATCCCAAAGTGACCCAAAAAAATCGCAACTTGATAGCGCTTAGTCTACACTCGATTCACCCGGGCAAGATTTCCTTGCGTTTTGTTCGCAGATAACCTCGAAAATCGCCCAGGCGAATTTCATGCAGTCTGCCTTTTAACAAGATAAACCCAATAATCTCAACCTTGGTCTTTTGAAAGCCAACACCGCGAAGGTCTCTTTCATCGCCGTCGCCATCGTTATTGTCACCGTCACCGCCACCGCCACCGCCACCTGAGAACTTGTTATAATCCAATGCCTTTCTTGTTTCCTCATTTGCACCTAGGGCTGCAAACGAGCCGAGCCGAGCTTTGGCCTGTTTGAGCTTGTTCGTTTATTAAACGAGCCTAAATTTCAGGCTTGGGCTCGACTTGTTTAATAATCAAGCCGAGCAGAGCTTTTGTCTGCTTGAGCTTGGCTCGTTTATTAAATAAACCAGCCTAAACTTTAGGGTAGGTTTTGCTTAATTAGTGATCGAGCGGTCTTTTATCAAGCTTGTTCACGAACTCCAAAATCAGTCAGAAGCATGGACTATATATGTTTAAGTCTATTCAAGCCATTTATGAGTCTATTCACAAACCCTTAACAAGCATGTTCGCGAGCCCCACTCGGTTTGCTTGAGCTTAGCTCGTTTATTAAACGAGCCTAAATTCTAGGCTTGGGCTTGGCTTGACTAGTAACCGAACAAACTCGAACGAGATTTTATCGAGCTTGTTTGCAAGCTGCTCACAAACAGCTTGGTTCCTTTGCAGCCTTATTTGCACCCTACACCAGTGTTCGCACCCCGCATTGGGTGTCTGATCAATTAGACGGATGATCGACCAAGTCCAATTTGGTTTTGAACTTGACCGGAATCCACTTATTCATCGTCTTCCTTGCCCCCTAGTTTACTCCACCTGCAAACTCATTATTCACCGAACCCTCTATTGGAACTACCCCTGCTGCTAGCCTGCGATCTTGTACAAGCCTCCATTACAGATACCCTTCAATACTGAAAAAGCGCCATCCAAAACCTCTAGGAATCCACCTTGACCGATCATTTACCTGAGAGAATTTAATTTGAGAAATTAGATTGCCTCTCGTATCCGAAACATGCTGAACGTCCACGAGTGTTCGAATTGAACCATCAGACATCCTCAAGCGAATATTTCCGGCCAAGGTTTTAAACTTCGATTTCGTGTCTGGTTTCAGTCTCGATTGAAACCGAAATTTCAATTGAAATGTTGAAAAGTTTTCGAAATGGCCCAAATAGAGGTATTTTGCTAGGATTTTTTGAAAATTTAAATTTAAGTATTTTATAGTTGTGTTGCGTACATATTCATTTGAATTATTTGAAGAAAACACACATTAAAACTTGAATTATTTATATAAATTTATATTGTTTATGTCATAAAGAAGACAAAATCACTCATCTTCGCTCGGCCAAGTCAACTTGTTTCGCTCGTCCAACTGAACTCATCATTATTAGTCCTTGACACACCCGGCTGTAACTGTTGACGAACTAGGTCCACTGCCGCTGGGTCCAAACTACGTCGGCATCCAGTTTCTCTTAGATCGCTCCTGCTGGGTCTGTCTCGAATCTAAGACCGCATGCCGATATTGAGCCACCTCCTCTTCTGTCTCGATATTTGTAGGGTACTCGATATTATTTGGTTCTGAACGACCCCTGGTGGATGGAGTGTGGTGTGGATACGTCTCTTCTTCTTCGGTGGCCCAGGGTCCGAATCTGAACTCATTTATATTTTTCGCTCCTTAATAAAGTGCGTGTAACTATTTTGACCTCAGTCAGGACCTTCAAGCACTCTGCTACATCCGGGAACCAGTCGGCGAGGTGTTGCTCCAGCCGTCTAACACCTCCATTTCCGATCCGTTGGTCATAATATACAAACTATGACTTTTGCAGTTTTGCTTCTTTGCGTCTAAGGGGAATCCGTGCTATTAATTTACGTCTTTTGACTTCGAATCCCTGTGCGGGGAGACTGTGAGGCCATCTTTAAGATAAAATTTTAAAAATTAATATCGATTAAATCCTTAGTTATTGTAATATATAAATACAAATTAATTTTTATGTTTTTCTCTCTGTTGGCAAGAATCGACGAATCAGGCGGCGTTATCCGTCAAGATCCGGTGAATCAAACGATGAATACGAGGAATCCAGCGAGATCCGACGAATCCGGTGAGGTCCGCCGACGATTTTTGGTGAAGCCGACAAGTTCTGACGGCGAAATTCGACAAGTTTGGCGTCGAATTTCAACGAACTTCGGTGACTAGCAAGGTCTGCATCGAATCAGCGAGATCCGACGACTCTGACGGTGAGTTCCGACAAGATTTAAACGGCTTCGGTCAAATTCCAATGAAGTTGATTGGTTTCGACCAAAACTCGAGGGTTTCGATTGAATCCAGACCCCCCCCCCCCATTTAAAGGCTCAAGATTTTCAAAACCAGCCAATAATTTTTGCAAAATCCATGGGATGGTTTCGGTCAAAATGACTGAAATGCTCATGAAATAGCGAAACATCGACGAAGTGGACAACGAAACATTGATGAAGTGGATTGAAACACCTTGATCTCATCGTCGAAGTTGATTTTGACGGATTCCAGTTGGCTCGTAATCTCGTTGAATCGTTGACGTGCTCTGCTACACTTTCACCATCCGCTATCTTCATGTTGGACCGCCTTTTCATCAAGATTGCCCTATTGGAGGTAGTGGGTTTTCCACACATCCCTGATAATACTTCCATCAAGCCCATCGTGGTCTTTTTCTTGGAGATATTGAAGCCCCCGTTGAGGTTAGAGAGTTGAATCAATCCTAGTATTTTTCAGTCGATTATCTCCCAATCATTTTCAGACATCTCTGGTTTGTTCACTAGTCCGCCCAGGGTCAAATAGAGATCTTTATGATATAGGAGTATGGTTCAAAATCTCCATTTCGGTGGAAATTCTGACCTTCTGGATATGGAAATATTTCGTGAAAATATTTTGACAATGTGAAAATATTGCAATTTTGTAGAAATGGTGGAAATATTGATTTTTTGATGGAATTTTTTAGTGAAACTTTGGATAGTCATAAACCAATTATCAATATACACTTTGGAACACTCAAATAATATTTGTACCCTATCTAAGGGTGTAGAGCTTCACATAACATGTATTCAATGTATTGAGTCCGTGAGTCTTGTGCAATCTTGTTTGGTCCGGTTTTGATATATATTTTTCAAATGCTTTTTAATATTTTTTTGGATAAAAATATTTTCAAAATAAAGATTAGTTGATTGTTAAAATAATGTTAAAATGATTTTGAAAGCGGACTTAAAACAAGAAAGTTATGCAAGTTTGAAATTGTGCAAAAATTATGCTGAAATGTGAAACATTGTTTTTTTACTAAGTTTGAAAAAAAGAGTTTTTTATATAGGAAAGTTTTTGTACATTCAAAATTTTCTAAGACGAACCATGGTTTTCTAGATACACTTGTACTTTTACATCTTGTGGAATTTTTTGAGCTAAAAGGAAGTTGATTTAATCACTTTTCTCACCATGTGGATTTTATAAAAAACCCTGAAAACTGTTTTCTCCTACTAAAACTAAAAGTATACTTGTTGATTCCTTTGATTTTTGATTTTTTTGATATTTTTATTGAGATCAAATGGGGGGGGTATTTGCTTATTTACATATAATAAGTTAGATATTATATATAAATAAGTTGCTGAGAACCATGCCACAAGGTCTCTTCTATAACCAGTCAGTCCCACAATTTTTGATATATTTCGCGAAATTTTTTGAATTTTTTGCGAAATTTCGACAAAACCCCTATGTGTTGGTACTGATTTCGTGATATTTTGTGGAGATGGATATATTTCGTGGAAATATCGCGATATTTCGCGAAACTGCTCGATATTTTGATATTTCCCATTCTGCTCTAGATTGCAGGTGGGATTTTGCATTGGGTTTTCATTTTTCTGATATATTTCGCGAAATATATATTTTTTGTATCTTGTATAGGACATCCTCAATGAATCTATCTGCATCTTTCAGAATCCGAAGTTCGTACCATTGAATTTCTCGATCCTCAACTTTGTATCTTTTGCCATTGCTCCAACCTCCTCGAAGTCTTACATCGAACCTTTGGTTCTGATGCCAATTTGTTGTGAAGCCCCTCTGATACCAATTTGTTGTGCCGCAGAGGCCCTTTGGATGGTGCTCAAATGTTCGAGGATTGGAGTCCTATAAAGATCTCACTCCACACAACAAATTCAATACACCAATATAATAGTAACAAACACCACAGATTTACCAAGCAATCAAGGATTTGGATTATCACTAGCAAGAGAATACACCATGCAGTGGTCACCGTTTGTCGGACCACACAAACCCCCTTCTTGCTCCTCTCACAAAAACATCCACATAGTAGAGAACAACACGCTTAAGAGATACATAGATATACTGGAGGATCATTAAGAGATGAAAACGTTCGCCAAAGTAGAAGCCAAGGTAGATGTACCGAAGAACCTGGATGACGACCTGGATAAACTTAAAGGAAAACCCGGAGATGAACCTTCACTCTTTCTTCGTTTCTTCCATTTTCTTCCTTCTTTTTTCCTCTTATTTCTCTCTTATCTCTTTGCGACCAAACCCTAGACCGGGTTTTCCTTCTCTCCCCGTCTTGCCCTTTCTCCTTTCACCTCTACTCCCCCTAGAGCCACCTATGCCCCCCCCCTCCTTTTATAAAAGAGCATGCATATGGCCATAGGACTCCCAAAGTGACTCAAAAAGTCATCCTGGTAGCGTCTAGTCCGCACTCGATCGCCCGGGCGAAATCTCCTCACGTTCTGCTCGTAGACGCTGGGCTCGATTTGCCCGTGTTAGTCTGAAATTCACCCGGGTGAATTTTTTGCAGTCTGCCTTTTGGGTCGGCCTTTTAACAGGACAAAACCCACCAGACCCCTCACATTCTTCTTCATATTTTGGGTTATATAGTAAGCTCTTAAGCTCATGGATACGATCTTTGGTTTATTTGTGCACAAATTTGATTGTATTTGTAGATAATAGAAGTTTTTGATGGAGGATTGTGGCAAATTTTCGTCGTTTGTTGTATAACATCGGACTAGTAGTTTTTTGTTTGAGAAAATTAGGATAGTTCTTGAGGATTGGGATTTTGTAAAGTCTAACGAAATTGATAAATATATAACCGGATCTGTTTCATATCAGTTTTCTTTATTATTGTGTTTTCTTTTTGTATATCTGGAGGTGGCCCTTTGGAATCCGTGGCGAAGAAGGATTCTTAAACCCACCCGGTCCCAACTAGTTGGGAATGTCATGATGATTATGGTTTGTGGTTATATATTTTACTAGTGTTTAGTTGATATATGAAGTTAATGTTCCATATATATAAGAAAAATTATCGTGGGAGCTTCTGGAACACATCTTTTGGACAATTCATCTTTCCGCTGGGAGCTTCTCTCATTGTTTAAATTCCGCTAGATGTAGCCAAAATTGTGACAAGAACACTATCGAAATCCAATAAACTACAATTATGGGGAACTGAATACAGTGCTTAATAAGAATGAAATGTAGTTACTTGTAATGTTTAAAAAGTCGAAAGGCGTTTTTCCTCTGGAGAGACGAGACGTAAGCCTCAAATTTTTTCGAGGCGTTTTGGTAAAAAAGGTTAAAAAAATAAAAAAATCAGAATAAATACTATTATTGAATATTTGAATGTGTAATAATAATTGAACTAGATATGCATTATAAATCACAATGTGTTAGAAAATATCTTATATGACACGATTGAGGACTCCATCGAGCAATCTAATAACAAAATAGAAAGTCAAAGTGCTCAAACACGCTTAAGTCTTTAATATTCAAGATAATAATTAAAGTAACAACTAACAACTAATAACAAACAATAAAATACGAATATAGGACTAACATTGTCCAGATTAAAAAAAAAAAACAATGAAACAGATATATGAGAATGGTAAAATACAAAGAAAAAACATAGAAAAATCTAGTAGAAGATACAAGATCATGATCCATACCTTTAAACTTGAAATAAATCTTTATCTCTCACTTGTAGTTAGTAGCAGTGTTTTCAGAGGCGGGGGCGTAAGGCGGGGCGTTTTGCCTGATGTGGGGCGGGGCGTAAGTCCCAGGGCGTAGGGCGTAAGCCCCACGAATTTTTTATTTTTTAATTTAAAAAATATATAAAAATAAAAAATATTATATAAATGTGAAAATAGATTAAAAACAAACAAAATAAAAAATATTATGAACAAACAAAGCATTTAAGCCTACAAAATTGATTGATAAATCACAAATATATACAAAACGATAATAAAAATGAATTTCTCATTGTCTTTCAAGATCATTTAAGATCTAATTCTAAATTTCTAACCAAAATTCAAACTATCTACGTTTATATTCCATAGATTCTATCATTCTATACATGATATATAAGTATATAACCAATTTAAAACAACTTTAGTTCCCAATAATGTCATAATCGCCATCCAAAAGAGTAAGACGTATATAAAAGATCACACGGTAGCAATTAAATCATTTTTTTTCAACTATGCAGACAAACTCCAGTGGGGCGTAAGCCCAGGCCATTGGGGCGTAAAAGGCGTGCCCGGGCGTTCGGGGCGTACGCCCCAGTGGTTCGGGCGTAAGCCCCACAGGAAAAAAGCCCCAAATTGATCCGCCCCGGGCTTTTTGGGACCGCCCCGCCCCGGGGCGCGCCCCGGGCGTACCTCGGGGTGAGTTTTTTAAAACACTGGTTAGTAGACAATCCACAAAGATGAAGAATACAACTTCGGAATCAAAATCGGAAAAGAAATGAGCACTAGATCTTGATTTTGAGTTTTTGGAGACAAGGGGGTTTCAAAACCTAAAGAGATCTAAAAGGGTTTAGGAGGTTTCAATGGATAAAAAAAAGGGTCCATGGGGACGATTTACATATCAAACCCTTAGTGTCTCCACACCAAACATTGGTTTTAACCCCTCCCCACCCTATGTTTCACACCTGGTACAAGAGGCGTACGCCTTGAACACCTTGAGGCGCGCCTCGGACAAAGGCGTGCCTCAAGGTGTCGATGGGGACGATTTACATATCAAACCCATATCAAACCCTTAGTGCCCCCACACCAAACATTGGTTTTAACCCCTCCCCACCCTATGTTTCACGCCTGGTACAAGAGGCGTACGCCTTGAACACCTTGAGGCGCGCCTCGGACAAAGACGTACGCCTCTTGATGCAGAGGCGTAAGCTTTTCATATGTGGCTGCTGAGCCTCGAGGCAACACAGGACCGCCTCGCCTCGCCTCGAGGTGTAAGCCTCGAACGCCTTTTTAAACATTGGTTACCTGAGATCAAATTACACTGAATCATCAATGAAATGTAGTTACTTGAGATGATATTAAACTTTCGTATTTTACGATTAAGATAGACATTCACTCCAGTGGTGTGATATCCTTTAGTCTTAGGGAGTCGAAAAAGAGTCAATTATGGGTTTTAAGAGGATATTGGACTGCTATAAGGGAAGAGATCTTGCTGTCCTGTTGTTCACAGATGGATTCTCAGAAATATTCTGTCGTTCACAGATGGATTCTCAGAAACATATAGTATTTGTGTGGGGCCTAAAAGAGCCTGGAAGATGAAAATAGTGGTTTCGGTTTGTTGCTAAGCTGATTATAGTCAAATATGGAGATACGAATGGAGGGGGATATATAATTTCTGGATTGAATTTCTGAGAGTGATTTATGAGGAGATTAAATTGAGTTTCATAAGAGGAATTTAGGAGGAGACTAACTGGGCTTGAAGGGTTCTTTTTGGCTGTTTTGTGGACTGTCACAACACATTTGTCAGTTACAATAAATAAAAGAAAGAAGAGGCAGGAGAAGAAACAAAAGGAAGTAGTAGGAGAGAGAAGGGGACAAGAACAGAAGAGAAAGTGAGCAACATACCTTTGTTAACACACTTACTGTTTTCTGTACCGCTGACACTTAACTGTTTTCTGTACTGCTGCGTTCCTCTTGTTATAGCAGTGATTGGTTTGAAGATTGGCTCCTTTTAGGACCTTTATTACAAAAGATATTAAATGCTATAGTGAAACCCTGATCTTTCCAAGGTAATGAAATATTAATTGAAAAGGTATAAGATAATCTTGAACACTTCATGAAGCGGCGAAGCCTAAAATTTGAGACGCCTTGAACAATTGTGCAAAAATGATTCATTCATCCAAATCATATGATTATTATGAGGGGAAAAAATCAATACCTAAACTTTGATAAAGAGGTTGACCTTTGTCATTATCATCATTTTCTGAACCTAATTGTGGGTCAGAACACCAACACCATATGATCGGGGACATGGTAATTATAATAGAAAGATTGGCTCGGATACATCCGTTTATATTATCTATAAAAAATTGAGAGAGAGTATACTATGATCTAGTTGTTATAGGAAGGTTGAATTTTTGTACATCATCTATAAAAAGGTGAGAGAACTGGTTGCTTTTATCCTTTTCCTTTTGGGTTCACACTAGGTGCATACGATCCGTTTGCGACCTTGGAACCACTTATAATTTTTGACTCATTGTCTAATCTGAGTAGTCCTCTCCTTTCTCCTTTACCAAACTAGTGTGAGGATGTGAAATTAAGATACTGAAGTCATCCTTTATCGATAGGTTCATCATCTGACAATAACCGGTGACATCTGATAGTTCAGATGATACTTTGTAGACTTTTTTGAGCCTGATGATTCATAGTCATAGGCTTGATTGTCTAAATTAGACAAAGATGGCCGATGGAGTTGAACACCGGTTTCCACATATCTTTTCATCAGAGAGTTATGGATACTCGAAGTTCAACACTAGATTTGACATGCTCAAATAATTATATGTACCTTTCCTTCTAAGTGTTCCTGCCATTTTCTCCTCAAGACCATGCTTCAGCCACCATCTAAAAACATTCCCATGTGGGTGCTGTTCTGTAATGCACAAGTTGCTAAGCTATTTCAAAATAGGAATATTATTGACCTTTTCAAAGGTAGAACCACCCTTAAAGAAGGCATTTTTATTCTTACATCGTTAGTGTGTTACAGTTTTTTGAATGTTTGCATAATATTGATGTTTGTAAAACTTATATTAAGAATTTGTAGTGTAGAAGAAGTGTATTGGACACCTAGTGCTAATGCCTTAGGCATTGACTCCTATGCCCCACTAGTATGCTTGGGATACCCTATTCATGAGGATGATATAATTGATCCTAAAACTAAACCACCCATGTAAATTGATTTCATTCATGTGATGGTTCAATGATGTATCTTTCATTTCTAATCCAATCTGGTAGGATTTTCAGTTGATCTGTCATTGTTAGTTTCTATTGTTATGTTGGGGAGTGTGAGATCCCGGGAAACACCATGGAGAGCTGGGAAGCATAAGAAGAAAGCGAGCGAAAGAACGCCAAAGTTGTTGACATATACAAGGGGTGAATCAGTAAATTGGAGCTATGTCAAAAGGTTTTTATTAATTTTTTTTAATATTGTGACAAGAGTGAGGCTTTGCTGAAGAAATTAGATTCAATATCAACTTCTAGAATTATATCACATTATTCTTTCTTCACTAATAATTTAAATTTGTAATGAGTGCTACTACTGAGTTTATTTTTGACGCAATATTTGTAGAAAATGGAATAAGAAGTGAGTTTGAAGATCACTTTGTTTGAAGAACTGATACTTTTGAACTGAATAAATGGTCTCTGATAGTCTGATATGTGATTATGTGATATCTGTACCTAGTGTGTCACTGTGGCTGGTAGATGCCTGCTTAAGTCTCACACTTGGAATGAGCCCTTTACATGGGTGAAGACTGACTTCTTCTAAACTTAGGGAAGGTTTAATCGTAACGTAAGGTAAAACTATTTTCCCAAAGACTGACTTATCAATTAACAACTAACTTGTTGCTATCTTGTGTTATTTACATGTCATAATGGTCTTTATCTACATCTAGCTTAAATCTTTTAGAATTAACTGTATCAGTAATATCTCCACCGTCTGATCGGTTTTTCTTCTTCTTTGCTTTAATTGATGCATAGCCAAAGATGTGCCTTCAATTGTTAAGTAGTTGATAATACTTTTTTTTAAAAAATATAGTTTTGACATGCTACTGCCTCTTATGAGCAGCCTCTCATGGAAGCTCGCAAACAAATTGAGCGTGAAATGGAAAGATTTAAGGTCTGTGAAAAGGAGACGAAAACAAAAGCCTTCTCCAAAGAAGGTTTAGGCCAACAACCAAAAACAGTAAGTTTCATGTTATCATTTTGGTTGGGTTTTTTTGATTCTCATTAGTAGTGGTGCATTATTTCTTATTTCATAAATTGAGTTCACTTTGTCTTCAAATAAAACATGTAGTCAGTCGTAGTTCCTAGATTTGTGAAATCAGGTAAATTAAATAGCACATAACATAACTGTGAAACATCTCATGCCCAATCAGGTATTGAGTGCAATTTGATTGGAGAATTCTTATCTCTTAATTCCAAGTACATCCTTGCCTCCACCTTCCCACTAGAGTTTTTGTTCTCTGATTTGGTTGTCTAATTTTAGGATTGATATCCATTGGTTCTAATCACTTTAAAGAATAGTTGATTTAGGATGCGCTAAGGTTTCAATTTTGGACTTTTAATTACATCTAGTTATTTAGTTTTATTATCTATTTAATTTATTGGTGAATAACCCATGGCATGGGGGGTGTTGGCATCTGGACTTCTCATGCTAACTTTAGTGGTATGTTTAATGTGGCACAGATAAAGTAGGAGGAATGTAGGCTAGAGAATTCAAGAATAAGATCCAATGGTGACTATCGCTGATGTGGAGAATTTTGGACTTTTAATTACATCTAGTTATTTAGTTTTATTATCTATTTAATTTATTGGTGAATAGCCCATGGCATGGGGGGTGTTGGCATCTGGACTTCTCATGCTAACTTTAGTGGTATGTTTAATGTGGCACAGATAATGTAGGAGGAATGTAGGCTAGAGAATTCAAGAATAAGATCCAATGGTGACTATCGCTGATGTGGAGGGTTAGGTTCTTTTCACATCTTCCCACACCACATATCAAGTCCCATGTCTCTCTCTCTCTCTCTATCACTCTCTCTCTCTCTCTCTATATATATATATATATATATATAGAGAGAGAGAGAGAGAGAGAGAGAGAGAGAGAGGTTGGTGCGGCGTGTGGTGTCGCACCGCAGCCGTCCGATGCACTCGCTCGGTGCATTGCATACACGGAGCAGTGCATCGGACGGCTGCGGTGCGACACCGCACCGAATCACTCATCTCTCTCTCTCTCTCTCTATATATATATATATATATATATACATATATATGGGTCAATTTCAATGGACACTGTTTTTGCACTTAAATTTTAACACCGATTTTCAAATCAACTAGATAGAGGTTTCAGAATTTCTTGATTTTTTGTGAGCATAATCACCTTGACTTAGATAGCACGTCCACAAAAAATCAGCACATTCTAAAGCCTCCAAGCACATCAAAACAAACATGCTTTATCAACCGTCCATTTTAATCGTTAATTTGAAGAGCACATTTAATAAGTCTAGAGGTTTTAGAATGTGCTGATTTTTTGTAGATGTGTTATCTATGATAAGATGATTATGCTCAAAAAAAATCAAGAAATTCTGAAACCTCTATCTTATGGTTTGAAAGTCGGTGTAAAAAATTGAGTGCAAAAACAATGTCCATTGAACCTGACCCTATATATATATATATATATATATATATAGAGGAATGGGATGCTGCCTATCAAAGCAGCGTTTTTTGCTGCTTTGATACATTGTTTGACCATCCTAGAAGTTTTGGAATTTGATGAAATTTCGTGAGGGTGTTGTCTAGGGTAAGATGATCATCCTCACAAATTTTCATCAAATTCCAAAACTTCGAAGAGGGTCAAATGGTCAAAGCAAAATCTGCAGTCACCGTTAAAATCTGCAGATTTTGCTTTGACCATTTGACCCTCTTCGAAGTTTTGGAATTTGATGAAAATTTGTGAGGATGATCATCTTACCCTAGACAACACCCTCACGAAATTTCATCAAATTCCAAAACTTCTAGGATGGTCAAACAATGTATCAAAGCAGCAAAAACGCTGCTTTGATAGGCAGCATCCCATTCCTCATATATATATATATATATATATATATCCCATAATAGTCCATAATAGCCCTTGGTTTTTTAAATGGATAAATAAGACTCAATTGATTAATGGCAAAAGGGTAATATTCTTGGATGGTATTTGTGATCTATGTAGGGATAGAACGAAAGGGCCAAAATGATAGATTACGGTTTACGGTCATAGCCCTTTTGTTTGTTTTCATGACCTAGGATTCAAAAGACATGGCATGGATTAATATATATGGTGAAGGGTAAAATGGGAACATATGTAAAGGGTTTGAAGGAAGTAAGGATCCAAAAGTGCAGTTTCTTAGAGGGGGTATATATATATATATATATATATATATATATATATATATATATATATATATATATATATATATATATATAGAAAGAGAAAAAATGATTGGAGAAATTAGACATCTGCAAAACAAATCATAAAACAGAGCCTTCGTTTCCTATATATACAAAAACCGGATATGGGTTTAATTCATTTCATTCTACTTTGTAGTTCCTTAGTAGATTTAGCTTTGCTTTGTTTATCTTTCAGTTCACACACACACCCACACACAAGAAGCACAAATATTTCTACGGGCCCCGAGTATCCGTACTGGACACATCCAACATGGATACGGCCCGAATACGTCATGGATACAGATTGGATATGTTAGCATACGACCCGAATACGACCTTTGTGTAAACTGTTATTTGGTTCAGGCTAACTTCTTTAGATCCCGATTCGGATATGATAAACCCCGATTCGGATATAATAAAACCCGATTGGATGTGATTAAAGCTGGGGTTCCGATTTTAGTTCTCTTTGTCCGAGGAAAACCCTAGGGTCTGCCCCCACCTGGTCTTGGCCACGGTGACGCCCCCATCTGGTCTCGACCATTATCGATCAGGTCCGAGCCCCAACCAGTCTCCACAAACAGCGCAGTGGCCTTCCTTGACGCTGTAGAAAACGCCACCCTCATCTCTACCTTTGATCGCGACCAGGTATTGCCTTCTCTCCCTCTCTCTCAGAATAATAGGAGGGTTTTGGATGGGCACGGGATCGTCTGAGGTTATAACCTCAGACGATTAGATCGGTTAAAGCCAAAACTGAATAACAATCGTTCGTTGCACCCAACCCGATCGGTGAATTCCATTCAGCCCCAATTAGCATGCAAAAGAATGGCTGTGATTCAATTTGGATTTAATCACAACCGTCCGTTACACCTAGCCCGACTAGTGAATTACGCTTATCCCCAAATGGCATGTTACAGAGGGGCTGTGATTTAGTTTACTGCTTTCGAATCAAACATAGGTGGATTTTTTTATTTTTTACTTTATTGGTTGATTTTGAATACTTGTAGAAGTGAACTTTTAAAAGTTGAATTTTGTTGTACTGTACTACTCATGAATACGAACTAGCATAGTAACATCCATCTGATTTGCGTAGGAGAAAATTAATCATATATATATATATAAATGATAAAATGCGATGTGCGGTGTGTGCGGCACGATATCGCAGCCGTCTGATGCACCCACTGCGTGCGTGCGATGCATGCAGCGCTGCATCAGACGGCTGCGGTGTCACGCCGCACGCACTGCACACGGATCCTAACAGCCTTTTGTGTGTGTGTGCGCGCGTGTATATATATATATATATATATATATATATATATATATATATAGGGTCAGGTTCTATGGACACTATTTTTGCACTCAATTTTTTACACCGATTTTCAAACCATTAGATAGAGGTTTCAGAATTTCTTGATTTATTGTAAGCATAATCATCTTGTCTTAGATAACACATCTATAAAAAATCAGCACATTCTAAAGCCTCTAGACTTATTAAATGTGCTCTTCAATTTAATGATTAAAATGGACGGTCGATAAAGACTTTTAGTTTTGATGTACTTGGAGGCTTTAGAATGTTCTGATTTTTTGTAGACGTTCTATCTAGGATAAAGTGATTATGCTCACAAAAAATTAAGAAATTCTGAAACCTCTATCTAATGTTTTGAAGATCGGTGTAAAAAATTGAGTGCAAAAACAGTGTCCATTAAACCTGACCCATATATATATATATATATATATATATATATATATATATATATATATATATATATATATATATATATATATATATATATATATATATAGTTACAGTGAGCTGTGAGCTGCGGTTTTAGAAAGTGAGCTGCGGGTATTTTGACCCCCCTAGAAGTTTTGGAATTTGATGAAATTTGGTGAGGATGTTGTCTAGGGTAAGATGATCATCCTCACCAATTTTCATCAAATTCCAAAACTTCTAGGGGGGTCAAATGGTCGAAGCAAAATTTGCCGTCCGCAGTCACCGTTAAAATCTGCATATTTTGCTTCGACCATTTGACCCCCCTAGAAGTTTTGGAATTTGATGAAAATTGGTGAGGATGATCATCTTACCCTAGACAACACCCTCACCAAATTTCATCAAATTCCAAAATTTCTAGGGGGGTCAAAATACCCGCAGCTCATTTTCTCCTATCGCAGCCCACAGCTCAACGTAACAGCCGCTATATATATATATATATATATATATAGCCCATGCATTGAAGGCTTCAATGTATGCTCCTCTATTAAAATACATAGAGGTTTCCAAATTTTCTAATTTTTTGTGGAAATGATATATATGTTGAAATGATCATCCTCACAAAAAATTAGCAAGTTCTGAAACCTCTAAGCATTTCAAAAAAACTCATCAAATTAACGGTTGAAATGGACAAACGATACAACTTCTATCATTTTGATACACCTAGATGTTTCAGAATTTGCTAATTTTTGGTGAGGGTGATCATCTTGCTATAGATTGCATATCTACTAAAAATCAACAAATTTTGAAACATCTAGGTCCATCAAAATATTAGAAGCTTTATCAGCTGTCCATTTCAACCGTTAATTTGATGAGCTTATTTGAAATGTCTAGAGCTTTCAGAACTTGTTGATTTTTTGTGAGGATGATCATCTCAACATAGATATCATCTCCACAAAAAATTAGCAAATTTGGAAACCTCTATGTATGTTAATAGAGGAGCATATATTGAAACCTTCAATGCATAGGCATACAAAGTCACGCTCCCCTCTCTCTCTCTATTATATATATATATATATATATATATATATATATATATATATATATATATATATATATATATATATATATATATGGCTGTTACGTTGCGCTGTGAGCTGCCAATGGGGGAAAGTGAGCTGCGGGTATTTTGACCCCCCAAGAAGTTTTGGAATTTGATAAAATTTGGTGAGGTTGTTGTCTAAGATAAGATGATCATGCTCACCAATTTTCATAAAATTTCAAAACTTCTAGGGGGGGGTCAAATGGTCGAAGCAAAATCTGCAGATTTTAACGGTGACTGTGGATGGCAGAAATTGCTTTGACCATTTGACCCCCCTAGAAGTTTTGGAATTTGATGAAATTTGGTGAGGTGGTGAGGATGATCATCTTATCATAGACAACAACCTCACCAAATTTTATCAAATTCCAAAACCTTTTGGGGCGTCAAAATACCCGCAACTCACTTTCTCCCCCGGCAGCTCACAGCGCAGTGTAACATGCCCTCTCTCTCTCTCTCTCTATATATATATATATATATATATATATATATATATATATATATATAGGGGCATGCTATAATGCGGCATGCAGCACTGCACCGTAGCCGTCTGATGCACGCGTTGTGTGCATCGCATGCACGCAGCAGTGCATCAGACGACTGCGGTGCGGTGCCGCACTTACCGCATTATTGCATATATATATATATATATATATATATATATATATATATATATATATATATAAATGGGAAAGGGTTTGGTGAACTTGAGTTCACAAATGAATGGTGAAACATGGTTTCTATTGTGCCATGTGTCCACTGAAAAGACATAAAGCTAGTAAGAGGGGATATGCATTTAAGAGGGTTGAACATTGAATATACATAAAACAAAAAGTAAAAGAGGGTTAAATACTTTCTTAAGACACGTGGCAACTTTTCCATTCGAGTTCACCATTTGAATGGTGAACTCGAGTTCAGCTTCCCGGGCCCCTATATATATAGAGGAAACGGGAAATGAGATGCCAGCCTATTTCGGCGAAATAAGCAGCCACCCATTTGAAGCCCTTAGGAGTTTTAGAATGTGCTGATTTTTTGTGAGCATAAGCACCTTATCTTAGATAGAACACTTAAAAAAAATCAGCACATTCTAAAACTTCTAATGGCATCAAATGTTAGAAGTTTTATCAAACGTCTGTTGTAACCGTTAATCTGAAATATAACATTTGATGTCCCTAAAAGTTTTAGAATGTGCTGATTTTTTGTGGGTGTTCTATTTAAGGTAAAATGCTTATGTTCACAAAAAACCAGAACATTCTAAGATTCTTAGGGGCATCAAATGGGCGGCTGCCCATTTCGTTGAAATAGGCGACCAGCCTATACCCCGCATCCTCTCTCTCTCTCTCTCTCTATATATATATATATATATATATATATATATATATATATATAGAGAGAGAGAGAGAGAGAGAGAGAGAGAGAGAGAGAGAGAGAGAGAGGGTTTCTTGGATCAGTGGACCAGCAAATTTGTTGGTCCACTGGCCTATTTGACGACTCTACAGGTTTCAGAATTTGCTTAAACTTGGTGGGTGTGTTGTCTAGGGTGAGGTGATCATCCTCATCAAAAATTAGCAATTTTTAAAACTTCTAGAGTCATCAAATGTACAAAGCAAAATTAACGGTTGCAATGGCGTTAACGGAAAAGTTTTCCACTGACAGAATTCAAAGCAATTAATGATGAAAGAGAAAAATATGATCATGGTATGGTGTGTAACAAATTAACTTACCGGGATGGGAGTTAGTGTTTGATGAAATGAAGCGTCCAAGGTAACATAGAAACTTTTGCAGTCCAAGACAATTCAACTAATATTTCTAACAGAGCGGAAGACAACGACGACAGTGGGAAAAGGCAATAGCAGCTGCGACATTTGGGAGAGAAAACAATGGCAAACGGTTATGGCAATCCACCTAATATCACTATTTTGATAAGTTCTTGAATACTATTGCAAAGCTAATGATGCCAATTTTTGTTTCACTGATTCGTTCATTTTGTTATCCATCAGTTTTGCTGTTAGTCTAATCTATTTTGATTTTGAGAGGCTATTGAAATTATCATCTTACCATGTAAGATTTTTTCTTCTCTTATCTATATTGTGGTGTCTTAGTTCTATTATCTATATCTACACACAGAAACATAACATAGACATCTGCATATAATTTTAAGCCAGACTGCCATGTATGAGTAATCAACTAAAGTTTTGGCATTTTGCTTTATAGAATCCAACATGATTTTCCTAGTTTATGATGATATCATGACAGGATCCGAAGGAGAAGGCCAAGTCAGAGACAAGGGATTGGTTGAACAATGTGGTATGTAAACATCTTATACCTCTCTTCTCTGGTTCTTACCCCCCCCCCCCCCCCCCCCAGCGCGCGTGCATACACACACACACAACTAGAATAGCATTAGTTTACACACACACAACCAGAATAGCATTAGTTTAAAGAAACTATTTAAATGACATGTTAGAAAGTATGTTTAAAAGTGACCCTAACATTCTTGTGGTGAGACGACACTGCAAAGCGGCCCGCCATGGGGTCTGCCTTTTTTTTTTTGCCTACTCATGTCCTGGAAACATGGTATATGGAAATCCAAGTTTTACATATCATTTTTACATTGGGATTAAGATTTGAATGGAACCCGACATCCCAAATACAATATTTAATCCTTATATGAAACCTGACAATTGGGAATACTAAGTTTGATATGAAAGCCTTACGTTAAAATCTGAATTCCAACTCAAAAAGATATGTGAAACCTGGTATTCCTAATACCATATTTTCTGGAAATGAGAAGAAAAACCCTCGATATGGGAGGGCGCTTTGCGCCACCACCTCGTCACATGGTTGTTAGAGAGCCACTTTTGAAAATATTTTTTGACCAGTGTCATAAATTTTTTTAAAAATAGTTCTAATTAAAATAACCCAATCTTTTTTTACTTTATAATCTATAAAGCTGGTTGGCTTTAGAATTTCCTAGAGCTAAACTTGTGTAGGAAAGTTTATTTGAATATTAGCTTTATTTTTTCTCAAAACATTTGCAATTGTTCACATTCCTTTTTTCATTTATGTTATAGTTTGGATTTGTCTAAAAAAAGGTAACCTATGATTCATGCTTAAACTTTAGGAAAGTCGCTGACATGTTCATGAGAATAGCTGTAGGCAAGCTTTTGAATATCTCTTTGTACTAGTTGGTAGTTGACTTAGTAGACAGCCCTTGTGCCCACGGATGAAAGATGCAAACCTGTAAATGTGTAGCTTAATAACAAGTTAAGATAAAATAAGAAAACTAATTATTTTTTCTAACTTAGATGTTTTGAAGTGATGAATGGATGTGCTAAACCGTTAAGATCCATGCTTTTTCTTAATAAAAATACATCATAATGAATAGTCTGAATGAATCCTCTTGGATATTGATTGTTGTTTTTGGGTAAATACGGTGAAAACATATTATGATGTATGCAGCTTCTATCAACTACGCCCTGCCATTAAAATCATGATATTGCTGATTTTTTTGCAAAAAAAAAAACACATTGTCAAAAAGTTATCGGTATGATAGCCTCTTGGCTCAGCATGATAGCTTATGGGCTGATATATGTCAAATTGGAGCATACTAGTTGATACTAGATTCATAGGTAATCTTGAGATTTGCAGGTGTGATATGCCGGTTAGGTCACAACTCTGTAGGGATCATATACGATGGTACAATTTGTACTGGCACGTTAAACTTGCATATGCATCAATTGTAGGGTTTTACTTTTCAATTTTTCATTATTATTTTAGTTCATTCTTGAATTTTAGTTATTTCATGAAGTTGTTTCAGGCACGCACCCACTGGGGGATGCAAAGCTAACTGTTTCTAACAGGATAGGGTGTTTTTATCACTGTTCCAGTCATTAAGTGTTTTTCAATTGTTTGGAGTAGTTTAAAAGAGCTGAGAACAGGCCAGTTCGACAAAAAATCCCGAGTCTGTAAGAAGTTAAATCTAAATTTAGATGGTCATTTTTTTATTTTATATTACTATAAGAAATTTGTCTTCTAAATTATTGGGCAAGTTTTGGCTAAAAAACACCTAAGAAAGAAAATCCTAATGGATTTTTCAGGTATCCATTTTTAAAACTAGCATGAATGAGATTGTTAAGCATACCTGCCTGTCATATGAACGCCAGATTATCAGCGGGTTCTCATGTAAGCTTGCAGTTGCATTAGTTCATTTACCACAAAATCAGCAAGGAACATAATTGTGCAGGTTGGTTCTTATCAAACTGGATTAGACTGGTGTTTGGAAACTGAGTTGTGCTATTTGTTCCTCTCTAGAATTGTTATTGGTTCATTAATCTAAACTCCAAAATCAGTGAGGAATAGGCTTGTATAGGTTGGTTCTTATCAAGCTCGATTAAACTGGTGTTTGGAGAACTGATTTGTGCCTACTTATTCCTCTCTATAATTTATTGGGCTTAATTTTTTTGTGTACTTGTGCAATTAACTTTTTGACATATTGACCATGGAGTTGGTAACAACTCTCTAACATTGGTTTAAAGTCTTTGTACAGGTTGGAGATCTGGAAAGTCAGATTGATAACTTTGAAGCTGAGGTTGAAGGGCTATCTGTGAAGAAAGGAAAGACAAGGCCACCCCGACTGGTATGACGAGAATATATTGTCTCAACCCAGTAGATATACATCACATTGATATCATTAAGAAATACAATTTTTCAGAACTACAGTCAATCGTTTGGTATATTACCATTCTTCATTTGCAGACACATTTGGAGGCATCTATTACTCGACACAAGGCTCATATAATTAAGCTGGAGTTGATTTTGAGACTGTTGGATAATGATGAGTTGAGTCCTGATGAGGTCAATGATGTTAAAGATTTTTTAGAAGATTATGTTGAACGGAATCAGGTATGCCTGTCAAACCTGTCTAATTATTTTTTAATATATCAGTCCCCTTGTGGAACATCTTTACTGATCATTACTTCTTCCATCATCTACCTATGAAGGAAAACTTCGATGAGTTTGACAATGTTGATGAGCTTTATAGCAGTTTACCATTAGACAAGGTCGAAGCTCTTGAGGATATGGTTACACTTGGTTCATCTAGTCTTGTTAAGGTAACTATTTGGTGGTTGATGTATTATTGTTATCTTTTATTTTGAAGATATCTAGTGCTTACAAATGGCTGGTGGAATTTCTGGGGGTCTTATTTAAGGACTTCATTTTCATTCTAGTTGTCCTACCATGATGTCAGTATGATCCATTTTTCTTAGTCTGCATTGCACTGTTCATCACACTGATTTGATAAATCAGTAACTGCCGTCTTCTATGGCACTATGGTTTATTATGAGACATTTTTTTTTTTTGTATAATGTTTAACTCTCGGATTATTTTCTACTCATTCATTAGAGATTGTTGATGTTTTCACTTTTCCAAATACATTTTGAACGTTTGACACTGTGGACATGTATGATATGCTTGCTTTGAACCAAACAGTTCCATTACTTAATATTAATGGTATGCTTTCCATGTCTATATCTTTACACGCCTTTAGTTATGACCTGTAGTAGGCTGTAGGTCAGACTTGAACAGTTCCTCTCATGATTTTACTCCTTGCTTTAGTGGATTTATATCAACTGTGACATAATTTTAATAATTAATTATTAGATTTGAGTTTTTCGAAGCAATTTCTCTTGAACCATCTATAATCCGAGTTTCTTGATGATATACTTCTCCCTACTGTTAATATGCTGCCTTCATGGGTTCTGACATAATTTTAATTAGTTTGTGTATGTTATTTATATTTTGGAAGTTCGTTGGTTCATGATGGTATGAATTGGTATCAAGTCGCATAGGACTCTATGTTAATATGCTGCCTTCATGAGTGAATGCCTCTAATTAATCTATCAATAAGGCTTCAAAGCGCCGTAGATATTCTATGAAATTCTCTTGAAGCCTTACTCCTAGTTGCTGCTGCAATTTGCGTTGGTGGTACTCCCATGATGCAACATTATGGGGGGTGTTTGGCAAGAGAAACAGCTGTTCCGCTTATTTCTCATCTAGCAGGGGGTATTCTGGTCAATTACTTTTTTAAGTATAAATCCATCGCTCAGCCATCCGGTTGGCCTAGAAACTCGAGGAACGATCAAATCTCGTTCCAATTCCTTCATTACGGTGGAACAAAAGATATCCGTTATTTTTAAAATCCGGAAACGGGAATAGAAACGGGCGGTTTCAGATTGATGCCAAACACCCCCTATGGTTCTTTGTGAGACACCTTACACCTATTCATAGTCTCCTATAGAGAGTAAATAAATACCTCAGCAGATGGTATATTGATCATGCATATGTTGTAATGACCTGTGAATTATATGAGCTAGTCATACACACTATGTAC
This sequence comes from Chamaelirium japonicum, assembly GCA_947650365.1. NCBI lineage: Eukaryota > Viridiplantae > Streptophyta > Magnoliopsida > Liliales > Melanthiaceae > Chamaelirium > Chamaelirium japonicum. The sequence continues at coordinate 23,296,810 of OX393552.1, forward strand.
GTATTTTGATCCGGAAATCTTTTATAAGATTGAAGTGATATTACTAATCATCTGGTGGCATAGTTTTCCCATTTTTACTTAATTCCTTTCATTTACCACCTTCATTTATTTTAAATGTTAAATACTATATCAAATGTTCAGTTAGTTTTGGTGTTATGAATGGGATTTCAAATTTATGGCTTGTTTATTACTTGCATCTTTTTTGGTGGTTGTCACTATTGTTCTCTGAGATTCTGGTATATATTTCACCTACTGTTTTCCAGGACATGATTGTAAGCTACATTTTAAAGCTTAAAAGAAAGTATGAAATATTCAAATCTGTTGTTTACCCATAGATACCTCAAAATATTACTACATATGGTAGATGATTAGTTTGGTGTTAACATTATATATTTTTTATCGATTTCCTCTTTGTTTAACCGATGAAACATGAAGTGCATTCATGGTGGTGTATCTTAGATGCTGGAGAAAACCTCTTAGGTCCATTTATTTTGTTACCACCTAGTTGTTTCTTTCATCTTCCCCAGATCTGTTCTGTGTTATATTTTTTTCCCAATGGATCACCCTCTGCAGTTAACATCTTTTCTCCTCTGATACAGTTCTCTTTGTGAGTGATATCAAAGTGTTCTTCCAATTTTAGGTTCTATTGCCAGAGCAGTTTTAGGTTTGAAGAATTCTGTAACAAGTTCGTCAAGTCACTTACCTGTAATTTTTTATCTCGGAATTCTTTAGATATTAACATTGATCACTTGAAGATGTTAAACCCAAGGTTTGAAGGATCGGTTGAAACCGATCCGAATCGGTTTTGTCCGGGACCGGTCCGAAACACCCCCCAATACCTTTTGGTTTTGGTCAGTTCATAAGAGGAGGAGAAGAAAAAAAAAAAAAAGTTAAAAACCTACCTAGACCTGCCATTGCTGCTCGATCGCACCCTTGCCGGCCCCTTCCCTGTCTCTCTCCTGTCTCCTCTCAAACCCTAACCCACGGGGTTTGAGAGGAGACACACTATTCAGCCCAAAGCGTTTATATTAAATGGTCAACTAGGATGACGTGGCATCCAATCACAATGTCCCTTTACCTGCTAGTCGGGCTGAGTGCGATTCATTGACCAGGGCTGGGTGCAACGGACGACTGTGATCAGGATAACTTAGAAGCTATAAATATAACATGTATAAATTTATATAAGATCAAAATAATTAGAAAATAATATACAAATTTAGAAAACAATGACGAAAATTAGGAATTTTTTTAAAAGAAAAAACTACAAAAAATTAGAAAACAATTAAAAAAATAAAAAAGTATCTAAAAAAAAATTGTTTTCAAATTTAAATTTAATTTTTAATTTAAAACACTGAAATCAAAACCAACAAAACTCTGATATGAAACTCCAAAACCGACCGAAACCAATCATCAGTGGGCGGACCGGAACCGAAACTAAAAACCTTGGTTAAACCTACTGTCCAGGAAGCTAGAGGTGCCGTGTTCGTGTTCGACCCGTGTCGGACACTAACGGTCCGACACTCGTTGGACACGCCTTGGACGCGTGTTGGATTTTTCTCGTACGTGTCCATTTTTTTTAATCATGTTTTTTTAACCGGATACACCTTGGACACTTTGCAGACACTTTAAGGACACATGTTGGACACATGGGGTTGAAAGTAATTTTTATTAAAAACATGAGTTTTTATTGTAATTAAGGCGACTTTTGGATTCCTTGTGTAAAACTAAACTCATTTTAGGTTTATTATTAGATTAGATGATTTTAAAAATAATTAAATGTTTTTCTTTATTATAGATGTTGATTTTAAATGATAGACATGATGAATGTTAAATATGAAATAGTTTTGTTTTGTTATGAATTCACAATCCACGAAAACTCTTATTAATTTTCATGCATGTCTATTTACAAATTTTTATTGTATATTGGCGTGCCCATGTCGTGTCTATGTCCTACTTTTAAAGAATTTCTCGTGTCTTGTGTCTGTATCCGTGTCAGTGTCCATATCCATGTCCGTGCTCCCTAGCCTACTGTTTATATTCGGATTGATGAGTAGCTATAAACAAATAACTCTAATGTGAATGCGGTATAACGATAAATCCTTGGTGAAGATAAATGTTGAGAAAAAAGTTTATGATGTCCTCCTGATTCATCCTTTCAAAGACGGTTCTCATCTGACCCAGCAGTTCTTGGGGGACAAAAAAAAAAAATCATTTGCACATGATGTATCCTCTCCAAGGCGTCATTTTATGGATTAGAGGCTTAATCATGAGTCATTGTATCTATGCAATTTTTTTGACGAGATATGAGCAAAAGATTTAATATGAAGTTTTAGATAGTTGTAAGCCCCTATTTTCTATTAGTAGAAGAAAAACTGTCCATGCTCTTTTAATAATAAATTACTTTTTTTTAAATGTTATATCTGACGACCTAATGAACATAATATTTACTGGGTATAAATATTTATGGCCTTCTCACTCACCAATTTAACCTATTTAGCATGTTGTTAGAGAATTATTTGCACTTTCTTTATGATACTTGAGGCATTGTGGTTAATTTATGTCTCTTGAATTTTCGATGCTTCAAAGATGATCCTTTCGTCTATATGTTGACTTGTTCTTTTTCTATTTTATTCTCCAGACTGCTTTGTCTTCAACCACTCTGCAGGGCACTGCTCCGGATGAAAGTGAAGAAACAGCTTCTCAAGACAGTAATGCAGAAATTCCCCCAAGAACTCCACCTTCGAAAAGTGGCTCTATGGGGTCGTTGGTGTCAGCACCTTCACCCAGTGTTGTTTCTGGGGCACCAGCTGGACCTAATCTATCAGCCATTGCTAACATTCCTGTGCGGCCATTAATCAGTGGGCCAACAGCTGCTGCAATACTTTCTGGCCCAGTAACTATTCGAGGTGTTACAGAGAGCTCAGCCGCTGCTGCTTCTTCGTCGATTTTAAATTCGTCTGGTTCTCTGAAGGAGGATGATAGTGTAACCTTTCCTGGCCGCAGATCATCTCCAGCCATCCCTGAGACTGGACTAGGGAGAGGTATCATCAGAGGGATATCCAATCAAACATCCACTAGTGCTCCCATGAGTTTAAGCTCAGTCAGTGGGATCTCAAGCAGTGTGGCTCTAGGTTCAGTAACTTCCGTTGCTGCAGTATCTGACATGGCTAAAAGAAACTATTTAAATGTTGATGAGAAAATTGGAGGAGGTCTGGCTCAGCCATTGGTTTCTCCTATGAGTAACAGAATGCTATTGCAGCAGGTTTCAAAAACTCATGATGGAACTGTCTTAAATGATTCTAATAACGTTGGTGAGGGTGCTTTTGTTGGTGGAAGAGTCTTTACATCTTCAGCTGTTGCTGGAGTTCAATGGAGACCTCAAAGTGCGACTCAATTTCCGAATCAAACTGAACCGGTAAGAGTGTTTTTGGCTTAATTTTGTATTTCTTATGTGTCATTTTCTTCTTCTTAGGCATACCTATTATTTTATTGGCTTCCTATTGTTTCCGTTTAGAAGAAGTGCTAGTAAACATCAGCTTGGGTGGTTCTCTGCTTGTGAATGCTGATCTTCTGTTTTGAAAGTTCTTTTCTGTTTTAATTCAACCCCTGGTTGCCTTGTCGATATGCGAGTAGAAAGCATGCTGAAGACAGAGATGGGTGCTACTGTCCCACTAATTACTAGATAACTAAAGGTCCATATTGTAAGCATTGATTTTTGGTACATTCTTTACCTACTAGATCATTCAACACATTTATCTCAATATACCAGTAACAGAAAGAAACTCTAGCTGATAGTGTTCATCACATATTTCAAATGTCTAATTCTTAGGCATGACAAGTGGATCATGTCTGTATCTTATATTACTGACAACCTTCCTGTAAAGAGTATTTTTTTGTGCTCTGATAGAAGGGATGAACGTGAATAACACTTGTAGTCTATAAAAGCCGCATTTTATTGGTCAGGTATTGACTAAATTTTGGAGGGTATATAGATGTTTATATGGGTATCCGCCTATCCAAGGCTTGGAACTGAACTAGGAATTCAATGCGGCTTTTATAGACTACAAGTTATTAATTAAGTTATTTAATGGGATCAAGTTTTAGGTGTTAATTTCTTAAAATCCAATCAGAAAGTTAAACCTGTGACAATAGTAGTAAAGGGGAAACGGAAGAGGTTTGGAGAATTGTATGGTTGGATTGAAGGGCTTCAGATTCTAGGTTTGAGGATTACATTGGGATTGTATGGGCTTTAGAAATTGTTTGTGGGACTCCTACTACCGAGTACAGACATAAGAAGTAAAAACAATGTATATAATGTAAAAGAGTAGAAGAGGAAGAAGTTTTGAATTATGAAAGAAAAAAGATAAAAAAGCCCCTGAAATACCCTTTTATTTATTCCACATGAGCTACATGTCTACATAGAATTATAATGAAGAGTTTGTAAAAGCATCCGCGATGTCCATCCTAGTACTTGCACATTAAAACTAAAGGACGAAAGATGCCCCAAAAAAGCCACCAAACTAATAACTACAAGAGACAGAGCACAGAAGGGGTGGAGACCTTGTGGTACGTTTCCCTTTTTGTCTTTCATGCTTCTTCTATAAATTTTCGGACCCTCAACTTATGACATGGTCAATATTTGATGATGTTGCACTATGATTTATTATATCTTAATCAAAACCAGCCAAAACTTCATATAAAGTATCTAATTCAGTACTTGAACTGACTGAAAATAAATATGAAGTTCCTAGAAACCTAAAAAAGTACATAACCCTTGTAAACTCTGGAAAAGCAAATTGCTCTTTTACTGCTGCAAATCCTACACTGAATTGCCCCATCTATATCCAATTCTCCTCTTTGGCTATTGGCCCCTCTTCACTTGTCATATGATGTGGACTTTGACATCTTGAAGCTCCAACACAAATGTTCCAAAATCTACACAATATCAGGAATTTAAGAATCTACCATGAGCTAGAAGGTCTTTACTTTTCTAGATCAAATTGCAACATTCAATTTCCATGACGAGCAATGTTATTCAGCCCGAAGGTTTGTCCTGAATTCGCCAGCTCGAAAGACATGGCAGCGTGCAACTGGTGATGTTAAAGATTTTAAAATTGCTAGTGGGTTTTAGCCACTAGTTGCACGCTGCCACATCTTTCGGGCCAGTGAATTCGGGACAAACCTTCGGGCTGAATTGCATTTCTCTTCCCATGACAAATGAAAGGGGGGCTGCCTAGCGCCTAGGTGGCCGCTTGGGCTGCTTTTTAGAACACTGGTTGGCATTGCTGCGGAACAAAAACATTGGTGGTTATGACATCCTCTTCCTCCATCGCAACCTGCTGAAAATAAAAAACATGGGCAGCGATTTTAAAAACCAGATTTTCGAGAAATAACGAAAAAAGTTAATAAAACACGGGCAATGCTTCCTTTTAAAAATTTGATATCGATAATTCACCACTGAAATGAAAGCCACACCTGATTGGAAGGGTGTTGGCAGTGCTTCAGACCGCATGGTTCGGTTTCGGTTTTGTATAACGGTACACCATCGCAGTGCAGTGCGGTTTCGGTGTAGTGATGATATTTTGGTTTTGCCAAAAACCGCACCGTTGTCACCTCTAGCCGCGCTTCTTGCAGTATGAGCAAGAGGTGTGTAGCAACATCTCCCACCATGGTTCGAAAAATCAATTTTGATAATCATTTCAACACCCTAAAAAAGCACTTTATTTTGCAAAATGTCGTGAAATATCGTAATATATTGCATTTCAGTATTTAAAAAATGAAATATTTTGTAAAATTTTGCAAAATATTTTGATATTTTGTGCCTTGTCTTCAGCATTAAGACCATCTATCTCCGACTGATCCACCGTCGTTTACAGGAAGTCTGGCTAGTTGGGCAAGAAGTAGCAATGAGAAAAGAGTTGGAGACTGGAGCACGGTGTGGTGCAACTGTGCTAGTGTGCCCAATCGTTTCTCCTCTCCAAGTAACTCAGACAAGGCAACATCCAAGTTCGGAATCGGATCCCTATGAAGTTGTTGTCTTCGGATCGGCTCAAACTCAGGATGCAGATGTATCATAAATTGATACAGGTGCTAACGCTCCTTGTAACACCGATGAACAGCTACAGACTTAGGGTAGTAGGTAGGCTGCATTGTAGCAAGCTCGTGCTAGACTGTATACACCGAGGCAAAAAACTTTCAAATGGTGCGATCAACCTGATTCAAAGACTCCGACTCACAAAGCGGATAATACTCTCGAGTTCCACCAATCTTTACGAAGATTTGAGACTGATTCATCCATATATTTCGAGAGGTCTCAAATTAAAGAATCTACAGGTGAAAGTCATGAGAAACAACGCTACCGGCGTACCCATAGATGAGCTTTTCCGCCCGTGACTACTCTGTAGCAAATGAAGTGGTATACGTGGTGCCTCAAGACACTGAGCTAGTGGTGGAGATCGTGGAGAAAGATGTGACCAAACTCATTCGATCAATGTATCCCGTAAGTTGTGCACTTCAAGATTATTCTTACAGTAGAAGACCAAAGCTGGAAATTTGATGGTCTAGTGAACTGGGCATCCATTGGAGGAAGCTTGACTGGGGCTCCTATCGTGATCGCCATCAATGCTTGAGAGAGGGAAAAAAAAAGAACTGCACTCTTCTATACTGTATTGCACTATACTGTACTTTACTGCACTTCACTGTATTGCACTACACATCATTATACTTCACAAAAAGAATGGCAATAGTAGGATGCATATGGGAACCATCTATGTGCAGTTGGTGAAGATTAAAGAAGAGCCAATGCTTTACTACATAAGCATAATAAAAAAGAACCAAAAGTGCACTACATAAGCACAGCAAAGAAGACTTGGTACTGAAGTAAACCAAGAATTGAACCAGTGCACCAGTAAGCAAAAGTAAATGGGTTCGGAACCAGAAAAACCAGTGAACTGAACCTGTGAACCGGTGTGAACCAATGGACTTAACCAGTAGATAATTTTGTGAACCGATGACTCAAAAAACAACCAAACCAAACCACTATTAAGTTAAATGGGTTCAGAGTCAGATCTTATGGTTATCGAGTTTAAATGAGTTATATGATAAGAGATCTCAACGATCCAATGAATCAATAGTTGAGATCGATGGAGAAGAGCTCCTTCTTGCTCGTGAAACTAGGATTTTTAGAATCTGAAGTGTTGCTGCAAAGTATCTCGCTAGCAACCTTGTTCTCCACCGCCGATCTCGCCAAAACCACTAGAGGATCAGATGCTTAGGGAGTCTAATCGAGAGATCTTGAAGATAGATCTGATCTAGAGAACTTGAAGCGTCACCATAGAGCACCGCTGGCAAAACTCGTCCTTCAATGTCGATCTCGCCAAAATCATCAGAGGATCAACTGCTTGCGGAGCTGATGGGAGACATCTTGAAGAGTCAATGGATGGGCACAAACGTGGCTGAAACCCTAGCTCCAAATGATGGAGGATCCGATGATGATGCTTTAGCATATTTCTTGATGCTTTGACAGATCCCAGATCAACTGCTGATGCTCCCGACGATGACAGCTTTGATGAATCTTGGATTGGAGGATGCTTCCTAAGAGATGGGCAAGAAGAGCTTTCAGCTCCGATACCTTGATAAACATTAAAGGAAAAAGCGGGACATAACGTTGGGAGTGAATCATGAAAAGTGTTACTCTGAGGACAATTTCCCTATATAGTTGTACATGAGATGGGGTCACCCAAGGTGAACATACCCCAAGGAAAGACCTAATTAACCTATATAATAAAGCTATATGTATACACTCTTAACATGAGTGAATGAATTTGTTCACTCAATAGGGGCAACAACTCTATATAGCTGTACATGAGATGGGGCCACCCAAGGTGAACATACGCCAATGAAAAGACTAACTTATACAATGAGGCTAAGTATATACACTTCGACAATAAAATATCTGTTTGTTACAAATGCTATTATGTCATTCTTGGTTTAATTAATAATTTCTATATGAACTATGTAATATATGATTTTTGGTTGGTTTGGTTTGTTGCTTTTATAGTTTCTAGGGCAAATTACAAATACCTCCCCTAAACTATACACCTCATTTCATATTAGTCCCTCAACTTTTTTTTTTGAACAATATGATCCCTGAACTATGCTCAATCTTCAATTAGCCCCCTCTGTCAACTTTTTATCTTGAAAATACCATTATCAAGTTTTAGTAAGACTCAAAATTGTTTTAGAATATTTAACTTATGCTTACTATGACAAGGACATTTTCAGAATAAAAGTTGATAGAGGGGGCTAAATGCAGACAGAGCATAGTTCAGGGGTCAAGTTGTCCAAAAAAAAAGTTCAGGGACCAATATGAAATGAGGTGCATAGTTCAGAGGAGGTTTTTGTAATTTGCCTTGATTTCTATTTTGTCATCCTTGGTTTAATTCATGATTCCTATTGGAACTATGCAATATGATTTTTGGTTGGTTAGGTTTGTTTGCTTTTATATTTGTAAAGATTGTTCAATATTTTGTTATTAGTCTTAGGGCCTGATTGTTTCTTTAACAATGTTCTCTTACTCGCTGGATTCTCTTTTCTTCTTCCTTCTTCCTTCTTCCTATCTGCTCTTCTTCCATTATTTTTGCCCATCACTATGTAGTCATTCTCTGACCATATCTACTTAACTACACAAGTGTATTCCTTCATTTTAGTAGTCTCTTTCTTTTCATACTCATTACATTTGCTCTAGGAATTTTCAGTTCACGTGAGTTTTGCTATTGAGCACATTGTAATATATATGTGTGGAAGAATTTGAAGGGTTGAGGACAAAAAGCAAAAAATGACATCCAAATATCCTGAAAGATCTTAAATGAAAAATAAAAAGAAAATCTCTCTGAGGTTATAACATGGTAATTTAACAATGGTAGATTACGATTTTATTGTATACCAATTTTTTTCACAAAATCCTTTTGGCAAAAAAGAAAGTGAAAAAAAAAGATTATATCCTCTAATGTATTCTTTAGTATGATTTTCTTTTTGTTTTTTCGCAAGATTAGTTCCTTTTTTTTCCTAACATAATCCCCTTCTAGAAGCATAACTTTGGTCTATATGGCTGTTTAGTATTAGATAGTTTATTCATTAGCTTTGAAAATAAAAAAAAATGGTTCACCCCGTTTGGTTCAATGGGTGTAATGTGGTTTGATATGTTTATTATTTTTAAATTTCCCCACTTTTTCATATAATGAGGCCTCAAGGGAAATTCCATTCATCATACTAGCTTTACATTGTTGGTGTGAGCTAAGCCGAAATAGATTTTACTTACCTTGAAGTAACCAATGCATGATAGTTCAAGCCATGCTTGCTTTCTTTTTTACTTCATTATCTGCGCGAACCTTTAATTCAGGGGAACCACATCCAAAGAAGATTCACATTTCGAGTTCTTTTTATAGGGTCAGTTTCGTGGGAGGACTGAGATTGCTCCTGACCAAAGGGAGAAATTTCTGCAACGACTCCAACAAGTACAACAACAAGGTCACAACAGCCTTCTCAGTGTGCCTCATCTCCCTGGGGCAAATCACCAACAGTTCTCTACACAACAACAAAACTCGCTCTTACAACAGGTATCTTCGTCCTTAATTATATAATGACATATGAATTTGACGTATTTTTTATAGTTTTTCGTTCCTTTAAATTTGGGATAGAACATTGAGACTGGATCGCACGGGAGACAAGATATACAAATCTCTAAGAATAACTACTTGAAGAGTGAGCAACCCGACAAACCTACTAGTACACCTAATTTAGAAAGGATTAGAGCTACTCTAGGCTCTATCTACAGATCACGTAAATTATAGAAAAGAACCTTTTGCTAAGGAATTTTTTAAAAATTAATGTTAGTTTTTTATTACACATTTTGTTGTTGTATTAAAGTATGCTTTCTACTTTGAGCTCGAGCAGTGGCGAGCTGCTTAAATTATGTGCTTGTTAGGTTCAAGTTGGCAAAGACACCTTTGTAGTGGTTATTTCCATCTTTGACTGTTTTATTTCTCATGACCCTTTGTACATTGGATATTACCACAACTGAAGGTATTAGGATTGATTTTGAAAAATTGCTACATTTGAGATGTTTGGTTAGATTTATTAAGTTGGTTTTTTCATTCCTTTTATTTTAAGCAATGGTTACTCTTGTAGTTTATCATAAGGTTCTAAAGGCTGTCGGTGACAGATATGCTGTATTAGCAAGCTAGTTTTTTTCATTAGTAATTTTTGTTGTAGATGTACTTGGTTAAGTAACATGAATTAAGTGTGCGCACACACTTTGTTGGGAGTGCATTTTTGTTGCCGGCTTGGTTTGCTGCGTTTGCTTCCAGCCCAATCGTAGCATGTCACGTCGTCCATTTAAAGTGGCTTAAAGGGGAAAATAGGAGAGGCAAGTCCAGTAGAGTGTAGTCCCCATTATGCCCCTTTAAATGGACGATGTGGCTTGTTGCGATTGGGTCGTAAGCAAAAGCAACAAACCAAGCCGACAACAAAAATGTACTCCGTTGTTGGCTTAGGTATTGCAATTTATGTTGTACCATTTTAATTCATGCTATTTGTGTCCTATAAACTGCACCACTCATCTTGTATTACGTTTGATACCCTTTTTTTTTTAAAGAAAAACTTCAATGTCAAATATGTTAGGGTAGAGATAAAATTTCGTTTGCTGACATGCTGAAAAACTTAAACTATCATATAATTATCTTAGTAAGGCCTAAAAGTAATATGTATGTATATATAGTACATTTTACTAATATAGTTGCACTTTGTTTAATTGTTCAGATACCATGAGTCAATTAGATGTAAATATTGCTGAATATAAACAAATAAAAATATAGAAAAGTTTTAGAAAATTTATAATAATGCTTATATGCTTAAATAGTTGGTAGAACTATTAAGCCAAAATCAATAATATTGACTTGTGCGAATTAGGTCTTCAGATAAAGACTTATATGATTCATCTTTATGGATCATGAGTTTAGTTCGTGAGAGTTATTAATTCCTCAATGGCTGATGGAATGTGATTGATCCATACTTAAGATTACATTAATCTTTTAAACTTCACATTCAGATCCCAATTAACTATATGTTTGGGGTGATTGTTATGGTTTTCTCTAATGATATAATTTTACTAAAGAACATAAATCTGACAAGATATATTTAGTTGACTACGACTGTAATATTAAAATTTGTCTACGTACTTGTTTAGAGAAACGAGTAGTATGAGTTCAAGATAGCATGTTTTATTGGATTTATCGTATTTTAGGTGATGCAATATTTGAGTACACATGGTGCGAAGTCATTGTAATTCTCTCTGTGAGAACATATGGCTAACACGATCTCAGATTAGGAAATATAATTTTATCTCTGGAATGCTTGCAATTGAAATTGTTTATCCTTATTTGTGGGTCTTTTTTAAAATCACATGATTTTGTTTTTGTTACTCTAATGTTGCTTTTACAACGCCTTTTGTATGTTTTACTCGATAAGCTGCACAAAAAGTTGATTTTCAATCTTTAGGGTAGCCTCTCCGGCATTTAGTTTCCATATCATTCTAGACAATGGTGTGACTAGTTTATTCCTCCCATAAGTTTCACAGTTATTATACAGATGCATGCATATCTTCAATATATGCATTTATATTGTATGATTGCTTAATAATGTTGCTCAGTATCTATATCACTTCTTATTTCTGTCTCTTTGTCTCCCTCTTTCTCTCTCACACACATACCCTAAAAATTGAAAATCAACTTCTTGTGCAGCTTATAGAGAAAAACATACAAAAGACATTCTGAAAGCAACATTAGAGTAACGAAAACAAAATCATGTGATGTCAAAAAAGGTCTAAAAGGACGATAAACAATTTTAATTGTTAGCATTCCAGAGATAATATCGTATTTCCTAATCTGAGATAGTGATGGGCATATGTTCCTCACATAGAGAGAATTACGATGACTTCACACAATGCGTGCGCAAATGTCGCATCACCTAAAATAAGATAAGTCCAATGAAGTATGCTACCTTGATCCCACACTACTCACTTCTCTAAATAGGTCTGTAGACAAATTTTATTATTACAGTCGCAGTCAACTAAATATATCGTGTCAAATTTATGCTGTTAGTACAATTATATCATTAGATGAAACTATAACAATCACCCCAAACATATAGTTAATTGGGGCCTAAATGTGAAGTTCAAGCATAAATGAACTCTTCAAAAGATTAATGTGATCTTAACTATAAACCAATCACATTCCATCAGCCATTGAGGAATTAATAACTCCAACGGATTAAACTCGGGATCCATAAAGATGAAGCATATATGTTTTTGTCTAAAGACCTAATTCACATAAGTCGATATTATTTATTTTGGCTTAGTAGTTTTGCCAACTATTTAAACATATAAACATTATTCTAAATTTTTCAAAAAATTTTCTGGATTTTTTTTTTTATATTTAGCAATATTTACATCTAATTGGCTCATGGTATCTGAACAATTTAACAAAGTGCAACTATATTAGTAGCATGTACTAGATATCCGTACACATGAATTTTAGACCTTGCTAAGATGATTATATGATAGTTTTAAGTTTCCCAGCATGCCAACAAATGAAGTTTTATCTACACCCCAACATATTTGACTTGAAGTTTTTCATTGAAAAAGGAAAAAAAAGTACCTAACTTAATACAAAATGGGCGTCTGTGTAGTTTATAGTACACAAATAACATGACTTAGAATGGTGCAACATAAATTGCAAGATCTAAGCCAACAACAGAGTGCATTTTTGCTGCTGGCTTGGTTTGTTATGTTTGCTTTCGGCCCAATCGCAGCAAGTTACGACGTCCATTTAAAGGGCATAATGGGGACTACACTCTATTGGACTTGCCTTTTCCATTAATCCCCTTTAAGCCCCTTTAAATAGACAATGTGGCTTGCTGCGATTGGGCCGGAAGAAAATGCAGCAAACCAAGCTGACAGCAAAAATGCACTCTCAACAAAGTGCATGTGCACATTTAATTCATGTTATTTAACCAAGTACATCTATAACAAAAAATTACTGATGAAAAAAACTAGATTCCTGATACAGCATATCCGTCAACAACCACCTTTAGAACCTTATGATAAACTACAAGGGAAACCATTGCTTAAAATAAAAGGAGTGGAAAAACCAACTGAATAAATCTAATCTGAACATTAAAAATGTAGCAATTTTTCAAAATTAGACATGATACCTTCATGTGTGGTAATAATCAATGTACAAAGGATTGTGAGAAATACAACAGTCAAAGATAAAAAGAGCCACTACAAAGTTGTATTTGCTATCTTGAACAACCTAACAAGTAAATAATTTAAGCAGCTCGCTACTACTCGAGCTAAAAGTAGGAATCATACTTTATTTCGAAAACAAAATGTATAATAAAGAACTAACATAAATTCGAACAAAACTTTTTAACAAAAGTTTCTTTTCTCTAATGTACATGATCTGTAGCTAGAGAGAGAGAGAGAGAGAGAGAGAGAGAGAGAGAGAGAGAGAGAGAGAGAGAGATGATTCGTAAACAAGATTGTCACTCATATTCACACCCGATAGTTCTGACCCATAATTTTATTTCTGTTTGTAGTTCAATTCTCAAAGTTCATCCCTGTCACCTCAAGTGGGACTAGGACTTACAGTTCAGTCACCAGGTCTTGCTTCAGTTACACTTACATCATCCGCACCACAACAGCAAACCCCAATACATCAACAAGCCTCCCAACATCCTTTGATCTCATCAGGACCTAAAGATCCAGGTGAATTTTATTTTCCATGCTGATTATTTCAACTTCACTTGATTTCTTCTATTTTCATGCATAATTCACAATGCAGATATTGGCAAATCCAAACTAGAAGAGCAACAACGGCAAAATCTGTTTGATGATTTGAATGGTGAGCCTGCTACAAGTATTGCTGTCAACAAGATCATAAACGATGACGATTTAAAGACGTCATACTCGGTAGATACATTATTTGACCACCTTTTAATTTTTTTGCTTCAATTTTGGATTTTTGAGTGTTTATTAGGCCATATCTTGATTTGATACACTTCCACTTAGTAATGTTTGTTTTGGAAACTGCTGTATAAAATTTCTAGCTCTTCAATAATTAGATGTTAGTGAGTGATTAGTTGTACTATTTGTTTGTATGAGTTGTAATACTTGTAGACACTAGACTGTTATAGGAGTGACCCCCCTCCCGGTTTGCCAAACTCTCTTTCTCCAACATGGTATTATGCGGGGTATGGTGGTGAGAAAGGAAATTGCTACTTTTATGTGTCAAGTCTGAGAGCAAGTAGGATATATGTTTATGGAAGTTATGGTGAGTCGTTTATCCGATTTATGTAACATGTTAGTATCTATACTTCATCTTAAGGAGGAGTGCTAGTGTGTAACATATAGTTTTGTGAATTCACCAAGCAAAGTTAAATAATTAATTCATAGTTGAAATTTGTCTCATGAAGACGGTCTTTCCCTACATATCATGGTTTGAAATTTTGGTCGAAAGGCGGGCCATTCACACCGTATCATGGTTTGAAATTTCGATCGAAATACTGAAATTTTGGCGAAATATTTCGATTTCGGCAGGGTCTAAAACGAAAGAGGGTCTGAAACATCTAACTGTTACGATTTTGCCAAAAATTTAGGATTGCGATTGAATTTCATGAATTTCGGCCGAAATGGTGGGGGGACCACCGACAATTCGGACGAAATAGTGGGGGCCCACCCAAAACCAAATCATTGTCATTTTCGACGAGATTTCGATCGAAAGCAGCAGGGGCCCACCGAAGTCGTGTTGCACCCATTTCAGTGCTACTTTCGGTTAAATTTGTCCATTATTGGTCATTTCAACCATTTCGAGTTTGGTTGTCTTCGAAAGTGTCTTTAAATGTGGTTTCGACTGGATTTTGACCGAAATCACCCAAACCTTGTCAGATCTCGTCGGATTTCGCCTAAATTACCGGATCTCGCTACCGGAATTATCCGTCGAATACCACATAAATCATCGGATTTCATCGAAATGCCAAATTTCGCCATTGTACCTCGCCAAATTTGGCCCAATCCCGTCAAAATACCGAATTTTGCCTGATCTTGCCGAAATGCTAGATATAAGTGCCAGACCTCGTCGGATCCCACAGGATCTCGCCGGATATTGCCCCCTAATCTCGACGGATTCATCGGATCTCGTCGCACCTCGCAGGATTTTGCTAGATCTTGCCAACGGATCTCGCTGGATTCATTGTCCTATTCACTCAATTTCGTCGGATCTCTCCGAACTGTCATATTAAGCCAAATCTTTCCCCCAGATTCATCGGATCTTGTCGAACTACAGGAGTCGCCGTCATTGACGCAGTCGTCTTGATATGTATCTTTCCCACTGCTGTTTTCGCCAACATTTGAATTGTGAGATATACATGTACCTATCGTTCCCGTTGAAGAACGGAAAATCGTTGGGTGGTGTGGGTGAGACGTTCCAAGTAGAGTTCATCTGTATGGGATGAACTGTATTCTTTTGAATGGGATGGGGCGTAATGTTATATGACGAGTAATGTCGTACGCCAAGATTAGTTTCCTTTTGTTTATAAGAATATGGATGAAGATGTTGGTGATGAGAGGCGTGCCCTTCAACATAGGCGTCATGTTGTCGAGACATCTAATAAATGACGAAAAATATGGAGGGAAATAGAGATAGAACGACTGTTGATATAAAGGGAAAGGCAGAGTCTACTATTAAATAATGGGACAAGATGAAGGCGATGAAGTTAAACAAAAGAATGCAAATATATGTTTTTTTCCCAGTTTATTGGCATTACATCTTGGTTATCATGAGCCATGCAAGCTTACTATTATTTGGTAATTGGTATACTTTCTAAAAGCAATTTATGTAATATGTGTGGAACTCAACCGTAAAAATCTTAAATTTAAAGACTTAAAAAATCTAAACAATTTTTTTTACCAATTCAAAGTTTTCCACCATTTCGGTTCCAGTTAGATAACCTTCCCAACTTTGATGATACTACTATTTAGGTGTCACCTGGATCCATATGCAGGTGACCTCGCAGCAGGGTTTTAAATCTCGGCCGATACCGGTACGTACCGGCCGGTACGTACCGGTTTTGGTCGGTTCGAGACCGGTACTGCATCCGATCCCGATACCTGGCCCGTATCGGCCGGTACCGGTACGTACCGGTCCGTATCGGCCGGTTCAGGCCGGTACCGACCGGTACGGCCGGTACGGACCGGTACCGACAGGTTAAAAATTTTTTTTTTTTGGTTTTTTGGATTTTTTTAAGGTTTTTTTTCTCAACCGGTACCGGTCCGTACCGGTCGGTACCGGTACGTACCGGCCGGTACATACCGGTTCGGGGCCGACCGATACCGCGACCGATACCGTGATTTTAAACCTTGCCTCGCAGACCTTTGTAGATCGGAAGGAGGTACAATCTTTTCGCTACAGGACGCGGTGCGAACACCCTGCGCCTCTTGCGCTCGTGAAGTTCACGAAGGTGTGCCCTAAGTTCTCCCACTCTTGCGCCATAACATCAAACTCCACCCAACCAATTCAAATGGGACTTTGAGGCTTTGACCTAAAACAAAATACCCATTTCTTAGCCATCTCAAAATTTTCTATGATTTCGGTCGAAATACCGAAATTTTGGTTTTGGCCTGGATCGAAACCAGACATGAAACCGAAGTTTAAAACCTTACTTTATATGTATGCTAAATTAGTTGAGCAAATTTTGTTTAAAATTCTAACAATAGAGGCCTCAAATTAATCAGATAAGCTAGATGGGAATGGTTGTAGTTTTATTCAAATCTTGTCTAAACTAATGATTTTGGAAGAAATACTTGAACAATTAGGCAGGCTTCGACACCAATCTTAGGGGTTGACAATATGGTGACAAGTCGGTCGAAAATTTTTGTCAATCATCCTTATAGTTATCCCATTTTGATGTGATAAGACTTGGATGATGTTTAGAAGACTATTGCAATATGATCTGAACTCCAAGTCTATTCTTGTCCTTAAGTTTGAGAGAAACAAGAGATGTTTGTAAGTCATTCACTTAGTTAGGTGATGCATTTGATCACGACGAACTCTTTATAATATGATGATGTGGTGCCCATCACTTGAGCAACAAGGGAAGTGAACTCCCATGTGAGATGGATCATTAGCGAACTATGTGTTGACTTACAATCATCCTTATTGAGATTAAGGATCTTGGTAAGGGCAAAGAAATGTGAGGATCTTATCTTGTGAGAGAATGGGCGTAGTGTTGGACACCTTAATTTTTGTGTCACCGTACTTTGCACACGGTCTATCCTCCATACCTTCCTTCTCGTTGGGTTTGAAGAAGTATTAAATACATAGGCGAAGGTACCTTTTCATCCTTGCTCACTTGCAATATCCAAACAAAGGAAAATGAAAAGAGACTAGGCCAATGAAGCAATGCACCGATCCATGCATTCCACTAACATGACTGTCTTGTTGATAGCTCAGCTGCTCAGGTAATGCGTCAAAATTCACATGCCTCTTGTTTATATCTTTTCATTTTTTAACCATCGTTGTTGCTTCCAGAAGTTGTTATAGACTTATAGGAACAATGTTATGATTGGAGAGGAACTTTGGATCGTTGGGAAGAGGGAGAGGAGGTAAACTTGATTCTACTAGGACAACACTTGCAGTAGAGGATATTGGATCATATTTCAAGTTGTAGTCCCTCTTGAGTAGGAGGAGGGAGAGGGAAAGTGGGTAAACTAGAGTGCATTAGAGTCTAGAACATTGCTTATATTCTACCAAACAAAATTAGACGATGACTTAGTGCCTTAATCTCTTGCAACGACTGTTCCAACTCTTATGCAGCCCAATATACTTCACCAAGAAGCCTAATAATCAATCTAGACCTATATAGGTCATCCTAACTTTCCTTAATACGAAACATTATATATGATTTATGCTTCTAATTTAAATATGTGGTTGTTTGTTTGAACTAATTCTCAGTGCCATTAGATAGAATCGAATTCAAAATAGGAAAGCCTGGGAGCTTAAAGTTAATTTTTCGATGACCTCTCACTCTTAGTGAGACATGTATGCATTTGGTTATGCCTCTGGGGAGGCAACCAACTCTTGGTACTTGGAATTGCAGGAGTGGTGCATCAACTTGTGAATGGGGATGGGATGTGGTCAATAAGGGTTACCATTTAAGTAATAAACCTTGGGATGAAGGCATGGTTTTAAACTTCAGTTTCGTGTCTGGTTTCGGTCTAGACCGAAATGGTGGAAATTTTTCGAAATGGTCAAAAAAGGTTTTTTTGATGGATTTGTTTTAAAAATTTTAAATGCCTTTTATAGGTGTGCATACATATTTATATGAATTGTTTGAAGAAAACACACACCAAACACATAATAAGATTGCATGGACCATGATAACCAAGGTAGAATACCAGTAAACTGAAGAAAAAACTTGATAATTACCATATATTTATATAAATTTACATTTCTTTCATCACGAAGAAGACAAATTCACTCATCTTCGCTCGCCCAAGTAATCTCTTTTTCACTCGTCCAACTGAACTTACATCATTAGCCCCTAGTGCACCATTGTAACCTCTGGCTGATGGACCAGGTCCACTGCCACTGGCATCATGAACAAATTGTGTCAGTATCCAGCTTTTCTTAGCTAGCTTCCAGCAGGCCGTCTCGAATCTAAGACCGTCTGTTGATATTGAGCCCTCTCCTTTTCTGTCTCGATATCTAGCGGGTACTCGATATCATCATCAGATTCTGAACGACCCCTGGTGGATGAAATCTGAGTGCCTATATGTCTGGGCTCCTGGATTCGTCCCTTCGGTTATCAAGTTGGTATGAATTTGAACTCCTTCATGTTTCACACTCAACTATGACATCAAGCGGAGCTTTCAAAACCTCTAGTACATCGGGGACGTAACCTACGAGGTGTTGCTTCAGCCCTGTAACACCTTCATTTTTGATCCGTTTGCCACAATATTCACGCTGTAACTTTTGCTTCTTTCCATTCTGGTATATTAACTTAATGTAGTGTATTGTAGGTTTTTGTAATCCAGAAAGTTATCACAGTCCAAATGAATTTATAAGATATTGCAATCTAGATGAATTTCTATGATTTTGTACATGCGGGATACATATGAATTTTTAAGTTTTTGTACTTGGCGATGAGAAACGATGAAATTCGACAAGATCTGGCGCGTTGGGCAACATTCGGCAAATCTAGCGACTGGATACAACAAGATTTGGTGAATTTGGGAGTGAGTTTTGGCGATCCGGCGGTAAGGTTCGGCGAATCCAAATATGACAAATTCAGGGGCGAGATCCAACAAAATCTGGCAAATCCGAGGATGAGATCTGACAAGCTCGGTGACAAGATCCGATGAGATTTGGCAACTTCGGCCGAAAATCATGTAGAATTTGGCGAAGTCTGTCAAAATTTGGGGATTTCGGGTAAAATTTGTAGGGCATAGGCACAGTGGGGGCAGAATGGGGATATTCGATTGAACTTTGTCAGCAGCACTTAAAGGCCCCAACCCCACCAAAACCAGCCCATAGGTTTCGCGAAATCTGTGGGCTAGTTTCGGTCGAAATAACTGAGATGCCTAGGGAATCCCGATACTTCGGCGAAGTGGCCAACGAAATCGGGAGACATCACGCAGAGTGCCCCCCCCCCCCCCCCCCCCTCCCCCATCGGTCAAAATTTACCCTAAATACCGAACATTGACGAAATCAGAAGGGTTCCAGGTTTTGAAACACCCCACGCCACACACACATTTGTTTTGACGCTGGCCAAACCGAAATATTTCGGTAAAATTTTGGTATTTCGACCGAAATTTCAAACCATGGTGAAGAGCATTGTATGAAAATTTTATCATGTAATTTTTTAGTGTGCCATAACTTGTAATGTAGTAGTAAGCTTTGAATATTTGCTTCCTTGTTTTTTTGCAAACTCCTAAGCAAGGTTTGGAATTTCGGCCGGTCCTGAAACCCTCCAGTTTCGGGTTTCGAAACTCAACACTTGGTAAAAGCAGGCCTGGGTTCAGGATAAGGTGTATTTCAGCATGACAGCTTGACATACATATTTACATAAAAAATATTTAAGTAAATGATCAACTTTAAGTTATTTTATGTAAATTAGCAAACACCCCCCATTTGGATTTAATAAAAATATCAGAACAATCAAAATTAAAAATAATTTAAATGTAATTTTTCAGTTCCTATGCAAAATCAGACTTTATAGGCTTTGGCTAAAAAAGAAAATTCAGTGAAAAAAAAACAGGAAGTATTTTGGATCGGAAAAAATCTTAGAAATCTAGAAGTATAAGATCAACTTTAAAACCCAAAGTTCGGTAAAATATTTTTAATTTATAAAAAAATTCTTTCACAAGAACTCATTTTTCCTCTAGACTTGGCCAAAATTCAGAATCACGATTTTTCAACTTTTTGACAAAGAATCAGGGTAAAACAAAAGCCACGGTCTTTTGAAAACAAGACCACTATGAAGTGGGTACAGATGTAATATTTTATATTATTTTAATATTTTATAATTATTTAAAATTTAAAAAATAAAACCGAAGCCACCGAAACTCCGATCCGAAACTCCGAAACCGATTCTAGGTGGGCGGACCGAAACCGAAACTACAAACCTTGCTCCTAAGAGTGTGGGGAACTTCTTTATGAAATGCGTATCTTCTGGGAATGGGTGAAATACATTAAGTTCTTGTCAGTGTAATTAATGCATGCATTTTTGTGCATACTTTTTACTCTTTGGTTGAAGTCTGCTTGGGTAAGAATAATAAAGCTCTTTCAATTGTGGTTATGGTATTATTGTTGTTTGCTGAGAGTATGTTGGATTATAGAACAGCATGTATTGGTGATCTATCCCGAGGTGTCTAGGGAACCTTTTATAATTAGATCCTTTTTACAAATGGGTCTTGGTGATCAAGTGTCATGGTTACCAAACCTTTTCTTGCGAACATACAGTTTTGGTATTATTGTCACAGTTACCAAATCTACCAAGATTCATCCCATATGCTATTATTATTTGTTTGTGGAGAGTATGTTGGATTCTTGGATTATAGAACATGAGTTGGTGACCTATACAGTGTGTTTAGGGAACCTTTTATATTTAAATCCTTTTTACAAATGGGTCTTGGTGATCATGTGTCACGGTTACCAACCTTTCCCTGGTTACCATTTGAGTAATAAACCTTGGGGTGAAGGGCATTGCATGAAATTTTTATCATGCAATTTTTTAGTGTGGCATATATTGCAAAGAATTAGTAAGCCTCATTTTTTTTCCACACTTTTGGAGTGTGAACATCTTTGTGGAATGCATATCTTTAAGGAATGTGTGAAATGCATTAAGTTCTTGTTTGTGTAATTGATGCACACATTTTTGTACATATTTTTTACTCTTTGGGTGAAGGCTCCTTGGGTGAGATTAGTAAAGCTCCTCAGCTATGGTTATGCGATTATTGTTTGTTTGTGGAGAGCATGTTGGATTATATAGATCAACATGTGTCGGTGACCTATACAGGGGTATCTAGAGAACCTTTTATACTAGATCCATTTTACAGGTCTTGGTGATCGTCTCACGGTTACTAAACCTTCCCCAACAAACATGGAGTTTTGGAACCATATTTTGGATGATTTATCTTTTTATTGGACTACTTGCAAGTCTATATGCAGGTCACTCACGAGTATCCTGCTAAAACATGGTTCATCTTTGCTTCGTTTTTGCTACCGTGGTTTATTAGGACTAGGATTGGAAATTAGTTAAAGCTTATGTCAATGAGACCCTTGTTGTGCTTGAGTTATATTTTTGGTGTCTCGTTGTTTTATCTTCTTTTATTCCTTTTTGATGCGTAGGGGAAGGATGTGATGTGGTGCAGAAGCACTTTTGCATGTCCTTGAGGTGGCACACAAAAGACATGATTCTTTTTCGTTTGTATCTTTTGAGTTATTTACTTCTCTCGGGTCCATAGTGGGGTGAGTCGTCATGGATTAGAAATATATTAATATGCTTCAAGTGCGCAATGGGCCTAACCTGAGACAACAAATTGGTTAAGTTGCTTTATATGCTTCTCTTTGATTTTATTTCCAATAATTATTCTTTAAATGAATCATAGCATTTTTTACCACATACCTAAACAATGGCTATGAAAAAACTCATATGTTTATTCATAGAAGACAATGATTTTTATGGTGTGTTGCTAAAAAGAATTGATTTATAATCTGTCTGAGCAACAGTTAATAGAAAAGACTGATTCGTTCCCATCTTTACCACATAAATTATATAATTTTTTGTTGGATTTTCCCAGGCCACAGGTTCTGCCTCTATGACAGAAAGTAACCAATTGCCCAGAGACACCGATCTCTCGCCTGGTCAGCCACTGCAACCCAGTGGCCTTGGTGTCATTGGTCGACGAAGTGTTTCTGACCTTGGTACCATTGGTGATAATCTTAGTGGATCAGTTGGGAATTCTGGTGGGATGCATGATCAGATCTATAATTTGCAAATGCTTGAAGCTGCATATCACAAACTTCCTCAGCCCAAAGACTCTGAACGTGTGAAGAACTATGTTCCGGTGGGGAACCTTTTGTTCTACATATTAGTCAACAATTTTTTGAATTTTTATTTTCACAGGCATATGCAGAATGGAACTCATTGGATATCTTTTGCTATTTCTCAGAGGCGCCCTGCAGCGACTCCTGCTAGCTACCCCCAAACTCAGGCCCCAATTGTTGACAATCCGGCCTTCTGGAGACAGCTGGGTCTTGATGCAGCAGGCACTGATACCCTGTTTTTTGCATTTTATTATCAGCAGGTTTCTTAAACTTAATTCTTTTTTTATTAGTTGGTAGTGTTCTGTGATATTTTCAGACCTTGTATAACTTGTAATGGATAAAATTGGCAGAACACTTATCAGCAATTTTTAGCTGCAAAAGAACTGAAACAGCAGTCATGGAGATATCACAAAAAGTATAACACATGGTTTCAACGGCATGAGGAGCCAAAAGTTACAAATGATGAATTTGAGAAGGGGACATATGTATACTTTGATTTCCATATTGCGGATGATGGTGCACAGCATGGCTGGTATGCTGAGTTTCGTAAAATTTTTTTGTACTGTATATGTTATTCATTTAATAGTTTACTTGTCTTATTATGTCTTGGTTTTCCTGGTTCTGCAAATTTAGTTGTATTATCGCCATTTTTAATATGGATTAATGTAAGCATCACTAGCTTGGCCTTTTTAGCACCTAAATAAATGGGAATCGCAAATAAACCATTTATATATCTCCAGACCCATGAGAGTTTCCACATGGACGTGAATGGAATGATAGTACAAGGATATCTTAGAAGCATGATGGTTAAATTGAAGATTTATCTATGAGATTGAATGTTTGTGGGATGAAAATAATTTAGTAGGGTAAGTCAATATACGATTTTAGCTGAGGATATTTGATTTCGTAGATTTATAGGAAGAAGGATGATTCTCTTTGATGGATGTTTTCATAGTATTCAAAGAGTTACAAGATGTTCATTTAACTTTTATGGTAGGGAGGTCATATGGAATTTTGATTATAAACTAGTCAATGGTGATTAGATTCAGAGCATGATAAGGATATGCTCCATATGATCCTTTATTGTTGGTAACTACAAATTGATCCTTCGATCAATTGTTTCTTTTTTCATTAGGAGGATGAAGAAAATGTAGTGTTGTGGATGCAAAATTTGGCTAAAACACGACGGCAGGACCCTCTAGCACTGCCTGGGAACCACGAAGATGATGGGACCCTTCTAGTCCTGCCTGGGGCCCATGACGATGGTGGGATCCCCTAGCCTTGCCTGAGGCCTATTGATGCAGACGAGCCTACTACGTGCATATTTTCTACAGCTGATGACGTATTTCCATTCCCTACGGAGATCTAGGAAGCCGATCGTTGATCCGTCTGCATCAGTGGAAAGCTCATTCGAAGATCTAAAACTTTGGTTTTTATTTTATTTCGATCCGACTGACGGATCTTTAGTTATTTGCATTTTTATTTCTGGTTTGGGTAGGTGCGAGCCATGTTCGCATCCGGTTCGAGCCACAGATGCCGAACTGACTCGTTTCTATGTTAGAGTCTTAGCCGTAGGATCTTAAGTTAGGATAAATCTCAATGGATGAGATTCGAAGGAGATAAAAAAACCCAAAAGCCCTAGCCACCGAACATCCCACTCGACCGGCCCCTCTCTCTCCCGCGAACACCCGCGCGTCCCTCTCTCTCTCTCTACCCGCGCGGACCATCTCTCTCCTTTCCTTTTTTGTTTCCTTGGTTGTTTCCCTATAAATCTACAAACCCTAGTTGATGAAGGGACGATAATGATATGAATTGAAACCCTAGAACGGAGAAGCGTGTGCGCTTGTTCGATGTATCTCCCGACAAATCTTCCTTGCTTCTAGTCTTTTCTTCCTTCGCACACTTCTACCTCGTCGCCACGCCATTCGTCTACGACTTCGCGGAAGATCGACGCGGAGTTCCTCCATCTTCAAAGATCAATCGTCTCGGCTTCTTCAACCTTTCTTCTGGACCACGCCTCCCCCTCCGCCCTTTCATCTGCAACAACGGAGTTCCTGTCAGTAGCCGGCATTGACCAGAGCACGGTTTGAAATCGATCCTCGATACTTTCATGTGATATCTTTCTTTTTCCCCAACCGGCCTTATTACTGAATTTACATTAGGGTTTCCAAAATCCTTGGTTTTCCGAGAATCTCATCCATTAGGGTTTACGATTAGATCTACGGTTCTTTGAAACATTGGCTTTGTTATTTGAGATTGAGATCGTTATTATTGCTGGAATTTGGTTATTTAAATCTGAAATTAAGTCTTATCTTGTCAGTTTTATTATTTCGTTGAATCAAATCTGATTGGGAATGAATGAATGATGAATCGTGATTATAAGCTGTGCTGAAATTTGATTATAATATGCTGAAATCTGTATTTAGTTGTTTAAATTCAGCACTTGGGTTTGTTTAAGCATACGCATCCCATCACCTATGGGTCCCACCAATCCTGTATGGGGCCACAAAGATTGCCAAGGACCTGGTGACTCGTCCACGAGAGACCATCTCGTAGCCCAGTTAGTCTCAAAAACTCTATAAATAAGGGGGCTGATACATAATCTAGATCAGAATTCTAAATTCCAGACCACAATCTTCAGTTTCTAGAATTGCAAAGCTAAGAGGAAGAATTGATAGATTCCTAGAAACCCTTCTCTCATCCCCTCCACATTACCCTCTGTCTACTTGTATAAGCACTCATCAGCCTGTTGAGACTTGAGAGTGGCTCTACTTTTCTCAGAGTTAGTGGATTGAATGTTGCATCTTACCTCACGGAGAAGTTGGCTTCAATCGAACTACGTCACCACGTCGCTGTGTCAACTCTACTCTACTCTGTACTTTCTACTTACATACACTTTATAGTGCTTGCGTTACAACTCAGGACGGTGCAGTAGAAGCATAGTTAGACTACTAATATTTTATTGATTGTTGACGGAAAACTTTACACGGGAAAATAAGCCACAGTTTGACGATGTTTGTGGGAACGAGTGGCAAGCTTCGTTCGTTCCGACAACTATCTGGTTGAGCAGTAGCAACCGATTAGTCTTCTACTTCCAATGTTCCTAGCTCCTATCTGTGTGTAGTCCAGTTTGTTTGAAGTTTGAGTCATGCTCAGTTTCACCAAGTAGGTCTGATGGCTTGAGAGGTTAAATGGTTGTAGCTATAGTTATGATTGTACAAGGAGAATAGGACCTTTGTATTGTGATTAGAAGGCTGCAGTTAGAAGATCTATAAGGGGACATTAGTGGGGGATGTATATAATTAGGAATATGGTACCTTTTGGTGTTGTTTTGTGCACGTCGAAGAAACCAGAAGATGCAAAGTGGAGACAACCCTATTGGAGGGCCACGACTGCGATTGCCGAAGCGGCAATGTTGACCAACGACATGATTGTGGGGTGCGTGCGCGGGTAAGCCTCTCTCTTTTTCCTTTCTTTTTTTTGTTGCTCAAATATCGCAAGATTCGCAACATATTTGTTTTTTTTTTGGTTGGTTGGTGATAAGTGATGACTAGTGCCAAACTGCCAATGGCACCTCATAGACACGAGAGCAAGAACACACACACACACACACACACACACACACACACACACACACACACACACACACATATATATATATATATATATATATATATATATATATATATATATATATATATATATATATATATATATATATATATATATATATATATATATATATATATATATATATGAGGAATGGGATGCTACCTATCAAAGCAGCATTTTTGCTGCTTTGAGACATTGTTTGACCATTCTAGAAGTTTTGAAATTTGATGAAATTTGGTGAGGGTGTTATCTAGGGTAAGATTATCATCCTCACAAATTTTCATCAAATTCCAAAACTTCTAAGAGGGTCAAATGGTCGAAGCAAAATGCTGCAGATTTTAACGGTGACTGTAGACGACTGATTTTGCTTCGACCATTTGAAACCCCTAGAAGTTTTGGAATTTGATGAAAATTTGTGAGGATGATCATCTTACCATAGACAACACCCTCACCAAATTTCATCAAATTCCAAAACTTCTAGGATGGTCAAACAATGTCTCAAAGCAGCAAAGAATGCTGCTTTGATAGACAGCATCCCATTCCTCTATATATATATATATATATATATATATATATATATATATATATATATATATATATATATATATATATATATATATATAGGAAGCATGGACACTTCCCCAGGCCTCCCGTACCCGGACATGTGTCGGACACTCACCAGACACGCATCGGACACGCATGTGCCGTGTCCTACGTGCTTCCGGGAGCCGAACACGGTCGGACACTCACCGGACACTCCTTGGACACTGCGGGTTGACGGACTGTTCGATATAGGGTCGGGGTACAAGCTGCGGTGATTCAGTTTTGACTTCAACCTATATGATCCTCTAAGATTATGACCTTCGAGAATCAGATAGGTTGAAACCAAAACTGAATCGTAGCTGTTCTTTTGCATGCCATTTGGGCCTGAGTGTGATTCACTTGTCAGGATGGTTATGATGGACGGTTACGATTCAGGTTTGGTTTTAACTTATCTTATCCTTTGAGGTTTCAGATAGGTTGAAATCAAAACTGAAACACAACCATTATTTTCCATACCAGTTAGAGCTGTCTGCGATTCACCGATCGGGCTGGATGTAACTAACGATAGCAATTCAGTATGCATTAAATTTTTATTTTAGTTGTTTTCTATGAGGTTTTTTTGGTTATTGAAATATATATGAATTGCAAACATACATAAAATATAAATTTAAAAATATAAATTTATTTTGCCATATCCCCGTCGTACCTATGTCTTTTTTTAGGATTTGCCGTGTCGGCGAACCCGTGTCGTGTCGTACCCGTGTCCCCATACTAGTGTCAGTGCTTCTTAGAGGGGAATGCTTAGGTGTGGTCCGCGGTCCGTAGCCGTCCAATGCACCGGCCGCCTGTATCCGATGCACGGAGTGATGCGTCGGACGGCTGCGGACCGTGGACCTCACAGACCGCACCTAAGCATTCCCATATATATATATATATATATATATATATATATATATATATATATATATATATAGGGCAGGGATACTCTTACTAATAGAATGGTTACTAATGAAGTTACAAACCGCCTTTTACCTACCCTAGAGGTTTTAGAATTTGAAAACACTAGGTGGGGATGCTATCTATGGCAGGTTGATCATCCTCACCAAAAATCAACAAATTCTATAACTTCTAGGGGCATCAAATGTTAGAAGCTTTATTGACCGTTCATTTTAACTGTTAATTTGAATAACATATTGGATGCCCCTAGAGGTTATAGAATTTGATGATTTTTGGTGAGGATGATCAACTTGGCATAGATAGCATCCCCACCAAGTTTCATCAAAATCTGAAACCTCTAGGGTAGGTAAAAGGCGGTTTGTAACTTCATTAGTAAGAATATCCCTCCCCATATATATATATATATATATATATATATATATATATATATATATATATATATATATATATATATATATATATATATATATATATATATATATATATATATATGGGGGCTGGGTTCCTATGACATGTCATAGGGAGTACCCTATGACATATGGTGAATTAGTAATGCTAGAATATTTAGAATTTGCTGAATTTTTTTGAGGGTGATCATCTTACCTTAGATAGAATGTCCACAAAAAATCAAAGCATTCTAAAACTTGTTGGGGCATCAAATGCTAGAAGCTTTATCGGCCATCCATTTTAACCGTTAAATTGAAAATCATATTTGATGCCTCTAGAAGTTTTAGAATGAGCCGATTTTTTGCGGGGGTCCTATCTAAGATAGGGTGATCATCCTCATAAAAATTCAAAACATTCTAAATATTTTAGGGTTATTAACTCATCACATGTCATAGGGTACTCCCTATGACATGTCATAGGAACTCATTTCCCTATATATATATATATATATATATATATATATATATATATATATATATAGAGAGAGAGAGAGAGAGAGAGATGCTTAGATGCGGTTCGCAGCTGTCCGATGCACCACTCCATGCATCCGATGCACGCGGCGGGTGCATCGGACGGCTGCGGACCTCAGACCACACCTAAGCATTCCCCTCTCTCTCTCTCTCTCTCTATATATATATATATATATATATATATATATATATATATATATATATATATATATATATATGAAAATTCTATGGTGTGGCCATCTTAATGTGCGGCTAACGTACAACCTTGCTAATAAAGTTTTTTTTTAATTTTTTTTAGGATCACCTTCCTTTTGATAGGCCACAAGCCAAAAATCAGCTCATTCTAAGACCTCTTGGTGTATTAAATGTGTTCCTTAATTTGACAATTAAAATTTGCGGTTGATAAAGCTGAGCACATTTGATACACCTAGAGGTTTTAGAATGAGCTGATTTTTGACTTGTGTCCTATCAAAGGGAAGGTGATCATCCTAAAAATAAAAAAAAATAAACGCCACGTGCACGGCTGCATGTTATTGTTGCCGCATTGGTGCTAATACATCCATGGAGGTTCATAGAGGTTTTGAAATTTGTTGAAATTTTTTAAGGATGATCACCTTCCTACAGATGGTACGTCCCCCAAAAATCAAGATATTTTAAAACATGTATGTGCGTCAAATGATCATCTTCAAGTTAGCGGTTAACATGGATGGTCG
This sequence comes from Chamaelirium japonicum, assembly GCA_947650365.1. Classification (NCBI taxonomy): domain Eukaryota; kingdom Viridiplantae; phylum Streptophyta; class Magnoliopsida; order Liliales; family Melanthiaceae; genus Chamaelirium; species Chamaelirium japonicum. Next base: position 23,326,216 of record OX393552.1, read on the forward strand.
ATAAAGTTCTTCACATTTGACGCACCTAGAAATTTTAAAATGTTCTAATTTTTTGTGGACGTTCTATCTAGAAGATGGTAATCTTCCTCACAGAGGTTTCGAGATTTGTGTCAACAATCGAAATAATGACAATGTACCAGGAAGGGGGTGCTACAAAACTGATGCAAAACCAATGAATATGGATTAAGAAAGGAGAAAGATAATTGCCAGCCTCACACCAGTGTAACCCTACAATTTATTTCTAGAGGAAGGAATGCATCACCCCTCTTGGAAAGCCTCAACTTCATGGGCTTCAGAGAGATTACCAAAACCAAGAAAGATTCATTGATTCATGCATCAAAGCGATTACATGGGGCTAATCACTTTAAATAGGCAAGAAAACCCCAACTTGGCAAATGACCGATATGACCCAAACATTTTCCCAAGTGACGAACATGTTCTGAATGACTAAAAACTAAAATGAAAATACATCAGAAAACAAAATAAGACCCATGCTTCGAAATCCATATAAGGGTGTCCAATGTTTTAAAAAGCGCTAGGCAGACCTAAGGCGGTAGGGGAGTTCCAAGGTGGTATGGCGGAAAGCGGGCACCTAGAGATTGAGGCGCCCAAAATTTTATAAAATATTTTACTTAGAATTTGCATAACTATTATGTTTATAGTGTCATTCTTTTTCTGAGAGTTCACAATGGGTTAAGGGTGCCGCTATCATAATTCTTTAGGTGGTTACAATGGGTCAAGGGAGCCACTACACACTAGTGTACTTGTTAAAAAAGAAAAAAAAAAGAGAAGATTAAAATAAAGAAAATGAAGGAGACAAATGGGAGAAAGGAAACTTATGAATGAATGTCTTTGATGATATCATCGACGACCTTTCTCTTATGGACATCGAGAAAAGTATTTCTCAACTTTGGCGATGCGGTCGAAGGCCCAAAATGCTTGGGCGGACGCCTGAACCGTTTTTTAAAACAGTGAGGATCCCACTCCGGTTGTCATGCAAGCATGGATCCAGCTCTGCATCACTTGTTTTACCACCGGGGCATTTTAACACGAAGCCTTTAAGACACAATCTAGATCAGTAGCAATCAAAGAAGCAATTAAGAGGATCAGACAACCATTAATGGATTCATTTTGACAAATTTCAGTGTAAAGAAAGTTGAAAACTTCAAATAAATCTCTAATATTTGTATTCCAAGTGATGGACATCTATTACGTATTTGTATTACAAGTGATGCAGACTGCTATCTGACAACTTATATAAACTAAAAAACTAAAAGAAAGAAAACCGATCCAAGGTTGGTGCCTTGGTGGACGGGAATATAGGTACGAATATGGAAAACTCTTAAGAGTTCCAGTCTATATACATAACCATCTGAAGACATCCATGTGTGCAGTGTTCTAAAAAGCGGTCTAGGCGGCGCCTAGGCGCTAGGCGGGCTGAGGCTGGCCAGGCGGACCAGGCGAGCCAGGCGGGCTGAGGCTGACCAGGCAGGCCAGGCGAGTTGAGGCTGGCCAGGCGGACCAGGCGGGCCAGGCGGACCATGTTTGCTTTTGTTCTTATTAATCACTCAATCTTGAATTATGGTTATATACTTGTTCTTTAAAATAATAATTTGGGATAATCTTGAACTTATATTAATTTTTAAACATATATATATTATATAATATCAAAATAATAATTAAAATAATTAAAAAAAAGGCAAAACGCCTAGGCGCCGCCTAGGCCCCGCCTAGGCGCTAGGCGGCCCCCCACCGCCCGACTAGCGCCTAGCGCTTTTTAGAACCTTGCATGTGTGCATTCGGAAGAATGACATGTGTGATGTGTTACAAGCCCAAGGCCAACCAGTTGTTTCGTAAACCCATAAACCTGAACCTTACTGTCACAAACTATGCTAGGTCTCTAATCCCCGTCCCTTCCTCCTCTCACCTGCTAGTATGACTATCTGACTCCTTACCTAGTCCAAGCTGTTTCTTATGGCATGGTCTACGTTTAGTTCGAAAGATTAGTAACTTAGTACACTTCTTTTTTGTGATCTGCTTCTCTTGAGCATTTGTTTACATACTTATCTTTTGTTTACTATGACTCATTGTTTTTGTATAGGCAATATTTTACTTTTATCTGCATTCGACTGAAACAAATATGGCTATGGTTGAAATGTGATCCTTATTTCATAAATCAAATAACATCTGTGGCTATGATTTCATTATTTGAGTATGTATATATATATATATATATATATATATATATATATATATATATATATATATAAGGGTTCCTATCCGATCCGTTCATACCCTATTTTGCAGTAAATCATGTGTTTGTGCATACATTCAAAGGCAAGTGGACTTCTGATTGCAGGTGCCAGAGGATCAAGACCGAGTTCACTTTTGAATACAATTTCCTTGAGGATGAGCTTCCGTCATAGATACGGGGAGGCACGGAACGAAGATCAATCAGTGGCCAAGTTACTTGTACGTTGCAAGCCTAAACTGGTTCTTTGATCAAGTAGTTTAAGATTTGGGTTTGATAATTGATTTTCATGCTTTATTAATCATCTACTGTTGGTTCCGAAAGTCCTTATTTGTTGCAGACTTGCATTTCTTTTCTAAATTATCATAATTTGGGTTGTTATGCACACAGTTGCAGACTTTGCTAGTTATTCAACCGCTTCGTGAATTATTCACTAATTTTGACATTTTGTTAAAAATTATATTATTTATCAGTGTATATTGTTCTCTTTTATAAGTTAGGAGCCATGCAAGAAGAAAGTCTCATCCACAGTTTTGAACGAGGGTGATAAGTATTTATATAAAAGTTGCTAATGTAATTTAATATATTTAATATTTTAGGTTTTAGAACTTTTGCCGAACACATCCTAATTTTTTGAATTTCCCCAAATTTACCTTCCCAATTTATTCCGCAACGCTGAAAATATGGCTATGTGGATACTCATAAATTGAAGGGGGGATTTTGCTATCCATCCATTTAAGGATAGACAAAACTTCCCTATTAACAAAGATCCACAGTTTAAAGTTTTAATTGCAATAGATCCAGCAGTTGGTAAAATGCTCATATGCGCCTCCATTAACTATCTTGTTAAATCGGTTTCACAACAACACAAAAAAAGTTTCGAAATTCCGTAACTTTTTTGTTGTGCTGTGAAACCCTAACTTTAACCCTAATTCTTTGCCCTAAGTGAATCACCCTAAACCTAATTCTATACTCTAAATGGTGAACCCTAACCGTAATTCTATACCCTAAATAGTTAAGAAGCGTAACCTAATTCCTAAACTTAAACTACGGCAGCTGCCAAAGTGATTGCACTGTAGCATCTACAATGATTCATTGTTGCAGCTGTAAAATAACTGTAGCAGCTACAGTGAGCTCACTGTAGCTGCTGCAGTGAAATCACTATAGCTGCTACATTGATTTCATGTGGGAGAGGATCTCATGGGTAGATTTGGTATTTTTAAGAAAACCAACCCATCAAAAAACGGTTAGAAGATCTCTTGTGCGTACAAACCGTTGTACATGACCATCTTTTAATTTAAATTATTTTGATGAACTTAATGTAAACCAATACTGTTTGGTGGACTTACTGTAAGCCAATACTACAGCTAATTACCCCCTAAATTAAATGCTCGTGTATTGATCGGACAGGTAGCTCAACTGTAGATATCGAAATACTGATTTGAAATTTATGAAGATGTCGTCGGTTGCTGCTGACTCATCTGCTCGATGACATCACCACTTACCTTTGATGTTTTTCTAAAACATTTGCAGGCCGAGGATGCAGCAGATCCGCGATGCTGCACTGGAAATAGCAAGCGGAAGATGCAGAGGAACTGGAATCCAATTTCAGTTCATCCAAGCTCAGTAAAATTTGCTCGTTTGTCAATGTTCATATTCGTCCAGATCATCTGTTAACTAACCATTATGCTCCTTTTAATTTGGGTATTAACGATGATGATCGACAGTTATGGAACTGTGTAAATTCTCTTGCTGATCCAGTGTGCAATTTGAAAGGAAAAATGCTGTTCTGCCAGCTCACTATGCCAAACTTGATGTGGCACGATCGCAGCCGACCGTTCCATCCAGGAAAGAACATTGGGAAGGAGAAATCGAAGACCAATGAAGACTCAGATTTGTTCATTTAGAAAACTGTATGCCTGCTGGATGTGATAAAGATGTAGAAATGGAGATGCAAGAGAAGTTAATAGTAACATGGAGAGTCACGGTATGCACTTAGTTACTCTCTGCAGTCACTCATTTAGCTACAGTAATTTACATGAAGTTTACTCTATGCTACAGTGATTTCACTGTAGCAATTACTGTATATGCTATAGTGAAATCCGTGTAGAGAAGGGTGGCATCCTGTAAAGCATTGTAGCTAAAGGGTGCAGCATGCTACTCTGCTACAGTGAAGAGTAACATTTGTGATTTGAATGAGAAAATGTCAACGGAGGGACTTGTTGTAAATGCTTCTTTTCGAGAGGGACCTGGTGCAAAACCATCTTCTTGTTTGTCTTTTTCACCAAACCAAACTTATCTCTAATAACATGTGGATGACTTTTAGAAAAAAGAGTGGCAAAACCCTACAGAATACATATACCTGAATGAGAATGGGTCGGGTATGAACTCAAATGGGTATGGATATGGATATGGATATGGGTATGGTTCTGATATGAACCCAACCAATACTACTTCCCACCAACCAACCAAACACAACCTCCATGCATGTAATGTGAGGGTCATTGCCAGACTTAACGAGATCCGTCAAGGTTTTTAATCGATGAACCTTAGAGGATCATATAGGTGAAAGTCAAAGCTGAATCATAACCGTCCATTACATCCAGTCTCAAGCGGCGAATCACCCTCAGCTTGGCATGCAATGAACGGCAATGGCTTTCACTAGTCTGTCACCTGAGGTTATAACACTCACCATGGGATAGGAGAGTTGGCATAGCAACTAATGCTTTGGCGGGGAGGTGAGTTCAACTCCTTCCCTCGATTTCCCAGGCTTGAAGTGGGAATTACTGAGTGGGTCAGGCTTCACTCTTAGAGGGATTAGTTCGAGCTTAAAGTGGGCCAGGGACACCTGTTAATCTCAAAAAAAAAAAAAAAAATCTGAGACCTCCAATAACCCTAGAGACATCAGGTGTCATTCATCATACAACCGGAGGTGGGTAGCAGATTTGTTCAACAATGGGACACTGGCTTCAAATCAAGATCTGTAATTGCAGCATAGGGTCGAACTTTTGATGATCAAAGATATTTTTTTTCTTTTTCAAGTCAATCAATGATATTTCTGGGATTGTACGGATAGCATGGTGTCGGATTGATTGACAAGGACCAACGAGCTCTTGTCCAAATGGTACTTCCTCTCTCCCTTGTTGGAGAGGTTCTCTGTTCAACTCCAGGTACGGACACCGTGGAGCGACCTTTTCCTCAAGGTTGTTGCTACCTTGTTTGCACGTGTCAATCCATGTCATTGATGTCATGTTATCGGGATCATCTCTCCTCTATAAAGTGCAAGGACATTATGAAAAAAAATTCATTTATACCCCTGACATGATAATTTAAAAAGTAAAATAAAAAACATTGGGTGCATAATGGTCTTTTTTTTCAGACCTCTATAACTAAAAAAATTTGGGGTAGATGTGGGTGCAAAATTTTAGTGATTTTTTTTATAAAAAAATTAGTAGTTATGTTGTCTTCCCCTGTTTCAGTCTCTGGACTTCGTTGAGCCTATGCTCTAACGCTCTGTTGTCTGACCACCTGGCCTGGCCAGTCCATAAAAAAAAAATAAAAAAAAAAACTTTAAAAAAGGTTCACTATCAAATCGGCTTATAAGTAGCTATTTTTTAAAAAGTATGCGGCGACTTCTTCCAGGTTGGGATCATTTATGCTATGTTTGGATTAGGCATAAAATGGAATGATAGTATCATTCTCATGCTTGAAAAAATGTGTTTGGCTGACCAAAGTAATAAAATCGGTGATATCATTCCGCTAAAATAGTGAGAATAGTATTTCTCTGATTGAGTGAGGAATGTCATATATATATATATATATATATATATATATATATATATATATATATATATATATATATATATATATATATATATATATATATATATATATATATATATATATATATATATATATATATATGGGTCAGGATCGGATGACCCAGCAAATTTTGACCCATTAATAACCCAGCACCCTTTGAGGCACTTAGAGGTTATAGAATGGGCTGATTTTTTGTAGGGATGTTGTCTATGGTATGTTGATCATCCTCACAAAAAATCAGCCCATTCTAAAACCTCTAGGTGCATCAAATGCGCACTTCAAATCAACGGTTTTTGACTGTCAATTTTAACCGTTGATTTGAAGAGCACCCTTTGATGCACCTAGAGGTTTTAGAATGGGCTGGTTTTTTGTGAGGATGATCAACATATCATAGACAACATGTCTACAAAAAATCAGCTCATTCTAAAACCTCTAGGTGCCTCAAAGGGTGCTGGGTTATTAATGGGTCAAAATTTTGATGGGTCATCCGATCCTGACCCTATATATATATATATATATATATATATATATATATATATATATATATATATATATATATATATATATATATATATATATATATAGTTTATTTTGAAGGGGAGGTCATCGGACCTCCGAGAGGCGCCACAGTCCGGCGCAAGCAAGACCACCGCACACCGGCGAAACCAAACAGGCCAATGGCCTAAATAGACATCTGCGCACGCTGGCGCTAAAACACTACATTGCTTGTCGGCAGACAAACCCGTAACATGCAGATCCACACCACGGCCGCCCCCCTGTGGAAACACTACACCGCACTCCAGCGGGAAGAAAATGGAAGCAAAGAAACAAAAAACCCTAAAAAAAGCCAAAAAAACAAGCACAAACACCAACAACACGACATCCGAAAGACGAGGTGACACCGATTCGCCCGATCTGCTCCATCCAGCCGCCTCTGCCAAACTCCGCCTGGATCTGCTCCGTCGCCGTAGAGGAGGGGGCCGAAATCCCTTTCATCGGAACATCCGCCGTTGGTGGGCCAGGGGCCAGAGCTTCCACTCCCGCCGCAGACATCCGGAGGCGACAGTGGTTGCCAAAATGAGCAGGGGGATCTTGTCGCCCTTGAGATACAAACACAAAATCGCATGACCGACTTCCTAGCCTCCCCGGAGCCACCAATGACATCCAAGAAGGCCGAGAGGGAACGCCGAACCCTAACCCTAGGGGAGAAGGGGGAAACCTGAAGTCGGCGCTCCGAGCCCCAATTTTCCCTTACAACCTTTGGTGCAATGTCATTCCATTCTTTCGAAGTTTTATTCCATTCCACTCCTCCAATCCAAACAAGATCCCTCCTAGATTTCACATGTTTTATTTTGGTAAACCTGAGGATTCCCAGGTTGATGTAAAAGGCCAACTAACACGAAGTTCGGTACTCCTCCAGTTGGTCGGCCCGGTCGGTTGGCCCACCACGCATCACAGCCCCATGTAGTCGGCTGGAGTACATTCATTTTCGGGTTGCCTGCCATCGTGCGGCTGTGATATGCACGGGCCCACCGACCAGACCGACGGACTAGAGAAGATCTGAACTCATTAACATGGCATTACCGGGTAGAGAGAGTATTGGCAACAGAATCCAGGGGGTTGAAATATTTGGCATGGTTTGCCATGGAACCAGAGACTTGAGATCTTTTTAGGTTTAAAGGGGGGGGGGGGGGGGGATAAATTACACTTTCCCCCACTGAAGTTTAGCTCAAAAATACTTGACTCCTGTATATTTAAAAAACTACATTTTATCCCCTTTAATTCAGTTTTGATCAGATAAAAATTTTCAAATGAGGAAATTAAGAGCATCTCCAGTCCTTACTCAAATCGTTACTCCGATTTGAATCTGAATAAAATCGTCTAAAAAACAGCTCCAACCCTTTACTCAAACTTATACCAAACTGAGTCTGACTCAAAATTTTCACCAAATCGGGAGAGACTTAAATCCCGTACCAAATTCTAACGGTTATCTCCCAATGCCTTCCTTTTTACAAATGTGCCATCCAAGTTTGAGTTTTACTCAAATTTGAATAAAAAATATGAGTAAAAGGATTGGAGTGCTTGTATCAGATTGAGTTTTACTCAAATTTGAGTAAGGACTGGAGCACTAAGTATCATATTGAGTTTTTACTCAGATTTTTACTTGGATTTGAGTAAAAATCTAAGTAAGGGCTGGAAATGCTCTAAGTAGTTGACAAAAGGGGTATTGTGTTAACATTTCAAGCTTTAGAGAACGATTTGGAAAAAAAAATAAACTACAAGGGGTTAAGTGTTTTTGAGGTAAGCCTCAGGGAGTCGGGAGCGAAGTGTAATTTACCTTTTTTTTTGGGAAATTTTATTCATACCCCAAAAATATGTTATTAGCTCCCATGCCCCATTTCCAACAAACTTGAACACATCCCCCCCCTTTTTTTTATCATACCCCATTCATATCCCAAAAATACCCTTCCCTCTTACACCCACCTTAAATACACCCCAATTAAATGGCCCGCCCCATGTTAATCATACCCCATTCCTTTCCAATGTTGAAACTAGCCTCACAAGTATAGAAACGTGGCGAGGGTTATTTTGATCATCTGCCATTCATTGATGGAGAGAGAGAGATAGAGAGAGAGAGAGAGAGAGAGAGAGAGAGAGAGAGAGAGAGAGAGAGAGAGAGAGAGAGAGAGAGAGAGATGTGCCTATTCTTTCCCCATTGCTAGAGGGGTTAGATCTCGTATGGACGAATCCGATCGGAAAAAGTGGGTTCTTCGAGCTCTGTTATTGTCTATGGTGGAATCTGATTGGGGGGAAGTAAGATCTTCTAGCCATGTTATCGATGTCGCTGCCAATGACGCCACAACCATGCCGTTGCCACCGCGCAATTCCTTTCCAATTGTTGTCGATGCCCAAAAGGTTGTGATTTAGGTTTTAGTTGGATGTGGGGTATAAGATAAGAGTATAAATGTCATTCTATAATTTTTGAGTAAGTTATTATGAAACGGGTGGGAAACTAGGGCTGGCAATTTTGGACACGACACGAAGTTAGTGGGTCTGGGCTAAACGGGTTCGGGTCGTAAACGGTTCAACACGATAGACCCATTTAATAAACGGGTTGGGTCCGGGTTTAGGGTCTGGACACAGTAGACCCGGGAAGACCCGTTTAAAATTCAATGGGTCGTGTCGGGTCGGGTCGGGTTGGGTCTACCCGCAATCCGATACTGTAATATATAGTATCAGCGGTTCTATCAGGTTAGGTCGGGTCGAGTCGGATTGGGTCTGATCGGGTCAACTGAATAAACCCATGTGGTAAACGGGTTTAACCAGTCTTATCAGGTCTACCCGTTTATAAACGGGTTGGGTATGGGTTTAGGATCTAGACATGATTAGTTAATCGAGTTGGGTCCAAGTCTAGGGGTTTTGGACCCGACCCGAAACTAGACACGGACACGACCCCGACCCGACACGACCCATTGCCACTCCTGTGGGAAACTGGTTACATAGTTTTAGGGTATGAATAGAATTTCCCTTTTTTTTTTTTGGGTGACACTAGGTAATTCCGGCTACTAGTGTGGTCCGGAACAAATCGGTGGATAGAGCAGTCGCCACATGGGACGCAAAAGGCCCAGGCCCGGTGGCCCATGGACCTATACGTAGCCGCCACAACGGTAACTACACGCATTGCAAGTGTTCACGTCATATTAATGGAGATAGACTTATGAGAGGGGGAAATGGTTGGAGGATTGATGGTAATATCATGCCTCCTTGTAGGTAGTCTATAGGGGTGGCAATGGGTCGAGTTTACGTCGAACCCTACCGTTCATGTAACCAAACCTAATCGGGTGTGAGAGGGTCTAACAGACCCACACACATTCAGGCATAAGATGGTCCATGCTCAACCGATCTTCGTTATGGTGTACTAGTGCATGCTCATGCCTGTCGGCACTGCAGCGGGCCGCCTTCGGCGGCAACACACCTGTTGGCACTACAACGGGCCGCATTCGGCGGCAAGACACCCCCTGGCATTACCATCCCCACCAACACCATCGTATTCGCGCGGCAGCACATCTAACCGCCTTCGGCAACAAAACACTTTTGGCGGTAACACCGGCCTACAGCAGCTAGCTCAAGGGCATCATGACTAAGTGATGGATATTCTCACGGCGAGTCGATGGAGAATGCACAGCTCGTTTGGAGGTTTTTTGAAAATTAATGAAAAAAAGAATAATTATGGAATTCGATTGAGAAATGAAATCATCGGATCAACGCATCGCATGATTCGAACCAAATAAGAACCTCGAACGTTCTATGGAACTTAACAGAGTATGATGGTGGCTTGCGAATGTGGCACGAAGAATACCCAGGCCTGCCACTATTTCTCTCTCCTCTATTTCTTTCTTTCCTTTTTCTTATCTTTTTCTTCTTTTTTCGTTTCTTATTCCTTTTGTCCATCACACCCGACTTAACTCATTACAACCTTGCGCGACTCGCATGCAAACCAACCGTCCAAACCCAACCAGCCATGTATGTCCAAAAACTCCACACAACTCAACCCATGCATGTGAATCCAAAAACTCGAGTCCCTCGCATCCAGCTCTCATTCGAGACCCCCTTGGGATTCTCTCTCTAGTCCGAGCCAATACCCGATCAGCGGGAAAATTTTCAGCACAACCTGATTACGCTAGCTACAACCGTTGACCAAAACCTATCAGCACGCTCCAAGTACTGGGGGCCACTACCCCCATGTGTTGGGGCCGACTATATCATGTCTTTTGAATCGCAGTGGGCCCCGCGGTTGTAGCGTACGCAGGATGTGCTGAAAAATTCCCCCCCGATCAGTAGCCCACGCATCCCCATCTCTGAGCCATACATGCATACATGTCCCTTCTCCCATCCGAATCTCTCGCTCTCTTTCTTTATTAGATAGAGAGATCGGGGGAAGAGAGAGAGACAGAGAGAGGGAGAGACAAAGAGAGGGAGATCGAGGGAAAAGAGAGAAGAGTGTTTTGTCTAGTCAACGTTCCTTTTTATATAGTCAGCTTTTTGTTCCATTTTATCCTAGTCGGCTTATAGACCACCCGTCCTTTATTCGTGTAGACAATCTATTGGGATGTTGTCGCTTGCCGGTACCTTCTTCATGTGTGGTCACAGGTTGTGGACCTTGTGATGCTGGATGATTGGATGTTGCCACGTAAGCATCCCCTCGTGCGATCGTACGGCAGGGTTGTCAGTGACCTCTGTCCAATTGAGTATAAATTTGTATATGGTCGTCGTAAGTCCGTTCGATTGGAGATGGTACCGAATAACGCGACTTCACGGCGACGAATAAGGGATTAATTACAGGACCCCGCATAAACTCGAAGCGCTGCGTGAATCATCATTCCATTGATACAGATGGACGGTGGATATCAAAGCCGGGGAGGAGATTAGCGTTGGTTGCTTTCTCTGAACCCGACAACCACGGCTGGATCGATGGGTTCATTGATGTGGTCTCTGCATATAAGCAAGCATAATCGGACGGTTCATTGGGTTGTTAGGGCCTAATATAGTTTGCATGGCCAAGAGATTTATGGGATTCTCTCTCTCTCTCTCTCTCATCCCTTTTATGACCTTCCTTGCTAGTATGCTAGGTATTAATAAGATTTATGCACAACCAAGAGAGGGAGTTAACATGGTAATAATCATTTAATATGGTAATAATCATTTAATATGAGATACTCTCTCTCTCTTTGTATGTTGAACGACCATGCAAAAGATCAATTTATGGGATTTGCTCTTTTTCACTCCCTCATCCCTCTTTATAATTTTTCTTGCTAGTATGCTAATATGGTATTAATGAGATTTATGCACAACCAACAAATTGAGCTAATATGGTAATAATCATTTAATATGAGATATACTCTTTCTATCTTTCTCTTTGTATGTTGAATGGCCATGCAAGAGAACAATTTATGGGATTTGCTCTCTCTCTTTCTCTCATCTATCTTTAAGATCTTTCTTATTTTAAAAAATTATAAAATTTTAAAAATATAAAAGTGAATAATTGAATTTTGATCGACGGCCGGATTTGCCTATTTTAGTCTAGTCAGCTTGTTTCTTTTTGTCTAGTCAACTTTTGGTACCATTTTGTCTAGTCAGCTTTTGGTTCCATTTTGTCATAGTCAGTATAAAACCGTCGTGCCATGTTATATAGATTATTGGGTGTCATTTTGCCTTTTTTTTTTACATGTTATCCACACTAAATTGTTTGATAAAGAAACCCTCTACTACTACGGCTCTGGCAAGAAGGACGAGGGGAAGGGGAGGCAGTGGGGACGAGAAGAGAGGGGGGGGGGTATGAAGGATGGGAGATAAATGTGGTGTGTAATGAAGTGATTGATAAGGTATACAATGGGGTAGGGGGAGGGTATACTTATCAAAACACAAAAAGGGTGGGTATAAGGCCCCACTAGACCTAAGAAATAAAACAAAAAGAAAGACGTTCCTACCCTTGGTTCTCTCCAATAAGGAGGTCTTATAATAGATATTTTGGTCATTTATCATGTCATTTCAAATATAAAGCCCTAAACGTAGTCTTCCCGAACCACGGTATCATCATGGTTCGGGGTCCGACCATCGACACATGTTAGTTCTATCCAAAGGGATGATTCCGGATTGTTGAGATCTACATGCCGCTAAGAGAATCCCAGGGGGGCTCCCTTTGTAAGTGCGATCGGGTGATCAAACGGGGTGGGGACAAGTTTCGTTGGATGGAGCCCGAACCGTGGTGATTCCGTGATTCGGGGTGACCGTGGGGGAGGATTTTGTGCTGTCGTACGTGACCCTCCTCCAACAGTCGATTGGGACGTTTTACCTTTCGGGATGTGGCGCACTTCGAAGCGCTGAGCTGTAACTTGGTAGGCTGTCAAACAAGCACTGTAGAGTAGAGATATTTGACACGGGATGTGATGGCAAAGTTCGACCGAGGCCTATGTCTCCGTACGGTAAGACGCAACTTTTGAATCCACTATCTCTGACTGTAATAGAGCTACTCTCGACAGACCGAGGAATGCTTCTTACAATATGACAGAGGGTGGAGAGGGATTCTGAAAACTAGAAAGCTCGAGGAACTCTAGAAAACAAAAGTAGGATTCTGGTTTGGATTTTGAGGTCTGGAATCATTTACAAGGTATGCTATTTATAAGGATTTGGTTGATCTCGGGAATATTCCCAGAAATATCTGGGGTTTGGTAAATACCTGGGGGGGATTTACCAGACCCCAGATAGTGCAAATGAGCCCTAGACAGGGCTGCAGGTCCCATTGTCGTACTCATGGGCCCCAAGCAGGGTTGTGGGTCCTACTGTCATACTCGTGGACCCCAGGCAGGGCTGCGGGTCCCACCGTCGTACTCGTGGGCCCCAGGCAGGACTAAGGGTCCCACTGTTAGGCGTTAGCCAAATTTTGCACTCACAATTACCCCCTCCCAGCTAGATAGGTGTTAACCTAGCTAGCTGAGACTTCCTAGTGCAAAGCCGGTCGCTCGTCTATCGATCTTCTATTCGGGATTGTCCGTCGTACGTTAGCCGACCCGTTGCGCGGGGCCAACTGTTGTCTGCCTGTCGACCCCCTGTCCGGGGCCGACCGTTGTGCGTCTGCCGACCTGCTGCGCAGGGCCGACCGTCGTCTGCCTGTCGACCACCTGTCCAGGGCCGACTGTTGTATGTCTATCGACCCCCTGTCCGGGGCCGACTGTTGTGTGTCTGCTTACCGACCCCCTGTCCGGGGACGACTGCTATCTATCTGTCGACCCGTTGTGCAGGGACGATCGTCGTTTACCTGCTAACCCCCTGTCCGGGGCCGACTGCTGTCTATCTGTCGACCCCCTGTCCGGGGCCAGCCGTTGTGTCATTCTGCCGACACCCTGTCCTGGGCCGACTGCTGGTTGTTTGCCGACCCCCTGTCCGGGGCTGATCGTTATGCGTCTGCCGACCCGTTGTGTGGGGCCGACTATGTGTGTGTTACCCCCTCCCAGGTATGTAGGTGGTAATCTAGTTGACTGGGATCGCAGAAATAGGCACGCGTAGGGCGTTGTGGGTCAAAGAACCTGGGGGTGATTCAGGCAAAGATTTAGGGGGGGTTTTGTGCCAAAAACCTGGGGGCTCGGGTGTTTGGTCTAAAAATCCCTAGGGGGGGTTATGCATAAAAGCCAGGGGGTTGTGCAAAAAAGCCTCGGGGCGGGGGGCTTTGTGCATAAAATCCTGGTGGCTGGGGGTTTTGTGCATAAAAGCCAGGGGGCAAGGGGCTTTGTGCATAAAAACCAGGAGGCAGTGGGCTTTGTGCATAAAATCTAGGGGAAGGGGTGCTTTGTGCAAAGAAATATGGCGGCAGGGGTTTTTTTTTCCAAAATTGTGGTTTCGGCCAGAATAGGCAGCAGGGGGGTTCTGGGCATAAGTTTTAGGACTGGGTTTTTTTTTTGCAAAAACCCAGGTTGGGTTTTGCGGGGTTGGGTGAAGTGTAGTGCCAGGCACCCAGGGTAGACCCAAGGGCACCCGGGGGGGTAGGTTGGCACCTAAGGGAGGTCGGGCGCTGGGTGGGGGTCGGGTGTGGGGTAGGGGTCGGGCAGAGAGTACCCAGGGGGATCGGGCGTCGGCCGGAGAGCAACGGGGGAGGGGGGGGGGATCGGGCAGTGACGAGCGTGTGGCGCAGCGGCTAGAGACGGAGACGAGAGGGGGTCGGGTTGGTCGCGCCCCTTCCTCTCTCTCTCTAAACTCTCATCTCTCCTCTATTTGCACCAAGGGGGTCGGATGGAGGAGGGTCGGGAGTCTACTTGAGACGGAAATGGGGGGGGGCATGTTGGTCGTGCCATCCCAACTCGCCAGAGCACAGGGAAACAGGTCGCAGCCATATGTGGTGACGGGCGAAGGGGGTCGGATGCCGGCAGGGGTCGGGCAAGAAGAAGGGTCGGGTGGCGGGAGGGGGTTGGGCAGAGGGGGGGTCAGGCGCAGGGCCGAAGACAGAAACGGGGGGGTCGAGTTGGTCGCGCCCCCCTCCTCTCTCTCTGAACTCTCTCTTTCTCTCTCTCAGTCTCTCAGAACTCTCTCTCTCTCTCTCTTGTGCAGGGGGTGGAAATGCAGGGAAGGGGGGCTGTGATGGTGATGGAGATGGTGGTGGTGATGGAGATGGTAGTGGTTCAGGGGGGGTGGGGGGGAGCATTGCTTTACTTCGCGATCGCCGAAGAAGAGAAAGAGGTGGCGCTGTGCTTGGACGCCAGAGAGGAGAAAAGGAGGCACTGCAACTGTGTTTTTTGTCAAGGGCCTTCACTGTGGCTCTTGCTAGTTTGCCATCTAATCCTGATGTGGAGTGTTGCTTACAAAATTATAGATGAATATGATTAGTGTTGCAAATATCAATAAGAATAATGGTAAGAGATCGAATAAAATATTCAGATTTTACTCATTCTCAAAATAAGCATACCCGGTTTGCAAACTTTTTAATCCAACCTCTTCCACCACTAAAAGAATTACTCTAGAAAGAGATATCAAGATAGAAGAGTTAGAGATAGTTTACTCGACGATCAAAGCACGTTAGAAACGCTTTCCGTAAAGAAAATTTGCCCCCTCTGCACAGGAAAATCTGACGATCTCCTTCCAAGATACGACGACCACACAACTCGTCGTCTTGTGCAGAAATACGAGTTCTCGAACCACCCTTTTTATCCCTTCAATTGATGGAGAGTATCCAAGAAAAGTTAAAAAATGAAGAAGATGAAAAGCTAAAAAAATTTCCTCTTCACTGTTTTTTTTCAAAAGCCAAAAACTCAACCCTTTTTCCTCAAAAACCACTTCTCTGGTTTTACTCCACAACCAACAGCACGTGGCCTACAAACCAGGCCACTCACAACTGAAAAAGGGACTGGGTCAAAAACCCGTTGGAAAAGCAAAAAGAATATTTTATTCAAAAAAGAAATCCAACAATCTCCCACATGAATAAAATATTTAAACTCAAAAATCAAAGAAATTATTTTGGATATCTCACATCCATCATATACAAGTGTTTTCGGTAAGAGGTGTCTGGCTGACTTGAACCTTTACCTAGTGAGACTAATCTTTATAAGTACAAGTCCGAGGTGAACTAAGTCTTGAACCTGAACCCTTATGTAAATATATTGACTAGAAACACGCACTAAACAGGCTATTAGGGTAAGTTCTCACGAGGTTGTGCTTTCCGGCCATGCGCAGTATCCTGTTTCATGAGTGCTCTAGGAATTAGCCCAAATTCCATAGATAGCGGCCCCACTACCACACTCACATAGGTGAGTTCTCCAAGTGTATACTGTAACTACTACCCTGCCACATAGACCTTGAACTCATTTAGAGTATTAAACTCTTCCTATAGTTTTATAGTTAATGAGCACTAACATCATAAGGAGGGACTTGGAGTTAAACTCCAAATTAGTGCTCCTACTAGTTACTCGATCAGCTCGTTTCCCATTGAACTTTCTTTTTGGAATTTCAATTTAAATAAGTTGGGTAGCTACCGACGATAACTATCAATAAATAGGCTTCAGTCCCATCCCCCTCGATGTATCCTCAACTTGCTTTCTAGCAAGCCCCTTTGTGAATGGATCAGCAAGATTTTTTACCGATCTCACAAAATCGAGTGAAACCACTCCATGAGTGAAAAGATATCTAATGGAATTATGTCTCAGACGAATATGTCGTCTCTTTCCATTATACAATGCACTCTTAACTAAAGCAATGGTTGCTTGGTTGTCACAGTGAAGAGACACCAGTGGAATAAGTTTCTCTCCCAATGAAAAATTTGTTAATAGATTTCTAACCCACTCACCCTCAGCTCTAGTCAAGTCTAGAGCTATCAACTCGGCCTCCATCATGGACCAAGACAACATAGTCTACTTAACAGACTTACAAGACACAGCAGCACCTCTTAAGAGAAAAACATAGCCACTAGTGGCCTTAGTCTCATCAGACTCAGTGATCCAGTTAGCATCACTAAATCCCTATAGTACTGCTGGAAACCTGGAGTAATTATGCCCTAGGTTCATGGTACCTCTCAGGTACCTAAGAACTCTGTTTAAAGCATCTTAGTGATGCACATCTGGACAGCTAGTAAACCTGCTCAACTTGTTCAGAACATAAGCTATGTCTGACTTAGAACAGTTCGTGAGATACATCAAACTTCCAATGATTTGAGAGTATCTCAATTGAAAGACAGCCTCTCCTCTATTCTAAATCAAGCGGAGTATGAGCAGCTTTACAACAGAACTTCTCAAATTTTTTGAGAATCTTCTCAACATAATAAGACTGAGAAAGAGAATAATCATCTGAAGTCTTATCTAGCTTGAGACCCAACACAACACTAGCAACACCAAGGTCAATCATTTTAAAATGATTTGAAAGAAATGCCTTAGTGCTCAAGATAATATCGAAACAAGATCCAAATAATAATATATCATCTACATGAAGACAAAGAATGATAATATTATTATCGGCCTCTACTCTACTATAAACACATTTATCTGAATCATTAATAGAAAAGCCAGCAGATAATAGGATATGGTCGAATTTATCATGCCATTGCTTAGGGCTTGCTTAAGCCCATAAAGAGACTTAACTAATCTAAAGACCTTATGCTCTTGACCTATAATCACAAATCCCTCTGGCTGATCCATATAAATTTTCTCTTCAAGATCATCGTTCAAGAAGGCGGTCTTGACATTCATTTGATGGATCTCAAGATTATGATAGCAGCCATAGCTATCAGTACTCGGATAGTAGTGATCCTGGTCACAGGGGAGTAGGTATCAAAGAAATATATCCCCTCTCGCTGTCTGTACCCCTTGGCAACAAGGCGAACCTTAAACTTCTCTATAGTGCCATCTGGCCTAATTTTCTTCTTAAAGATCCACTTGGATCATATGGTCTTAATGCCATGAGGTAGATCGGTTAATACCCAGGTATTATTGGATTGGATTGACTCTATCTCACTATTAATTACCTCTTCCCAAAAAGGAGCATCAACTGAGATCATAGCAGCCTGAAAAGTCAACGGATCTTCCTCTGCCAAAAAGGTAAAGAAGTTATTACCAAAGTTCTTTTCAACTCTGGTTCTAATACTTCTCCTAGGTTCAACCGATTCTACTTTCACTGGTACAGACCCACTAGAAGAAAGAATATCAAAAGAATCAACTATAGATCTACTAGGCCTATTGCTGAATTGAAACACATTCTCAAAGAATGTAGCATCCCTAGACTCTATAATAGAGTTTTCAGCAATGTCACTCACCTCGGACCTGACGACCAGAAATCTAAAAGCTGCACTACTATGTGCAAATTCTAAAAAGACACGATCAACGGACTAGGGGCCTAATTTTTGCTTCTTGTTCAACAGTACAGCCATAATTACCAAACACCCCCACACTTTAAAGTATTTGAGGCTAGGCTTCCTACCTTTCCATAACTCATAGGGAGTCTTGTCATTACCCTTAAATAGAATCCGATTAAGGATATGACATGCTGATAACAGCACCTTCCCCCACAAGTTATAGGGTACACTCGAACTGCTCAACCTGGAATTTACCATGTCCTTAAAATTTCTATTCTTCCTTTCAGCTACCCCACTGGACTGGGGTGAAAAAGGAGTTGGAACTCCATGGATAATCTCATATTGTTCACAAAATTGTGACATAGAAACAGCAGTATATTCCCCCCCACGATCCGATCTAAGGATTTTAATCTTTTTCTCTTATTGATTTTCAACCTCGATTTTATAGACAGTACACCTATCCAAAACCTCATCCTTGGTCTTAATAAGATACACATAGCAGAATTTTGAAAAGCCATCGATGAAGAAAATAAAATACTTTTTCTCTCCAAAGGTAAGAACATTATTGAACTCACAGAGATCACTATGAATTAACTCTAGCAAGCTAGAATCACGCTCAATAGAAGGAAAAGATTTACGAGCTTGCTTAGTCCGTACATAAATCTGACATTTTATCTTTATAATTTATGCTAGAAGAAGGAATTAGATTAGCATTCATCATACGTTTCAGAGTGCCAACATTAACATGTCCTAATCTAGCATGCCAGATAGTAGAATTATCAACATTTGATGAAACGGATAATGCACTTTTATTCATATTCAAATTAGATAAAACAGATAGCTTGAAAAGGCCATCACAGACATATCCCTGGCCAATAAAAGAACTGAATTTAGATAATACTACTTTATTAGATTCAAACATTAACTTGTAGCCATCTTGTATTAGATGGGACCCACTAATCAGGTTCTTGCAAAGCTCTGGCACATGCTGCACATGATGTAGCTGGAGAACCTTCCCTGAAGTCAACTTCAGGTCTACTCGTCCTTGTCCAAGCACTCGTGCAGCAATAGCATTCCCCATGGTCACGCTGCCATCAGATTCTTGATACGACACGAATGCAGACCGATCAGCATAAACATGTACATTTGCACCAGTATCCACCACCACTCCTCTGGTTGGTAAATAATATGAACTTGAGGATGACAAGAAACATACCTTCCTCCGAAGTGGAGTCACCTCCAGTCACCACGTTCACTTGGCCATCAATAACTTATTCCCCCCTCCTAATCTTGTTCTGGAAGCACTCTCTAGCATAGTGGCTAATTTTATGGCACACATAGCACTCAATTTTGCTCTTGTCCTTCTTGACCTTAGGATAGGGTTTAAGGTTGACCGGTTTCTTCTGGAAGGTTTTCTTATTGAATTTGGGCTTTTGACCTACCATTACATTAGCTTTGGCATGGAACTTAGAAGTCTGCCCCTTAGAGACATGGTCTCTTTCTCGGGCTTTCTCCTCTATCTGGAGGGACATAAGAAGGTCATCTAGGGAAATAGGTTCTTTCTTGTGTTTTAGAGAAAGGCCAAAGTTTTTTCAAGATTTACATAGCTTTTCTATAATAGCAACTATAAAAATATTTCATGAATTGGGATACCTGTCTGGTTAAGCTCATGGACTAAAAGTTGGAGTTTATGAGTCTAGTCAACTATGGATTTGTCTTCTATCATTTTGAAATCGAGGTATTTGCCCATATGATACTTCTCAAGTCCAGCATCTTCGGTGTTGTACTTCTTATCCAAAGCATACCATAGGTCATGGGCAGAAGGAATTGGATGGTAGATGCCAAAAAGTTGGCCTTCCAAACGGCTATAGATGCGACCGTGACAGAGGAAATTCCTCTTCTTCCTAAGTTCAAGAGCAGCAGTTCGACCAGGTTCTTCCTCAGAATTAGGAATGGAAAAATCATCAATTATCGAGAAAAGGTCCAACGTAGCAAGCTAAAATTTCATCCGCGCTTGCCAGCATTTCAAATTCTACCCACCGAAACGTTCAGGGGCTGGGTTCGAGGAATGAACAACAGATTCCTCAATGGCCATTTTCAAGTAAAAATGTTGAAAGCAGATAATGAATAAATAAGCCACGGCATGAATCATCCAAACTCGATTTTCATTGCACATAGTAAAATCGAAGTAGACGGTAGACATGAGAGCATTCAATATAAATTGAAACATGTCAATTGCTAACCGATACATATACTTATTTCGAAAAAATAAGTATATTATGATAATGTTCAAGATTAAAATTAAACTAATCATATTCACAAAGGAATATCCTTTACGATTGTTGCTTACAAAATTATAGATGAATATGATTAGTGTTGCAAATATCAATAAGAACAATGGTAAGAGATCTAATAAAATATTCAGATTTTACTCATTCTCAAAATAAGCATACTCGGCTTGCAAACTTCTCAATCAAATCTTTTCCACTACTAAAAGAATTATTGTAGAAAGAGATATCAAGATATAAGAGTTAGAGAGAGTTTACTCGACGGTCAAAGCACGTTATAAACGCTTTCCGTAAAGGAAATTCGCCCCCTCTGCACAGAAAAATCCGACGATCTCCTTCCAAGATACGACGACCACACAACTCGTCATCTTGTGCAGAAAGACGAGTTCTCGAACCACCCTTTTTATCCCTTCAATTGATGGAGAGTATCCAAGAAAAGTTAAAAAATAAAGAAGAAGAAAAGCTGAAAATTTTTCCCCTTCACTTGTTTTTTTCCAAAAGCCAAAAACTCAACCCTTTTTCCTCAAAAACCACTTCTCTGGTTTTACTCCACAACCAATAGCAAGTGGCCTACAAACTAAAGCCACACACAACTGAAAAAGGGACTGGGTCAAAAACCCATTGGAAAAGCAAAAAGAATATTTTATTCAAAAAAGAAATCCAATAATGCTAGCAAATTCTCATTGTCAAAACCTAGAACCCAACTCGTTTGCCAACCTCATTGCTACAGTCCAACTCGTTTGCCAACCTTTTTTGCCAACTCCACATGATGTGGGGTTCTGGCAGGTCCTCATTGCTGGGAACAATTTTGTGGGGACCATGGGATAAATTTTGGGTAGATACCTTGTAAAGTTGGCAGTGCCCAAAGAAAAATATACACGAGAGCGAATCAGGACCGTTGGTGTTATGTTCTCCCGTGCATTGTGATCGGATGCGATGATTAGAAGTAAAATTACAGCCATCTGTTGGCTACCAACCAGGCCTGGGTGTGATTCATCGATCGGACTAGACTGTGGCTTGGCAGATCTGTATAGTTGGCTCTAGGAGTTGAGTTTGGGAATTCGGTGTCTTTCATGTTGCGTCGAGTGTGTGGGCGAAAATGGACGACCCCTGGTCTCGTCCATGGGTCTAGTGATCGGTTATTGCCGGAAGATCGGTTGCTGAGGTGGCGAAGTCTGCCTCGGACTTTGTCTTTGAATGCCAAGGCGATCTCCTTGGGCCGAGGCGGCGTCGACGCTCGGGCTTTGGACGGTGCCGGCACGGGGAAGACTACCTCGGACTTTGTCTTTTGAATGTTGAGGCGGTCTCCTTGGGCCGAGACACTGTCAGCCTCTTGGGCTTTAGCAGGTGCCGAGGAGGCAAAGTCTGCCTCGGACTTTGTCTTCGAATGCCAAGGCGGTCTCCTCGGGCTGAGACGCTGTCAGCGTCTCGGGCTTTAGAAGGTGCCGAGGCGGCAAAGCTCGCCTCAGACTTTGTCTTCGAATATCGAGGAGATCTCCTCAGGCCGAGGCGGCGTCAACGCTCGGGCTTTGGAAGGTGCCGAGGTGAGAAAGCCTACATCGGACTTTGTCTTTTGAATGTCGAGGCGAAGTTTGCCTCGGGCTTTGCTTTCGAATGCCAAGGCTGTCACCTTGGGCCGAGACGATGTCGATGTCTCAGGCTTTGTGTTCGAATGCCGAAGCGGGGGCTTCGGGCTTCGTTGAATGCCGAGGTGAAGGCCACCTCGGGCTTCGTCTTCGAATATCGAAGCGGGGGCTTCAGGCTTTGTCGTTGAATGCCGAGGGCGGGGCCTTGGGCTTCGTCGAATGCCGAGGCAAAGGCCGCATTGGGCTTATTCTTCGAGTGTCAAAGCGGGAGCTTCGGGCTTCGTCAAATGACGAGGCGAAGGCCACCTCGGACTTCGTTGAATCCCGAATTGAAGGCCGCCTTGGGCTTCATCTACGAATGCCAAAACGAGGGCTTCGGGCTTCATCAAATGCCGAGGTGAAGGCCGCCTCGGGCTTCGTTGAATGTCGAAGCGAAGGTCACTTTGGGCTTCGTCTTCGAATGCCGAGGGTGGGACCTTGGACTTACTGATCAATGGGGGTAAGAATTTAGAGTACTCAGTGTGGTGCCTTTATATTGGTTGGACTTAGGCGAAGTGCCGTTTTAGTCGAACCTATGTTGGGGTCACGTAGCTTTGTACCGTTGTAGGTTAGCCGGCCATGTCGCAACGCGAACCGGACCAACTGTGGCGAGGCACTAGTGCATGTACCCTTACATGACAACGGGAGCATGTGCGACGCCAATGATTTGAAGTACTCAGCATAATGCCCTTGCATCGGTTGGACTTAGGTGAAGCGTCGTTTCAGTTGAATCTATGTATTGGGACATGTGGCTTTGTACCGTTGCAGGTTAGGCAGCCGTGTCACAACATGAACCGAACTAATTATGGCGAGGCACTAGTGCATGTGTCCTTACGTGACAACGGGAGCATGTGCGACGCCAATGATTCAGAGTACTCAATATAGCACCTTTGTATCGGGTGGACTTAGGCGAAGCACTTCCGTCGAACCTACGTATCGGGACACGTAGCTTTGTACCGTTATAGGTTAGTCAGCCATGTCGCAATGCGAACTGAACTAATTATGGCGAGGTACTAGTGCATGTGTCTTTACGTGACAACGGGAGCATGTGCGACGCCAATGATTCGGAGTACTCAGCGTAGCGCTCTTGTATCGGTTAGACTTAGGCAAAGCGCCGTTTTAGTCGAACCTACGTATCTTGATATGTAGCTTTGTACCGTTGCAGGTTAGTCGGCCGTGTCGCAACGCGAACCGAGCTAACTGTGGTGAGGCACTAGTGCATGTATCCTTACGTGACAACGGGAGCATGTGCGATGCTAATGATTCGGAGTACTTAGTGTACCATCCTTGTATCGGTTGGACTTAGGCAAAGTCAAACCTATGTATCAAGATACGTAGCTTTGTACCGTTGCAGGTTAGTCGGCTGTGTCGCAATGTGAACCGAACTAATTATGGCGTTGAGTAGAAATTGAGATAGAATTTGATAGTCTTTGATATAACTTGAAACAATTATCATTTCATTGATAACTCGAAAGATGTTACATCATGGATTTCAGATGAGCGACATTCCGAGTTATTGACAGTCAGTGGCCTTCTACTCTGATCGGTGGATGGGTTACTTCCCTTTGGTATCAGTGGTCTTCTGAGGCTCTGTGGGTTTATCGCCTGCCTGCCTTGGCCTCTTGGAGGTTCCATCTTCGTCAGCCTGAGCGTTGCGAGCTTGAGTTGTTGGCCTCGTTGGTTCCTTATTAAACAGACGCTTCTCGATGTCATGTTTCTTGCGAGTGACTTGATCGTCCTCCACCTCGATCTTCTTTTGAATTCGATCGAATAGCACTCCGAGGGAGGCAGAAGGATTGCGGATGAGGTCGTTGTAGATGTGGATGCCAAAGTGTAGGGCATTCTGGAATACGAGTATGATGACTTCATCTTCGAGGTGATGTCCGGAGAGCGCAACATACTCATTCTGGAACCTCCGAGAGAACTCTTGGAGGGTTTTATCTGATCCCATCTTGAGCCGGTAAAGGGAGTCCAGCTTCTTTTCTAGCTTGAGGTTCAGTCCATAGTGTTGAACAAAGAGGTCTGCCAGATCCTCGAACCAACTCATGGAATCGGTCGAGAGGTTGCAATACCAATCGAGAGACATGCCGTCCAGGCTACCAACAAAGGTACGGCATAAAACCTGGTTGTTGCTTATTATGTGGCGGCAGTGCCTACTTGAAGGCAAGGACGTGTAGTGTCAGATCTATTGTTAAACAGTTGAACCTGGGGAGAGTGGGGGCTCTCCAGCTTCGAGGAAACTGGGCTCGGAGAATATGCTGATGAAGTGGCCCTTCGGAGGTGTGATTATTCCGACGATCACCTCGTTGGTTGGAGAGATGTTTCGGAGGAAGTGGAGGTGTCACGTCCCAGAAATTTGAATATCAATCTCTAGGGTGTGAGGGGAGAAAGAGGTGAAAAGTTGAATTATGGTCAACATACTATACTAATTTTAGGAATCTCAAGACTTATTTCTACATATTATCATTTAGTATTTTTTGCACGTCAGTACCATTACATGTTGATAGGATTTCCCGATAAGGGAACACGACGCTACGCTCAAGCCTCCGGCGGCGAGCCAAATAGCCCCGCTCACTCTACCACTCATAAAGGCTAGTCTGGTGGTCCTATCTACAAGGTTGATCATTTAAACCATTTATATTTTATTATATTTTAAAGTGATCTATCCTAGACTTGGGCCTTGAGGTGAGGCCTACCCATAAGAGCTTTACAGCTGGATCATTGCAATCACTATCTACACTAACAATACCACAAGCTAAACTAAACCGAATAATATTCTTATTCTAATGTCCATGATACAATCCAATAAATACAACAGAAGACCTACAAAGGGCTACTATAAAAGAAAACTACAGCTACTAACTCTACCACTGCCACTATACTCCGTAGTTGCCACCCGTACTCCAGCTCTGATACCACTCTGCAAGAAAGTCTACTCATGGAAAGAGTAGTGCCCCAAACAGGGTCAGTCCAAACCACTAACTGGCAAGTAAACCCCCACTCTAAGGGGGTGAGTGTGTGCGAGGGTGTCTTTACAAAAAAAACAAGATTTTAGACTATAAGAGTAAAGAAAACAATAATGTAGATAATAAGAAATATTTCTGCGAGATCCAAAAATATTTATGAACTTTTATTATACTACTGGTTTTCCAACTCCTAGCAATTGTTACACTCTTTTTCTAATCATAATATGTGTATAAATTGTAAGGGGCTCCAATAGTATGTTACAATACCAATCAATTGTCATAAGTTGTGGAAGTACAATATATGACCCTTTTCAATCGTTTACCAAGTACGAATCTCATCGAGGATGCTACTCATTAGCATTAAGAACCACGCTATATAATTCTAATTGAACAATGTCAAAACCAACATATCACCCTAGTTTACTATTAACCAATATCAATATTACTCAGTATACGAGAATCATTTATAGAAAATCACAAACCATGGGTATGAAAAAAAACATTTAATCGAAAATAACCTCAGAGCAAGTGAATACTTGCCTTAGATTTTGTGATAAGAATTCGATATTTCTGATTGGTCAATCCGCTCCACGTCCAACGGGCCTTCACGGTCGAGGTCTGACAAGTTGCACAGAGTATGCTGCCATTAATATTTGTAATGAGAATGAAGTTAATCAAAGGGGTTTAGGGCTAGGGTTTGGATTCAGCTTCCACCCAAGGTGTCCCCAGGCTTATGTGTATATGTACGGTCAGCATATATAATTATGATTTATGACCTTGTTGAGCCTAAGCTTGAGTTGGCGGTTATTACCATGCATTGCCTAGTTGAATTCCGGGGTCGATCAGTAATAGGGCCAGTACCGCATTATCGTGCCCAAATAGAGCGATGGCTTCACATGCACTAATAAAGGGACACATGCTGAGTCATACGGGTTCTATTCTATGGCTACACATGATCGGCCCGTACCGATCAATAATGGCACTGATGTAACGACGAGTATGTTATTCTAAGGGCCACTCGATAAATCCAGATAATCATAAGATTTGGTTTTCGTGGTTTAACACGATCATAATCGCTTCGGCACACACTCCGCATTTGTACATGTACTCACACATGTGCATATGCGGCTAAGCATGTCTATATATATGCGCATGCTCCATTATTCATATCACATCATCACCACTTCCTTTCTTTATTAACCATCTGATCAACCTCAACATCCTCCCAATACATAACCTTATACATAAGTGCACATACACCATGCACCCATGCTTGACCCATGATCATAATTACCCTCTAATCCACACCACTCATATTAGCACAAACACAGGGCCACACAATTGAAAAAAAAGTGAAGGGATGGGGTTATACCCTCTTCACCCAGCAACAACAACACATACACCCACACCCACACAAACACTGAGAGACATAGGGTCGGCATACGACTAGAAAAGAGGTTCGGTCCGGCGGCACTTGGCCGACAATCGATGATCGTCGGTCTTAGTCAATGACAAACATTATGCAAAAAGGGGGTGTTGCCGCGATGGGTCGCAGCAAAAAGAAAGGGAAAAGGGCTACTACCCTGGTAATTGGGGTGGCCGGCTGGTGTTTTACCGAGGGTGGTCGGGTGCCACCAGGTGCCTGACCATCGGCATCCAAACCACCGACAGTCATCATAGCAGGGTAGGGAGAAGGGGGTCGGTATCGGGTTGGCCTTGCCGGCTGCACAGCCACCACACACGAGGCCGACGACCATGGTCGCATTGAAAACAGGACACCAGGGAGTGGTCGGGCTGGTCTTAATGGCACAAAAAAGAAAGAACAAGGGGAAAGAGGGGAGGCTGACCTGGTCGAGCTTCTCCTCGTCGGCAGCTCCTCCTCCACATGCTCCTCTCCGGCCGGCCGGCCTTCTCCGGCGCCGGCTGCCGCTCCTCTCCGGCCGTGCGCGCCGACCACCGGAGGGCAAAAGAGAGATCAAAGGAGAGAGGGAGAAATCAGAGAGAGAGAGAGGGGGGGTGGAAGATCATAGGGGAAGAGAGCAAGATCGGAGGGGAGGAGAGGGAGATCGCAGGGGGAGAAGAGGGTCGGATTGAGGAGGGGGTCAGATCTAGGTCTTAAAGAGGGAATGGGGGGCGAAGGTCGGGTACAGCAAATCCGAGGACCGGGATATTAGGGATCGGGGATGAGGGGATGGTAGAGACGGAGAGGGGGAGGTGACGGGAGAGAGGGGTCGGGATGGTGAGGGTGAGGGTGAGCGACTGAGAGAGAGAGAGAGAGAGAGAGAGAGAGAGAGAGAGAGAGAGAGAGAAAAGAGAGAGTGGGTCGGGTCGGGTTCGGGTTTGGGATGGGTTGGGTTTGGGTTTGTTTTAAGTTTTGTTTATTTATTCATTTTATTTTATTTTGTTTTATTTTATTATTATTATTATTATTATCTCTTAGTTGGTCAACTCGACTCGCACACAAACCCGCATGGAGCCACGACCTGCCAGCAACCATACCTTGCCGGGTCCGATCGACCCGTCCAAAATAACGACTTAATTAATTATTTATTTATTTTAAGTAATTTTTGTGCACCGAAATACCTGCACCCTAAGAGTTGTCGCCTCGCGACCCGGACCTTGGACCCATTACCTGGTCCCGCTCAGTTACAACTAGTAGCATCATCATCAAAGATATTAAAATAATATTATAATAATTAGGTTGCTCTGGGTAGGAACACCCCAGAATGCCGATCATTACATCCTACCCACCTTAGTAGAATTTTCGTCCCGAAAATTAATCCATAAAACTAAGAATACATAACCATCAATCTTTTCTACCAAAGTGAAGAAAGACAAGAATAATGAAATGTGACTTACGGCTGGCATTAAGATCCTTACTAATACCGATAACAAAAAGCTAAACCACTACGCCAATCATACTAAAAAATAAGAGGGTCACTTGTATGACTACTAACCTAACTTATAATAACGAGTCACATAATTGTTAGGAAAGAAGTGAACATCCAAATCCTCGCATCGCGAATACGAGTTTTAGCTTCCAATTTTCTATTCTTATTATTACGGACTAAACCAAATCATGAGTTTTGATCATTAACCCTGCCTAGATAAGGGGCATCCCCCTTATCAGTTCTGCCGAGGGGTGTCCCCCACGGTAGGGTTACTACCAAAATTTATAGATTCAGAAACTCAGATCGCACTCAACTGATAATGTTGAGACCAAAAAGTATATTCATATATATATGGGTGCCCATACACCCATATATAATCTTATACTTTTAATATTGACACTACAATCGTAGGGATGCATACTACACATATGTGCCCATACACATTCCTAAATAACGCGACGAAAGAAATGGCTCAACTATTATGCCTAAACTTAAATCCCATAAGATTCCGCTCTAAAACAAATGTTTTTATTACATGTGTGAATACTACTATCTGGTTTAGAGAATACTAAATCCAAGATAACATAACTATGTCACATACCCACGAGAGTAAGGAGGGAACGTCGTCTGAATTGAAAACACCGATACTCTTTGAAACTTATAACACCAGCACTCCTAACGATGCTATTATGGCATGACTCGGAAACCTTCTAAAGGGTATGCTATGGTCCACAAATCAGGTAAGGAAGAAAACTTACTATCTGAGTAGAGAATAATGAAATAAGGTAATAATTAACCTGATGACAGAAGAGAGTTGAAAACTATGATATGATATAATACACACTACACAGTGTTGGGAATAATCCCATATTAGAGGCTCGCAGCGGAAACGATTTGGCGGTCGAAAGACCGTTCATGATGCACGTTACACGATTTAAACTTTCATTGAAACTAATCTACATATGTATGCATGTGTATGCACGTGAATCGAACACCCTAACGGTAATCTAGCGTAATGATAATCTAGCATGCATGCAAATCATAAAGCTCGCTAGATCTACGTGTTAGATTATTCATACCTTCGTGCGGATCTTTTAACCGCGGAGAATTGTCTTCTTTGTCGATGGAGACGGAAGATCGTTCGCGAAGAAGCCAATGGTATGAATAGAGATGATGCCTTCTTGTTCACCCGATCTCACACGATACACGGAACGTCGCTCTCGGATCTCTGAGTGCCTCCGAAGAACGACCCTTCTCCTTCTACGAAACTGCACGCGAGGAAGATAAAGTTACAAGCGGGAAAGTAGAGAGATTAGGGAGAGATCTAGGGAGATGAGAGAGGGAGGGGGTTCGATTTTTTGCAATAATATGGCCGGCCCCATAAGGATTCCTATATAGGGCCGGTCTACTCCCTTGGATAATGATCCAAGGGGATAAGAACATCCCACAATTATCTCCCCGGCCAATATCACCATTTTATCTCTCCTTGTATTTATCTGTTTTCCCACTTTTAGGCTTATTTTAACCAATTCAAAACCATATCCCTATCCCTATGGCCGGCCCTATTGATGAGGGATTCTCATCCCTACAATATAGGGTCGGTCGGCCACAAGTGAGGTCCGACAGAGTGAGTTTTTACCAAAACGCCCTGACGCCTCAATTTGACCATTTCTAGTGTGCGAGACCTAGCGACCACTACTTAAGTGATCTTTACCAGTTACCTTACTATTAACTGAGGCCACCGAAGGGTGCCTCTAGCAAAGTCAACTAGTCAACTCGCAATATACCCCGGTGCATCGCACATATGCAGCGAAGTTCACTTATGGATAGGGATTACTACCTGCGCCTCTGTACTAGTCTCGGGCTTACCCCTTAGTACTCGCATGTAGTTATGGATCTACCGTGCTCTAGTGCCAAGCACACACGGAGCGTAGACTTCTTTTTTCCTCTTACTGCTTATGGTGTTCCAATGAGATAGTTCAAGAATCGTATATAATGTTGATAAGGTGTAACCATCAGGGACCGGGGTTCATGGCTTCCAACTCAAGCTCGATCGACACACTACCCGAGTTTACCATCGATCCTCTAAGCTCGAGTTAACCTGCGTGGCCACCCAGAGTGCGACGCAGACGGTACTCCAATTCACCCAAACTTACTATGTTCTCCATTATACCCCTGCTCTCCGCTTAGTAGTGGTAAACCCGTTGTCCCTCCACTTGATGCCATGATACCCTTCGAGCAGTGGAGACTACCGTCAGACTCGAATGATTATATGACTTGGTTCCTTCCAGGTTGACCTATACATCATACCTCTTATTACCCCGTCGAGTAATCGAACCCGGTCAACAGTCAAACTGATGACCACCAGGCCTGGGTTTGGTACAGTGTAAGTCACACCAAGGAACACACCTCCCTTCAGGGGTATGGATGGCCTGCAGGAGTGACACGCTAATGCAACGCCAGCCGAGTAACCTAGTACACCGTGGTTTTGGATCACTGCATACAGATCCTCACACATTGGTGCGCCAAAGCACCACGCAACTGGTTAGTCCATCAGACGTGGTTCCTCAGGGTTTAGGACCATTTTACCCTAAGCAGAAACACGACTTAGTGTACCAGTGTCTGCTCACTGATTTGTACACCGTGTTAGTTCCGTTCAGCCACAGATACTGTGCCTGGTGATGACTATGGTGAAGACTTCCCATGAACTGTTATCGCCAACAGCTTATCATGATGAGGCGACCAACCTGATCATAGCTGCGAACTGATTTAGATTATATGGGACCAATCCACTCAGTCTTCAACTCAGTGGACTACCATATAACCATGGCTCTCTATTCTTAAAAGAACACGTAACTATGTTACGTACCTATATGCATTTTATATAATCACTATCGATCTTTATTAGACCAAAACATAAAATTTTACAAGCTTAGAACACATCAATCCTAACACACAGTTGGGTGACTAGTTCTAGACTAAAACAACTCTAATTTAATTGGAGAAGTTACTTATTAGAAACCTAATAGCCAACTAGTACGAACCTAAACCTACTGAGTACCAATGAAAGTCCGTCAGAAGAAACTGAATCGATAAAAGTTCACTAAAACGGTAATCAACAAGACATGGTGAAACGGCTAAACAAGGACTACTCTTAAGATCCTAACTGATAAAGTATTTCCAAATTTCATAAATATAGGAAATTCCCTTGACATTATCACTAACATTCTTCTTGTACTCAATTATCGCAATTACATCTTAACGTCACTGCCATCTGGCCCATGTACTTTTTCCCACGAGTCTCAACTGGAACTGTATAACCAATTTCCAAAGCCTCTGAAGAGTTAGTATGTATGTATCCGCCAAATCCTCCGAAGAGAAAGTGCGTAGTTGCCAAAGCCTCCGAAGAGTCAGTGCGTATGTATCCGCCAAAGCCTCGGAAGAATCAGTGCGTATGTATCCGCCAAATCCTTCGAGGAGAAAGTGCGTATGTATTCGCCAACTCCTCCGAAGAGAAAGTGCGTAGCCGCCAAAGCCTCCGAAGAGTCAGTGCGTATATATCCGTCATAGCCTTCGAAGAGTCAGTGCATATGTATCTGCCAAATCCTCCGAGGAGAAAGTGCGTAGCCGCTAAAGCCTCCGAAGAGTCAGTGCATATGTATCCGCCAAAGCCTCCGAAGAGTCAGTACGTATGTATCCGCCAAATTCTCCGAAGAGAAAGTGCGTAGCTGCCAAAGCCTCTGAAGAGTCAGTGCGTATATATCCGCCAAATCCTCGGAAGAGAAAGTGCGTAGCCGCCAAAGTCTCTGAAGAGTCAGTGCGTATGTATCCACCAAATCCTCCGAAGAGAAAGTGCGTAGCCTCACTATGTCCTCTACCGGACAGTCACAACCCACCGCTAAAGTTTCCAAGAAACAGTGCATATCTTACTACGAGAGTCTCTATCGAGACATTGCATAATCTGCTAACCATAAGAATTCTAACCACCACATTCCACCTCCTGGTGCACTCTTTGAAACCATTATTCTTAAGGGTCTACATCATTACTCGAGGGATCCATTTAAAAAAAACATATATACTATAAACACCAAACAAGAACGACTCATGTAGATCGAAAAAATTTAGCAAGGAAAAAGTAATGGACAATCCTAAAACACTGACTAGGTTTCTAGTACTAAGGTCAACGAAAATCAAGGAATCCTAAACACCAACTAGGTCTCTAGTACTAATGCTCAATGGAAATCAAGGAATCCTAAACACCGGCTAAGTCTCTAATACGAAAGGTCGACGAGAATCAATGAAAAGATTAACCTTACGACCAGGTCAGATAAGCCATCAAGGATCTATATCCTACTAGCCATATACAACATACATCCACCTCTTAAACCAATCAACCATGTAAATTCAATCTCTAGTCTTTTATTAACTTGCTAAATATCAAACTCAAATAAAACTTTATCAGGAGACTCCAAATTTACTCCTAGTTTGCCTTCAACAATACACTTCTACTAAGGAATTCTAATTTTCCTCCTACAGTGATATAGGAAAAAGTAATTCTCTCACTATGATTACTCAAGGGTCACCCACCTATATGAAAAACCATTAGGTCCAACGATCATTGCCACTACTATCTGCTCAGTACAATCGTCAAAGTCCCGATTTTGGACAGTCCAACCCTAACCTGCCAAAGTCCCAAGCAGGAACAGTGCCCCACCAAATTCTCTGAAGAGAATGTGTGTATCCCGTCACCCACTTGATATGTCAGGTATCATTTGGATTTCATCCCATAATTTACTCTCAAAATAACTCCTCAAAGTTACCCCGTTAAGATGCACGACACACACAACCACGTAAAAATCTAACACCTACCAAATATCTAATTTACTTATTCCTAAATTCTCTTGCTATAGCCAGATAAAAACTCAATTCACCAATATTATTACTAAAAGGCAAAAGAAAACCTATAGGATTGATTATTACATTAAGTTCGTAAAGAAAGACAATCTCTCTTCTTGTGGCCACTCTGACCACAGATGTAGCATGCTCCCTTCAACAGGCATTGCTTTTCGAACATGGCCCTCTTGTCTGCAGTTATGACATACTAGCTGCTCCTGGCTTATTCCTCCTTCAATATCAACATGAGGTTTGGGTGAGGTCTTTTGTCACTTAATGCAGTGTTCTTCCTGATGCCCTTCTAGGAATCTCCCAGATTCCTCTATTTTGCACTCTATAGCCAATGCTCGATTAACCACCTCTTCATAAGACTGATATAAGAATGCAGAAAGTTTACCTCTGATCTCCGGCTTTAGGCCATGCTCAAAATGTCTGGCCTTTCGGGCATCAGTTGCTACTTGGTGCAGGGCATATCTAGAAAACTCTAAAAACTTGGCCTCATACTGTGCCACGGTACGAGACCCCTGGTTAAGGGTCAAGAACTCCATCTCCATCCAGTACTGTATGGTAACCGGAAAGAACTTCTTTCGAAAAGTTCTCCGAACTCTTGCCAGGTGATCACTCCTCAATCTGCAGCTCTGGTACGCTGAACTGTCTACCACCAGAAGTCTGCCTCAGCCTCGAACTGGTATGAAGCAAAAGTGACTCTAATGTCGTCGGTGATGCCCAATGCGTTAAGTATCTTCTCAGTCTGTTGGAACCATCGATCGGCCTCCAAGGGGTCTGGCTCACCCTTGAAGCTCGGTGGTCCCATTGCCTTAAAGTCCTTCAGTAATTTCCCCTGCCGCTCGCCCTCGGCCTGCTGATGAGCCTGGGCCTAGGCAAGGGTAGTTTGAGCTAGCTCGGTCTGCTGCTGAGCAGCCGTCTGCTGCTGGTTAACAGCAGCCTGCTGTTGCTGGACCATGGTGATCATCCCCTGGAGCATCTCTATCATCCTCATTGTGCCGTCAAGCTCAGAGGACGATCCCGCTCCGTTGCCGCTTCTAGTACCCGCCATATGCAAAGCAACTATCTGCGTTAGAAAACTACTCCCAGACCAAAACTTCAACTCCTACAATCTAAGTCCCTAGAATCATATCCCTATGCTCTGATACCAGCTGTCACGCCCCAGAAATTTGAATATCAATCTCTAGGGTGTGAGGGGAGAAAGAGGTGAAAAGTTGAGTTATGGTCAACATACTATACTAATTTTAGGAATCTCAAGACTTATTTCTACATGTTATCTTTTAGTATTTTTGGCACGTCAGTGCCATTACATGTTGATAGGATTTCCCGATAAGGGAACACGAAGCTACGCTCAAGCCTCCGACGGCGAGCCAAACAGCCTCGCTCGCTCTACCACTCACAAAGGCTAGTCTGGTGGTCCTATCTACAAGGTCGATCATTTAAGCCATTTATATTTTATTATATTTTAAAGTGATCTATCCTAGGCTTGGGCCTTGAGGTGAGGCCTACCCAAAAGAGCTTTACAGCTGGATCATTGCAATCACTATCTACACTAACAATACCACAAGCTAAACTAAACCGAATAATATTCTTATTCTAATGTCCATGATACAATCCAATAAATACAACAGAAGACCTACAAAGGGCTACTATAAAAGAAAACTACAACCATTAACTCTGCCACTGCCACTATACTCCGCAGTTGCCACCCGTACTCCAGCTCTGGTACCACTCTGCAAGAAAGTCTACTCATGAAAAGAGTAGTGCCCCAAACGGGGTCAGTCCAAACCACTGACTGGCAAGTAAACCCCCGCTCTAAGGGGGTGAGTGTGTGCGAGGGTGTCTTTACAAAAAAAACAAGATTTTAGACTATAAGAGTAAAGAAAACAATAATGTAGCTAATAAGAAATATTTCTGCGAGATCCGAAAATGTTTATGAACTTTCATTATACTACTGGTTTTCCAACACCCAGCAATTGTTACACTCTTTTTCTAATCATAATATGTGTATAAATTGTAAGGGGCTCCAATAGTATGTTACAATACCAATCAATTGTCATAAGTTGTAGAAGTACAATATATGATCCTTTTCAATCGTTTACCAAGTACGAATCTCATCGAGGGTGCTACTCATTAGCATTAAGAACCATGCTATATAATTCTAATTGAACAATGTCAAAACCAACATACCACCCTAGTTTACTGTTAACCAATATCAATATTACTCAGTATACGAGAATCATTTATAGAAAATCACAAACCATGGGTATGAAAAAAAACATTTAATCGAAAATAACCTCAGAGAAAGTGAATACTTGCCTTAGATTTTGTGATAAGAATTTGATATTTCTGATTGGTCAATCCGCTCCACGTCCAACGGGCCTTCATGGTCGAGGTCTGACAAGTTGCACAAAGTATGCTGCCATTAATATTTGTAATAAGAATGAAGTTAATCAAAGGGGTTTAGGGCTAGGGTTTGGATTCAACTTCCACCCGAGGTGTCCCCAGGCTTACGTGTATATGTACGGTCAGCATATATAATTATGATTTATGACCTTGTTGAGTCTAAGCTTGAGTTGGCGGTTATTACGATGCATTGCCTAGTCGAATTCCGGGGTCGATCAGTAATAGGGCAAGTATCACATTATCGTGCCCAAATAGAGCGATGGCTTCACATGCACTAATAAAGGGACACATGGTGAGTCATACGGGTTCTATTCTATGGCTACACACGATCGGCCCTTACCGGTCAATAATGGCACTGATGTGACGACGAGTATGTTATTCTAAGGGCCACTCGATAAATCCAGATAATCATAAGATTTGGTTTTCGTGGTTTAACACGATCATAATCGCTTCGGCACACACTCCGCATTTGTACATGTACTCACACACGTGCATATGCGGCCAAGCATGTCTATATGTATGCGCATGCTCCATCATTCATATCACATCATCACCACCTCCTTTCTTTATTAACCATCTGATCAACCTCAACATCCTCCCAATACATAACCTCATACATAAGTGCACATACACCATGCACCCATGCTTGACTCATGATCATAATTACCCTCTAATCCACATCACTCATATTAGCACAAACACAGGGCCACTACAATTGAAAAAAAAGTGAAGGGATGGGGTTATACCCTCTTCACCCAGCAACAACAACACATACACCCACACCCACACAAACACTGAGAGATATAGGGTCGGCATACGACTAGAAAAGAGGTTCGGTCCGG
The DNA here is from genome assembly GCA_947650365.1 of Chamaelirium japonicum. Taxonomy (NCBI): domain Eukaryota; kingdom Viridiplantae; phylum Streptophyta; class Magnoliopsida; order Liliales; family Melanthiaceae; genus Chamaelirium; species Chamaelirium japonicum. Next base: position 23,362,531 of record OX393552.1, read on the forward strand.
CGGCACTTGGCCGACAATCGATGATCGTCAGCCTTAGTCAATGACAAACATTACGCAAAAAGGGGGTGTTGTCGCGATGGGTCGCAGCAAAAAGAAAGGGAAAATGCTACTGCCTTGGTAATGTTGGAAATTAATCCATGGTAGAGGCTCACAGCGGAAACGATTTTGCGGTCGAAAGACCGTTCATGGTGCACGTTACACGATTTAAACTTTCATAGAAACTAATCTACATATGTGTGTATGTGTATGCACATGAATCAAAAACCCTAACGGCAATCTAGCGTGATGATTAACTAGCATGCATGCAAATCATAATACTCGCTAGATCTACATGTTAGATTACACATACCTTTCGTACGGATCTTTTAATCGTGGAGAATTGTCTTCTTTGTCAATGGAGACGGAAGATCGTTCGCGAAGATGCCGATGGTACGATTGGAGACGTTGCCTTCTTGTTCACCCGATCTCACACGATGCACGGAACGTCGCTCTCGGATCTCTGAGTGCCTCCGAAGAACGACCCTTCTCCTTCTTTAGAACTCCACGCGAGGAAGACAAAGTTGCAAGCGGGAAACGGGAGATGGATTCGGGAGAGAACTAGAGAAATGAGAGGGGAGGGGGGTTCGGTTTTTTGCATCCATATGGCCGGCCCCCTATAGCTCTTTATATAGGGCCGGCCTACCCCCTTGGATAAGGATCCAAGGGGATAAAGACCTCCCACAATTATCTCTCCATTATCTCCTTTTTATCTCTTCTTGTATTTATCCGTTTTCCCACTTTTTAGGGCTCGATCTTAACCGATTCTAAGCCCTATCCCTATCATATGGCCGGCCCCTATAGATGAGGGATTCTCATCCCTACAACATAGGGCCGGCCCTAGCAAGGTCTCCCACTGCTAGGGTCGGCCAACAGTGAGGTCCAACAGAGTGAGGTTTTTACCAAAACGCCCTGACGCCTCATTTTGACCATTTCTAGCGTGTGATACCTAGCGGCCATTACTTAAGTGATTTCTACTAGTTACCTACTATTAACTGAGGTCACCGAAGGGTGCCTCTAGCAAAGTCAACTAGTCAACTCGTAGCACATCCCGGTGCATCGCACCTGTGCAGCGAAGTTCACTTATGGCTAGGGATTACTACATGCAACTCTGTACTAGTCTCGGGCATAACCCTTAGTACTCGTATGTAGTTACGCATCTACCGTGCTCTAGTGCCAAGCACACACGGAGCGTATACTTCTTTCTTTCTCTTAATGCTAATGGTGTTCCGAAGAGATGGTTCAAGAACCGTACATAATGTTGATAAGGTGGAACCATCAGGGACCAGGGTTCATGGCTTCCAACGCAAGCTCGATCGACACACTACCCGAGTGTACCATCGATCCTCTGAGCTCGAGTTAACCTACGTAGCCACCCAGAGTGCGACGCAGGCTGCACTCCAATTCACCCAGACTTACTATGTTCTCTATCATACCCCTACTTTCCGCTTAGTAGTGGTAAACCCACTGTCCCTCCACTTGATGCCATGATTCACTTCGAGCGGTGGAGACTACCGTCAGACTCGAATGATCATATGACTTGGTTTCTTCCAGGTTGACCTATACATCGTACCTCTGATTACCCCGTCGAGTAATCGAACCCGGTCAATAGTCAAACTGGTGACCACCAGGCCTGGGTTTGGTACAGTGTAAGTCACACCAAGGAACGCACCTCCCTTCAGGGGTATGGATGGCCTGCATGAGTGACACGCTAATGCAACGCCAGCCGGGTAACCCAGTACACCGTGGTTTTGGATTACTATATACGGATCCTCACACATTGGTGCGCCAAAGCACCACGCAACTGGTTAGTCCATCAGACATGGTTCCTCAGGGTTTAGGACCATTTTACCCTAAGCAGAAACACGGCTTAGTGTACCAGTGTCTGCTCACTGATCTGTACACCGTGTTAGTTCCGTTCAGCCACAGACACTGTGCCTGGTGATGACCATGGTGAAGACATCCCATGAACTATCATCGCCAACAGCTTAACATGATGAGGCGACCAACCTAATCATAGCTGCGAACTGATTTAGATTATATGGGACCAATCCACTCAGTCTTCAACTTAGTGGACTACCATATAACCATGGCTCTCTGTTCTTAAAAGAACACGTAACTATGTTACGCACCAATATGCATCTCATATAATAATAACTATCAATCTTTATTAGATCAAAACATAAAGTTTTACAAGCTTAGAACACATCAATCCTAACAATCTCTCACTTGGTTTAGCGTAGCAAAACGGTTTTGACTCTCATCGCGTCCACATGTCGCTCGAATGCCTTGGTAGGTATTGCCTTTGTGAAGGATCAGCAACATTATCCGTAGATGCAATCTGTGTCACCGCTACTCGCCCTTGCTTTTAAAAATACCGAATCAAGTGGAACTTGCGCTCGATGTGCTTCCCCTTTTGGTGATGTCTTGGCTCCTTTGCTTGTCTACCGCCCCACTATTGTCGCAGTAAAGCACAATAGGTAACTGGGCCTCTGGTATACACCCCAAATCCGTAAGGAATTTGTTGAGCCATACCGCCTCTTTGGCTGCCTCACACGCTGCAACGTACTCAGCCTCTGTGGTAGAGTCTGCGATGCATTTCTGCTTCACACTCTGCCAACTAACCGCTGCTCCTCCTAACGTGCCCAAATAGAGGCTGGCGCTTGAGTGACATGTAATCCCTACAGGTTATCCAACGTCCAATGTTGGATGGGTGCGTTTTGATAAGTCAATCTGTCCACACAGTTAACCCAGGCCTGGTGGTTGTCAGTATGACTGATGATGTTCCGGATGCTAGGCATAGCATCGGAAGGTGTGTGGTGTTATAGATGACAAGTCATCAAACCCTAGTCAGATGATTGATCGGGATCTGACGGTGCTCCCCAACGCCCGAGTCGTATCATAGCACCAGTAATAAGAGGGACTGAGAATTATCAGAATATAGTAGAGAACAGGGTTACGAGGGAGTAACATAAGTTTAGGATCACTAGAGTTCAACTCGTGTCGCACTCTGGGTGGCTGCGCGGGTTAATCGGATTAGGGCTAATTAACGGAACTTTCGGTGTGTCACCGAAACAATTAATCAGGGATCCGGTTGGAGCTAGAGATCCTGAACCCTGAAGGTTCCACCCTGTCGTTGCGTATAGGAATTATTTCCCGATCTGGTTGGATACGTTGGATGCGAAGTAGCACGATGGAGCGCAAGCCCGGAGCCTAAGAACCTAATTCATATGTGTTAGGGGTCATAGGGGTATTTTGATAAATACTGAAATATGGCTCAAAACACATTAAATATGGATCTTAGAATGAGTAGAATAATTCCAGGAGCTCATAGGTGCTGACGGAACTCGATTCCGAGTAGCGCACCTCACTCAGTCTCTCTTTCAGTTTTTCACTTTTCGTGAAGGGCGTTTTCGTCCAGGTTTCACGATAAACACTTGGAAATCCTAAAAACCGCCCCCTCTCATCCCTATCTACTAGGGGCCGGCCCTAGCTTGCTTGGAGCACTAGGAGACCTACCATATAAGAGGTAAAGAGAGGGAGGGGCCGGCCCTAGCTCTCCCCCTCTCCTAATACCCAAACTCCCTCCCCTCTTTCCCTCTCTAAGGTTTCGGCCAAGGAAGAAAGAGGAAGAAGAAGGAGAAAGGAATGAGAAGGAAGAAAAGAGAAAGAGAAGGAGGAGATCTACTGGCACGCCGTCGTCTTCGCAACGAATTCCTCCGTCGGCTCGTAGTCCTTGCACTCAGAGACGGGACTTCGAGGATTCCTCAATTCACAAAGGACAAGGTGCTATCCGACAGCTTTCCTTGCGATTCAAGTGTGGTTCTTCATCATTCTGTTCTCTTCGGATCATAGATCCAAAAGGTATGATGATTCTAAACACCTAACTAGATGCATGCATGTCTTCCGTAGATCGTAGTATGCCTCTAGGGTGTCCGCACATATGCTAAGATCATATATTTGCATGTATATTGTTTTATAGAATTAATTGTAATGAAACATATACCGTATTATCTTCGGATCTATCTTTTGCTTCTGCTGCGACTCTGATAAGCAGATCCAATTCCAACAATTGGTATCAGAGTACGCTTTGGTGTGTGTTTCATGCATGAATTCATGAAAACATCATGTGAATATATGATGGCATATGTTTTCGTCGGGATTCGGCGTAGATCGTGCATATGGATTATGCTATGTATCATCTTTTTGCATGTGCCGTGATGAATAGTAATCTATTATTGCATGCTTCCGGGGGTCGAACCCCGGATTTAATTTTGCATTGATTATTATTATGCCTGTGGTTTTTTAAGGCTCTAGATGGGCAAGGGTGGAGGTTGACCACCCTCGGATCCCTGGCCACGTTTCTAGGATTGTTTCTTTTTCTTTCTAGCGAAATTGTGCACAAACGAGCACTTGCTCGGAGCGTGTTAGTTTTTCGGTCACAGGAAGAAGGAGATGATGCTACATCCATGGCTCGGGCAAGCGGTACCATGGCGTGTAAAGACCCAGCGAAAGCGTGCATATTGGCGATTATGGGGATCGTTGTCAGAGATCGTGCAGAACGAAAGAGCATGATATCTTGGCTATGCTATTCAGGTTCAGGGGTCGTACCCTGGACTTGATTCAGTTTGGATGCTATTTCTGTTGATTCTCTTTTTTTAGTGTTTAGAGAACCCCGATGATAATGTGATTATCTATCTTGCTTGTGAGTTTGTCTCGAGATCAGGCTTAGGGTTAGTACTAAGCTTATGGATTTATCGGTGTCTATATATGGTTCTAACACGTGCGAATTCGGTGGCTAACTAAAAGGAAATGTGGTAACCGCCCTCGTGGTAGTTCAGATAGCCAAGTACTATGCACCGAGAAGACGCAATATTAGATTTGTTTAGAGATAACTAATGTCTCCACAAGAAGTATGATAACCCTAGTGGGATGCCCTTTCCCCACGTGGTCCTAGCGACCAAGTTAGGTTAGGATTTCACTGTGTGATACCCGTTTCTAAATGACGTTTGATGGTAGTATAAACTCATCACGATTTGGTTATGCCACCATTAGGTTGAGGTCCGGCGGAGGTTGTCGGATGTCCCTATTTGGCCAGCATCGAAACCTGTAATGAGATAAGGTCTACTATGACATCAGGCATCAAATTGTGAATGAGGTGTCATTCTAGTAGGAATCCTTTCCACGTTGACCTTAGGCTAGTCTCCAGATCTTAGGATTATGGGCAAACTAGTGAAGTATCGGGATTCTTGGAATCTATATAATGTGATTCTTGCAAGAAAGGCGAAAGCTGAATATTCAAGGTAGGGACTATGATATTTTCCGAGGATACTAATGCTTTGCGGGAAGGTTTGTAATCCTAGTGGGAGCACGGTACACCAGGGTCTAAGTCTAGGAGGTCGTGACCTTTCTAGATATGCATAAAACCTCATAAAGAAGGGATGTGTAAGAGGTTCCCTCCAAAGGGGAGCCCCTGGCCTCCACAATCAACCGGCTAAGGGTCTGGGTGGGAGGTACGCAGTTCGATATTCCCACCGGGTGAGAGCTGTGTTTCCTTCCATGCTGGTTCGCCCAGTGGTTTCCTACGGGACATGGAGGATGCCGGTGGCAGTGGGTGATGGTTTTTTCCTGCACCGCGGAAGCCTATGAACCCCCCTGTCGACACCACCTAGATTTGTGGGAAGCATCCGAAAGCTTGTGTCGTGCCGCCGTTGCTGCGCACGTGGGTCACATAAAACTGGCCAAAAGGAGACTGGGAGGTCTTTCAGTTTATCTTGGGTAATTCTGATGAAGACTGGGTCGTAAAAACCCCGTTGGCAGAAGCGGTTGCATGCTCTCACCGAGATGTTGTCTCCAATTCAAGACCGATAGTCTCAGTGCTCGAGCCCAGGGAATTTAGATTCCTAGATGTCTCCACTTGAGGTAGTGAAGACATAGCGGCTGGAGTAAACATTATCTATTTCTAAATTCCATGAAATAGATTGTAGTAAACCCTAATTTTGCTTTGAACCATTGTTTACAGAAATTATGACCAAGCTCGACCCCCTTGCCTCCATCCTTAATGATAACAAACTTACGAGACCAAACTACGAGGACTGGAAGCGTAACCTGATGCTCGTCCTAAGGGTTGGCAAACACACAATTGCCCTAAGTACCCCTCAACCGGCCATGCCAGGACCAAGTGCAACTGAGGCTCAGTTGAAGGAATAGAAAGAAGGGGCACTGGAAGGGCGACTGCCGTGCGGCTCCCAAGAAGGCTGAGACAGGTATATCTCAAATCCACATAGTGGAATCCCTTGTAGCATCCAGTTGTTCTCCAGTTTCATGGATTGTGGATTCTAGATCCACTAACCATGCTTGCAATAATTTGCAGGGGTTCAAGGAGATAAGAAAATTGGGTGATAGGGAGATGATCCTAAGCATGGGAACTGAGGCCGTGGCAGAGGCTGAAGCAGTTGGAGATGTCGTCTTGCAGTTTCTTGATGGAAAAAGTTTATTACTTAGAGACATACTTTATGTACCGTCCTTGAGACGAAACTTAATTTCTGTTTCCTTATTGAATAATAAAGGTTTTTCAGTTTTATTTGATGCTTCTGGTGTGTTAATTAAATTGAATGGTTCCTTTGTTTATAAGGGAAAGACACAGAATGGTCTCTATGTAATTAACTCCAATCATAAGCAGGATAACATAACTGAAGCATGTGTGGTTAATTCATCTAAAAGAAAAAATCTCTCAGATAATCCAACACTCCTTTGGCATCTAAGGCTTGGACACATAGCCTCAGACAGGATTCACAGGTAGGTTAAGGTAGGACTCTTAAGTCTAGATATTTCAGAAAGCCTACCGACGTATGAGTCTTGCCTGGAAGGCAAGATGACTAAAAGATCTTTCTGAGCCAAAGGTAGCAGATCTCAAGAGGTATTAGAGTTGGTACACACTGATGTATGTGGGCCCATAAGTGTCCGTGCCATAGGAGGCTTCGAGTATTTCATCACCTTCACGGATGATCACTCGAGGTTTGGATACATATACCTAATACGGCGGAAGTCTGAATCCTTTAATAAGTTCAAGGAGTTCAGAGCTGAAGCAGAAAAGCAGACGGTAAAAGTATCAAGTCTCTTCGATCGGATCGAGGAGGCGAATACCTATCGGATAAATTTATTGGGTACCTGCATGAGCATGGGATCGTATCCCAGTTGACTGCACCAGGGACACCGCAACAAAACGGTGTATCTGAGAGGAGAAACCAAACTTTGTTAGATATGGTTCGGACTATGATAGGTTATGCCACATTGCCACCTAGTTTTTGGGGATATGCCCTAGAGACGGCAGCATATACTTTGAATTTTGTTCCATCAAAGTCAGTAACCCTAACTCCTTGGGAGATATGGTTGAAGCGAAAGCCAAGCCTACAACACTTTAGGATTTGGGGTTGTCCAACACATGTGCGAAAGGACAAACGAGATAAGATGGAGTCAAAAACTAAGGTATGTCTGTTCGTTGGGTATCCAAAAGGGACAAAGGGTGGTTTATTTTATGATCCTGAGGATAGAAAGGTTATCGTCTCGACGAACGCCATATTCCTAGAGCATGATTGTTTAATAGACCATAAGCCCACCAGTAAAGTAGTTCTTGAAGAATTGCTTGGTACTGATGGGAGTACACAGACAGAAAACATAGTGGGAGCCGATACTACTAAGATAAACGATACTGTAGAATCGACTCCTATAGAACCACCGCAGGCTCGTCGCAGTGGGAGGACCACAAGTGCTCCTGATAGATACATTGGAGAAGCCTTCATGGTAGATCCAGAGTTTTAGGAGGATGATCCTCTGAACTATGACGAAGCGATGGTATCCTTTGACCATGCAGCATGACAGGAAGCCATGGAGGCAGAACTGACATCGATGTCCCAAAACTCGGTCTGGATACTTGTAACACCACCTCACAACATTAAACCTATTGGATGTAAGTGGGTGTACAAAAGAAAAAGAGATCCGGATGGTACCGTTGAGACTTACAAAGCTAGACTAGTCGCTAAGGGTTATACCCAGCGAGAGGGGATCGACTATGACGAAACCTTTTCGCCAGTGGCTATGCTTAAGTCTATCCGGATCCTCTTGTCCATTGCAGCCCATTATAATTGGGAGATCTGGCAAATGGACGTCAAGACCGCATTCCTCAATGGGGATTTGGAAGAAGACATCTACATATCTTAGCCTCCAGGCTTTGTCGCAAAAGGTCAAGAAAGTCTGGTGTGCAAGTTGCAAAGATCCATTTATGGATTGAAGCAAGCATCCAGAAGTTGAAACATACGTTTTGATCAGGCTATCTAGTCTTATGGATTTGAACAGAACGTGGATGAACCATGTGTTTATAAAATAAGCGATAAGACTACAGTAGTTTTTCTTGTACTTTACATGGATGATATCATGCTCATTGGAAACGATGTTGGAACGTTGTCTATAGTGAAGGTGTGGTTATCCTCTCAATTTGACATGAAAGACCTGGGTGAAGCGAGTTATGTTCTGGGGATCAAGGTAACTCGAGATCGCCAGAACAAGACTCTCTCGCTGTCACAGTCAGCCTACATAGATATTATCTTGGTCAGATTCAGTATACACAACTCCAAGAAGGGACTGGTTCCATTCAGACATGGAATGAAATTATCCAAGGATCAGGGTCCTAAGACTCCTGAGGAGAGGGCAGAGATGCAAAAGATACCTTATGCTTCGGCTGTAGGAAGTCTAATGTATGTCATGCAGTGCACGAGACCAGATATATGCTATGCAATAGGCATGATGGGCAGGTATTAGTCAAATTCGGGTCCAGGGCACTGGACTGTTGTGAAAAGTATACTCAAGTATTTCCGTAGGACGAGAGATTATGAGTTAGTTTACTCTTCACAGGAACTGATGCCGATTGGGTATACGAATTCTGATTTTGCATCAGATCTGGAATCTAGAAGATCGACGTCAAGGTTTGTGTTTTCATTGGGAGGAGGAGCGTGAAGCAGGGATGCATCGCGGATTCGACGATAGAGGCTGAGTTCATTGTGGCGTGCGAAGCAGCCAAGGAGGCGGTGTGGCTCAAGAAGTTCCTCACGGACTTGGGATACGTACCGGGACCTCAAGATCCTATTGTCCTTTACTGTGATAATAGTGGAGCGGTAGCACAATCCAAGGAGCCAAGATATCACCAGAAGAGTAAGCATATTGAGCAGAAAATACTACATTATCCGGGACTTGCAGAAGCGAGGGGAGGTTGCTGTGACTCAGGTGGCGTCTACAGATAACATGGCGGACCCTTTCACAATGGCGTTACCGACCAAGGCTTTTGAGAAGCACGTGGATGCCATGGGAGTTAAGACTGTTGTTCCCCGCTAGGCCAAGTGGGAGATTGTTGTAGCTCATGTGTCCTGAGCGTGGATTTTCTGTATTAATATTAATAAAGATGCCTTTGGTTATTGCTTTAATTAGAATACTACTATGGTATATGTTAATATACATATAATAAAGGACCCTAGGGAACACAGTAGGCCACTGAGGCGCATGGTGGATCCATGCTTGGGAGACCCAGTGGACCAGTTATGTATAGACCTAGAACTAGTTCACAGCTTAGATGATACCGGTCGCTTCACCGAGAACAAGCTGTTGGCAGGTAGAGGATGTGGTGAAGTCTCCACCACGGGAATGTGGGATTTCCATTCACCTGACCAAGTATGATGATCATGTTGAACAGAAACCAAGACGGTGCACAGTTCAGTGATTCAGACACTGGTACATAAACCGTCTTACTACTATAGATAATCTATTCTTAACCCTGAGGGACCATGTACACTGGGCCAACCAGTTGTGTGGTGCTTTGATGTGCCAACGTGTGCAGACCTTCCATAGTCCAATACCACGGTACGTTGGGTTACTTTGGCTGGCGCTTGAGTGGCATGTAATCCCTACAGGTTATCCGACGTCCAGTGTTGGATGAGTGCGTTTTGATGAGTCAATCTGTCCACACAGTTAACCCAGGCCTGGTGGTTGTCAGTATGACTGACGATGTTCCGGATGCTAGGCATAGCACCGGAAGGTGTGTGGTGTTATAGATGACAAGTCATCAAACCCTAGTCAGATGATTGATCGGGATCTGACGGTGCTCCCCACCGCCCGAGTCGTATCATGGCACCAGTAATAGGAGGGACTGAGGATTATCGGAGTATAGTAGAGAAAAGGGTTACGAGAGAGTAACATAAGTTTATGATCACTAGAGTTCAACTCGCGTCACACTCTAGGTGGCTGCGCGGGTTAGTCGGATTAGGGCTGATTAACGGAACTTTCGGTGTGTCACCAGAACAATTAATCAGGGATCCGATTGGAGCTAGAGATCCTGAACCCTGAAGGTTCCACCCTGTCGTTGCGTATAGGAATTGTTTCCCGACCTGGTTGGATATGTTGGATGCGAAGTAGCGCGATGGAGCGCAAGCCCGGAGCCTAAGAACCTAATTCACATTTATTAGGGGCCGTAGGGGTATTTTGGTAAATATTAAAATATGGCTCAAAACACTTTGAATATGGATCTTAGAATGAGTAAAATAATTTCAGGAGCTCATAGGCGTTGACGGAACTCGATTCCGAGTAGCGCACCTCACTCAGTCTCTCTTTCAATTTTTCACTTTTTGTGAAGGGCTTTTTCGTCCAGGCTTCACGATAGACACTTGGAAACCCTAAAACCACCCCCTCTCATCCCTATCTACTAGGGGCCGGCCCTAGCTTGCTTGGAGCACTAGGAGACCTGCCCTATAAGAGGTAAAGAGAGGGAGGGGCCGGCCCTAGCTCTCCCCTTCTCCTAATACCTGAACTCCCTCTCTCCCTCTCTAAGGTTTCGGCCAAGGAAGAAAGAGGAAGAAGAAGGAAGAAGGAGGAAGGAAGGAGAAGGAAGAAGAGAGAAAGAGAAGGACTCCTACCGGCACGCCGTCGTCTTCGCAACGAATTCCTCCGTCGGCTTGTAGTCCTTGCACTCAGAGATGGGACTTTGAGGATTCCTCAATTCGCAAAGGACAAGGTGCTATCCAACAGCTTCCCTTACGATTCAAGTGCGGTTCTTCATCGTTCCGTTCTCTTCGGATCATAGATCCAAAAGGTATGATGATTCTAAACACCTAACTAGATGCATGCATGTCTTCCGTAGATCGTAGTATGCCTCTAGGGTGTCCGCACATATGCTAAGATCATAAATTTGCATGTAGATTGTTTTGTAGAATTAATTGTAATGAAACATACACCGTATGATCTTAGGATCTATCTTTTGCTTCCGCTGCAACTCTGATAAGCGGATCCAATTCCAATACCATTGTCGTACTCATGGACCCCAGACAGGCTGCAGGTCCCACTGTCATACAAGTGGACCCCAAGCAGGGTTGCGGGTCCCACCGTCATACTTGTGGGCCCCAAGCAGGACTGTGGGTTCCACTGTTGGGCGTTAGTTAGATTTTGCACCCACAGCGACTATTTTAAGCCATTCGTTTCAAATATGGTTCACTATAATAGTGAGTCACTTGGAGTTGGTTCCAAAATGTGACTCCCTATTATATGAAAATTTCATTTGGCTCTCTAGATTAGGGAGTAGCTCCAGGAGTTCCTTGGAGATGCTCAAAGTGGCTCTTTATTACTTAGGGAGCGGCAGCACTTCCAAAATAGTAGGGAAAGAATAGGGAGACTGCTAGAGCTTACGGCTTGACCAGGCTTGGATTCGTACCTTCACGGACTCGGAGTGGCCCGACTAGAGCCTGGCCCATTTACAGAGCCCTAGTCGCGCCCCCGCCTCAAACTCGAAAAGTATATCCTCTTCCTCTTTTGTTTCGCGGCGGGCGGATAAAGCCGGCTGTAGCTCTGGCCTCCATCTCTCTCTCACTGCAGACCACCAGCAGCGGGAAATGCTAGCAAACCCAAGCCTCCATGGCGGAGCTCCTGCTCCTCGTCCTCCGCTTCCCCACTCCCTTCGAAGCAGAAGCCTCTTCTTCGCCTCGTCGTGCTTCGTGCGTTCCAGAGCTCCTCCCTTCTCCTCTCTCAAATTCCCGAACGCGAAGCGCAGCAACCTTCGGGCTCGAGCATCGGAGTACTCCTTGGAAGACGGCACCCACTCCCAGCGGTACTCCGTCAAGATCCCCGTCGGCGACCGACATGTGAGCTACTCTCTCTCTCTCTCTCTCTCTCTCTCTCTCTCTCTCTCTCTCTCTCTCTCTCTCTCTCTAAACGCTTCAGTCTACATTTTTTCCCGATAAAAAGGTATGTTTCGATTATTAGTTTTTCTTTGTGGGGAATTTGGTGGTTGTAACTTTTAATCTGGAATTAGGTGGAGAATTTTTTTCTTCCAGCTTTTAATGCTATTGTGTTCGTTGTAGATCTTGGTTGAGACGGGTCATATTGGGAGACAAGCCAGTGCGTCGGTGACGGTAACCGATGGCGAAACTGTAAGTTTGTGGATTTGCTCTAGCATGATAATTCACTGCTCCTGATTGATGTTTTTTTGTAACAATCACTCGGCGACGATCAACTGAACCCGACAGAGGGTGTTCCCACACACACAAGGTGGTCCCCAACAAGGAGGGAGAGAGAGAGAGAGAGAGAGAGAGAGAGAGAGAGAGAGAGAGAGAGAGAGAGAGAGAGAGAGAGAGAGAGAGAGAGAGAGTTCAGTAATCCACATGCTTAGTAATACCAACCTGTGGCATCACTTTATATAGAAAATCAACTCAATCGTACTCCATCTTTAACTCAAATACCAAACAACAACCATGGTTTTAAACTTCCGTTTCGTGTCTGGTTTCGGTCCAGGCCTATACCAAAATTTTGAAATTTTGCTGAAATGGTGGAAATTTTTTTAAATTGTCAAAAAGAGTTTTTTATTATTATTTTTTTTTAAAATTAAAATTAAGTCTTTTATAGTTTTGCATACATATTTACATGAATTGTTTGAAGAAAAAACACATCAAATATATAGTAAGTTTGCATGGACCATGTTAACCAAGGTGGATTACCAGTAAACTGAAAAAAAACTTGATAATCACCACACACACACACACACACACACACACACACACACACACAGACACACACACACACACACATATATATATATATATATATATATAGAAATTTAAATTGTTTACATCATGAAGAAGACAACATCACTCATCTTCGCTCGTTCAGTTAATCTTTTATTCGCTCATCCAACTGAACTTAGCTCAACCAATCCCTGACGAACCACTGTAACCTCCGGTTGACGGACCTGGTCCGCTGCCACTGGCATCATGAACAATCTGCGTCGTCCATTGTTGTAGATGCACACCCCTAGGCGACGCCTAGGCGCCCAGAGATCCCTAAGGTGCAGTGCGCCTAATTTGAATACACTAAGCGGGTTTGTGGGTGCGCCTAGGTGCACAGGGCTAGGAGCGGGCCTAGGCGCACAAAATGGATTTGTTTTGTTTTTTTTGTTTCGGGATGAGTTATCAAGTTATGCTTGTTATTTTTATTTTAGCTTTTGACTCTTTGAGTATGGATGATCATGAACTTGGAACTCTTTTGATTTGATCTTTGTTATTTGGATTTTGAAGCTTCCTAATTTTATTGAACTTTATTCCACTTAAGTTTATTTTGATTTGATCTTTGTTATTTGATCTTTAGTTCTTATAAATTATTAATGGATAATTATCTACTAACTTAAGCTTAAGTTATAAGCTAGGCTTGTAGCCTTTTATGTTCATATGAGTTCATCTATTCATGAAATATTTGCTATGTTTCGGTTCAGCACGTGCCTCGTGCAACAGGTGGCATGTCCTCTTTGTTCATTTTGTTGTTTACTTATTTATACTATGTGTTGCATGTATTTGATTAGAATATGCTAAATTTCAAGTTAGCAAGTGTTTATATTCTCTTTGTTCCTTTTGTTGTTTACTTGTTTAGTTATTTATACTATGTATGTGTCATTATGTTGCATGCATTTGACTAGAATACGCTCAATTTCATATTAGTAAGGTGTTATATTGCTGCCTATGTACAAATATATCTACAAATATAGACTATACATATACCCGTGCAGCCGTGCCTGGAGGATGCCTATGCACATAAGGCCACGCCTAGGCGCTCTTAGGCTCCCTCCGGGCACTTAGCCTCGCCTTGACGCCTTGACAACTATGGTGCCGACATCCAACCTCCCTCAGCTCGCTATCGCTGGGTCCGTCTCGAATTTAAGACCGTCTGTCAATATTAAGTCCTCTCATCTTCTATCTCGAAATCTGGTGAGTACTCAATATCATAATGTGATTTTGAATGAACCTTGGTGGATGGAGTGAATGCCTGTATGTTTGGACTCTTAGATCCATCTCTTCTTCGGTTGGTTAGGGGTCTGAATCTGAATTCCTTCATATTCCCGCTCCTTTATAGAGTTCACATGGATACTATGATGTCAGTCGGAGCTTGCAAGCACTCTGCTACATCGGAAAAACAGTCGATAAGCTATTACTTCAGCTGTGTAACACTCCTACTTTTGATTTATTTGCCATATTATTTTTTTTTGTCCAATGGGAATCCGTGGAGCCAACCTATATCTTTTGAACCTCCTCGATCCCTATACAGGGGTGGCTGAGAGACCATTTGTAATTTAAAAAAAAAAAAGTAGAATAAGTAATTTTGATAAATCAGATGAGTATGATTATGATTTACTAATAACTTTTCTCATTTATCGACGATAAGACACTGATTTCTAACAAGTAACAATAAGAACATTCAAATATCATTTATATCACACCCAATAAGATATAAAGTCGTACATGATATATTGTCTAGTCTGTACTAAAACTAATGAAAATCACATATAATAACATAGGTTACATAGCCAGCTCCGTAACCCTCACCACCAAAAGAGTTATGAGATGGTTGAAAACTCTCCTCACTATCCTCCTAGTACTGTTGATAGTACTCGGAATTCTACGCCGCCCTTTACTCCGTGCCCACCCTAATCAGACAGAACTATTCCCTTGTCATCATGTTATACTCCTCGATGTACCAGTGATATACATTATCCGGCATATCTCAAAGCACCCCTACTTTCAGGTATAACTATCGAAATCCACTATTATTGAAACAAGCTCCGCGGTTGTGATAAGCTCCATGATTGGGTACCTGACACCGTACATTTTGTAACCATATGTATTGCTGCTGGGATACAGACATGGATATCTATAAGACAGACGATCCACCATAACTATATGGATGTGGATAATCAGACTGTGATGATCCAGAATATCCATATCCAGCCATACTGCTCGATCGTCCATCAATGATCATACCATCAAATGCCTAGGATAAACTATCCCTTGCATAACTCGGTCGTGCATCGCTCAAATCATATGGAACATCCACTGAGCCTGCCCTCTTACGACGATGTTGAGAGGATCTACCACTGCGTCGTGCAACCTATGATGCATTAATGCCTCGTGGTCATCTTGTGTGAGTGTGTGACATGGTCCCATTGGTTGGCTGTGAAAGCCATATGAGACTGAGGATGCGGTGAATACCCTAGTATACCACTGCCGCTACCACGACCTCCCTCAGGGCCTCAGCATCATCATTTGAGCTGCTTCAGCGGACCACGCTGTTACCTTCAATGCTCTGATCGTTGAAGAGTATTTGTGACTGAAATGACCCCTCCCCTAAAGACATGAAGCGGGTCACATCACTTATCTCGGAAGCATTTCTTGTGTTAGGCATACCTCCTGGCTCATCCAGAATTGATTGACCGACATCTCTGATCCAATCAAACAGCGGGTTCTCATCATGTTCCTCGGTGAAGATATTAGTCAGATCGATGTCACCATGCCCTCTCTGTCCGCCCCCCTCATTCAAATGCATCATTCTTAGCCGCATGCTGTAGTAGACAATGACCAGCTTCTCCAAGTTCTGGTGTGCGAGACGGTTACACTACTTGGAGTGCAAAGGTCTCCAGTTCCTCTCACAACTGGAGAACGATGCTGTCTGTGACAGCAATTTGATTACCTTCTGTAGCTTTGGCGCATGCCGCGCATCGCTGCCATATAGAAGCCACTGCTTACCTGGGGACGTGCTCTGCCTAGCCGCTACAGCTGCGGCATGACTAAATAAACCAATTGCATCCCTAAACCACTTGATCTGTTTTGAAATAGATGACTTATTATACGACCCTAAAACCAACAACAATATAAGTATTTTAATGTATCAAATCCAGTTTGATACTCACCTCTTCGAATATACCGGTCTGCATACTCTACGATGGCACCGTTTGATGGGAAACAATGAGATTATGAAGCTCCAACTTATTTTTATAGTGATATTTGGGGTTAAGATAGTAAGCTTTAGTAAACCATTTATCCATTAGTGCATAATGAAGGTAAACAACAACAAATGGGTGAAATAAGAAAAATATCTTACCAACTAAGGGTAGGTGGTGCGACATCATCTTCTCCCATCTCTTCTCCACTCTCTTGAAGATATTTTTGTACGATTTAGGACATGCTATTCTAATGGACGCCTTCATCATCCTAAGGGTTTCATAAAGATAGCCTATAGTGGGCTTCATGTCACCTCTGTTACCAAAAACTCTGATTTTTTTAATAAGTCTCGATTAAAACACGACTTATTTATTAAACGTTCTGTACACGACTCTTTCCCGATTTTTTGAAAAGTCAATTTTCACGTTTTAATCCCGATTAATGCGTTTTATTCCCGATTTATTGCGTTTTAATCCCGTCATGTATTGCTCAAAAAACCTATTGTAAGATCTATATATAATATGTTCTAAAATTCTACTGTTTGTTTTCCAACTCTTTCCCAATCATTTCGACTTTTTTCCGACTTCTCCCCTAGCCGACTTTTCCCCGACTTCCGACTTGGTAACTATGCTTGTCACCATCAACCGTGCAGAGAACCTTCACAACGGGCTCCATTGTGTTCACTGCTTTTTTGCACTCCTCCCAGAATCATGGTCATTTAATTATAACCTCTGCAATTTTCCCAGCTATGGTCTCTCTCGGCATGACGAAACCATTTCTCACTTGAGAACAATGGCCTCAACCCCAGTTTATTAGTTATCAGACTCTGGAGAGCAATGTAGTTTGAGCCAAATATGGTTAGTCCAGGACGTACTAGATCACCTTCATAGAGCTCCCTCATCATATTCAAGATATGCTCATGATTGTATATGAAGGTGGTGACTGCTCTCGCCCTTGCAACCACGTTCATGATCGATTTGGACTTGCCGATATCCTTGAGTATCAGATCAATGCAGTGTGCGATGCATGGTGTCCAGATGATCCTGTACTTCTTGATCACCATGAGGTGCTTCCCAGCCTTCTTGTAGTTGGAGCCGTTGTTCGTGATAACCTGAACGACATTCTTGTGCCCCACTTCTTCTATAACATTCACCAGCTCCTTGTAGATGAACTTGGAGTCCTTCACATTAAAAGGATGTCATTGCCCTTCTAATTAGCCTATTCTTCTTCAATGCCTGAAAAGAAGGCCAAATATCGACATGTAACTTTTAAAGATGTGATTCAAAATTGAAAGCACATTCGACGACTAAAAGAAATGGCTTTGCGGTATCAATCGATCGACACCTTCATACTGTTTGCGGTATATCATCACTGGATCAGTTCCCTAGCGCAGTCACACTATTCTCGCAATAGCTTGGTTTGTTGTGCACATTCATTTTCCCATACGCAGTACCCTAGCGCGCAACTGCTTAGCTTAAGCTAGATAACAAGCTGTGAGCTGCTAACTCTTCCGTACTTAATAGATGTTATTACTTCATCTCTAGGAAAACTCTAGACGGATTTTCATAGATGGGACTGTAGCTCTCTTCTTTCTCCTGTAGGTAGTGTTTTCAGAGGCGGGGGCGTAAGGTGGGGCGTTTTGCCTGATGTGGGGCAGGCCGTAAGCCCCACGAATTTTTTATTTTCTAATTTAAAAAATATATAGAAATAAAAAATATTATATAAATAGTGAAAATAGATTAAAAACAAACAAAATAAAAAATATTATGAACAAACAAAGCATTTAAGCCTACAAAATTGGTTGATAAATCACAAATGTATACAAACGATAATAAAAATGAACTTATCATTGTCTTTCAATATCATTTAAGATCTAATTCTAAATTTCTAACCAAAATTCAAAATATCTATGTTTATATTTCGTAGATTCTATCATTCTATACATGATATATAACCAATTTAAAACAACTTTAGTTCCCAAAAATGTCATAATCGCCATCCAAGAGAGTAAGACGCATATAAAAGATCATACGGTAGCAATCAAATCATTTATTTTCAACTATGCAGACAAACTTCAGTGGGGCGTAAGCTCAGGCCATTGGGGCGTAAAAGGCGTGCCCGGGCGTTCGGGGCGTACGCCCCAGTGGTTCGGGCGTAAGCCTCACAGGAAAAAAGCCCCAAATTGAGCCAACCCGGGTGTTTTAGGACCGCTCCGCCCCGGGGCGAGCCCCGGGCGTACCCCGGGGCGAGTTTTTTAAAACACTGCCTGTAGGTTTGAAGATAGGCTAGATTAGCACAAATTCTATTGATTAAGCTAGTTGTTCCTGTAATTGAGTAATCGAATTTGGTAGCTAGTCGACGAGTGTAGTATATGAAACTCTTTTCTTTTTAGGTAAGTACTAATGAGTGGTAGTTCCTTCTCACTTTTCTTATATATATGCTTATAGCTTTTCTTGTCCATTTGCAACTTCTAACTCGAATTTCTTTCCATTCAATGAATTGAAGGGGGAACCAAATACATGCATGAAGAAGCAATCTGTTGAAAAACTTATTGCTTCGACTTCATTCATACATTTGTCAGCTCAGTTAGTGAAGGCAACATGTGAAATGCTGTCTCCACTTCTTTTGAAACGGAGGAGACTCGGTCTTCAATTGGTTGCCTGTAATCCAGCCTAGCCGAGTCAATTCTGTAATCTAGCCTAACTTCGGCGATTAAGAGAAGCTTCTAATTCAATCATGGTTCACGAATAATCTAATGGATCTTGCTCACATTGCTTATGTGGTGGTTTAAGACATCTGGCTTCATCACAGCCAGGAAACACCTATAACGAAGGAGATGAAACTTGAAAGGAGGAAAAACTCCGACCTTGTCAAATGTGATGATGTACTTGGTCGTTCAAGTCAGACTTCTACTTCGATACGTACAACGAGAAGGAGTTTAGTTTACTATGGTTCATGCAGTGAGAAATCCGTGGAACTAATCATGCCTTTATGCGTGCGTCCAAATATATAGGTCGACTGCTGAGTAGCTGAGCCCACTCTAGCTCAGTCGCATCACTCGGGGTCGGTGCGAGCCAGCCGAGGAGCAACCTATTACAGCGAGCGACTGGAGCAGTAGGGAGCCAAGGAGCAAGGTGATAGAAAGTTTGGAATTTCGAACGAAATTTCAAACCATATTAGCAGAGCCATTCACACAACATTTGCATGAATTGTATAAAGAGATTTCTAAATGAATCCAAACTAGAAATGATAAGTTGAACACTCTAGCCGATGCAAGAAGACGTTATCAAGAGTTAAATGCAGGAGGCTACGTTATGATTAGGGTCCAACTTGAGCGGTTTCTTTCGGGAACCGTAAATAAATTTCATGCGCGAAGCGCCGACCCTTTCAAAATTATAGAAAGAATTGGATCGAACACGTATATCTTTGACCTCACCATTGACTACATGATCAGTTCGACTTTTAATATTGAGGACTTAGTTGCTTTCAAAGGTCCGATAGTGATCTCAGATGACCCCTTTCTAGAGCCTACCCCTGATACTGATAGCCCACCTACATATTAGCCTATCCCTGCTTTACCTCCACTGCTTGTTGCACTGGCCCAGAAGGATAAGATTGACAATATTTTGAATGAGCAGATCGTGGCTATCAGGGACAACGACTACCAGAGGTACTTGGTATAGTGGAGAGGACGCCCAGATTTCACGATGCATGGATCACCAGGGAGGAGTTGCAACGGCTTAACCTGGCCCTGCTGGAGTATTACCAAAGTCGAGCTGATGTGCTCTCGACGGAGTCGAGCTTTTCCCACCCTGGGAGAGTTGGTGGGGGCACCAGTCCATCGCCCATCATGCACGACTACACTTGCTATCGCAGGAGGACGGCCCAATTACAACCTCTTTGGTTGGCGGCTTGAGGGCCTGATCCATGTGCTCCTCGCATGCGAAGGCTCAAGAGATTACTTATTTATTTATTGTATTTTCTTTTCTATTTTCGAAAGTATTAGGGATGAATTTTTAATTGCATCTATTAGCTTGTTATGGTATGAAACTATTGTGTTTATCTTTTGAGATTTGATCCCTATCCATGAGGGGAGCATTTATAAACCCCATGGCTTGAATAATGAATTGATGATTGAAATTTTCAGCAGAGTTTTTTTTTGTGATTGCTTTCCTGTGAGAGGTAGGAAGAACGAGAGGCTCGCTGGTGAGAGGTCGGAGTAGATCGTTGACGAGAGGTCATGCACTAGTTCACCCCATTTATTGTTCATCATTAGCCATCTCACCGAGTACAAAGAGAAATAGAAAAAAAAGAGAAAAAAAGAGAAAGAAGAACAAAGAGGAAGATTAGAGAATCAACAGCCCTGGCCGCACTTACCAGCTGCCCGACGGCTGTCACCCTCACCGGCCAAGCTCCCTTCCAGCCCGACAGTCATGGTCCGGCCTTCCCACGCCTCGTCAGTCACCGCCCGCATATATCTTGCCTCGTTTGCGACTCCAATCGACCAACCCGCTAGTCGTGCTCGCATCTCTGGCCACCATGGCCCTTGGCCACCACGATCGGGCCACTCCGACCGCCTGCAGGCTTCACTTCGTATCGCTATCGTTGGATCTTCCCTCTGTCTACATGATAGAACTCCGTTGCAAAGAAGAAAGGGGCACGAGATTAAAATACCGTGTGATCTGTCATCGGGTGGCATCCACTTGACGACCTAGCACCCTCTATTCTTTTGTGCTCAAGAACAGCGGTCGCAGGTTTTCTTTGTTGTCTGCTAGGCTAGACCCAACAGACCCAATTGATTGTTGGTCCCGCCTTTTGGTAACTTGTTGCGTCGACCTAGCTAGCCATGCCCAGATCTTCTCCCATCTGGTCCTTTGTTTGGGCCCCTCATCTTGTGGAAGCACGCTGCACGCCGCATCATTTAAGTATTGTTCACTCAATCCATTTGGCGCCGAATTGCAACCGCAATACCTGCAACCCACCACAGGTTGGTTAGTGCGTTCTATACAAGAGAAAATCCTATTTAAATTAGCAATTTTATTTCACCTTTCTATGAACTCTGTCGGTTTCAATTAGGACTCTAGACCCTGGATCCCTACCACATCTGAAAACCCCTCCCTTGTTAAAAACCATTGAGCCATAAAGCTTTTATTTGAAAATCCTTTGGAGTAGTTATGGCTGTCATTAACTGTTCAAAAATTTTCCTAGTGTGTGGGATCTCCTGATTCCCGCTCGATTTAGTCTTTTATTATTTTGAATTGTTAGGAGCTAGTGTGAGCTCTTCTCAGACCTTTATCATAACTAGTTGCTAGAAGCTAGTGTGAGCTCTTCTCAGACCTTTATCATAACTAGTCTGCTAGTTGACACTACTTGAATTAACAACATCTTGACTGTTAGATCTTTATAATTAAAATTGTAAACTTGAACATCGGTTAGTGATCTCTTGCATCATTATTTCGCTTGCACTTATATTCCATGCATCATTTATTCTTGGCGAATGTATGTTCCCACAACACTAATGCAAACTACAACCTAATGCTGACTACCTGAGATACCGAGGTTTGGTCGTCCCATTAGATCTCACTCGTTGATAAGTCACGTTACTCAACACCAAGAACTTGGGTTCAACATTCCTTTAAAATTGGAAGATTCTTTCCCTTAGTAGTTGTGAGAATTTTGAATCATAATTGATAATGTTTGATATTCATTCTCACCAGTGTTCCGTGTTCAACGTCCTAGTACATGAATACACCCTAAGTACCTCAGCCAGATGGACGAGGCAAACACCCCTCTAAAAGATAGACCAAGTGTGTTGCATACTTGCATCTTATCAGAAGAAGTGCAGTGCTTCACAAAGGACCATGAACTATGCTTTCAAGTTAGAAGGAATTGGTGATGTAGTCTCCCTTGCACGAAGAACACTCGTATTGACTCGTTCTCTGAACCATGTCACCTACGATGTAACCTGTCAACCTGTGGATCCTTGACTCATCTCATGAGTCTACCCAATATATGGTAATGAATCTCTATTGAATTTTCAACCAAATTGGCCTTTTAGGGACCATCCCTAACAATGACTGCAGTTTAGATTTTGAAGATCCCACTTCACTAGCAAAGCATATAGAAATTTGTCGTGGCTTTGTATGACACTTCCATCCTTATGGCTTCCATACATTTCCCATACTGAGCAACTCGACACATTCCACCATGGGCTTTCTGCATCTTTCAGGCAATCTATCGGTTGTTGTTCTGCCATGAGTTCGAGGTAGAGTGTGAGAGATATCCATAAATACTGTACATGAGTTACTTTACCTAATGTTCATGCGAATATACGTTCCTATCGTTAGTATATATTATGGTCATATGCCACCCTTAGGGATGTTGTTCAAATTTGCACTTGCAACACGTCCATGGTCGCTCCACAATTTTTAGTTTGTTTTGTCTCTAGCTGTTTAGCTGGATCAGCAGAAGTATTGACTCCTCTCTTGGAGGTTCAGGGATTCAAACCTCCATTGTAGGTTAGAGTTCTTAACCAAAAAAAAGATCCAGCTTATTTCACCAAGGTTCCTTTTTTTAAAGTACTGTTGACATGTCCTTGGTAGTAATTTTATTCAATAAGAATGCTTTCTTGCTCAATTGTTTGGTTACGGATGTAGTTGAAGCAATTTCTTCAGCTTGCTAAAGATGAATATTTGAATCACAAATGTGCAATTACATAGAGAGGATTAGAATATACTTGTAGCAAGGGTTTAAACACTTTTAATGAATATATATTCTACTAAGGATTGAAAGGCTTGTAATTTTCCTATTTTAGTGTTAAAATGTAATATAATTTCTCATTTCTTTGTTTTTAACAGTACTTTAAAGCAGTTCCTTTAGAGACTGAGATGTCTAAAATCTTGCTGTTGGAGGTTGCGTCCAATTAATGCAACACATTCCATCCACACGTAACATCCTCCTTTTATTTGCTTCTTGTAGATTGTCTATACTTCAGTTTGTTTGGCTGATGTCCCAAGTGACCCTTCTGATTTCTTCCCTCTGTCAGTAAATTATCAAGAACGCCTTTCAGCTGGAGGCCGGACCAGGTATAATTGTATATAATTTATCATTTGTTTCTGATGTGCCATGAAATCATATGATAAATACTTTCTCATGTTGCTTATGCTTTGGTATGATTTCAGTGGCGGTTTTTTCAAACGGGAAGGGAGGCTAAAAGATCATGAGGTGCAAAACACTACCTTAAGAAAGCCATTTGTTAAGCAATTTCATGTCATGTTGTAGATATTCTAGTGGCACAATTATTTTTTATGAGTAGATTTTTTAAAAACACTGAAAATTCTCTTGACCCGCAGCCAATATCCACCAGCACGACCACTACGAGCCCCACCCAAACAGAAAAGATAAAAAGAAAGGAAGAAGAGAGGCAAAAAAAAAAACTACCCCAGGAAAAAGGAAAATGTATAAAAGAGATGAATGCGAAGCAAACTTGAATATTGTAAAGAGATGTGTGGGAAGTGATAGAAATATGCAAACCGAGAAAGGCTTTTCCCATTTTCCCAACTCCCAAGTGTTCACCATGTGCTTCCTGTGTTCTAGAAAAATTAACCCCTTACTGACTCATTTTCCTAGTAATTTCAAGGTGTTCTCAATCTGTTTCTGATTCAGTGTAGCTGAAAGTCAAAATCATTCTCAGATGAAACTTGGTTGGGTGTCGATTGCGTGGTCCAAAGTAACTTCTGTACATAAGTGATGAATTTCTCTTGAGGAAGCAGTACACTTTCTAGACTCAAGACACCTACTATTTTTATCTTATAAGTTTCCCTTGAAAGGAAGCATTAAAATAAATAGCTTCTTGACTCGAGAATCATTTTTAACTTTTTATTGTTCTTAATTACTACTATCATTGCTGAATCTGTTTAGGTCAGTCCTATTGGCATATATAATACTATTTTGTTGCTGGATACATCCTTGGGGCTTCTATTGAGCTTGTTGATCTTCCCACCCACCTGCTCATGTTTACTACAGAACCATTAGAATTGGTTTCATTCTCAATTACCAATCAATCCCAGTTATGGATTTTATCTAGATCATGTTTTCTCTCATTTGTTCTACAATCCCATTTCTTTCTTATTGTGACTTAAGTGGAAATAGTTATGAAGTTAGCCATTATAATTTATACTGTAGCATTTAACCCTGCATTTTCTGCATGATGGTAGAACACCTCCATCCTTTACAACTTGGATTTTGGTCATCACCTCCCTTCTATGAAAAACATGGATATATGGATTTAGTGAAACAATTTCAGAATTATAGACTACTTTGGCGTATTTAAAAATATGTAAATATTGCTTAAAAACTGCAAAGGTACATTAAAAAATTAAAAAAAAGAAAACAAAAGTAGAACATATCAAAATGATATCATCATCTTCCTATTTTTATGGATTTATTGTTGATACCACAGAATGGTGCCGTTGTGTTGATTCTTTTGAAAATGCATAAAAATTGAATCAATGTATATACAACTCTATTTGTTCCTTTTGGGAGCTAAAATATCTTCTTAATAAGTCCCTCTTAAAGATTGGGATTTTGCAACGATGTAATAACATGATAATAACAACAAATATGTTGAGTAGGAGATGGTTTCTAATTTATGGTTCTCGGGGTATGCAAAGTAGTTGAAATTTAATCCATGCATTCATGACTGGTCTACGATGATCAACAATGTGGATTCCCAATATTTATGTGACACCATGCATTTCAAAGCTACTGTTAGAACTGTATTAGTTATGGGATAATCTGTACATTTGACATATATGTTTACATACATACAAGAAAAATTCTTTTTCTCTCTCTTTATATATATATATATATATATATATATATATATATATATATATATATGGGAAAAGGGAGCCTAGGCTTGAGGTGCAGCGTCGTTGCTGCACCGCTGCACCTCAGGCATTGTTTGCCATACTAGAAGTTTTAGAATTTGGTGCTTTTTGGTGGATGTGTTCTCTAGGGTAAGGTGATCATCCTCACAAAAAATCAGTAAATTCTAAAACTTCTAGGGTCATCAAATGTTCGAAACATATTCGACCGTTCACTGAAACTGTTAATTTTGCCGAGCTCATTTGATGACCCTAGATGTTCTAGAATTCGCTGATTTTTGGTGACGATGATCACCTTACCCTAGACAACACACCCATCAATATCATCATCAGATTCTAAAACTTCTAGGGAGGGTAAACAAGCAAGAGGTGCAGCAACGATGCTACACCTCAGGTGCAGGCTCCCTGCCCTCATATATATATATATATATATATATATATATATATATATATATATATATATATACATATATATAAGAGTTGCTCAAAAAAAAAAAAATCTTGGGGTGGGGAGGATCGGGGGTTAGTTGGGTTTTTTTTTTTTGCAAAAATATATATAATTTTTAAACTTCATTAACCTTTTCTCTAGTGTCATAATTGGCTTACATTTGGTCCGCATGTAGTTCAGCCAATAGCCTAAATCTACACTTCAACTTTATACCATAATTTTTGTTTGGATCTCTGTTGCGCCTTATAATGTTCAATAACATCTACATGTGTCATATGAACTGGATGTTTGTTACATGAATCATGTCTGAACTAATTACTTTAATAGAACACTTGATCTTATTAGTTATCTTGTATGAGAAGCATGCGTCGAGTGTTATTGATGAATTTTGTACATTGTTTCGTGCAGGTTCTCATTTGTAGATTGATAGATAGGCCCTTGCGCCCAACTATGCCAAAGGGTTTCTACCATGAAACACAAGTATTATCATGGGTAAACTTTGTGTTATGTCTTCTTTTGTCTCTTACAATACTATTGAATCTAAGTGCATAAATGACTTTGGTTTATATGTCTCTAATGTTCTTAAAACGATCACAATATGTACTAGTAACCTTTTTTGGTTGCACCTCAATTTTTTTTCTCATCCACTGTGAAGTAAAGAAAATTTATAACCTTTTGTAATGTATACTATTACTAAAAACCAATACCTCCCCGTAACCATAATTAGCAACCCTTGTCCCAACAATTTGTGGTCCACTTTATGAATCCTTCTTCTACACCCATTTCTATTGAGGGTTCCCTTGATTTCATTGCACGCTTTTTCATATCTTCTTCCACAACACCATCCATGTCACCTGTACGTCTTCCCCTCCTTTTACTTGCCCCATCATCCCAAAAACCGAGTCCCTCCTAGTTCCAGACACGATGGCTCTACACTCAGTTTAGGCACGTGCTACCCATGCTATTGTTGATCCGATTAAATGCATGGATGGCTGAGACACGGTGGAGATAGGAGGAATATACATGAGGATGCGACCACTTGCTAATCAAATTTTCCTGTATGCTTTAGGGCACTACCAATATGTCTGTAGCTGGGTACAGACTATGCAGTATTAGGTAATCAGTTTATTTATTTAGTAGGGGTTTGTAATTCAACAAGGAAATCCACTAGTTGCAAAGTATGTTATTACTGAGATAGCTTGGTCAGATGAAAATCGGTACTTGTGTAATCAAAATTTGGAATGGAAGTTTCGGTAAGTATGACTATATTTCTTGTATAAAATAAGCAAACGGAGAATTTGTATCGATAATTCGATCAAGTCTTAGTTATCCTAATGTGCCATATTGGACTAGCCGTAGGCTAGACAGTTGCCCTAGGCCCGGTCCTGGCTATGGGCATGGAGGGAATTATCCTATAGTGATGTTATGAGTACAGAGGGACAATGTAAAATGGATTGGAATTTGGAAACTCAAGGAATTGTGTAAACATGCATGAAGTGGATATTTTCTCATATGATGGTTTGTTTAGTGCACTTGCTTATGAAATTGTTTAGGAAGCAAGTAAGTCGATGTAGCACTGCACTAACCTCCCGACTACCCTTCTCACTTGAGTTTTGTGATGACTTATCTGCTCTTGACTTCATCTTTGTCGTGCCTCCATCGCCCTTTCTTCAACACTTCTGCGTCCTTGAGCATTGTTTGTGCATCAGCATACTTGCTGTTGGCACTTCAACAATAAACTCCTCGTGGCCTGTTGCACTACCTAGCAAGTGACCCCCTTCACATCAATGGATGAGTTTGAATTTGCAGAACTCTTGGTGGATCCTCCACCTTGAGTTTATATATATATATATATATATATATATATATATATAGAGAGAGAGAGAGAGAGAGAGAGAGAGAGAGAGAGAGAGAGAGAGAGAGGTTTCTATGACACTGTCGTAGGGACTACCCTACGACGTATGGTGAATTCGTAACACTAAAGTTTTAGAATGTGCCACTTTTTTATGAGGATAATCATCTTACCTTAGAGTTAATATCCACAAAAAATCTACACATTCTAAAACTTCAAGGAGCATAAAATATGCTTTTCAAATCAAGAATTGTAATTAACGGTTCAAATTAATGGACGATAAATCTTCTAGCATTTGCTGCCCTTAGAAGTTTGAGAATGTGCTAATTTTTTGTGGATATTCCAAGGTAAGATTATCCTTATAAAAAATCAGCACATTCTAAATGCCATGTGTCGCAAAATCACTATATGTCATAGGGTAGTAGTCGTACTTACGACAGTGTCATAAGAACCCATTTTCCACACACACACACACACAATATATATATATATATATATATATATATATATATATATATATATATATATATATATATATATATATATATATATATATATATATATGCCACCCATTGGATGCCACTAGGAGTCTTAGAATGTGTTGATTTTTTGTGAGTATAAGCATCTTATCTTAGATAGAACACCCACAAAAAATCAGCAAATTCTAAAACTTTTAGTGGCATCAAATGTAATATTTCAGATTAACGGTGACAACGAACGCTCGATAAAACTTCTAACATTTGATGCCCCTAGGAGTTTTAGAATGTGCTGATTTTTTGTGGATGTTCTATCCAAGATAAGATACTTATGCTCACAAAAAATCAGCACATTCTAAGACTCTTAAGGGCATCAAATGGGTGGCTGCCCATTTTTTCGAAATAGGCTGGCAGCTCATTTCCCGTTTACTCTCTCTCTCTCATATATATATATATATATATATATATATATATATATATATATATAGAGAGAGAGAGAGAGAGAGAGAGAGAGAGAGAGAGAGAGAGAGAGAGAGAGAGGTATATAGAGGTGCATGACTTTGTATGCCCATGCAACGAAGGCCTCAATATATGCTCCTCTATTAACATATATAGAGGTTTACGAATTTGCTAATTTTTTGTGGATGTACTATCTATGTTAAGGTGGCTGTCCTTAAAAAAAATCAACTAGTTCTGAAACCTCGAAGCTTATCAAATAAGATCGTCAAATTAACAGTTGAAATGGACCGACGATACGACTTGTATCATTTTGATACACCTAGAGGTTTCAGAATTTGCTGCTTTTGGTGAGGGTGATCATATTGCTATAGATTTCTACCAAAAAATCAACAAATTCTGAAACATCTAGGTTCATCAAAATGTTAGTAACTTTATCAGCCGTCCATTTCAACCGTTAATTTGAAGAGTTTATTTGCAATGCTTAGAGGTTTCAGAACTTGCTGAATTTTTGTGAGGACGATCACCTTAATATAGATAGCACATCCACAAAAAATTAGCAAATTCGGAAACCTCTATGCATATTAATAGAGGAGCATACATTGAGGCATTCTTTGTATGGGCATACATAGTCATGCCCCACTCGCTCTCTCTCTCTCTCTCTCTATATATATATATATATATATATATATATATATATATATATATATATATATATATATATATATATATATATATATATATATATATATATATATATATATATATATATATATATGCTATTCAAATTAACGGTTAAAATGAATGGTCGATAAATCTTCTAACATTTGATTCCCCTAGAGGTTATAGAATTTGATGATTTTTGTTGAGGATGATCAACTTGCCATAGATAGCATCCCCATCAAGTTTCATCAAATTTTGAAACCTTTAGGGTAGGTAAAAGGTGGTGTGTAATTCTATAAGAGTATATATATATATATATATATATATATATATATATATATATATATATATATATATATATATATATATATATATATATATATACAGAATCCCTCGTGTGCGATTCGTTGGTGCGACTCAGTCTCTACGACCCAGACCAGAAACATATGCACTGGAAGTGCTGCAACCCTCCCTTCACGGAGCACAACATATGATGTTTGCTGTGTTCCGTGTAGAGTAACATATGCACTGGAAGCAGTGCAACATATGCAATAGAGCGCCGCAACGTATTGTGTTAGAGGGCAAACATATGTATAGGTGTGATGCATGCACCGAACAAATAATGCATCACAGCCATACAAATTAAATTGGATGGCGCACAGTGCTCAGATCGCACTAATGGGTCACACCAACCGGATCGCACTAGAGGGGCCCTATATATATATATATATATATATATATATATATATATATATATATATATATATATATATATATATATATATATAAAGCACGGATACTCCAAGTTATATGAAGTACCCGTACCGGATATGTATCGGATACGGATACGGCCTGGATACGTGTCTGATACGTTTCGGACGTATCCATGATTTAAAAACCCCAAAATCGGTAGGGATACGACCAGGATACGGGAGGGATACGGCGGGATACGGAAGGCGCGGGTTTAATGTTGAGTCGGGTTGAAATTCGATTTTTTTTAAAAACCCGGTAGGCCGGTGCGGGTTTAATGTTATCAGGTTTGGGTTTGGGTTTGGTTTTAAACCCAAATCCAAACCCAAATTTAAAACCCCACCCCACCCCACCCCCACCCCCATTTCTTCTGTAGCGAGCAAGAGGAGAGGGAGAGGCGAGGCGAAATCTAGCCCTAGCCGTCGCCTGCGCTCGCCGTCCGCAGCCTGTTGGCCGTCTGCCGTCGTCCGCAGCCCATCGTCCACAGCCGTCTGCAGCCAATCGGCCGTCCGCTTGTTGTCCACAGCCCGTCGGCCATCGTCCATCTACAGCCCGTCCGCCGTCACCCCATTTGCATCCCCACTCTCTCCCATACAGCCCCATCTCTCTCTCTCTCTCTCTCCATCCATCCCTCTCTATCTCTCTCCCTCACAGCCCCATCGCTTTATCTCTCTCTCTCTCTCTCTTTCCCTCGCAGCCTGCTCGATTGTAGCCCCTTGCCCGTCAGTCGTCACCCCATTTGCAGCCCCCCTCTCTCCCTCTATCTCTCTCCCTCGCTGCCCGCCCGATTGCAGCCCCTTGCCCGTCAGTCGTCACCCCATTTGCAGCCCCCCCTCTCTCTCCATCTCTCTCCCTCACAGCCCCATCTCTCTCTCTCCATCTATCTCTCTCCCTCACAGCCCCATCTCTCCCTCTCTATTTTTCCCTCATAGCCCCATCTCTCTCTCTCTCTTTCTCTCTCTCCCTCACAACCCCTCGAACCCGTCGCCAGGATCTGCAGGTATGCAATAACCTTGATCAAAAAACAATGATAAAATATTATGAGCCAATTATGAAAATTTCATTAAATTTTTTTCTCTAACCCATAATTACAGGAATCAATTTATATTGAATATGCAATAATCCGTGCTTCTTCTATATTGAATATGTTATTATAATGCATGGTGTATGGCGTATGCTTATTTTGTTTTTTATCGTTTTGGATTATCTATTTCAGACTATTTGTAATGAATCTAATGATGAAGTCACATGATTAGTTAATGCTTACCTTATCAGATAATAAATTAAAATTTTATTATTTTATTTAATATTTATATTTTAAAAATAATAATTTATTGCTGTATCCTTAGCCGTACCCGTGTCCTACTTTTTTGAGATTTGACGTATCGCCGTACCCGTATCGTATTGTACCCGTATCCCGTATCCGTGCTTCTTATATATATATATATATATATATATATATATATATATATATATATATATATATATATATATATATATATAAAGAAACAAGTTGCTACCTTCGGAAGCAGCGTTTTTTGCTGTTTTGACAGGTCGCCGGTGGTTATCAAAGCCATGAACGACGACAAAGGTCATCCGAACTCACAATTGGGAGGTGCTAAAAGTCATCGGAGGTGGTCACCGGTTGCAAATGTTGTCCGAGGTCACCGTATGAGGTGAGGTGATGAATGAACAACTCACAATAGAAGTAGTCACCGGAATCCTCTATCAGTGGACGCCGACAGTTGGTGTCAGCTGAGATCACCGGTGGAGGTGATCGGAGATTGTTGATGTTGATTCTGGCCGGAGATCACATGTGGCGCGGCCGTTGTGGGTTGTCAAAGTAGCAAAAACGCTGCTTTGAGAGGTAGTGTCTCGGAGATCACCTGTCAGCGTCCAATAGAGGACTCCGCCACTCCGGTGACTACTTCCATTGTGAGTCGTCCATTCATCACCTCACCTCACCTCATCCGACGACCTCCGATGACATCCGCAGCCGGGGTCCACCTCCGTTGACTTCTAGCACCACCTGATTGTGAGTTCGAATGACCTTTGTTATCGTTCATGGCTTTGATAGTTACCGGCGGCCTGTTAAAGCAGTAAAAAATGCTGCTTTCGAAGTTAGCATCTAGTTTCTTATATATATATTAATATGATGCGTCTTTTTGTCATTTATATATATATATATATATATATATATATATATATATATATATATATATATATATATATATATATATATATATATATATATATATATATATATATATATATATATATATATATATATATATATATATAGAATACGGGGTATGAGCTGACAGCCCATTTGTTCAAATGGGCTGTCACTGCCAGCCGTCCGATTGTGATGATCGCACCGTCCAATAAAAATTTAAAAAAAAAACAAAACCTTTTACAGCTGTTACAACTGTTACTGTTACAGCAACTGTCTCTCTCTCTCTCCACAGGCCGCTGCCCGACCCCCTCGATGAAGAGGCGACCCCCTCCGGCGACCGGCGACCCCCGACCCCCTCCTGCAGGACCCCGACTGACTCCGGCAAACCCCCGACACTCCGGCCACCCCGTCCCCCTCCGACAGCCACCCGTCGGCTTCCGGCGACCCCCGACCCGCTTATGGCGACCCCCGACCAGCTTCCGGCGACCCCCGACCCCGTCCGGTGACCCTGTCCCCCCCCCCCTGGAGCTTCCGGGGGGTCGGGGGTCGCCGGAGCGGGTCGGGGGTCGCCGGAAGCGGGTCGGGGTGGCTGTCGGAGGGGGAGGGGGTGGCCGGAGTATCGGGGGGGTGCCGGAGTCCGTCGGGGTCCTGCAGGAGGGGGTCGGGGGTCGCCGGAGGGGGTCGCCTCTTCATCGAGGGGGTCGGGCAGCGGTCTGTGGAGAGAGAGAGAGACAGCTGCTGTAACAGTAACAGCTGTAAAAGGTTTTGTTTTTTTTTTTAATTTTTATTGGACGGTGCGATCATCACAATCGGACGGCTGACAGTGACAGCCCATTTGAACAAATGGGCTGTCAGCTCATACCCTGTATTCTCTCTCTCTCTCTCTCTCTCTATATATATATATATATATATATATATATATATATATATATATATATATATATATATATATATATATATATATATATATATATATATATATATATATATATATATATATATATATATATATATAGAGGAAACGGGAAATAAGCTGCCAGCCTATTTCGGCGAAATGGGCAGCCACCCATTTGAAGCCATTAGGAGTTTTAGAATGTGCTGATTTTTTGTGAGCATAAGCACCTTATCTTAGATAGAATACCCATAAAAAATCAGCATATTCTAAAACTCCTAGTGGCATCAAATGGTAGAAGTTTTATCGAACGTCCGTTGTAACCGTTAATGTGAAATATAACATTTGATGTCCCTAAAAGGTTTAGAATGTGCTGATTTTTTGTAGGTGTTCTATCAAAGGTAAGGTGCATATGCTCAGAAAAAATAGCACATTCTAAGACTCCTAGGTTGGGATACACCGATACTTCAAAACAGGTGCCGTACCCGTATCGGATACTTCCCGATACTCCGATACGGCCCAATACGGCGGGATACGTATCCGATTCGGCTACGAAGTATCGGAATTTAAAAAAACAAAAAAAAATATCCGATACGGCGGGGATACGAGCCCGATATGTCGGGGATACGGCCTGATATGCCGGGGATACGTCTCGATACGTCGGGGATACGGCCCGATACGCCGGGGATACGGCCCGATACGTTGGGGATACGTATTGGGTCTAAATATATAATATTATGCATATATATTATATAGGATAAATTACACATAGACCCCCTGTATTATGAGCGATGATCACTTACACCCCCTATAGTTTGAAAACCCAAAACATAACTAGGAGGGGGTGCAAATGGTGTGTTTTTCAAAATAAAGGGGGGGATTTGTTGGGTTTTAAACATGAGGGGGTGTAAGTGATAATGGGTCAAACCCATCTGGTGAATCGCACTAATTGGATGCCACGTCAACTGGTGTAACGGACGGATGTGATTTTTTTTCGGTTATAACTTAACCTCAATCGCTCAGACTGAGATCCCATGGCCGACCTTGTTGGAGAGCGAGAGAGGGGGAGCGACCAGGCGACGACGAGGCGGCGACCACACCAACCAGGTGACGACGACGAGGCGGCGACCACACCGACCAGGCGACGACGATGAGGCGGCGACCACACTGACCAGGCGACGACGACCAGTGCTCAGGATTTTTTTTCTTCTCTTCTCCTTTTCTTCTTTTTTGCTGGACGGACTGAGTTTCGCTCGGATTGTTAGGGTTTCGGCCGCTGAACCTTGCCGATTTTGGCCGAAATCCACCTTTCCGGTCTTCTGCTGGACGGATTGAAGGGTAAAGTTGCTTTTTTGGGTTTTAAATCCAAAGCCTCGAGTGAGTTTTGCTCGGATTGTTAGGGTTTCGGCCGCCGAAACCTTGCCGGTTTTGACCAAAACCCTAACAATTAGGCTAAAACCCACCTTGTCGGTCTTCTGCTGGACGGACTGAAGGCACAATTACTTTTTTTGTTTTTTTTTTCAAATCACATGATTGAAGGAATGATCGAAGGGTTTTTTTAAAAATCCAAAGCCTCGTGTGAGATTCGCTCGGATTGTTAGGGTTTTAGCTGCCGAAACCTTGACGGTTTCGACCGAAACCCTAACAATCTGACTGAAATCCACATTGCTGTTCTTCTGTTGGACGGATTGAAGGTACAATTGTTTTCAAATTATTTACTATTCATATTCTAGCACAAAAATTATTATATTTAATTATCAATTTTATATATATATATATATATATATATATATATATATATATATATAAAATTACAAACGTATCCCCACCGTACCGCGTATCCTAGTTTTTTAAAAATCCACGTATTCCCGTATCCGTATCCCCGTATCCGTATCGGTGCTTCGTTGCTCCTAGGGGTGTCAAATGGGCGGCTGCCCATTTCGTCGAAATAGGCCGCCAGCCTATACCCTGTATCCTCTTTCTCTCTCTCTCTATATATATACACGTATATTATAGTATTTCTTGTGCTGGCGACACCTTAATGGTCTCCTTTGGCAGCAAAACACAGTCGTGACCGAAGGCCACCGAAGTGCTTTCCTCCCGAAGGCGGTCGTTGTAGTGCCGAATTCGGGGCCCTAGTAATATATCTAGACCACACGCCTAGTACCATATATAATATAGAAATTCCCGTGCCTGTCGACACTGTAGCAGCCGCCTTCGGTGGCAAAACATCAATCGTTCCACTCGTCCGCCTTTGGCGTCAGAACACATTCGTTGGGTGCGGCAAAATTCTTCATTGTATTTCGTTTGGTGAAAATCTATAGTCAATTAATCAAATTTTAAACCTTAATTGATGAAACATGTTCAACATCAAACCAAAGCCACCCATCATGAAACTAGCCAAAACCATGGAAAGGACAGCTTATTATTGGTATATGTCTTCATATTCCACGAAATCGACCTTTTTCTTCTTTTGTATAGAAACCGAAACCCCAACACATGAATTATGTTTGGTCAAGATAAAAGTTTTTTATATATCTCGATAGAAAATGGATATCATAACAAATGAAACAATGCACTAAAAGGAGAAATTTTTTAGTTCATCATAAAATTTAAGCTACACAACCTATAACTTGTAAAATTCTAAATGTGAGTATGCCAAGTAAAGGCAGACCTTGCGCTAGTTAGCTTCATGTGACCTACGGATCGAGCTCCATTGGCAACTCAAAGAGTCCATGGAACCGATTGAAGGTAATGTGGACAACATGCTGCATATTTATTGGATATCTGATCTCCATCGACCAAAGATTCACCATCCCTCTTGTCCTCCACCTTGCAAATTATTCATGAGTTTCTCGATAAATCAAGAATCTTGCAAATTATTCGTATTCATGAAACATTCATGGATTATGAATTAGCAGCATTAGTCACTGATGTTAATGCTATTTTGTATTCCATAATATATACCTACATCATCATTATACTGCTGTCTTTTATTTCAAAATTTCCTTGATTCTTTTAGAATTTGGTTTTCTTCCCATCCTTAATTCTCCCCCCCCCCCCTTTCCTTTATATAGAAAGCTCCCTTGATGTAGGTGAGGGCGGACCTCCACTAGGTTTCAAAGAGATTTAGGAAAATATAGAAAATATGAAAGCCATGGGTATTTTCATATTTTTAGGGTGATCCAGTGGTCCGATCTTAACGAAAATTTATGGGGATGAGGGTCTTGATATGAGGAAGGACTTGTTTGAAGTTGAGCTCGATCGGATCGTTGGGTCTAAAGTTATGACCTAATATGCATGCAGATTTTATATTAAACAACAAACATGTTTTGTGTAAAAAGAAGCTAAACGATCATGCAAAGGGCCACGACAATCTGATTGAACTTTAATAATGATTATGTCAATTTAATGTGCTTCAAAATAGATGAATAGGGACTTTTAATGGATGCGATACGAAGAAACAAATAAAAGATGATGCGGGAGCGGAAAAAAAAGAAAGAAGAGAATAAATCAAACCGCCACGGATTTGTAAGGAATCTCCTAGGGAATCCTTCACGGAGAAAGGCTGTCGATGGAATTGTTTAATCCTTTAATTTGCTAGCCGAGTACCACTCCCAGAGGTGGAAGACGACGCTTCTTGAGGCAGACGACGCTTCTTGAGGCGAAGTTGAGGAAGAAGTGGTCGGGACACGAGTCAACCCTAATCTCTCACGCGGAGGAATTCTTTCATCAAAATTCTGATGTGTTCTTTTCTCTCATCCCTTATATAGAATTAGGGTTACAAACCAAAGGTGTGGATCGAAGAAATCAAATGATGAAAGGTGGGGATGAAGAGGACCAAAGAAGGAAAGAAAAGAGAGAAATAAGGAGGAAAGAGAGAGGGGGAGGGAATTACGTGCAAGAGAGAGGGGAAAGGGGGTCGCGGATGGGAGAGAGAATTAGGTCTGAAGGTTCTCTTTTTCATACAACCGTACTGGTAGAAGGGAGGGGGGGAGCGATCTCCTCTTGTGAAGCCTTGTTGGGACCTAGATAAGCCCAATTAGCTTTAAGTCGAAGCTCATTAAACTACCACATCATTAATTTTTTAAGTTGTATTGATTTAACCGTCGGTTTCAAGATCTAATCTCGATTATAGTCAGGCGCCCTGCAAACAAGGTTCAAAATTTCCATTTCGATCAATATTTCGACACTGGATATGGAAATATTTCGACAGTATGGAAATATTGTGATTTTATGGAAATAGTGGAAATATTGATTTTTTAATGGAATTTTTTAGTGAATTTCTAGATAGTCATAAACCAAGTATATATACACAATTTGTAACCCTCAGATAATATTTGTACCCTATCTAGGGGTGTAGAGCTTTAAAAATCATGTATTTTGTATTTGAGTCCGTGAGTCTTGTACAGTCTTATTTTGATCTATGTTTTTCAAATGATTTTTAATCTTTTTTGTGGATAAAAATATTTTCAAAATAAAAATCAGTTGATTGTTAAAATAATGCTTCAAACGATTTTGAAAACGAGCTTAAAACAAGAAAGTTGTGCAAGTTTGAAATCGTGCAAAAATTATACTGTAATGTAAAACATTGTTTTTTTTATTAAGTCTGAAAAAAAAGTTTTTATTCATTCAAAATTTTCTTTGACGGACCATGGTTTTCTAGATGTACTTGTAGTTCTACATCGTTTGGAATTTTTTGACCTAAAAAGGAGTCAATTTAACCACTTTTCTCAACTTACAAATTTTATAAAGAACCGAAAATACTGTTTTCTCCTACTAAAACTGAAAGTATACTTTTTGATTCATTTGGTTTTTTATTTTTTTGTTATTTTAATTGAAATTAAATGGGGGGGTATTTGCTTATTTACATATAAATAAAAATTAAGTAAAACGATATTTACTTAAAAGTTATTATATGTAAATAAGCTGCTGAGAACCTGGCCCCCAGCCCCCTTTTATAACCAGTCAGTCCCAATATTTTTACGAAATTGGTGTCTCAATGTCTTTTGGCATGATACATCGCGATATTTTGCGTCGATAAATATATCGTGCAAAATATCGCGATAGTCTTCTGAATCCCATTTCGTTCGATACAACATGAGATTTCGTGTCGAGGTTTCATAGAACTGAGATATTTCACGATGTTTCACGAATTTTTTTCGAGATTTTGATCCTTGCCTGCAGATGGCTAGCCTATTTATCTTTATTAAAAGTGGAAACACATCCAAAAGAGCCCGAAATGATCCGAAAAGCTTCCGGATGAGATCATAGACAACCCCATTTGACAAGACAATAAGCTACATTTATAAAATAAACAACAAAAGACAAAAAACATGGAATTAATGTCCTTTCAAGCTGAAACAGAACATTAATTAAATGTTTTCAGCATAATAAAGATAAATAAAAAAGTCTTGATACAGATCAGGTCTGCATTAATTGCTTTTGTTGCAAAAAATTCGTCCTTGAGTTTACGTCGGAAGACATCGCCTGTAGCAGAAGGACTAATGTGGCAAAAAGAGAACCACTGCCACATGATCGTCACCGAGGAAGAAGCTGATGATGAATCCTGAATAGATGGTATCGCGGAATACAACAGAGTTTGGACCGCTCGCGAAGGAATTACTGATGTTGGGCGAGGCTGAAGGCCATGGAAGAAGTGTTACAGGAGCACACGTGCTGTACGTGGTCGGTCTATCCCAATGAGGTCGAAGTGCTCAAACGGCTCAGCTGACTGACACTTCACAATTGGCTCTGATTGCACTGGTGGTGGAAGCTTCACGGAAGCCGGATGCTCCACAAGTGTTTCTGCCGCAGAAAGAATTGCAGGTCTCCTTTGTAAGCTCTGCAAAAGGGAGGAGAAGCTCCTCCATAAGCACTGCAGGAGGAGGTGGGTCCTCTGTAGGCGCTGTTGAAGGTGGAGAGAACTGTTGGGGGGATATTTTTCGCTAGCTCGTGCGGTTGACCTGCAAGACAGAGAAAGCGTGAGAACGACTAGCTCCCTTAGGAGCGCAGACCCTCCGACGCTCAAGTCAGTGAAGGTATGGGCAAGGGAGAGCTAAAGTAGTCGGAAAGTGTTAGGGTTTCTGAGTTTCGAACCTGTACTTTGGAGCCAGGGGTTGTACTTTTATAACCTGTTGCAGACCGTCAAAGGTTGACACATGGCGGCGTCTTCCCATATCTTCTATGCCCCCATGTGCCAGTCCACATGGGCTCTTCCTGGCCTTTGTCGTTTAGCCTGCCAGGCGGTGGTAAAGGGGGATGCGCCGGTCTTGTCCTTACCAGGTGGAGATTTTGGAAAGCTATAGTCTGGGAGGTCTTAGACCGACTTTGGCCGACTTCCGTGGACTGCAATCGTCCACGTAGCTCCATGGGGGTAGTGACACCTGTCGATTTGGTGCCGCCTTACTGTAGGCGACTTCCGTTGGCAAAGGGGGCGATCTCCTTAGCTATTTGTACGATCATGCGAGCTCCTGAGCGAGCTGTGGGTGAACTTCGTGGAGACCTTGCTGGTGCCGTTGATCCACCCACTTCTCCTTATTGTTAAAGGGCGAGCTTCTGAGCGAGCTCAAGGTCAGCCCTAGGCGGGCGGTGAGCCATGGCCACAGGAGGTCTCCGTCCAAGGGACACAACGATCCGCTACCGCAAGCTCTGGGCGGGCTACGAGCACCAGCCACTGGTGATCTCTTCCTCGTGCGAGTTGATCGCGATGGCCGGGGCGAACTGTGGGTGTTCGTAGATATCATTCTAAGTTTCCTATTTAGCAAAAGGGGCTACTGGCGGCGATCGAGATACTCTCTCCAGCTGTTGAGCTGTGTAGAGACTAGAGAGCTTAGACTCGCAGTGTCTCATGAATGAGGTCTCGAGGAAGATGCCGCTCTGTCCACGGGACGCAACGATCCGATATTAAGCTCCAGGCGGGCTGCGAGCACTAGCCGCGGGGCGACCTCTTCTGCGTGCGAGCTGGTCGCATGCGGCCAGGGTCAGCCCCGGGCGGGCTATGAGCCACGAACCACTCTCCGTAAACTCCAGGCAGGCTGCGAACATCTGCCGGTAAACTCCAGGCAGGCTGCGAACATCTGCCGCGGGCGGCCTCTACCACGTGCGAGCTGGTCGCGCGTGATCAGGGCCAGCCTTGGGTGGGCTGTGAGCCACGGCCCCAGGCGGCTTTTGTCCAAGGGACGCAACGATCCATTACTACAAGCTCTGGGCGAGCTCCCAGGAAGTGTTTCCCGGGGCGGATTCTTTCTGTATCTCGAAAACGACTTCTTTCTTCTGGTGAGCCCACCGCTCCATCATTTCGACCTCCCCTTGGTCTGGTTGTGGCCGTTGAGCTGACGACATTTTTCCTGGATTATCAAGAACTTTTCTGGAGTCACTGCTAGAGGAGGTGGCTCCTCTGTTGGCACTACTGAAGGTGGAGAGAACTTATTTGGAGTCACTATAGGAGAAATTGGATCCTTTGTAGGAACTGGAGCAGAAATCACAACAATAGTGAAGAAAATGTGTTGATGTGAGTCTTGATCTTGTGCAAAATCACAACAGGAACTGAGTCGAAACCAGATATGTGAGGCCTTTCGGAAGGGGATTGATGTGATGCTTGATGTGAGGGTCAGTGGCAGACTAGCAGGGAATTCAGAGGCTTGAATTCAGTGGTTGAATGCAAGGAAGACAATGTGGGGCTTGATGTGAGAAGCAGTGGCAGGGACTTTAGGGGCTTTATTTGATATGGGGCTTGATGTGAGGGGCAAATTGATGTGGATTAAATGGAAGACCCAAGCGTGAATCGAACGCCAAGCGA
This sequence comes from Chamaelirium japonicum, assembly GCA_947650365.1. Lineage (NCBI taxonomy): Eukaryota > Viridiplantae > Streptophyta > Magnoliopsida > Liliales > Melanthiaceae > Chamaelirium > Chamaelirium japonicum. The sequence goes on from OX393552.1 coordinate 23,403,264, forward strand.
CGGATGACGCCAAGCGTGAATCGAATTGATGCGAGGGACAAATTCAAAAGAAAGACGCCAAGCGTGAATCGAACTTCGGAAATCAAACCACATAAGAGAGCTGCGGATCGGGGGAAGTCGCCTTACGCTTTGATACCATGTGACAACAAACTCTAGGAGAGAGAGAGATGGAGGCTAGGGTTTGGGAGAGAATGAACATGTTCTCATTAGGGCCAATGAGCCAACATATATAGTGTCCTCATATGAGGCTTATGTACAGTGTAATGATATATGCACTAGACTATACATATGACTAACATTATTCTTTTCCTCACATGCTCCTTCTTGTTTTGAGCAACAATGTAATGCATGTTTCCTTGTAGTCTCCACTGAATAACTGCGTCATAAGCTGAAAAGTATTTTCTCCTTTGCTTGTTAGGTTTTTAGCTATGACGGTATTCATTCCCCCGACTGCTTAGCTGTCACGGCAGCAGGCATAGCAGTGTAAGTCTACTTGGATGTTTCTTTACTCTACATGTATCTTGTTTCTATCATATGTTCCAAGTATTTCTATAAAAAGTTTGTGCCATCTCCCTTTTCTCTTGATTGTTATCCTCACGCAGAGCTCTCTCAGAAGTGCCAAACACCAAAATAATTGCTGGAGTTAGAATTGGCCTCGTTTCTGATGAGTTCATTGTCAACCCAACCACTAAAGAGATGGAGGACTCAAAATTGGACTTGATACTTGCTGGGACTGATAGTGCTATATTAATGATAGAGGTTTGTTCTTGATCACCTTTAGCCTACTGCCTACTAAAGCTGCATTAGTTAGCCTCCACTGCCAACTTTATATATACACATACATTTTACATTAATATAGAACCATCTATTAATTGGCAGAATATATTTTACTCATCTATTGTTTTATGACAATCAAATTAGGATGTATTTCATAGTTTAAGCTTCTCTTTGCAACTGATTATCAAGATAATATTAATATTAACCCCCAGCTTTTTTATCCTTGCTTTGGCTAAAATTGGACTGCAAACTTAGTGAAATAAAAACCAATATGGCATTTCAGTGCAAACAAATAGAAATGGAATTGGAAGAAAAATATATTTTGTAAAGTTCAATTTCAATGAACCATAATCATAACCATAACCATAAGTCCTGTTAATGTTAATGTATAGATGGGTCGGGTTCTATGTACAGTCGGGTCGGGTTCTATGTTGTACATATATATTGGGTTTAGTCCCTCAATGAAGATCATTCCATTCTCTCCAAAATTTCATGCTAAAAAATTTACATGGAATATTCATTTATTAATTCCTATATGTAGTTAGTACAACAAACATATTGTTATAATTGGGCACCTCTTCTAACCATAGGTACCAAGTAGGAAGTCGGGAAAAAATCGGCTAGGGGAGAAATTGGAAAAATCGGGAAAAAGTCAGAAAGTCGGGAAAGAATCGGGAAACAAACGGTAGAATTTTAGAACATATTTATATATAAATGGTACAACAGGTTTTTTGAGCAATACATGACTGGATTAAAATGCAATTAATCAGGATTAAAACGCGTAAATCAGGATTAAAATGTGACTTTTCATAAAATCGTGATTTTTTCAAAAAATCGGGAAAGAGTCGTGTAGCGAACGTTTATTGAATAAGTCGTATTTTAATCAATATTTATTCAAAAAATCAGAGTTTTTGGTAATAGAGCTTCTAACAGGAAGGTGGTGGAGGCAACAGTTACAGTTGTGTCTAAAATGATATCACTGATAACCATTGACATTTGACACTATTTGCATACATGGATACATAACCCTTCATATCTGAGAGGTAGAACCATGGGGTCATATCTGCAGTTTGCAACTTTAAGATGGTATATGTATAAAGGCATATTTTGGAGAATATGCAATACCCCTTGTAAATTAAAGGCTTGTGATTAGTATCTCATTTGACGGTAATTTGAGGAGTGATATACCTTAAATGGCAGAGGCAAGTACTTTATGATGGAGAATCTTTTGAAGAATGCTAGAAGATAAGAGTCAATTGTGTCAGAAGTGAGGCAAGTTGCATTGTGGGTAGGATTGCTAAAGATGACATCCAACAAGAATATATTGCAAGTGTTATTGATAATATTTCTCAGTGGAGAACTGAATTTTTATCTAAATCTTGACTTGCATGGTTCTCCATATTTTCTTTTCATTGCATGTAGTGTATGACTTCCTGACTGAAAAGATGCCCTAAACAATAGAGGAACATGTCTATTCTCATACTCTTGTGTTTGATATGTGAAAGATGTGACTTGTTTCTCAATTTTACCTTAGTTCCCGCATGAAGCAAATTCCTGCTAGATGCTGGCGACTACTTGACTTCTGTAATCAATCTGTGAAAGTGCAATCTTGATTGTTTGCAGGGCTACTGTAACTTTCTTCCAGAAGAGAGGTTGCTTCAAGCTGTGGAAATTGGGCAGGTATACTTCATTAATTTCATCGTGTTGGCTGTGTTTTTTTCCCCTAAGAATTCATTTTTTTCGATTTACTATTTTCCGGTCCATTGCATGTTGTCATCCGACTACAAGTTCTTTTCTGAGTCCATGTATGCTAGTTGATATGTGATAGACATTCAATTGCTGGCTATGGCAAACCTCTTTTCCATTTTCTTTCACCTACATTTTTCTGTCATTATGATTGGTTTTTTGTGCCTATTTTCACTTCAAATCTTTCTTTTTCAGTCATATCTGTTAGGGATAATAGCTTCTTTCAGAAATCGCAATCAAAATGTGCTAAAAAGGTATAATGCATGTGACATAAACTGACATTTCTTTGGAAATTACTGTTTTGTGCTCCCATCCGATGTATGCCAATCTATAAACCTATAGAAAACGTAACATGGTGAGGCATCCATAATTTATATGTATTATCCATGGCTGTATGCATATAATGTGTAACCAATTGGACTAGCCACAACTGTCTAAATCAAGGAAGACCCTTGCGTGATCTAATGTTATAGACTTAACACCTTTTGCTAGAATCATCAAGCAATGGAACATGATAACAACATGACCTAACATTATGAATTGTTGAGGATCATCATCAACTGGCTAAGTGTCCCAAGTGTTTGACACGTAAGCAACCCATTATCTGAAGTGTCCAGATAGCATTGCTTCTCTTGTAATTTTTGTCAAAAATTTCCAACATTGTTCATTTGATATGATCTTCTGATATTACCCGTTGTGGGAGTACCTTTCAGGATTAAGCATCATAAATGTTGGTTTAGGTTTTCTGGGAGCTCGTATACGTGTTGTTATAACATGATTCAATGAATTGTAACTTACAACCCGAAAGGAACGTTTCAACAAGGGTTTGAATGGAAGATGCTGATCATACCCCAATTGCTCGAGCACTCGGATCAGGTTGTAACTTATGAGAAATGCTTTATGGTATTGGCGAAAGCCCAAGCCCCAAGGCCTGATGCTCCAGAACTCCATTTGATCCCGAGATGGTAAATGAGTTAAATATGTGATTCTTTAACCTAAAATATGTAGCAACATTTAGATCCATAATTCCATTGCTAGAAACATTGAAGAACCCAAACTGAATTCTTCTCTTTACTCAACTTTTGATTTTTGATTCTTACACCTCAAAATATATAGAAGATGTTGAAGGCTCAATTGCTTATAAAAGGTCATCCTGGTTCTCTTCACTACCTTTGGATAGTCTGGCGGAGGAAACGTATCAAGCCACCACTGCGGAGAGCTAGGGATTTTCTATTCATCTGCGTTTTGTTGGGGCATCTGTAAGGAGAAGAATTCCCGTATATTTCAGTCAAAACAATCTAAAGCTGAGGAGGATTGGAAGTCTATCTTATTCCTTGCCAAGGATTGGTCATCCGGTCTATCAGGTAAGTCTTCCTCGAATATTAATCCGGTCCAAGGTTCAAAATCTCCATTTCGGTGGAAATTTCAACCTTCTGGATATGGAAATTTTTCGTGGAAATATTTCGACAGTGTGGAAGTACTGCAATTTTGTAGAAATGGTGGAAATATTGATTTTTTGATGGAATATTTTAGTGAAACTTTGGATAGTTGTAAACCAAATATAGATACACACTTTGGAACACTCAAATAATATTTGTACCCTATCTAGGGGTGTAGAGCTTCACATATCATGTATTTAATGTATCGAGTCTGTGAGTCTTGTGCAATCTTGTTTGGTTCGGTTTTGATATATATTTTTCAAATATTTTTTAATCTTTTTTTTGGATAAAAATATTTTCAAAATAAATATTAGTTGATTGTTAAAATAATGATGCAGACGAGCCCTACGTGTAGATTTTCACAGCTGATGGCGTATTTTTATTCCCTACGGAGATCTAGGAAGCCGATCGCCAATCTGTCTGCATCAGTGGAGAGCTATTTCGATTACCTATTACTTTGGTTTTTACTTCCTGTCGATCCGACTGACGGATCTTGAGTTATTTATGTTTTTATTTCTGGTTTGGGTAGGTGCGAGCCATGCTCGCATCCGGTTTGAGCCACAGATGCCGAACTGACTCATTTCTATGTTTGGTTTTTAACCGTAGGATCTTAAGTCGATATTAGATCTCAATGGATGAGATTCAAAGGGAGACAAGAAACCCTAAAACCCTAGCCGAACCCCCCCTCACCCGTCCGTCTCTCTCTTCCCGCGGCAAGACCCGCGCAGACATGCCTCGGGAAGCATGCCCGCGTCCCCTTCTCCCTCTTTTCCCGTGCGGATGCGTCTATTTCTCTTTCTTTCCTTTTTCGTTGTTGTTTCCCTCTTTATAAAGCCTACAAATCCTAACTGAAGGGGGACGATTGATGATGAATTGAAACCCTAGAACGGAGAAGTGGGATCGCTTGTTCGGCGCCTTATTCGAAGAATCCTCTGGTTTCTAGTCTTCTTCCCTCCGCAAGCTTCTTCCTCGTCGCCACGCCCTAGTCTACGACTTCGCGGAAGATCGACGCGGAGATCATCTCTTCTACAAGATCAAATCATCTCGGCTTCTTCATCCTTTTCTTCCGGACCACGCCTCCTCTTTCGCCCATTCATCTACAACAACGGAGCCTTTGATCGCGGCCGGCATTGACCAAAGCACGGTTTGAATCGTCCCTCGATATTTTCATGTGATAAACATCATTCCCAATCCGGCCTATTGCTGATTTTAAATTAGGGTTTCAAAGTAATTGGCTTCTGAAGAATCTCATCTATTAGGTTTTCTATCGCTTAGATCTATGTTTTATCTTAGAGACTTTGGCTTATTTTTGAGATATTGTTAGCCTTTATTGCTTGAATTTGTTTATTAAATCTGGAATTAATCATTCTCATGTCATTTTTATTGCTTCGTTAAATTAAACTTGTTTGGGCATGATTGGATAATGACTAGGGTTCTTAGTCTTTGCTGAAATTTGAATCAAGACGTGCATAATTCTATCTTTAATTGTTTAAATTCAGCACTTGAGGTTTTTTTTTAGCATCTGCATGCATCAAATAATATTTCAAACGATTTTGAAAGCGGACTTAAAACAAGAAAGTTATGCAAGTTTGAAATTGTGCAAAAATTATGCTGAAATGTGAAACACTGTTTTTTTACTAAGTCTGGAAAAAAGAGTTTTTGTATAGAAAAGTTTTTATATATTCAAAATTTCCTAAGACGGACCATGGTTTTCTAGATGCATTCGTATTTCTACATCTTGTGGAATTTTTGTAGCAAAAAAGGAGTTGATTTAATCACTTTTCTCACCATATAGATTTTATAAAAAACCATGAAAACTATTTCTCATACTAAAACTGAAAGTTTACTTTTTGATTGTTTTGGTTTTTGATTTTTTTGATATTTTTATTGAAATCAAATGTGGGGGTATTTGCTCATTTACATATAATAACTTAAAGTAAAACGACATTTACTTAAATGTTATTATATGTAAATAAGCTCTGGAGGACTAGGCCACAAGCTTCCTTTTATAACCAGTCAGTCTCACAATTTCTAATATATTTTGCGAAATTTTCCGAAATTTTTACGAAATTTCGACAAAATTTTTCGAAATTTTTGTGAAATTTCGACAAAATCTCGCTATGGAAATATATCATGGAAATATCGCGATATTTCGCGAAACTGCTCGATATTTTGACATTTCCAGTTCTGCTCGAGACTGCTGGTGGGATTTCGTATCTGGTTTTCATTTTTCCGATATATTTTGCGATATTTCACGAAATTTATCGATTTTTTGTACCTTGATCCGGTCCTATGTAATCTTTCTCGAATAGCCTTGTATTCTTTTTTTCTTATTATTATTAGTAATAGGCTAATAGCTTGGGGTCTAGCTTAATCTTTATCCTCTCCTTAGAGAGGAATTCCTCTGAAAAAAAAATCTTACACTTCAAATCAGTTCAAGTATTTGATGAAAACAGATTGGTTTTGATTTTAGGCAAGAATTGATAACCTAAGTTTTGGGAGGTATTGTTCGAGTATAAATTGATTTGTTGACTTGTATGGATCCATATCTCAGAGCATTGTAGTGTCCTGACCTTTAACAGCTAAATGCAATGTGTCCTGGACAATGCATTTTTGTATCATCGTCCATTTATTGTACCATTGGGTTACAATACAGTACAATTGTACATACCATTGGGGTTGGTTCCAATTCTTCCATCTAAGGAGTTTCAAGTGTTCTTATTAGAGGATGTGCATTTGTATATGTGTAATATAGGTTTTTCACTTTCTTTACATTCATTTTGTGGTATTTTCACCATGTTGGTGGACCCACTCCTCTCTTGGTATTTGTACCTTGGGCTAATGCCTTAATGAGCTGATCTCCAATTGCTCCACGAGTTTCATGGTATCAAAAAACATTATTCTGTCTCGGCGTCTCCTTTTTTTTTGGCTCTACCCTTTTTGGCTCCAATCATTGGATTCCTCCTTTGCCGGCCTCCTTCCATGGCTTGAGAGAGTTCCTACTTTGGATGTTAGTTTCAACCGTCACAATTGGTGATCATAGTGCACAGGAGGCTTCTTAGTTTTTACATCCTGCATGGTGACATCATCAAACATCCGTGACATGACCAATATTGGTGTCGATCTCCATTGCCATCTCTACCATCATCAACTATCATTGATGACGACATCAACCACCAACGACGAGTGCATCAAAATCACTTTCCTTATTAGAGTTTTCTTTCATCACTGGTAACGACACCCTCCATCTGTGTAGAGGATGTGGTAGAGAAGGGAGTAGGGTTAAAACATAACCCTGATCAAATCACTGTTACTGATGAGACCGAACAACTCTTCTCGAATCCATTTGTAAGTGCTGAATCAGACCCATTTTATTTATAAGTTGTGGATATTCGTTTACTTATGTCAAGCGATTTGACTCGCTACTGTTCATCAGCTTCTTCCTTTTTCTTTTCCCTACCACTGAACACCTTGGGCAACAACGTCAGTTGTGCCTTCCTTCTAAGGGCATCCCTATTGATTATTGCAGTACCAACCTTAGGGAATGCCGCTTGTGCGCTCATCACTCTCTGCACTCAACGCTTGCCATAGATAAATGCTCCACAAAATCTTGCTATTTATTGCTTCATGTTCTTTACCTCGAGTCTATTGGTGCTTCACCACCTACACCCGCCACCCACCCAAAAATCAAATATATATGGTTTTAGGCGCGATTTGGGTGTGTTTCGGGCTTGCTTCGGTCGAATAGGATCAAAATTGTCAAATCTGACCCAAAACTGAATCTAGTCTATTTTCTCCCAAATCTTTTATTTCCTTAATTTTTTTATAGCATCAAATGTGACTCATCTTTCCATATATTTTTGTAGTATTTCATGAAATAGGTCATGCTTGCTCTATTATCATAATATGTTTATGTTGCTAGATTCAGTTTTTTTAAGTGTGGCTGAGCATGCAAATAAATATGAGACACGACTCCTTATTGGTTTATACAAATAAATTTGAAATGTGTCGTTACTCCCTCCATAGAGCACAAAATTGGTTTCTTTAATTTAGTACTTTATTTTTTATGTTTCATGATTTTTTTTAATATAACTTCTAATTTTTGTATGATTTGCTTGATCCTTTTTACAGAAACGGCCAAAACGTTTCGTTTTGGGCTCAATCGGAATCTAAACCCGAATCTCAAACTTTGATTCACAACAATATGTACCGATTTGACTTCAAAATAAGATATTGTAAAGGTTTTATACAATCTTATTTTATCTTCCTTCCAGGCCTAATGTTTTGTTTTAATTGTTGAACTATACATTCTATTTCTTTTCTTTTTTTTGGTAGACATACATTCTATTTCTTGAGTAAGTGTATTTAAATGATTACCATCTATTCTATTTATATATGTGTCTTGGTACTGAACTGTGCATTTATGCTTGATTTTGTGTTAGTATGTATCTCATTACAGAATATTGACATATTTTATGTAACAAGACATTACTAATCATTCAGTATTGCTTCTCTCATTCAGTGCCATTATGCGATTCATCAATTTTATCATTATTGAGGACTGAAATTGAATGCCTTTTCATTTTAAGGGGTTTAAGTATGTATATGAACTTCCCTTTGATGATTTTGTTAGACTAGCAGTTGAATGGAAACTTTGCTTGCATTAGTAATAGCATGTGTACTTGTTAGCAGTGAGTTGGGAAATAATGTTCATAATTATTATGATAGAGTGTAGGGTATCTTTCTGGTTTTCCCATTTGGTTGATTCTGTTTCACTCTTCTGTTTCTTTTTGTAAATGATCCTGTAATGGAACTTCTGTATTTTTTAATCATTTGAATGGAGAAGAGAAAAGATGAACACACAAGGTCTTTAATTTTCTTTTGAAGTATTATAATTCAGTTTCAGCAATAGCAAGTTCTTACTAGAAATATCTTCTTTGTGCATGGCCATCTATCTTATGGATGTAACACTCATATTTTTTCTGTCGGCAGGATGCAGTACAAAAGATATGCAAGGAGGTGGAGGCTTTAGTCAAGAAGTGTGGAAAGCCAAAAATGATTGAAGCAATCAAATTACCACCTACTGAGCTATATAGGCATGTTGAAGTACGAACATATGTCAGACCTTTCGTTGAGCAGAGAATAGAACATTTTGTGAAAGTTACCTTCATGATTCTAGATTGAAGTGTCCCAAATAACAATTTTTGTTATTGATGCATAGTATAACTTTATAAAAGCACATCTTTCAAATTGAAAATTGTCGGCAGTATTAATTAAACTGATTCTTTGAGCATGGGATAAATGTTTGATGTAACATAGCATTGGGAATCTACTGCCATTAGATTTAGCCTTTTTTTTTTTTTGAGCAATTCCTCTTCGAGGAGAGGATGGGGTTAAGCCATACCCCGAGCTAAGATTTAGCCTTTGTTAAATCAGAACCATATATGCCTTCTTTGGGTTAGACTAACACTCTTACTTTATGTGTATCCCATCAATAGCTGGCCTAGATAGGTCCTATAAAGTACAAACTTTGCTATCCACTCTTATTTTCTATTTGAAGTTTCTCAAAGCATAAATAAAATTTATTCACATATATATATATATATTTTATATATATATATTTATATATATATATATATATATATATATATATATATATATATATATATATATATATATATATATATAGAGAGAGAGAGAGAGAGAGAGAGAGAGAGAGAGAGAGAGAGAAATGCTATAATGCGGCATGCGGTAAGTGCGGCACTGTATCGCAGCCGTCTGATGCACTGCTGCGTGCATGTGATGCACGCAGCACGTGCATCAAACGGCTGCGGTTGCGGTGCAGTGCCGCAACATAGCATGCCCCTATATATATATATAGGGAAATGCTTAGGCGTGGTCCTGTGGTCCGTGCAGTCCGCAGCCGTCCGATGCGGTGCACCGCACCGCGCCGCGTGCATCGGATGGCTGCGGATGCGGACCGCACGGACCGCAGGACCGCACCTAAGCTTGCCCTTATATATATAGAGAGGAATGCTTAGGTGCGGTCCGCGATCCGCAGCCGTCCGATGCACTGGCCGCGTGCATCGGATGCACGGAGTGGTGCATCGGATGGCTGCGGACCGCTGACTGCACCTAAGCATTCCCATATATATATATATATATATATATATATATATATATATATATATATATATATATATATATATATATAGGAATGTTACAATGATCTGTGAGCTATGGAAGGAGAAAATGAGTTGCGGTCATTTTGACCACCCTAGAAGTTTTGGAATTTCGTGAAAATTGGTGGGTGTGTTGTTTAGGGTAACATGATCATCCTCACCAATTTTCAAGGAATTCCAAAATTTCTAGGGTCATCAAACAGTAGAAGCTTTATCTACCATCTGTAGTAACCGTTAATTTTGCTTCTACCATTTGATGACCCTAGAAGTTTTGGAATTCCTTGAAAATTGTTGAGGATGATCATGTTTCCCTAGACAACACACCTACCAATTTTCATGAAATTCCAAAACTTCTAGGGTGGTCAAAATGACCGCAGCTCATTTTCTCCTTCCGTAGCTCACAGCTCACTGTAACATTCCTCTCCCTCTCTCTCTTTCTCTCTCTCTCTCTCTCTCTATATATATATATATATATATATATATATATATATATATATATATATATATATATATATATATATATATATATGCTATGCAGTCAAATTCGGTAGTCGGCTAAGAGCCGACTAGGACTAGTCGGCCAAAACTTATTCTAGCCCCTCCCCCTCCCTAAACATATATGATATATGAACTAGCATAAATGTCAATAAGTATATGACATTAGTCGGTTAATAACAATACATACCTTCACACTTCACAGCATGGGTATAAAATATAAATACATAAGTAACAGAACGCAGTTGTATTGACTTCATGCCCATGTCAGAAGACTCAGAACTAAGAATTCATTACAATATTTGTTTGATGATGTTTAATCTGTGAACAACCCCAATTTTGATTATAGTGTTATATGGATATCTACAAATAAACAATAATTATTTGTCTATGTTTTTATTTGAGGTTCTCAGGTGTTCAACAGATGATTATAGGGAAGAGCCATAGTTGTGAGTCTTGCGACTCAAGATTTTTGATGCATGCAGATGCTAAAAAAAAAAACTCAAGTGCTGAATTTAAAACAATTAAAGATAGAATTCTGCACGTCTTGATTCAAATTTCAGCAAAGACTAAGAACCCGACTCATCATCCAATCATGCCCAAACAAGTTTAATTTAACGAAGCAATAAAATTGACATGAGAATGATTAATTCCAGATTTAATAAACAAATTCCAGCAATAAAGGCTAACACAATCTCAAATATTAAAGCCAAAGTCTCAAAGAACAAACATAGATCTAAGCGATAAAACCTAATGGATGAGATTATCCAGAAGTCAATTACTTTGAAACCCTAATTTAAATTCAGCAATAGGCTGGATTGAAACGGGAGATTTATCACATGAAAATATCGAGGGACGATTCAAACCGTGCTTTGGTCAATGCCGGCCGCGATCAAAGGCTCCATTGTTGCAGAGGGGCGGAAGAGGAGGCGTGGTCCGGAAGAAAATAATGAAGAAGCCGAGAAGATTTGATCTTGTAGAAGAGATGATCTCCGCGTCGATCTTCCGCGAAGTCGTAGACGAGGGCGTGGCGACGAGGTAGAAGCTTGCGGAGGGAAGAAGAAGACTAGAAGCCAGAGGATTCGTCGAATAAGGTGCCGAACAAGCGATCCCGCTTCTCCGTTCTAGGGTTTCAACTCATCATTCATCGTCCTTTTTTCAATTAGGGTTTGTAGGCTTTATAGAGAGGGAAACAACACAAAAAAAGGAAAGAAAGAGAGGGAGACACGTCCGCACGGGAAAGAGGGAGAAGGGGACGCGGGCATGCTTCCCGAGGCGTGCCCGCGCGGGTCTTTTAGCGGGATGAGAGAGCCGGACGGGTGAGGGGGGGTTCGGCTAGGGTTTTGACTCCCTTTGAATCTCATCCATTGAGATTTAAGTCGACTTAAGATCCTACGGCTAAAACCTAAACATAAAAATGAGTCAGTTCGGCATCTATGGCTCAAACCGGGTGCGAACATGGCTCGCACCTACCCAAACCAGAAATAAAAACATAAATAACTCAAGATCCGTCAATCGGATCGACAGAAAGTAAAAAATCAAAGTCATAGATAAGCGAAATAGCTCTCCACTGATGTAGACGGATTGGCAATCGGCTTCCTGGATTTCCGTAGGGAGTAAAAATACGCCATCAGCTGTGAAAATCTGCACGTAGGGCTCGTCTGCATCAAGTCCCCCGGACTCAAAAGAACTAGACTCCTGTCGAGTAAGGTCCTGGATCCGGTGGAGGCTCCCCTGGAAGTAGTCGCAACCTCTGCATTTGCTCCAACTGCTCTTCCGGGTCCGGTGGCCAAGTAATCAGTCTCAAGTACGCAGCGACTTCATCTGGCATCCCCTGCCCATCAACGCCAAGCGAAGACCTGAAAGCCAAAACCACCATCCTCCTAGGCACGGAAAGATCGTCAAGATATCCAAATAATTTCATGTGATAATAGGGAGATATGTTGACATGAAATTCAAAAGACATATGAAAGGAAATGCCGCGGGAGCATAATATGTTGCGGGTCATCGACTTGCGCAATAAGCTATGGTTTTTTTGAGAGGCCATGGGTTGCGGGTGCAACATGTGTTGCTCAAAGTGGCCTGCGCACGTGGCAAAACAAGTGGATTCTAGACTAAGAAGATATGTCATGCAATCATTGTCTGGATGCAGTGAATAAAATAAGAAATTAAATAACTCATCAAGCCACTTGTTATGACTTCGAAAAAGTAAAAATGATGGGCTTTTTGAAATATGAAAGCATGACTCATAAGTACCCAGCATTGAAAGGTGAACAAGCATAGCAAAATCTTCTTTAATGCTCAATTCAACACTTGATCGATAATATGGATGCACACATGAATGGACTGTTACGGTAAAGATGTCAGGCAAATGAGGAATGCGGGTGCAATTGATGTCTACATAGTCTAAATCCGATGTGCATGTGATGGAATGCAAGATGTTGTCTAACCCCTTCTCAACTATTAGTGAATCAGAAGAACACCCTATTAAATTATCTACAAATGACGGTATGGGATGGCTCTGACTAAGAAGAGTTTTAGGTGCATGGGATCGGTGTCTCTTAAAACACGTGGGCTATAAGGTGACGTTGATGCCGTCCTTAAGGAAAGTATATGTGTTGGCTTTTCCGTGATGTAGTGCATCTCGGTCGAACTGCCATGGACGCCCAAGGATAATATCAGCTACTTCCAAGGGAAGGACATCACACCAAACCTCATCTCGATATTGCAGCCCAATCGATAACTTAGCCAAACAACAATGAGTCACTAGTTTGCTCGTGGTATTGTCTAGCCAAGATGTTTTGTAAGCGTGAGCCAATGGTTTTACTTTCCACTTCTTGCTCCTGACTGTCCCTTCATTGATTAAGTTGGTGGTGCAACCTCCATCTATCAAGACACAAAGATCCATGCCATTGACAGTGCAGACTGTTCGGAACAGCTCGAATCTCTGGTTCTTGCAATGTGGCTTCGAGGGTCCTCCACAGAGCTCGTGGGATAGTAACGCTTTAGGTGCCTGGGGTGATGGAGACTGGTGAATAACTAATAGTGGCGCAGTCACGTCATCCCCCTCCAAGACCAACTCATTGAAGTTTTCGCCCTCAGACTCATGACTGTCCTCTTCATTATCCGCGAGATTTGTCTGTGGATTGAATTGACGTCGAGGACAATCGGCTGACTTATGACCCGACTGGTTGCACTTGAAACACTTCATAATGCTCGGGTTGGTTCCTAAGACTCCTTTACCCTTCTCAGTAGGTGTAGGAACTGTACCAGCTACAGAGGGAGGTCCAGGGAGTGGTCTACTCACAGATCCGGGTGGTGCCCTAGTGTTGTCATATCGTCGGGACGCAGATTTGGAGTGGTGAGACTCAACTTTCTTAGCCCGACGGTGTGCATCGCTGACCTGATACAAGTCATGAAGGGACACTACCTCTTGAATTGAAGGCTTAAGACCATTGACGTACCTAGCGACGCTTTGCTCTTCATCTTCATGCAGATCATTGCGAGCTTGGAGCTTGTAGAACTCATTGGTGTAATCATCCACCGATTTGTGCTCTTGTCACAGGTTTTGGAATTTTTGGAACACACTCTGTTTGAAATCAGAAGGGAGGAACTTTTGTTGTATTTTTCCCCTCATGTGTGTCCAAGTGGAAATCTTATCTTTCCCCTTTCTACCCCTCGTGGTCTGCAACTGTCTCCACCAGATCAGTGCATGTCCTTTCAATTTGAGACTAACAAACTTAACTTGTTTGTCGCGGGGAATTTCCTTCCATCCAAAATATTGATCGATTCTCTCTGCCCACTCTAGGAACTCTTCAGGATCCATCTTACCTTCAAACTCAGGAATTTCGATTTTGATACCCTGATCCCAGCTCCAATGGGATTTCGTCCTTCTATGAGTTTTCCTACTGTGCCTATCAGACCCGTCAGATGAACTGACACTATCACCTCCTGACTCAAGATCTAACTCACTACGTTCTGGAGACGCTCTAGCCCTGTGCTCTCGATGGGGTCGAGGTGGATTTGGGGAAGTGGTGAAGGCCAAGGTCAAGGCTTCGAGCTGGGTCTGAAGCCTATCCATGTTTGCTTGTTGCCTGTTGAAGGCATCTTGCCAAGTGCGGGGTGGGGAAGGTTGTCTTGTTGGGTCAGCCATTGGAGACTATCTAGAAGATGCGATCAACTCACCACAGAGAGAAAAGGGGTGATCCTAATATGGATGCGAACACGCGTGATGCTAGTTTGCTAATTAATGCAAAGACACAAAACTAACATGAAATGAAGGAAAATAAAAAAAAATTTCAGCAAGCACACAATGATGCGAATGATGCAAGAGGACCGGCCGTTGCGTAAGAACGCGACGACTAGTGCGCTCTGATACCAACTTGATGCATGCAGATGCTAAAAAAAAAAACTCAAGTGCTGAATTTAAAACAATTAAAGATAGAATTTTGCACGTCTTGATTCAAATTTCAGCAAAGACTAAGAACCCGACTCATCATCCAATCATGCCCAAACAAGTTTAATTTAATGAAGCAATAAAACTGACATGAGAATGATTAATTCCAGATTTAATAAACAAATTCCAGCAATAAAGGCTAACACAATCTCAAATATTAAAGCCAAAGTCTCAAAGAACAAACATAGATCAAAGCGATAAAACCTAATGGATGAGATTCTCCAGAAGTCAATTACTTTGAAACCCTAATTTAAATTCAGCAATAGGCCGGATTGAAAGGGGAGATTTATCACATGAAAATATCGAGGGACGATTCAAACCGTGCTTTGGTCAATGCCGGCCGCGATCAAAGGCTCCATTGTTGCAGATGAAGGGGCGGAAGAGGAGGCGTGGTCCGGAAGAAAATAATGAAGAAGCCAAGACGATTTGATCTTGTAGAAGAGATGATCTCCGCGTCGATCTTCTGCGAAGTTGTAAACGAGGGCGTGGCGACGAGGTAGAAGCTTGCGGAGGGAAGAAGAAGACTAGAAGCCAGAGGATTCGTCGAATAAGGTGCCGAACAAGCGATCCCGCTTCTCCGTTCTAGGGTTTGAACTCATCATTCATCGTCCTTTTTTCAATTAGGGTTTGTAGGCTTTATAGAGAGGGAAACAACACTAAAAAAGGAAAGAAAGAGAGGGAGACACGTCCGCACGGGAAAGAGGGAGAAGGGGATGTGGGCACGCTTCCCGAGGCGTGCCCGTGCGGGTCTTTTCGTGGGAAGAGAGAGCCGGACGGGTGAGGGGGGGTTCGGCTAGGGTTTTGACTTCCTTTGAATCTCATCCATTGAGATTTAAGTCGACTTAAGATCCTACGGCTAAAACCTAAACATAGAAATGAATCAGTTCGGCATCTGTGGCTCGAATCGGGTGTGAACATGGCTCGCACCTACCCAAACCAGAAATAAAAACATAAATAACTCAATATCCGTCAGTCGGATCGACAGAAAGTAAAAATCAAAGTCATAGATAAGCGAAATAGCTCTCCACTGATGCAGACGGATTGGCGATCGGCTTCTTGGATTTCTGTAGGGAGTAAAAATACGCCATCAGCTGTGAAAATCTGCACGTAGGGCTTGTCTGCATCAATTTTGAGCCAATGTAAAAAAATCCAAACAAAATTGCTTGCAAAGATTCATTGCAAAAAAAATTTTGCTTGCAGAATGCTGCCTGGGGACTAGTCGGCAGTCGCTAGTCGGGCTAATCGGGGACTAGTCGGGATTCCGCCTAGCAATAACAGAATCGGAATTAATCGGTCGGCAAAATACCGCCTGGGGACTAGTCGCCGACTAGTCCCGATTTTGATAGCATAGTATATATGTGGGTTGGGTTCTTATGACAATGTTGTAGGGAGTATAGTATATATGAGGATGATCACCTTACCTTAGATAGAATGTCCACAAAAAATCACGCATTCTAAAACTTGTTGGGGCATCAAATGCTAGAAGCTTTACCGGCCATCCATTTTAACTGTTAAATTAAAAAGCATATTTGATTCCCCTAGAAGTTTTAGAATGTGCCAATTTTTTGTGGATGTCCTATCTAAGATAGGGTGATCATCTTGATAAAAAATTAGAACATTCTAAATGTTATAGTGTTGCTAGTTCACCATAGGTCGTAGGGTACTCCCTATGACATGTCATAGGAACCTATTTTCCTATATATATATGTATATATGTATGTATGTATGTATGTATGTGTGTGTGTGTACCATAATACTTCTCTAATCATTTGGCATCCTCCTTGTTTTTAATATTTAATAAAATAAAATAGTTAACCTAATTAATCAAGTATCTTCTAAGATTTCCCAAACTTAATTGGTATCTAATAGTATGGTTTAAAATATCGACGATATATCGCTATATCACCAGGCTCCGACTTCAAAACAGACTAAATTATAATGTTTTGGAGAAAAAGTCAAAATATCGTCGCTAAATATCGTTAAATATCGCCAAATATCACTAAATATCGTCGATATATCGCCAAACCCTCCATTTGTTTTTCTTGGTGGATTTGAAGCCTCTCTTCATAGATTTGGGGTTTCTTCCAAACTTCTAAGTTGAGGTATATTTTTAAATCTTTTTTTTTTAATTTCTTAAATTTCTTAAGTAGATATTCGTGAATAATAGATTAAAAACATGAATCACATCAAGTTTGATGTGATTCATCATGATTATTATGAAATTAATTGGGATTCATGGGTTTCATCTATTTAAACCCAATAATCCATAATGAAATTTTAGTATGTCAATACTACACATCCAATCTACTGGCTATCCAACTTTGAATTTTTTTTACTTAAATCATTTTCAGAGTATTATGCTATGTCATGTACTGTTAGTCTGTGAAATGTTTTATGCTTATTAAGTCTTATGCTTTATGTGTTATGAATTTGTGATATGCAAATATATACTGTGAACCATATCGGTTTTGATATGTTTTATCATGCTTCCTAGTGTGTGTAATCTTATTGTGATTGTTTAATTCACAGACTGTTGCAAAGTTTGGCGATATTGTCGGACAGTTCACCGACTCATATATAGAGCCTAAATTGAGTGACCCCTAGAGTAAATGATTGTTTTTTGTATTTTATTGATCATAATGGTGTATCTATACATCCTAAAAGGATATATAGAAAAATTCTCCAAAACAATCTTCATTTTGCCCTCGTTTTCCTCTTTTCCCTAATTTTTTGCAATATTTGGCGATAAATAGTGATATATTCCTGATTTTTACCGTAGGCAACTTGGCGATATCGACAACGATAACGATACTTAAAACACTGTCCAATAGTGCCAATGCTTTAATCCTATGCATCCTTTTCAATCCGCCATGACTTCATATATGCCATCCCTCACGTGGTTGTTCTGAATACACTCCTCACGTGGACTTCTCATTCAATAATTTTCCAAAGCCGTACTTCCATATGTCTTTAATTTCATCTTCCTGCATGAAGATAGTATTGTTCTCACTCTTGATGCACCGAAATTGTTATGTGTCTCTAATTTTCCTTTCGCTCGTCATAGCGAATTTCTACATTTCTTTCTCACCTTCTTTGGTCCTAGCTTGTCATACAAGTTACTAAAAGCTGCAAACTTGGCCTTATTTACTAGTATTTTATCATCATTCTTTGCTCATTTATTCCATTCCAAGTCCTCAATGGCATTTGTTTTCTATCATTCCTTAAAGCATGATCTCGTTTTCTTGATTGCCTTTTAGACCTCATCATTCCACCACCAGATGTATTTAAACCAATGCTGTTTACTTCTAGATTCTCCTAGATGTTTGCTAATTATTCTCTTAAATACAATTTGATTTCTGATCCAAAATCATATTTGGTGTACTTTTCAATCCTGTTCTCATCATTTACTACCTTCTCTTTAAAGGATGTTATATTACTCCCCTATAAATTCCACCACCTTAGTCTTCGGCATATTCTAATTTTTCCTTTTTTCTTCTTGCTCCTAAAATACACATCCATAACCATTAGTCTTTGTGTTGTCAAACTTTCTCCTAGTATTGCCTTAATATTCACATCCATCACTTGCTTATTTTGGTTTTGTTTAAGTTCTAACCCCCACCTGTGAGTCACACATGCTCACAACCGATCTCTCTTAGGACTTCTTGACTGACTTTCGGTGTATGATTCGATCCATGCATGTTTGCCATATCTCATCTTCCTTTTCTCGTGAAGTCTGAATTCCTACTTCTAATTGTTAGTTTGCAATGAGGTTAAGTTCTGCAATATTATATGGTAATTTATCTCAATTATTCTCTGCAGGATATTTCAGGAGATGAATTGGTCAAAGCATTACAGATAAGGAACAAAATACCCCGAAGAAAGGCTCTTTCTGCAATAGAAGAGAAAGTATTAACCATACTTACTGAAAATGGGTATATAACTAAGGATCAAGTTTTAGTAAATACTGAGAACTTATTGGACATATGTGATGATGAAGATGAGGATGAGGTAGTTGTTGACGGTGAAATCGATGAAGGTGATGTTCATATCAAGCCAATTTCACGAAAACCGATCCCCTTGGTAAGGCTCATTAACTTTGCTTTATATATACATTTTGATTTCCTGCTAACCTTTACTTTGTTTATATTATGGAACATGGCACCCTTTTTATTTAGTGAATTGTTTCTAAGTGGGTATTTATATTGAAGCCAAACCAAGATTACCTACAAGGCGACAAAAATAGAAGTTTTTTTTTTTTTTTTGAGGAATTCCTCTCCAAGAAGGAGAGGAAGGGGTTAAGCCATATCCCAAGCTATATTATTAATAGGAAAGAACAAGTTACATATTACAAATGAAAGAGTTAAGCTCCTTGGAATGCTTAAGAGATAAAGCAGTGGACCAACTACGGATCATCCCCGTAAATTTCACCCAGACAGTCTCTATAGGAAGTTCGTTACCTGACAGACTCTAGAATTACGCTCCCTCCAAATGCACCAGCAAAGTCCAATAACTAACAGGTCCCACGCCGGTTTCAAGATACGTTTGATGCGCTTCGATCTCCACAGAGTCCACAGAGAGCGAATGGATCCCGGGTGGCCCTTGACTTAAAAACGGTGTTTCAATATATGCCACAGCTTCTTTGAGAAGGGGCAACGAAGGAATAAGTGGTCAACATCTTCTCGATGCGAGTGACACAAGCTGCAGGAGATGTCCGGGATATTAGGATTGTTACGTTGCCGAAGACTCTGGTGAGAAGTCTTTCTCTAATCGCCAGCCACATAAAGATTCTGGTCTTGAGGGGCACTGGGGAATTCCAGAGATGTTTAGCGATTGGGTAGATTATCCCTCCTGCATTGAAGAAGCGGTAAAACGATCTGATCAAGAAGACTCCGGAAGCTTCCCATTTTCAGGAAGAGGAATGTCTACCAGGACCAAGGGAGAAAGAAGATAAGATATGGTAAAGATCATTATGTTGAACTTGCAATGCCGGTGTAATGGACCTCCTGAATTTGGCAGCCCAAGAGAAGCTACCTTGGGACCCTGGTACCTGAGACCTAACCGAAGCATTCTGGTCCCAAGCTAAGTCATAGGGATTAGCGAAAAGAGTTGCTAGACTAATGTCGTCAACCCATTGATCGGTCCAGAACTTGATATGTCGGCCATCCTCTAGGGTCAACCTCGTGCCACACCTGAAGGAAGTCCCGAATTTGTAAATACCATTCCAGAATGGAGAGATCTTGCCAGATTGGCGGCTCCTCGCTTGTACGGGGGAGAATCGTCGGAAATACCGACAAAAATAGAAGTTGACTGGACGGACCATTACTGAGGTTTCCAGTTGATGTAGCGTTTACATCAAAGAAATTATCATAGGGGAAACAGTTCAACTCAAAAGAAAAATGAATCCGAATGGATGTGAATTTAGGAACTATGAAAACTGTGGAACTCCACCTCGTGAGATAACGTTAGAAGTTCTCATGAATGATGATTTATTAAGTAGCACATTATTTCCATACTAGTGTGTCGGGCACGAGTGGTGCACGTGCAACAATTGCTGATCATCTATGGACCCTTTTACACGTAGACAAATTAAAAGTAATCATTTTAGTATAGGGTATGGACTATGGACGCATGAAATAATGATAGGGGTATGTTGGTAATTTTTGTAGGGCCACAATGGGAAGTGCAAGAATACAACACTTCCTTCCTTGCTTTTGTTTTAATGGCATAGGTTCCAAATATGGGGTATATATATATATATATATATATATATATATATATATATATATATATATATATATATATAGAGAGAGAGAGAGAGAGAGAGAGAGAGAGAGAGAGAGAGAGATGCTATAATGCGGCATGTGGTAAGTGCGGCACCGCATTGCAGCCGTCTGATGCACTGTTGCGTGCATTGCATTCACGCAGCGCGTGCATCAGACGACTGCGGTGCGATGCCGCACGTACCGCATGCCGCATTATAGCCTGCCCCTATATATATATATATGTATATATATATATATATATATATATATATCAAACTGTATTATCTGCACAAGTTAAAGAGACAATCGGGTCTTGGGTGTCAAATATAGGTATTGAGATACCCATACCCATATGCATACCCACACCTGAAAGTATATTTGTACCTATACCCGTACCAGATGGAAGGAAGAATGGGTTAGTGGGATTTATTCCCATAATAGCCCTTGGTTTTTTAAATGGATATATATGACTCAATTGATTAGTGGCAAAAGGGTAATATTCTTGGATGGTATTTGTGATCTCTGTAGGGATAGAACGGGAAGGGTAAAAATGACATATTATCGTCCAAGCCCTTGTGTTTGTTTTCATGACATAGGATTCAAAATATTGGGTATGGATTAATGGATAAGGTGAAGGGTAAAATGAGAATTCATGCAAAAGGATGCATAATAGCCCTTGGTTTTTTAAATGGATATATAAGACTCAATTGATTAGTGGCAAAACGGTAATATTCTTGGATGGTATTTGTGATTTGTGTAGGGATAGAACGGGAAGGGTAAAGATGACATATTATAATCCTGTCCTTGTATTTGTTTTCATAATCATGACATAGGATTCAATATACCAATTGATTAGTGGCAAAAGGGTAATATTCTTGGATTGTATTTGTGATATATATATATATATATATATATATATATATATATATATATATATATATATATATGTCAAATTGTATTATCTACACAAGTTAGAGAGACAATCGGTTCTCATATAGGTATTGAGATACCCATACCCATACCCATACCCATACCTGACAGTAAAAGGATGGAAGGTCTTGTGCAGGGATAGAACATGAAGGGTAAAAATGACGTATTACAGTCCTAGCCCTTGTGTTTGTTTTCATGAAATAGGATTCAAAATACCAATAGATTAGTGGCAAAAGGGTAATATTTTTGAATGGTATTTGTGATTTGTGTAGGGATAGAACGAGAAGTGCAAAAATGGCATATTACGGTCATAGCCCTTTTGTTTGTTTTCATGACATAGGATTCAAAATACTGTGCATGGATTAATATATATGGTGAAGGGTAAAATGGGAACAAAAAGTAGGATGAAAGGAAGTATTACAATGATAAAAATGGCATATTACGGTCCTAGCCCTTGTGTTTGTTTTCATGATATAGGATTCAAAATATTGGGTATGGATTAATGGATAAGGTGAAGGGTAAAATGGGAACTCATGCAAAAGGATGCATAATATCCCTTGGTTTTTAAATTGATATATAAGATTCAATTGGTTAGTGGCAAAAGGATAATATTCTTGGATGATATTTGTGATTTGTGTAGGGATAGAACGGGAAGGGTAAAAATGGCATATTAAAGTCCTAGCCCTTGTGTTTGTTTTCATGACATAGGATTCAAATTACCAATTGATTTGTGGCAAAAGGGTATTATTCTTGGATAGTATTTGTGATTTGTGTAGGGATAGAACGGGAAGTGCAAAAATGGCATATTACGATCATAGCCCTTTTGTTTGTTTTCATGACATATGATTCAAAATACTGGCATGGATTAATATATATAGTGAAGGATAAAATGGGAACAAAAAGTAGGATGGAAGGAAGAATGAGTTAGTGGGATTTATTCCCATAATAGTCCTTGATTTTTTAAATGGATAAATAAGACTCAATTGATTAGTGGCAAAAGGGTAATATTCTTGGATGATATTTGTGATATGTGTAGGGATAGAACGGGAAGGGCCAAAATGGCATATTATGGTCATAGGTCTTTTGTTTGTTTTCATGACATAGGATTCAAAATAAAAATGGCATATTACGGTCATAGCCCTTTTGTTTGTTTTCATGACATATGATTCAAAATACTGGGCATGGATTAATATATATGGTGAAGGATAAAATGGGAACAAAAAGTAGGATGGAAGTAAGAATGAGTTAGTGAGTTAGTGGGATTTATTCCCATTATAGCCCTTGGTTTTTTAAATGGATAAATAAAACTCAATTGATTAGTGGAAAAAGGATAATATTCTTGGATAGCCCTTTTATTTGTTTTCATGACATAGGATTAAAAATACTTGGCATGGATTAATATGGTGAAGGGTAAAATGGTAACATATGTAAAAGGATGAAAGGTCTTGTGTAGGGATAGAACGGGAAGGGTAAAAATGACATATTACAGTCCTAGGCCTTGTGTTTGTTTTCATGACATAGGATTCAAAATACCAATTGATTAGTGGCAAAAAGGGTAATATTCTTGGATGGTATTTGTGATTTGTGTAGGGATAGAACGGGAAGTGCAAAAATGGCATATTACGGTCATAACCCTTTTGTTTTTTTTCATGACATAGGATTCAAAATACTAAAGGTCTTGTGTACAGAAAGAACGAGAAGGATAAAAATGACATATTACTGTCGTAGGCCTTGTGTTTGTCTTCATGACATAGGATTCAAAATTCCAATTGATTAGTGGCAAAAGGGTAATATTCTTGGATAATATTTGTGATTTGTTTAGGGATAAAACAGGAAGTGCAAAAATGGCATATTACGGTCATAGCCCTTTTGTTTTTTTTCATGACATAGGATTCAAAATACTGGGCATGGATTGATATATATGGTGAAGGGTAAAATGGGAACAAAAAGTAGGATGGAAGGAAGAATGAGTTAGTGGGTTAGTGGGATTTATTCCCATAAAGCCCTTGGTTTTTTAAATGGATAAATAAGGCTCAATTGATTAGTGGCGAAAGGATAATATTCTTGGATGGTATTTGTGATTTGTGTAGGGATAGAACGGAAAGGGCTAAAATGGCAGATTACGGTCATAGCCCTTTTGTTTTTCTTCATAGGATTCAAAAGACTTGGCATGGATTAATATATATGGTGAAGGGTATAATGGGAACATATATAAAGGGATTGAAGGAAGGATCCAAAAGTGCCGTTTCTTAGAGAGGGTATGGATATAAGAAAATAGCAAACAAGTAACAAAATATCATCTTATATACCTTTAGTTTGA
This sequence comes from Chamaelirium japonicum, assembly GCA_947650365.1. Taxonomy (NCBI): domain Eukaryota; kingdom Viridiplantae; phylum Streptophyta; class Magnoliopsida; order Liliales; family Melanthiaceae; genus Chamaelirium; species Chamaelirium japonicum. The sequence goes on from OX393552.1 coordinate 23,427,371, forward strand.
AGAACTATTTTGATGGAATTAAAAGACACAAGGAAATCACATGTAATGTCTGTATAATAAGATGATCTTAGAACTTGCATGATACATACAATATCTAGTTTGACATTTTAAGCTTCAACTTTTAATACTTTAATTTAAGCTTGTTAACTATGTTGACGAATAATCACACATCGGTGAGGGAGGCACCCATCACCCGCTTAATATACCCCTTGTGGACCTCCCCTTACAATCCAGATTTTGGGACGTGAGGGTATCTAACATGGTATCAGAGCTCTAGGGTTCACTCGCGCGCCGACGGTGACAACGACGACGACAGCCACCTTTAGCTTCGATCTCCCTCCTCCGGCCTCCCGCAGCAACCCCCGCCCTCCTCCGGCTCCGCACCCCCTCGGCATCCGGCAGTACCCCCCTGCTCTTTCCGGCCTCCCGTAGCACCCCTGCCCTCCTGCCTCTCGCACCACTCCTTCGCTCCCTCCGGCCCAGTGTTCTAAAAAGCGGTCTAGGCGGCCGCCTAGGCGCTAGGCGGCCCCCCACCGCCTCGCCTAGGCCCTAGGCGCTCCAGAAAAGCGGCCAAGCTCCCAGGCGGAGCTAGGCGGCCGCCTAGGCGGTCTAGGCGGGGCAAGGCGGCCGCCTAGGCGGTCTAGGCGGGCTGAGGCTGGCCAGGCAGACCAGGTGAGCCAGGCGAGCTGAGGCTGACCAGGCGGGCCAGGCGGACCATGTTTGCTTTTGTTCTTATTAATCACTCAATCTTGAATTATGGTTATATACTTGTTCTTTAAAATAATGGTTTGGGATAATCTTGAACTTATATTAATTTTTAAACATATATATATTATATAATATCAAAATAATAATTAAAATAATTAAAAAAAAGGCAAAACGCCTAGGCGCCGCCTAGGCCGCCTAGGCGCTAGGCGGCCCCCCACCGCCCGACTAGCGCCTAGCTCTTTTTAGAACCTTGCTCCGGCCTCCCGCAGCACCACCCTCGTGCCATCCTCTACCTCCCGAGCCCCCCCCGCGCTCCTCCCTTGCCTCCCGTGCCCCTTTCCTCGCAGCCCCTTCTCGAAACCCCCCTTCCTCTCCTCCCCGTTCTTCACCTAATTCATCGTCTTCATGGCGTCTCATACCGTGTTGTCTGTCATCGCGATCTCTCCACTACTGAAGGCGGTCATCTTTCAGTTGTCCTCTGCCAGCGACTGGCCTGATTGATCATTCACCGTCTAGGCCGCACTCTCCAGTCGCCATCTTTGGGGTCACATCACCGGTGATGACCCACCTCCAGCTGCCACCTCCGTCTCCTCCTCGGTCACTAGTAGTGCTGTTGCTAGCGGTGAGTCTTCTGCTGTTGCTGCCGCCACGGATGCTGCCACGACCACTGCTACGGCCGCCCTCATGTGGCGTCGTCACGACCAGGCCATTCAGGCCTATCTCTTGGACTCCGTTACTCGTCCGCTCCTTGCTCCCATCGGCCGCCTTCCTACAGTGCGCGCAATGTGGGAGTATCTCCGGGACTGGTTCCTCCCGCGCGGCGGTGCATGATGGCATCAGCTTATCTGTGACTCGCAGTCTGCTCGTCAGGGGGAGCGTACGATCCATGATTTCTTCAGCCTGATGAGTGCCTACTGGCATGAGCTAGACTCTCTGATCCCCGAGCGGTGTTCTTGTCCACGCTCCAGGGATTTCCAGCGCTACCTTGACGAGGGCCATCTGCACCAGACTACCAGTTTCTGGTAGTGCTTTGGCCGGACTTCGCTCTCATTGCTGCTCAGCTCCTGCACCGTGAGCCACTCTCTTGGCGCTAGAGGATGCCCTGCTCGCCTTTGTAGATGAGGAGACTCGCCTTCAGACTCAGGGTACTCGTCCTCCACCTGTCCCTGGATCCGACAACGTCCTTGCGGTCGGCTTCTTCGACGAGCATGTATTCTGTTATTACTGCAAGGAGTCTGGTCATATAAAACGTGAATGTCCCACACGTCCTCCACGCAACCCCCGCTGGGGTCCGGATGAGAGGGCACCATGCTGGGCTCTTACTTCTCGTGATGATCAACGAGGAGGTCGAGGTGGACGGAGCCGTGGACGTGGTCAGTGCTCCTTCCGTCACTTTGGTGGCGCTGCTGCTACTGTAGAGAATCCGGCGTCCCCCACTACTACCACTGCACCTTCTCAGCCTGAGCCGGACCATCTACAACGTCTCGAGGAGCTTCTTTTTGGCCACCTAGCCTCCACCGGCTCCCCGACTGCTCACGGTATGTTCGCCACCTCTGATATTGCTGTCCCTTTGATTTTCGATTTGAGTGCTTTCTGTTACCTCACCTATGATTTCATTGTGCTCACAGACTGTGCTCTTGCTCTTGCCTACATGGAGGTGTGCACTGCGGATGGGACTCTCGTGCCTATTCCGCAGTGTGGATCTATCACTCCTACCTCAGACTCTACTGGTCGCCTGACCCTACCCCATGTCCATTATGTTCCTTAATTTGATCTAAATTTGATCTCTATCAGTTCTCTCTGTAATTCTGGACTATCACGTTTACCTCCTCTGCTTATCTTGTGCAGGATTCGCGAACGGACGGAGGATTGAGCTGGGCCGTAGGACGGGAGGACTTTACCAGTTGGACCATCTCCATGTTTTCCCTGTTTCTGTTGAGTCAGTTATGTCAGTCACCTTTGATGCCAACTTGTGGCACAGAAGGCTAGGTCATTTGTCTAGTGATTGGCTCAAGCGTTTTCCGTTCGGGTGCTTTGGGACGTGTGTCCTCTCCTCTCTCTGTTTGCACGGGTTGCAGACTGGCAAAGCATTTGGCTCTACCATTTTCGGCCAGTGCTTCCCGATCTATTGCCTCTTTTGATTTAGTGCATTCTGACATTTGGGATCCTGCTCCGGTTGCCTCATTTTCTGGTTTTTTATATTTTGTGAGTTTTATCGACGATTACTCTAGATGCACCTGGGTCTATCTCATGCGCCGTCGCTCTAAGATTCCCCATATCTACTAGACATTCACCGCCATGATCCATACCCAGTTTGGTTGACATATCAAGACCTTCAGGTCTGACTGTGCCCAAGAATACCTCTCCTCTGATATGCGTGAGATCCTTCAGATTCACGGCACCATTCACTAACAATCGTGCCCCCACACCCATGAACAGAACGACGTAGCTGAGCGCAAGCATCGCCATGTCCTTTAGACAACGCTCGTTCTACTTCTGTCTGCTTCTGTTCCACATTCCTACTGTGCTGAGGCTGTTCTGACAGCCGTTTATCTTATCAGCATCACTCTGTCGTCCACCCTCTTTGGGGTTACCCCGTACGAGCAACTTCACTCCACATCTCCCGACTACTCCCGTCTTCGCATCTTTGGGTGTACATGCTTTGTTCTCCTCCCTCCATATGAGCGCACCAAACTCTCTGATCAATCGGTTATGTGTGTTCACTTGGGACTCAGTCGGGAGTACAAGGGCTATCGATGCTACGATCCCTTGGCTCGTCGGATCCGTGTCTCTCGTCATGTCTCTTTTGTCGAGGATGTCCCGTACTTTTCCACCGAGTCCTAGGATCTTCCCCCACCGCATACGTCACCCTCCACGCCTCCACTACCTCTCACCATTCCCTTTTTACCTCCGTATCCTGCTCCCGCACAATAGGCTGTGTCCTCTCCAGTTGAGTCTCCACCACCTCACCACCTCCACCTTCCCCTCCCACGTCTCCTCCGCCACTTCAATAGAGAGCATTCCATGCTCTGATACCATGTTAGATACCCTCACTCCTCAAAACCCGGATCGTAAGGGAGGTCCACAGGGGGTATATTAAGCGGGTGATGGGTGCCTCCCTCCCCTATGTGGGACTATTCGTCAACATTCCCCCTCACACGGAGCACGCGTGGCAAGGATCCTCCCACGCGGAGCATGCGTGGCAAGGCACGATCGGTGGGGAGCACCCTGAGCGGGAGCAGGAGCAGGAGATGGGCCATCTCTGATACCATGTTAGGAGATGACATCTAGGGTTTGGAGAGAATGGAATGTGCTCTATTGAGGGACTCAAGCCCAATATATATGTACATCAATACACAAGTAACCCGACCCAACTGTACATAGAACCCGATCCGGTATATACATTAACAAACTAAATAAAATTTAAGTATTCTCATGTCTCATATGGGATTTTGCATGCTATTAGTGCTCTTGTCAGGAGGCATCTATAGTTGACTCTGCATCTTCAACAATTTGCTGCAAGATCAAAATCGAATAGAAAGAAGTCGTCTTCTACGATAAGGGTCCATTCATGCTTTGTACCATCTTTCTGTCGCTTTTGAGATCTTGTATTGGCTTTTCGTTATCGAGAATGCAAATTCCAATCAGACTCTTTAGTGGAGTTTGTGCCCCTCCGTTCCAAAGGTCAAAGAGGAGTACAAGCCAAAAGGTGTCATAGTTGTTGCAAAGGTTCAAGCAAGGACTAAGTTGAAAGCAAGGATTTCATCCTTTTTAATAGAGTCAGTAGAGGTAAAAGGTTGCATTGATTTCATCATTTTTAATAGAATCACTTACATTAATTGAATTTCGGATTCCCTATAGGCAAGGTTCGAAATTCGATTTCGACCATTATTTTGACCCCTAAAAATGCCATATTTTGTGACATATTGCAAAATCTCATAAAATATCACAATATTTCGCAAAATATGCCAATTCGGTTTATGGTAAAAACAAAATAATTTGTGATTTTTCATGAAATATTTCGATTTTTTGTACCTTGCATGTAAGATAGACTTCCGAATTTTATTTTTATGGACATGTATTGGAAGAGTCCGACGTGGTGCCCAGATAGTCTGCCATGGAGATACTCAGTTGACTCAGCAAGACACAGGTGTTCTGATAACATTTGGGAGATGTATGCTACATAGTGTTCACATTCCTTTGCACAACAAGGCTGTTTTGTTTGTTAACTATTTTACATTGTTAATATGATTTGAAGAAAAAATATATCAGTAAACCTTTGAATTTTTCATTTTTTCTTTTCATGCTACTATAGTCATTCGGATTAGAAGAAAGGTATCATAATGCTAAGCTGTTGCAGCTGCTTCATTAATATCTATTGTATTCTATTCCACTTCTCCTATTCAATTGAAATAGATAACCAATACTCATTCGGTATTCTCTTAACTTGCATGCACTTTTATGCATGATTATCAGTTTTATCTTTTTAACGTGTGAAATACTTTTTAATGGTATTCTCTTAACGTGTGAAATACTTTTGATTTGTTTTGGCATATGCTACACTTCCTTAAATAGTTATTCTCTGAAGTGGATGTGAAGCTGGTCTTCAAGGAAGTTACATCCAAATTTTTGCGCAAGCGTATTGTAGAGGTATGCCCATGATATAAAAAAATAGCATATAATATGTCTAGTCATTTGTATTCTTTCATTCTAATTCTGTTATTTTTAACATCTTTATAAGGTGATTTATTGTACTTATGCATCCTTTATTGCAACAACATAACAATTTGAAGTGCTTTTCTGCATGCATGTTAACATTACATTTTCATGTGTACGACATGATTCTCTCAAAAAGTCTACTTAATAATGTACCTTTACAATTATATGTTTGGAATCGTTAAGTTCCATGATCTTTATCAAAAGCTTTATGTGACGTGTGATTCCATGTGTTAAATTTGAAGCACCGGACCTATGGATGTTCATAATTGGATTGGAGCAGTAAAACAAATCAGCAAAATAAGGGGACATTTCAAAATAATTAGCAAAGCTGAGAAAAAGTAATTTTAGGGAGACTTAGCCTTAAATCCTTTTAGCAGATGCTATATTAGCTAAAGAACATGCAATGTCTCAATATTGCACCAAGTCCCTCCTGAATAGCACGTGCTACAGCAAGTCCGTCACCCTTCTTTTACCCCTTCAATTGACAAAACTACCCCTCCAATTCGTCTCCAGTAAGAGTATCCATTCACCTTCAGCAACAATATCAATTCGTCTCCAGCAACAATATCAATTCGTCGGTTGACACTGTGCATGTAGCGGTTGCTACAGTGATATCACTGTAGATGCTACAGTGAAATAACTGTAGCAAGAATATCAATTCGGCTAATTTGGTACTCTTACGAAACCAAATTGATATTGTTACTACAGTGAAATCGTTGTAGCATTTACAGTGAAATCGTTTTTGCAACTATAGTGAAATCATTGTAGCAGCTACAATAAAATCATTGTAGGAACAATATCATTCCAGCTAATTGGTACTTTTACCAAACATAATTGATATTGTTGCTAGTTGCTACAATCAGTGTTCTGAAAGGCTCAAGGCGCATATGAAGCGCAAAGGTCTCCTAGAGCCTAGGCGCAAAGGTCTCCTAGAGCCTGATTGAAGTAAGGCGCATATATATATATATGTATATGTATATGTATATATATATATATATATATATATATATATATATATATATATATATACAGAGAGAGAGAGAGAGAGAGAGAGAGAGAGAAATGCTATAATGTGGCATGCGGTAAGTGCGGCACCGCACACACACACACACACACACATATATATATATATATACAGAGAGAGAGAGAGAGAGAGAGAAATGCTATAATGTGGCATGCGATAAATGCGGCACCTCACCGCAGCTGTCTGATGCACCGCTGCGTGCATGCGATGCACGCAGCGCGTGCATCAGACGGCTGTGGTGCGGTGCCGCACGTACCTCATGTTGCAACATAGCATGCCCCTATATATATATATATATATATATATATATATATATATATATATATATATATATATATATATATATATATATATATATACAAAACATGCATAACTAAACTAAGAAAATGAATCTTAAGACAAAAAATAAATTGAATAGATCTTGTTGCAACAACACAAATGTTGTAGCCTTGTAGGTTTGAATTACAGCTCTAAATAAGCTATTTAAAATATATTAAATCTTCAAATATGTATAGTTCAAATTCAATAACCAGTTATAAGATATCAAATGTGATATTATAGCAAACAAAAAATAAATAGTGAATGATTGAATGTGTTATTTCATCGGTGTGCTTGTGCACATGCTTCTAAATCAGTATGAAATGTGCAAATCGAGAAAGAAAAGAAAACGCATTGAATCTTGTAATAGTTGAAATAATATCAAAGTCATCAAATCCAACCCACAATTGCTCATATGGTCCTACCTAAGAATTATAACAAATAATTTTGAATGTAAATAATATTCAATCAATGTGCTAATATTCAGACTACTGTAATCATAAATCAAATCTACTTAATAACTTAATCATATTGCCAAAAATATCAATTGCAAGCACATAATTGCACATTGTTCAACTAGGCGTGCCTTTTTTGTGCCTGGAGCCTAAGCGCACGCCTTAGACCTAGGCACGAGCCTTTCTAACAGAGCCTGGCTTTGTGCTTTTTGAGGTGCAGGGGGCGAGCCTAGTTGAGCATGAGCCTAGGCGCGTGCCTAGGCGCGCCTTTAATAACATTGGCTACAATGATTTCACTATAGCAGCTATAGTGAAATCACTGTAGCAACATTATCAATTCGACTAATTGATACTCTTACCAAACCGAATTGATACTCTTGTTGGAGGTGAATTGATACTCTTGCTGGAGGGGTAATGGAGAGGTAGTTTTGTCATTTAAAGCGTTGAAAAAGTCAACATTTTCAGTTGGGGACTTACTATACAAATGTGTCTTTGGGAGGGACTTTACACTAAACCCAAATGTTGTTTGTCCTTTAGCTAGTATACTATCTCCTACAGGGACCTAACGCATATTGTCCGATCATCGGATCAAGCTTTTAGTCTCAACCGTTGGCACCCTGCAGAGCCTTGCAACCTATTTATTATTAAATAATACTGGAAACAAATCTTAAAGATCCCAGAATGATCCAAAAAGCTCCTGAATGAGGTCGTGGACATCCTCACACAACAAGACATTGACTACAACTGATAAATAAAACAGAAAGAGGCCTAAAACAATATATAATGACTTGAAAATTGAAATAAATAAATAAAAACTGCTAGTAATTTTTTTTCCTAGGAAATAAAAGTCCTGGTGCAAATGAAACATGCATCACTTCACCACTTTGGATTCTCTTATTTTGAGCTTGTTTCCACCAAACTAAAGTAGAACCCTTCATTTTTAGACTTGCAAATTTGACTTGTTTTTCTTCAGGAATTTCCTTACATTCAAAATATTGTTCTATGTTATCTGTCGAGTCTGGGAATTCATCAGGTTGTAATTGACCTAAAAATTTAGGAATTTCGATTTTAATTTCTAGATCACAGTTTCTTACATTTCTTTTTTCTAACTAGTTAGGCAGTAGTGAATACTTCGACATCATTGTCATTGGTCTATCGAATCTTATTTTGTGATGGGTTTCTCCCAGGCTATATTCTTATGATGAGCTCTGTCATTTGAACTTGAAGTTGATGCAGACGAGCCTACTACGTGCAGATTTGCTACAGCTGATAGCGTATTTTCATCTGTTCCGGAGATCCAGGAAGCAGATCGTCGATCCGTCTGCATCAGTGGAAAGCTTAATCGAAGCCCTACAATTTTGATTTATATTTTATTTCGATCCGATCAACGGATCTTTAGTTATTTCTGTTTTTATTTCTGGTTTGGGTAGGTGCGAGCCATGTTCGCATCCGGTTCGAGCCACAGATGCCGAACTGACTCATTTCCGTGTTAGAGTCTTAGCCGTAGGATCCTAAGTGAGATTAAATCTCAATGGATGAGATTTCTAGGGAAACCAAAAACCCAAAAACCTAGGCCATCCTCCCACCCGACCGGCCCTCTCACCCGCGCGTCCCTCTCACCCGCGCGTCCCTCTCTCTCTCTCTACCCGACCGGTTTCTCTCTCTCTTTCTTTCCTTTTGTGCCTTTGTGCTTTCATCTCCTATTAGTTCTAAAAACCCTAATTGAATGGGGAGATGAATATGAAATTGAAACCCTAGAACGGAGAAGCGGCTCGCTTGTTCGGTGTATTCCTTCCGAAGAAATCCTCTTTGCTTCTAGTCTATTCTTCCTTCCGCAAGCTTCTATCCCGTCGCCTAGCCCTTCGTCTACGGCTTCACGGAAGATCGACGTGGAGTTTCTTCGTTTTCAAAGATCCATCGTCTCGGCTTCTTCACCCCGTCTTCTGGACCACGCCTCCCCTTCCGCGCCTTTCATCTGCATCACGGAGTTCCCGTCAGCCGCCGGCATTGACCAACGCACGGTTTGGATTATCCTCTGATCTTTTCATGTGATAAATTTCTTCCCGCAACCGGCCTTATTGCTGATTTCATATTAGGGTTCCTAATATTTGTTTTTCCGAGAATCTCATCCATTAGGTTTATCGTTAGATCTTTGGTCGTTATTGAGACATTGGCATATTATTTGAGATAGTGATTGTTATCATTGCTGGAATTCAGTTATTATAATCTGAAATTAAGTCTCATCTTGTCAATCTTATTATTTCGTTGAGTTAAATCTGATTGGTAATGAATGGATGATGAACTATGATTATAAGTTTGCTGAAATCTGATTTTTATATGCTGAAATCTGAATTTGATTGTTTAAATTCTGCACTTGGGTCTATTTGAGCATACGCATCCCATCAAGTTGGTATCAGAGCGTATCAAGTTGGTATCAGAACGTATTAAGTTGGTATCAGAGCGCACTAGTCGTCGCGTCCTTACGCAACGGCCGGTCCTCTCGCATCATTCGCATCATCGCATGTTTGCTGAATTTTTTTTTTTAGTTAGTGCCTTGCATTAATTAGTAACACGCATCGCGTGATCGCATGCATTTTAGGACCATCCCTTTCTCTCTGTAGTAAGTCGATAGCATCTGCAATGGCTGGATCTTCTCCACCCCGTACTTGGCAAGACGCCTTCATAAGGCAACAGGAACACATGGATAGGCTTCAGACCCAGATAGAAACCTTGACCTTAGCCTTCAATAATTCCCAGAATCTACCGCGACCCCGTCGCGAACACAGGACTAGAGCGTCACCCGGGCGTAGTGAGTTAGACCTAGGGTCAGGAGGTGACATCATCAGTTCCTCTGATGGATCTGAGCGGCGAAGTAGGCAAAGTCATAGGAAAGCGAACCCCCATTGGGGCTTGGATCAGGGCATCAAGATAGAAATTCCTGAGTTTGAGGGTAGGATGGATCCCGAAGAGTTTCTAGAGTGGGCCGAGCGAATCGACCAATACTTTGAGTGGAAAGAAATCCCCCGCGACAAACAAGTCAAGTTTGTCAGTCTTAAACTGAAAGGTCATGCACTGATTTGGTGGAAACAGTTGCAGACCACTAGGGGTAGAAAAGGAAAAGAGAAAATTTCCACATGAACACATATGCGAGGAAAGATGCAACAGAAGTTCCTCCCTTCTGATTTCAAGCAGAATGTGTTCCAGAAATTCCAAAACCTGCGACAGGAGCACAAATCTGTAGATGATTACACTAACGAATTCTACAAGCTCCAAGCTCGTAATGATCTGCATGAAGATGAAGAGCAGAGCGTCGCTAGGTACGTCAACGGTCTCAAACCTTCAATTCAAGAGGTGGTGTCCCTACACGACTTGTATCAGGTCAGTGATGCACACCGTCGGGCTAAGAAAGTCGAGTCTCACCATTCCCGATCTGTGTCCCGGCGTTATGACAACACTAGGGCACCATCCGGATCTGTTAGTAGACCACTCCCTGGACCTTCACTCGTAGCTGGCACAGTTCCTGCACCCATTGAGAAGGGTAAAGGAGTTTTAGGACCCAACCCGAGCCAAATAAAGTACTTCAAGTGCAACCAGCCGGGTCATAAGTCAGCCGATTGTCCGCGCCGTCAATTCCATCCACAGACAAATCTTGCGGATAATGACGAGGATAGTCATGAGTCTGAAGGGGAACACTTCAATGACTTAGTCTTGGAGGAAGATGATGTGACTGCACCACTGTTGGTTATTCACCAGTCGCCATCACCCCAAGCACCTAAAGCGTTGTTACCCCACGAGCTCTGTGGAGGACCCCCAAAGCCACACTGCAAGAATCAGAGGTTCGAGCTGTTCCGAATAGTCTGTAATGTCAATGGCATGGACCTTTGTCTCTTGATCGATGGAGGTTGCACCACCAATCTGATCAACGAAGCGATCGTCAGGAGCAAGCAATGGAAAGTCAAACCTTTGGCTCACCCGTACAAAACATCTTGGCTGGATAACACCACGAGTAAGTTGGTGACGCATTGTTGTCTGGCAAAATTGTCAATTGGGCTGCAATATAGAGATGAGATCTGGTGCGATGTCCTTCCGTTAGAGGTTGCTGATGTTATCTTAGGGCGTCCATGGCAGTTCGACCGAGATGTCCAACATCACGGAAGAGCCAACACCTATACCTTCCATAAGGACGGCATCAATGTCACCCTATGGCCTACATGTTTTAGGAGGCACCGATCCCACGCACCTCAAGCCCTTCTGAGTCAGAGTCCGTTCGTGCCACCATTCGCTGAAAGTTTAGTTGGGTGTTCATTTGATTTACTAAGAATTGATTAGGGATTAGACGACATTTTGCATTCCATTGCATGCACATCGCATTTAGAGTCTGTAGGCATTCATGACACTTGCATTCATCATTTGCCTGGCATCTCTACAATCATAGACCAATCATATGGGCATCCATATCATCCAAGTGTTGAGTTTAACCTTAAATACGACTTTGGCATGTCTGATCATTTTTCGATGCAAAATACTTATGAATCATGCTTTCAAATTTCAGACAACCCATCATCTTTAATTTTTCGAAGTTATAACAAGTGGCATGATGAGTTCTTTAATTTATTATTTTATTCACTGCATCCAGACAATGATTGCATGACACATCTTTCCGGTCTAGAATCCACTTGTTTTGCACCGTGCGCAGGCCACTTTGAGCAACACATAATGCACCCGCAACCCATGGCCTTTCAAATACACCATTGCCTATCGCGCAAGCCGATGACCCGCAGCTCATTATGCTCCCGCGGTCTTTCTTTTTACATGTCATTTGAATTTCATGTCAACCCAAACTCCTATTATCACATGAAATTATCTGAGTATTTTGAAGATCTTATCGTGCCGCGGAGGATGTTGGTTTTGGCTTTCAGGTCTTCGCTTGGCGTCGAGGGGCAGGGGATACGAGATGGAGTTGCTGCGTACTTGAGGCGGATTACTTGGCCACCGGACCCGGGAGAGCAGTCAGAGCAGATTCAGCGGTCGCAGTTACTACCAGGAGAGCCCCCGTCGGATCCAGGACCTTGCTCGACAGGAGTCGAGTTCTTTTGAGTCCGGGGGACTTGATGCAGACGAGCCTACTACGTGCAGATTTGCTACAGCTGATAGCGTATTTTCATCCGTTCCGGAGATCCAGGAAGCCGATCGTCGATCCGTCTACATCAGTGGAAAGCTTAATCGAAGCCCTACAATTTTGATTTTTATTTTATTTCGATCCGACCAACGGATCTTTAGTTATTTTTGTTTTTATTTCTGGTTTGGGTAGGTGCGAGCCATGTTCGCATCCGGTTCGAGCCACAGATGCCGAACTGACTCATTTCCGTGTTAGAGTCTTAGCCGTAGGATCCTAAGTGAGATTAAATCTCAATAGATGAGATTTCAAGGGAAACCAAAAACCCAAAAACCTAGGCCATCCTCCCACCCGACCGGCCCTCTCTCTCCCGCGAACACCCGTGCCCCTCTCACCCGCGCGTCCCTCTCTCTCTCTCTACCCGACCGGTTTCTCTCTCTCTTTCTTTCCTTTTGTGCCTTTGTGCTTTCATCTCCTATTAGTTCTAAAAACCCTAATTGAATGGGGAGATGAATATGAAATTGAAATCCTAGAACGGAGAAGCGGCTCGCTTGTTCGGTGTATCCCTTCCGAAGAAATCCTCTTTGCTTCTAGTCTATTCTTCCTTCCGCAAGCTTCTATCCCGTCGCCTCGCCCTTCGTCTACGGCTTCACGGAAGATCGACGTGGAGTTTCTTCGTCTTCAAAGATCCATCGTCTCGGCTTCTTCACCCCGTCTTCTGGACCACGCCTCCCCTTCCGCGCCTTTCATCTGCATCACGGAGTTCCCGTCAGCCGCCGGCATTGACCAACGCACGGTTTGGATTATCCTCTGATCTTTTCATGTGATAAATTTCTTCCCGCAACCGACCTTATTGCTGATTTCATATTAGGGTTCCTAATATTTGTTTTTCCGAGAATCTCATCCATTAGGTTTATCGTTAGATCTTTGGTCGTTATTGAGACATTGGCATATTATTTGAGATAGTGATTGTTATCATTGCTGGAATTCAGTTATTATAATATGAAATTAAGTCTCATCTTGTCAATCATATTATTTCGTTGAGTTAAATCTGATTGGTAATGAATGGATGATGAACTATGATTATAAGTTTGCTGAAATCTGATTTTTATATGCTGAAATCTGAATTTGATTGTTTAAATTCTGCACTTGGGTCTATTTGAGCATACGCATCCCATCAAGTTGGTATCAGAGCGTATCAGAAGTGGTGTAAGGCTTCTTGTTGTTATCGGAGGGCTTCTCGTCATCCTTCCCCTGTGTTGTTTCTATTAGTCATATGTCCACCTAGAACACATGGATGGACTGAGGGGGCAGTAGGCAACCTGTGGGCCTTGTGTTGTGGAGTCATTGTGTTTTCCCAATGGCTTCCGGTTGGGGGATTCAAGGTTTTAAAACTCCAACAGGTGAGCTCTGAGAAGGTTTAGTTGGGTCAGATCCTCAGGTATGATCCTCCATGAAGATGTCGATCTGGGGAAACCCTATTCCTTTGCTTGTAATCCAAATGATTTGGCACTTCATATTTTTTAAAACTCCAGTCCTTGTGTTCAACCTACTTTTGTTTGCAATATTATGTGTTACTTGTTTTTGGAGTTTCGAAATAGTACTCTTCAACTAGTTACCATTTTCAAGGTAAACCACCCAAATTTGGTTCCTTGTCAGTTTTTTCTTTCTTTGTCCTTGAAAGAAAGAAAAAAAACTAAATTTGTAGATGTCCTTCATGACCTAATAAAGGCTGGCATGACACTTTGTCCGGAAAAAAATTTGACAAGTCAACATATATCCCGTGTCTTTAGGCAAAAAAATTTGGAAGGACGTCCCACAGAGGGTCTAACATTTCCATGTATCCGTGATCAGTGAAGAGGAAGATCACTCTGTGCCTTGAACAGTCTGTACTAATATTATCTCATCAATTCTTTGAATCTCTCACTTACATTTGTAGTTACGGTCCTCATGGATAGCAACAAGATGTCTATTAGTCATACAAGTAAAATAAGGTACAAGATGATTATATAGTGGCGATATACTATATCCTTATTCACGACTCGCAATAAATTCAAAAAATACAAAAGGCATCAATATAACAATTTTGAAATGCTATTTAAGACAATACTGATCAAATTGTATGTTTTATTTATAAATAATATTAAATTTAGTATATAATGTCTTTGAATTCGAAATTTATGTTTGTCATCGTGTTGGACATGCATCTAAGTGTCTGAAACCAATTTCTTGCATTCACTTTACAGCTAGCATTTTTTAGCTACCTCATGTCATTATGCTAAAAACTGATATTTTCATATTATTATAACCTAGCTCTTTGACGTTCTAAATCAATTCATTGTACCTGTCTTATTTCTCGCAGGGTGGAAAACGAAGTGATGGACGTAGTCCTTTGGATGTTCGTTCAATTAGCTCACAGTGTGGATTACTTCCTAGAGCACATGGAAGTGCACTTTTCACACGTGGGGAAACACAGGTAAATTGATATCTGGTTAGCATAAAAACTGTTGAGCAATTGGCCTGATTTTGTTTGAAGTTCATTTCTCATTGTTTCCGAATTGCAGGCTTCATATCCATGCCCAATTTTGGTTGTTTTAGGGTTCTATTAACGAAAGTTATCATTCGTAAAAACCTTGTGGTGAAAATGCTGGTTGACTCAGCAACTAACTGACCTATATTCATTTTTAATTTATTTACCCAATCCACACGAAAGTTTACACACAAATTATTTCCTAAAATAGAATCAGGATTTATTCTAGTCCATCGGTATGATCATATAGTAAATCGTAATAAGAAAAACGCATGACATTAGTTTGAACTCCATATTTTTCTTTTCTACAAATTTACACAGAAGTCATTCAAGTTGTACCAACCCATATTTGACTATTTCTCTATGTCAAAATTACTTGTTGCTCCCCATTTTTAATCACATGAATTGTCAACTTGCTCCAGTTAGAAGCATGTTAACCTATTCTGGCTTGCTTTCCATTTGAATGCCTAAACCTGAATGCATTTATGGGTTTCCGTAACGAATTGTCATGTCTGTTACATCAATTCTTTGTGAATGTTTTGGTCTGATTTATGACAAATCGAATAGGTGGTTGTATAAAGAAGGTTGTTGTATGAGCAAATATTTTATTGTCACTCAAGTGCAAATTTCAAAGAACTCGCTTCGAGGGAGCGGAGTACAAAAATATATCAGGAGATTGTGGGGAAATCCGTTTTGATCCTTTAATACTCGATTTCGAAGTACAAAGATTACAACAAGTGAGAAAATGAAAAGAGAAGTGCGTTGAGATGCTTGATCTTTCCGGGCTTTGCGCGTAATCGGCTAGGGGCTTTGCTTTACTCTTCTTCTTCTTGAATCTTCACTTGTTCTTCGCTCGTTCTTCGACTTGCTTTGGATTTGAATCTTCAATTTTTCATCTTCTTCTTCGATCTTCGGTCTTTGGTTTTCTTTGGTTTGCTTCGATCTTCGATCCTTCTTCTCCGGGATTTCTTGGAGCTTTGAAGTATCTTCAGTCGGAAGCTTCGTAGGTTCTTCTTGTTATGGCCAAAGATTCTTTCCTCTTTTCTTGTCCCTCCTTTTATAAGGGTCGAAGTAGTTATTGTAGAGAATAACTACTTCGGGTGGTTGAAGCAATCTCCCGGTGGTTTCTATAACTCCCTTGGATGGTTAAAGAAACTTACAGGTGGTTTACATAACTCCTTGATGATTAGGATCATATTCAAGTGGTTTTGTAACTTCCACTGGTAGTTTAATCCTTTTGAGTTTGAGTGAACCGGTCTGATTAAAACGACTTGTGGTTCAGGTCTTAAATTCGAATCGACTTACTGCGACTCAGATTTTAACAAAGTTAACTCTTGATCCGGTCCTTTCTGACTTGGTGGATTCAACGAGTTTGTCGAATCTAGCGTAAGCTTACTTGTAGGAGCTTAAGCTTGATTATTCTTCGGCCTTGTATATCGGCTTGTCGAAGGACGCTCATCTCTAAGTATTATTCTACTGACTTAGATATAGTCTTTGGACGATAGGGATATAGTACTTTCCTTACTCTCAGACTTAGTCAAATTTCAGAGTGTAAGGAAGAAAAAATTTCCTTGGTCATCAGGGAAATAAAGCTTTCCAGACTTAGCCAAATTTCAGAATGTAAGAAAGAATTTCCCTGATCACTAGAGAAATAGTACCTTCGAGACTTAGTTAATTTCTGAGTGTAGAGAAAAATTTCCCTGGTCATCAGGGAAATAAAGCTTTCCAGACTTAGCCAAATTTCAGAGTGTAAGGAAGCAAAATTTCCCTGGTCATCAGGGAAATAAAGCTTTCCAGACTTAGTCAATTTCTGAGTGTAGAGAAAAATTTCCCTGGTCATCAGGGAAATAAAGCTTCCCAGACTTAGCCAAATTTCGGAAGCAAAATTTCCCTGGTCATCAGGGAAATAAACTTTTCCAGGCTTAGTCAATTTCTGAGTGTAGAGAAAAATTTCCTTGGTCATCAGGGAAATAAAGCTTCCCAGACTTAGCCAAATTTCAGAGTGTAAGGAAGCAAAATTTCCCTGGTCATCAGGGAAATAAAGCTTTCCAGACTTAGTCAATTTCTGAGTGTAGGAAAAAATTTCCCTGGTCATCAGGGAAATAAAGCTTCCCAGACTTAGCCAAATTTCGGAAGCAAAATTTCCCTGGTCATCAGGGAAATAAAGCTTTCCAGACTTAGTCAATTTCTGAGTGTAGAGAAAAATTTCCCTGGTCATCAGGGAAATAAAGCTTCCCAGACTTAGCCAAATTTCAGAGTGTAAGGAAGCGAAATTTCCCTGGTCATCAGGGAAATAAAGCTTTCCAGACTTAGTCAATTTCTGAGTGTAGAGAAAAATTTCCCTGGTCATCAGGGAAATAAAGCTTCCAAGACTTAGCCAAATGTCAGAGTGTAAGGAAGAAAAATTTCCCTGGTCATCAGGAAAATAAAGCTTTCCAGACCTAGCCGAATTTTCGGTTTTTTGGCTTTAGGCTATATTTCAATGCCTACAGTTGTGTCTCTCTTTATTTCATTATTATGTTTTTTTTAGGAGTTTTTTTAAACGCAGTCGGAGAAAAATCAGAGTTTGCTAGTTTTACTCGTTGATTTCTTGGCTTTACCTACCGAGTTGATTTGCCCCATTGATATGAACAGTAATTGTTTTGCAATGTTGTTGGAACATAACTCTCTATACACTATAAATTTGGATAAGTGACATACACAACCTAATAATGATCACACGATTCCCATCTTAGATAAAAGGCTGAATAATAGTTCTATATCTGATGGTGTTCCTCTATATTAAGAGAATCATAATTATAGTATGAGATCAGTGATGTTTCTTTTATTTTTATTGCCGTTCTATTTTGTAGTCCCTTGCTGTGGTTACTCTTGGAGACAAACAAATGGCACAAAGGATAGATAACCTCATAGATACAGAGGATTTGAAGAGATTCTATCTTCAGGTGTGCTTAAGATCTCTTTTTGTGAATTTACTATGTACAAGTTTGTAATTCTCATAAACCAATGAATTGCTCTAACGATTCTTTTTCCCTCTAGTTTATAAGTATTTGTGTTCTTAATTAGTTCTTTACAAGTCATGGGATGGTAAACTTAATCTTCTTATATTTGCATAATATATTCCATCTCATTGGTCCCTTGTACTTAACGATATGGTTTGTTAGACTTTGTTTTAGACTATGAAAATTATGAACCATGAACATTGCGCACTTCTAGATCCTCTTCTACACTGATTTGCTAGGAAAGCTCTTGCAACCACATTTGATAAACATCTTTAAGATATGAAAAAGTCGTTGATCCCTAGGTTCAGATCAAGAGTGAGACCTCCACTATAAGAAAGGTAGAGGGGCCTTCATTCTGTTGATAGAAAGTCAAACATTTGCGAAAGTGGCAAGTGTTCAAGGCAGGAAGCATAACAATTGAAAGTTGCTGGCACCACTAGTGAGACACTGGAAACCTATTCTTTTGAAACTGTTTAACAAGCTGATTGAAGAAAGGCTAAGGAGCAGTGGTAGTATATTTGTGGATGATCACCTTACATGCGAAGCTACGATGTAGGGTCATGAGGTGATGGCTTGGGCATTTAAAGTAACAATCCAGCAAGAGGCACAAGATGAAGTTTGGGAAATAGATGGTTGCTAAAAAGCAGTGACTAGCACTGTCTCGAAGACAGTTTTAGAAAGATTCTGATGAGTCGTTAGGGTACAAAGGCATGTTTTCCCTGCCACAAGATTGGTAGTTTCTATGAAGCAGATCATCTCGAATGGGACGGAGACGTCTCATAATCAAGAGGTAATCGAGCATGATCTCTGGAGCATTGATAACTATCATAGGAAGCCGGATAAAATGAACACTCATGTGCACCCCATGGGTGGGAGAGGGCTAGCAACCCCTCTTCTGTGAGAGAGAGGGGCATTGGGACTCCTCCCCTAATCTTTCTCTAACTGACCTCTTATTTTTAATGAAGCAATGGAGTGCTAGCCAATTCTGTGATCGCAGAACCCTACTTTGCAGAAAGCCCCTTTTCCTTTTTAAATTAAGTTCTATTTTTTAAAAATAAATAAAGTTCCTTAAAGCCTCCTATTGTCTGAAATATAATTAACAAAAAATTACTTAATAATTAACTGAAATAAGTATAATATTTAGATCACAGAGAAATAAAAAGTAGAAGTCATGATTATTAATTTGCATTCTTAGGGAACCCGTGCTTGCTTCTGTCTCACTGAACGTACATGGAGCATAGATAATAACGAGATGGTTGAGGAATGTAGGAGCCATGACAACGATGGGGCATTGATAGAGATTCTAAGACAAGCCAAACACAACAGAATTAATAAGAACAGAAGAAAATCAAAACTGCAATGTAAGATAAAGATTAGGATAAAAAAGGCAAATTAAATGTCGAGGGATGTCTAACGAGCCCAAACCTGAACAAGGCTCAATATTTTAAGCAAGGGAGATGGTGTGGGCCTTAATAGAGCATTGAGAAAAACTTAAACAAATGAGAGACGGATGATGGTAAGAAAAGTGAAAAGCAAAGTAAAGAAACTTAGGACGTGTTTGGCATTAGCTTTGAAATTTTAGGTTTTGATTTTGGAATAAAAAAAACCAGTTTTGTGCATAACCAGTTTTAACTTATCCAGAATCCAATGTTCAAAAACTTGTAACTCGGACTCGACTCAAAACTCCACCTAGTCGAGTAACTCGAAGACTCAACTCGAAACTTGACTAAGGCGACTATGTATATATATATATATATATATATATATATATATATATATATATATATATATATATATATATATATATATATATATATATATATATAGAGAGAGAGAGAGAGAGAGAGAGAGAGAGGAATGTTACAGTGACCTATGAGCTACGGATATTTTGACCACCCTAGAAGTTTTGGAATTTCGTGAAAATTGGTGGGTGTGTTCTCTAGGGTAACATGATCATCCTCACCAATTTTTAATGAATTCCAAAACTTCTAGGGTCATCAAATGGTAGAAGCAAAATTAACGGTTACTACAGACGGTAGATAAATCTTCTACCATTTGATGACCATAGAAGTTTTGGAATTCATTGAAAATTGGTGAGGATGATCATGTTACCCTAGAAAACACACCCACCAATTTTCACGAAATTCCAAAACTTCTAGGGTGGTCAAAATGTCCGTAGCTCATTTTCTCCATCCGTAGCTCATAGCTCACTATAACATTCCTCTCTCTCTCTCTCTCTCTATATATATATATATATATATATATATATATATATATATATATATATATATATATATGTGTGTGTGTGTGTGTGTGTGTGTGTGTGTGTGTGTGTTTTCAAAACTAAAAAAAGTAAATAGCCTGAGTACTCGAGTCGGCCCGAGTCACAGCCGGTCCGAGTCGGCCCGATTTTCGGCTGAGTCGAGTTGGGTCGGACCGAGGTTTGGTATTATACTCGAATCAATTCTAGATTATGAACATTTGAGTATTTGGCAATAAAATTAGTTTTGAGCACAAAATCAGTTTTACAGTTATTTTCTATCTAATTTTTTTTTGTATAAATTATTCTCTATAACTTATTCTCTATACTATTAGAGAGTTTTGTGTTTGTCCTTATTATTAATAAGTTTGTCCTTATTATTAATAAGTGTTTTCTTTGAGGACTTTATTGTAAACCTGATATTTACTAAGTTATAAAAGGAGTTAGGGTTAATTACCCTAACTCACGCGTTTCGTTTCTTCATGGTATCAGAGCCCCCGCTCGTCCCGACCGCCTGTCGCTCGCCCCGACGCCACCTCGAGCCACCCCGAGCCACCCCGGCAGTTCCCGACCGCCGTCCGCTCGCCCCGGCGCCACCTCGGGCCACCCCGAGTCACCCCTGCGACACCTCGAGCCACCCCGAGCCACCCTCGAGCCACCCGGAGCCATCTCTGCCCTTCTCGGACGCCTCCCGCTCGCCCCGATGCCACCTCGAGCCACCCCGAGCCATCTCTGCCCTTCCCGGCCGCCTCCAGCTCGCCCTGACGCCACCCCACTCCACCCCAGAGCCTCCCGCTCCCCTGTGCGACCCCTGACACCCCTTCTGCTCGCCACCGCGCCACCCCAGCGCCCTTCTGCGCCTCCCCTGCGCCACCCCGTGCCACCCCAGCGCCTCCCGCTCCCCTGCGCCACCCCCGCCACCCCGTCTGCTCACCCCCGCGCCACACCAGCCTACCCTGCGCCCCTCTACACCCCCGCGCCCCTCTGCCGCCTCTCCTGCGCCCATCTGCAGCCTTTCCTGCGCCGTCTGTTACTGCTGTCATTAATAGGCATCCCCGCTGTTGCTTCTGCTGCTTGACGATGCTTGATCGGTTGTCCGATACCTTCCTTTGATTGGTTTAATCTCTCGTGCTATGTTTTTTTTTTTGGGTGGTGATTCCGTTTATTTTTCGTCTACACGGATACTGTTCCGTTTCTTCCACATGCCCTATCCTTTCCTGAATTTGTGAAGGGTTTCTCCGTTCTCTTCTCGGTTCTCTCTCATCCCTCCCCATGGATTCCAAGGTCGCCCCACTTGTTGGCTCTCACGACGGTTTTGTCCGTCGCATCACTACAGTCCTCTTGGACGACAAGAATTTTCTTTCCTGGTCCAACTCTGTTCGTGTCTATCTTGCCGGCCGAGATAAGCTTGCATGGCTTACTGGTGTCTCGAAACCTACAGAGCTGGCCGAGGTGTTAAAGTGGACCATCGAAAACTTTCAGATCCTTGGTTGGCTTCAATGCTCGATGGAGCCCAAAATCTATGAGCAGTTCATGCGGTATGCTTCCGTTTCTGGTTTATGGTCTGCTCTCCAAAGGACTTATGGACACACTCGGGTTGATGCTCGGATCTATGCTGTCTATCGGGAAATCACTGCCGCTACTCAGGGCGATCGTTCTGTTCAAGAGTATTTCTCTTTTCTTCAAGGTCGTTTTCTCGAGCTGTCTGATTTAGAGCCACTGAGTGCGTTCCAGGACCCGACTGATGCTGCACTTACTCGGCGACGATGGGAAAAAAGGGAGACGTATCAGTTTCTAATGGGCCTTCGACCCGAGTTTGAGGCTATTCGTGTTCAGATTATTGGGATGTCCCCTCTCCCCGATCTTCTTGACGCCTTCTCTCTTGTTGCTGATCAGGAGCGTCGTCTTCGTCTCACTGGTGCTCCGCGGGTGCTTGTTCTCCTTCCGGTGATCTTCCAACTGAGCAGATGGCCCTTGCTTCTGGTTCCCGTCCTCCGCTCTCGTACGCTCGTGGTCGCGGAGGTCGCTCTTTGTCTGGTGGGCGTGGTCTCCCTGGTGGTCGTGGCACTACCGGTCCTCCCGGTCCTTGTATCTATTGTGGCAAGCAGTTTCATGATCGCTCCAGATGCTTCCAGCTGTACCCACATCTGCGTACTACCCCTCCACCCGCTTCTCGTTCACCGACTGTGGCTGCTGCTGACATCTCCAGTTCGTCGACATCTCCTTCTCCGCCTCCTGGTGTTTCGGATTTGAGCCAGATGGTCTCCCAGGTGCAACAGCTGATGAGTCAACTTCAGCATCTTCAGCATCCGTCTTCTCAGCCCTCAGCATCCACTGCTTCCTCCTCAGGTACTTCGTTCGCTTTCCAAGCATCAGGCGTTGATCCCAGTTCTTCACCCTGGGTGATCGACTCTGGCGCCACTGACCACATGACTGGTGAGCTTGGTCTTTTTTTGCATATTGAGCCATATTGTGAGCGAAATGTGCGCCTTGCTGATGGGTCAGTTACTCCGATCCTTAGCAAGGGTATTGTTCCTCTTTCTTCTGATGTTAGCCTTGATTCTGTTCTGCATGTTCCTAAACTGTCCCTTAATTTGTTATCTGTTAGTTGTTTGACTCATTCTTTACATTGTTCTTTGACCTTCTTTCCTGGTGGATGTGTTTTTCAGGACCTGACTTCGAGGAGGATTTTTGGCACGGGCCGTGAGAAGGATGGGTTGTACTTGCTGGACCGACCGCTTGTTCCTTCTGCTGCTGCTGCTCTGCCTGTTACCTCTACTGCTTCTCCTGCTCGCTTATCTCCCTCCCCGACTGGTGCTCTATGGCACGCTCGATTTGGTCATGCTAGTCCCCTCACTGTGGCTTCTGTCTGTCCTGAGTCCCCATTTAGTTCTTCTTTTCGTTGTGATGTGTGCGAACTTTGTAAACACACACGTACTTCTTATTCTCCCTCTCTTAGTCGGTCATCTTCTGCTTTTGAGTTAGTTCACTCTGATGTCTGGGGCCCGTCTCCTGTGACAGCGTATGATGGTTTTTGTTACTATGTTACATTTATTGATGATTATTCTCGTTGCTGTTGGGTTTATCTTCTGAAGCGCAAGTCTGATGTGTTTACTATGTATTGTCACTTTTCTGCAATGGTTCAAACTCAGTATGGGGCTCGTATACGTGTTCTTCGCTCTGACAATGGTGGTGAATATACGTCTTGTTCTTTTTCTTCTTATCTTGCAGCACAGGGTACTATTCATCAGTTTTCATGTCCTTATACACCTGAGCAAAATGGTGTGGCGGAGCGAAAGAATCGTCATCTATTGAATATTGTCCGCTGCATTCTTCGCGGGATGTCAGTTCCTAAGTCTTTCTGGAGTTCTGCTCTCCTTACTGCTGCCTATTTGATCAACCGGACTCCATCGCGTTCTCTTACTGGTAAAACTCCGTTTCATATACTTCATCCTACCTTGCCCCTTTTTCCTATTCCTCTGCGTGTTTTTGGCTGTGTGTGTTTTGTCCAAGATCGTCGTCCTTCCCAGACTAAACTTGATGACAAGTCTATTCGATGTGTCTTTCTTGGTTACTCCTCTAGGGTTAAAGGTTATCGCTGTTTTGACCCCAAATCATGTCGGGTTTACCATTCTATGGATGTGACTTTTCATGAGGATGAGTCCTTCTTTCGGGTTCAGCCTTCACCGTTGTCTGCCCCTGTGCCATCTACGGCTGCTCAGCCTATGCCTGTTTTTTCTTCCACCGGTATATTGCCTCATCGCCCGCCTATTACGCAGACATATCACAGGCGGTCGCACCAGGCTCCGGTTGTCCCGCCTTGCCCTCTCACTGTGCCAGAGCCTCCTCCGACGTCAGGTATACCTCCTTCTTCCTCTATCCCTCCTGCTTCTTCTGATGACGTGCTCATTGCTCTTCGCAAGGGTAAACGTACTTGTGTTACTGCTCATCCTTTAGCGAGTGTTGTCTCTTATCAGGGCCTTTCCCATGCATATCATGCTTATCTAACTGCCACAGACTCTATTCGCATTCCTCGTTCTACTACTGAGGCTCTACGTGATCCTGAGTGGGTCAAAGCTATGGATGCTGAAATGTCTGCCCTGCGTCAGAATGGAACTTGGGCTTTGGTTCCTCTTCCCCCTGGGAAGCGTACTGTGGGGTGCAAGTGGGTCTACACTGTCAAGTATCGTGCGGATGGTTCTCTTGAACGTTACAAAGCCAGGCTTGTTGCTCGTGGTTTTACTCAGACTGCTGATGAGTTTGGCGCTACCTTTGCTCCTGTTGCCAAGTTGACCAGTGTTCGTTTACTGCCTTCCCTTGCTGCTAGCCACTCTTGGCCTCTTCATCAGCTTGATATCAAGAACGCTTTTCTGTATGGTCATCTCGTTGAGGAGATATATATGGACCCTCCTCCTGGGTACCGTCTTCAGGGGGAGTATTCGGGACGAGTGTGTCGCTTAATCAAGTCACTTTACGGCTTGAAGCAGTCTCCCAGGGCTTGGTTTGAGCGCTTTAGTACTGTGATTCTTCGTATCGGCTTCACTCGATGTTATGCTGATCCAACCTATTTTATTAAGATCACTGCAGAGGGCCGACGTGCTATTGTTTTGGTCTACGTTGATATTATTCTTACAGGGGATGATGCAGCTGGGATCACTGCCGTCAAGAATACTCTTCAGGCTGTCTTCGAAGTAAAGGACCTTGGTCCTCTTCGTTACTTTCTGGGGATTGAGATAGCTCGCTCTCGCCAGGGTATCTCTATCTCTCAGCGGAAGTATACACTTGATCTTTTACATGATACTGGTCTTCTTGGGTGTCGACCGGCTCGTACACCGATGGATGCTAATCATCGTCTTCATGCAGAATCCGGATTTCTTCTGTCTGATCCCAGTTCCTATCAGCGTCTTGTTGGTCGTTTGATTTATCTAACTCACACTCGACCTGATATCAGCTTTGCAGTTAGTGTGGTGATTCAGTTTATGCATGCTCCCCGAACATCCCATATGGCTGCTGCAATTCGAATTCTCCGTTATCTTAAAGCTGCTCCTGGCCTTGGACTTTTTTATCGGGCTCAGGATGGATCCAAGTTATCTTGTTATACTGACTCGGATTATGCGGGTTCCCTTACCGATCGTCGTTCTACTTCTGGCGTCTGCACATTTTATGGTGAGCATCTTATTTCATGGAAGAGTAAAAAGCAGCATGTTGTCTCTCGATCTTCTGCTGAGGCCGAGTATCGTGCTATGGCTCATGGGACTACGGAGTTGATTTGGTTACATTCTCTTTTATCAGAGCTTGGATTTCCTACGTCAGGTTGTTCGACTCTTTTTTGTGATAACCAGTCAGCAATTTTACTTGCTTCTGACTCTATTCTTCATGAGCGGACCAAGCATATTGAAGTTGATATTCACTTCCTCCGGGATCATGTTCGGTCTGGTACCATTACTCCAGTGTTCATTCCATCTGCTGACCAGATTGCTGATGCATTTACCAAGACTGTTGGACCAACTCGTCTTCTTCCTACTATTTCCAAGCTGGGCATGTCTGATGTCTTTGCTCCAGCTTGAGGGGGAGTATTAAAGAGTTTTGTGTTTGTCCTTATTATTAATAAGTTTGTCCTTATTATTAATAAGTGTTTTCTTTGAGGACTTTATTGTAAACCTGATATTTACTAAGTTATAAAAGGAGTTAGGGTTAATTACCCTAACTCACGCGTTTCGTTTCTTCATATACAACATTTTCTTTCTATTACATGCTCTCTACGATATTTCTTTCGACAACATTATTTATATGACACTCTACCTATATTCTCGATAATATGTTCTCTTAAGCAATCTCTCCCCAATATTCTCTTTCTACACGTTTTTTTCGTAATATTCTCTCTACATGCATTCTCTCTACACAATTTTCTCTCTACAGGATTCTCTATATCAGATTTCTCTATATAAGGCATATGATCTCTCTATAACATTTTCTCTATCTACATCATTGTCTCTCTGTAATCTGTATGTTATTTTCTATGTCTACAACATTATTTATGTAACATTCTCTCTATATTATTTCTATCTATTTAATTTTATCTCTCTACAACATCCTCTATATAAAATTTCTCTATACAATGCATATTATCTCTCTACAACATTCTCTCTGTATAGCATTTTCTCACTCTACAACATTCTTTGTATAGCATTTTCTCTCTTTACAACATTTTCTCTATATTATTTTCCCTCTATGATATTTTCTGTGTACAAAATTATTTATGTTAGAAATATTAGAAAATGGTTCTATGAATAATTTTGTAAACAAAATATTAGAAATTGTTAAAAGATTCAATCATCCAACTAATATTTCTTTCATTTCTATGAAACTGCAATATTTCCACACTAGCAAAATATTTTCATGCAATATTTTCAAATTCTGCAGTGTCAAAATATTGGTCGAAATCAAAATTTTGAACCTTGGTCGCTACAACGTTATCTCTTTATAATATTTTGTCTATAAGATTCTTTCTATGATATTTTCTCAAAGATATTTTCTTTCCACAACATTACTTATGTAATATTCTCTCTACATACATTGTCTCTCTATAGTATTTTTTGTCGTCGTACGAGTATCAGGTATGAGTACATGAATCAGATTTGGGTACGACACCGGTACGACATGGGTATGGTTCTGGGTATGTTTTGGTTTTTTTTTTTTTTTTGAAAAAAAGACTCATGGGGTTAAATTGCAAAATTGTTTAGGTAATAACTTAATAGTTACTTTATGTCATTGAATTGAAGTGCACAGTGTGGATTCGTGACTTCGTGTTCGGCAGTGGCAGGGGACCGCGGCTCTTCCTCTCCCACCACCGCGGATCGTGTTCGATGACGGCAGCTGGCCAGGCTCCAAAGGGCCGCACCATCGAAGAAATGCCCGGCTGCAACGATTCCTCGACTGTCAACGCCTATTACTCGATCATCTTTGATTCCCTGTGCTGCAATCCTACAAACGATGAAAAAACTTATAAGTGACCTCTCTTTGATTCCCTATGATGTACCTCTACCCTAATTTTTTAAGGTTTTATCGTATCGGTGTATTCGTATCATACCCTTATTCGTGCTTCATAGCTCTACAACATTCTCTATATAGGATAGTGTGGCAGCCGTACAGGAGGTGATCTACCACATGAAGGAACAGAGGGAGAAAGGGGTGGTTCTGAAACTTGACTTCGAAAAAAGCTTTTGGCAGACTTCATTGGGCATTTTTCCTTGATGCCCTGAAGGCTAAAGGTTTCTCCCTCAACTAGCTTCGTTGGATCTCTTTAACCCTGGAGTCCTCAAAGATTTCTTGCTTGATTAACGGAGAAGCAGGTAGCCAATTCTTGATGAAGAAGAGCCTAAAACAAGGATGTCCCCTTTCTCCCTTTCTTTATCATTGCGGTGGATGCGTTCGATGCTATCTTCAAGAGAGTTGGAGACCGCATTCTATTTTCGGGCGCTAGAGGTACCTCTTGGTCCATTTCTAACCTTAACTTTGATGATGATACGATCCTCTTCTGCCAAGCTAAGATGGTGTAGGTAGAGGTCTTCAAAATCATCCTATACGTACTAGAATTCTGCTCAGGAGTCAAGTCTACGCATCAACTTCTTTAAATCTTCTATGTACTACAAAGGGCCAAACGCTAATCTAGGCTGATCGCTTGCCAATCTTCTCAACTGCACGCAAGAGACTTTCCCAATGCGATATTTGGATCTCCCTCCTAGCAGCGCTAGGATTTCTAAGGGAAATTGGCATAGGGTGATCAAGAAAGTGAAAGTCCGTCTAGCCTGTTGGAAAGGTGGACATCTTTACCTAGGTGGACCGCCTAACGTTGGTTAACGCAGTTTTGTTGGCCATCCCATCCTACTACTTAGCTTTCTACTTCATCTCGTCGTGGGTAGCACAATGCATTGATTCGATCTGAAGCTCCTTCCTAAAGGGTGCAGACTGTCTCTCGGGATCTTACCATTTGGTGAATTGGGGCGTGGTGTGCAAATCCAAAGAACAAGGGGGGTTGGGGGTCCTGGGGCTGAAGGATTTGAACAGAGTATTATTCGGCAAATGATGGTGGCGGCTACAATAGGAGGAAGGTGATGTTTAGACTAGTGTATCTAAAGAGAGATACTTCAGAAGATTCTCTCCATTACAAGTCTGTGGCTGGCGATCATGCAAGCTCTCACCTTTTTGGAAGGGGATACAATAGGTGGCAGAACCTTGTATGGTAGGAATCCGACTGCTACTGGATGAAGGGAAGAACATTAAATTCTGGACCGATCATTGGGTCGGGGACATTAGCCTAGTCACTTTATTCTACGATCTGTTCCTTATTGCTTGGGACCAGAATGCTTTTGTTCGCTCCCAAGTCCTTTTCTCCTCGGGGTCTCCTTCCTGATCCATCAAATTTCGTCGTACAGTTTCGGAGAAACTTTGGTCACAGCTAGAAGACTTGTACTCCTTGCTAGAACAATTCTCTATTTCTCCATGCATAGACTTCTCCCTTTGGAAGTTTAGTTCCACGGGTTCCTTTACAGTAACCTTGTTTTATCGCTTCATCAACTGGGGAGGGACTATCTGCCCTGTGGCTACCCATCTTTGGAAGACCCCAGCGCCATTGAGATGCAAGATCTTCATGTGGTTTTGCCTCAAGGATCGGCTTCTTACGAAAGTTCAACTGCAACGTCGCAAACACCCGAGGATCACAGAAGTGTCTTGTGTATTGTGTGGAAGATCCAAGGAGGAGATCAATCACCTATTGCTGCATTGCCCATTCTCGAAAATTAGTCTGGAGACTTCTGAAAACCAAACTAGGCGTGAAGGGTCACCCTGGCTCTACCCTGTACGTGTGTGTGTGGACAATCTAGAGCAGGAAGAGGATAAAATGCAAGCTGAGGCAATGTTACCAAGTCGGAAGTCGGGAAAAAGTTGGCAAGGGGAAAAAATGAAAAAAAGGGAAAAAACCGGTAACATTTTTTTTAGCAATATATCATGTATATATCCTATGCAGTCAAAGTCGGTAGTCGGCTCCTAGTCGACCAAGGGCTGACTAAGACTAGTCGGGATTAATTCGGGACTAGTTGGCCAAAACTTATTCTAACCCCTCCCCCCCTCCCTAAACATATATGATATATGAACTAGCATAAATGTCATTAAGTATATGATATTAGTCGGTCACTAACAATGCATGCCTTCACACTTCACAGCATGGGTATAAATACATAAGTATCATAGCACAATTTTATTGATTTCATGCCCATGTGAGAAGACTCAGAACTAAGAATTCATCACAATATTTGTTTTCTGATGTTTAATCTGTGAACAACCCCAATTTTGATTATAGGGTTATATGGATATCAACAAATAACCAATAATTAGTTGTCTATGTTTTTATCTTAGCTTCTTAGGTCTCAACAGATGATTATAGGGATGAGCTATAGTTACGACTCAAGACTGCAAGGCAATGCAAAAAAATCCAAAAAATTGCTTGCAAAGAATCCTCACAAAAAAAAATTTTGCTTGCAGAATGCCATCTGGGAACTAGTCCTAGTCACTAGTTGGGGACTAGTCAAGATTCCGCCCAACTATGAAAGAATCGGAATTAGTCGGTTGGCAAAATGCCGCCTAGGGACTAGTCGCCGACTGGTCCCGATTTCGATAGCATAGTATATATCATTTGGGAAAAAGACAAGAAAAAAACGCGTAATTCGCGATTTATTCAAAAAATCCCGACTTTTTAAAAAAGTCGCGACTTGTTCTCGTAGCAAACGTTTGGGGAATAAGTTAAAACGCGACTTTTTCAAAAGGTCGGCAATTTTGGTAACACTGAGCTGAGGATGGAGTGGGGACATCCTGGTTATATATACTTGCTGGAGGCTATGGAAGGAGTGAAGCACTCTCATCTTCAGACAGAAGGAGTCCTCGACTCAAGAGATTTGGTCTCTGATTTTGGTTACGGTGAAAAGCTGGTGCTCGGGTTTTGCCCCAAAGAGTGCGATGAGCTTTAATGTTGTACTAGATTTTGTAACCTCTCTTTTAGCCTCTTAATTAATAATATTATCTTGGAGTAAGGCTTAACCCCATCCTCTTCCACTCGGAGAGTTCCCTTAAAAAAAAAAAAAAAATCGCTATATAACATTTCTCTATATTATGTATATTAGCTTTCTATAACATTTTCTCTGTAGCATTTTCTCTCTATGATATTTTCTTTATACAAGATTATTTACGTATTATTTTCTTTACCTATATTCTCTTTCTATAATATTTCTCCCTACAATATTTTCTCTCTAGAACCTTATTTATTTAATACTTTCTACCTATATTCCTCTATGGAGTATTTTCTCTCTATAGTATTTTTATATCTATAATAATTTTCTCTAGAATATTCTGTCTATAATAACTTTCTCTCTATAATATGTTCTATATATAGTATACTCTTGCTCTATAATTTTGCCTCTCTTTACAATAGTTTCTCTCTACAACAAATACGCTATTCACAATATTCTCTCGTAATTATCGTTATGCTGCCTTGCCTCAAGATCCTAAAAGAAGAACCCAAAAGTAGAAAATTTATGCTTTTGGGTTTTGGTATTTTTAGGTTTTTGTTTTGGAAAGCCAACTTTCTAATTGGATCCCAAATGCACTCAATATGTTATATCAAACCAGTTTGGCAAGCGGAACCGATTTTGACCCAAAACCAGGTGTCCAAAAGCAATGCCAAACGGACCCTTAGGAAACTTTATGGAATCAGTGATATGTTCAATATATGGTGAATGGAGTGGGATCTAGTGGATGGTGGACAGATTTGAACCTTACAAGGTCAAGGAGGCAAGAGAGGACAAAATAAGTCACAATCGAAGCCAAAAAAGGGCATCAACCGCAAAAAAGTGTAGATTTTAATCACGAGTGGTTTGCTAACAATGTGATCGTTCCGGATTTCAGTAGACTTGATGCAACATCTTGAAGAAAGCCTGAGCGAAAGGAATGTTGATTTAAGAAAGAATGAAAAATTTAGTTTTTTCTCAAGTACAAATTTAAGACGACTCGCTTCGAGGGAGCATAGTACAAGTTTATCAGGAGATTGTGGGG
This sequence comes from Chamaelirium japonicum, assembly GCA_947650365.1. Taxonomy (NCBI): domain Eukaryota; kingdom Viridiplantae; phylum Streptophyta; class Magnoliopsida; order Liliales; family Melanthiaceae; genus Chamaelirium; species Chamaelirium japonicum. Next base: position 23,458,606 of record OX393552.1, read on the forward strand.
AAATCTGTCTGTGGTCCTTTGATACTCGATTTCGAAGTAGAAAGATTGCAACAAGTATAAAAGATGAAAAAGAAGAGCATTGCGGTGCTTTGATCCTTCTGGGCTTGGAGCTTTTGTTTGATAGGGGCTATGCTTTACTCTTCTCATTCTCATTTCTTCACATGTTCTTTGCTTGTTCTTTGACTTGCTCGGCTCTTTCTTCTTCAAATTTCGGTCTTCTTCTTCTATCTTTGGTCTTCTTTGATTTGCTTCAATCTTCGATTCTTCTTCTCCGGAATTTCTTGGAGCTTTTGAAGTTTCTTGGGTGAAAGTTTGTAGTTGTAGGCTCTTTTCTATCTCAAAAGTCTAACCCTTTTTTCTTTCTTCTTCCCTTCTTTTATAAGGGTCGAAGTAGTTATCGTAGGTAATAACTACTTCAGGCGGTTGAAGCAACTCCCATGTTGTTTTCACTTTTCATTACTCCTTGGATGGTTGACATAACCTCCAAGTGGTTTCATAACTCCCTTGGATGGTTTGAATAAGTACTGGGTGGTTTATAACCACCACTGGTGGTTATCTATTTGAATTTCAAACTTTCCCCCATTTTCTTTTAAGATGAGGGTATTTATCGAGCGAACCGGTTTGACTTGATCAACATGTGGTTCGAGTATTGGATCCGAGTCGACTTACTACGACTCAAACCCGACAATGTTGACTCGCGATCCGGTCTCTCGCTGACTTGTTGGATTTAACGAGTCCGTCGAACCTGGTATAAGCTTACTTACATGAGCTTGCACTTGGTCATTCTTCGGCCTTGTATGTTGGTGTATCGAAGGGTGCATATTTCTAAGTGTCATTTGCTGACTTAGAGATGGCTTTCGGGCGATGAGCGTAGGGTATTTAACTATTGTTAGATACCCTCACGTCCCAAAACCCGGGTTGTAAGGGGAGGTCCACAGGGGGTATATAAGCGGGTGATGGGTGCTTCCCTCACCGATGTGGGACTATTTGTCAACACTCCTCCTCACGCGGAGCACGTGTGGCAAGGCATGATCGGTGGGGAGCACCCAGAGTGGGAGCAGGAACAGGAAACGGGCTAGCTTTGATACCATGTTAGATACCCTTATGCCCCAAAACCCGGGTTTTAGGGCGTGAGGGTATCTAACATGGTATCAGAGCTGGCCCGTCTCCTGCTCCTGCTCTGCGTACTCCCCATCGATCTTGCCTTGCCACGCGTACTCCGCGTGGGAGGATCCTTGCCACGCGTGAGGGTGAGTGTTGACGAATAGTCCCACATCGGTGAGGGAGGCACCCATCACTTGCTTAATATACCCATTGTGGACCTCCCCTTACAACCCGGGTTTTGCGGCGTGAGGGTATATAACATGGTATCAGAGCTGAAGAAGTCCTGAATCGTACGCTCCCCCTAGTGAGCGGACTGGGAGTCATAGATAAGTTGATGCCGGCGTGCATCGCCGCACGGGAGAAACCAGTCTCGGTGATACTCCCACATCGCGCGCACTGTAGGAAGGCGATCGATGGGAGCTAGGAGTGGACGATTGTCACGATTCAGGACTTCTTTAGCTCTGATACCATGTTAGATGCCCTCATTGCTCCAAAACCCGGGTTGTAAGGGGAGGTCCACAGGGGGTATATTAAGCGGGTGATGGGTGCCTCCCTCACCGATGTGGGACTATTTCTAAGTGTCATTTATATTTACTTAGAGATGGCTTTCATGCGGTGAGCGTAGGGTATTTAACTATTTATCCCTACCTCCATCTTCCAGACTTAGAATATTTCCGAGTATGTTGGGCTTATAGTTTCCAGACTTAGAATAATTTTTCATCTATCAGACTCATGAACTGAGGCATATTTCTTTCTTTTCTTCCTTTTTTTTTCTCTTCTTTTTGCTCTTTCCTTCTCTCTCATTCTTTCTTTCGTTTTCTTTTCTTTTAGTCAGGGTCAGCTAGAGGCCTGAAAGGGCCAACCAGGGGCTTGGCCAGGGCTCTGGTTAGGGTCGGCCAGGGCCCCTATCAGGGGGGCAGGGTGTTTTCCCCTTTCCTTTCTTTCTTTCCTTCTTTCTCTTTCTTTCTTTGTTTTCTTTCTCTTTCTAGTCGTCTTTAGGGTTTCCAGACTTAAAATATTTCATGTCTGTTAGACTCATGGTCTCCCAGACATTTTCCTTTCCTTTCTCTTTTTGTTCTTTTCTTTATTTCTCTTTCTTTTTATTCTCTTTTAGTGAGGGCTGGCCAAAGCTCTGATCATGCCCGGTCAGGGCCCGAGTTGGGGCAAGTCCCTCTTTTTCTTTCTTTTTCTCTTTCTTTCTCTTCTTTCTTTCCTTTCCTCTCTGAGCATTGGGCTTTTTGAGGACTTAGTCGAATTTTCGAGCTTTTGGGACTTAACTAAATTTGAATTCTCCTGGACTTAACCAAATTTATAAGCTCCTGGGCTTGGCCAAATTTGAAGTCTTTGGGACTTGACCGATTTTGGCCCTTCCGGGACTTAGCCGAATTTGGAGTCTTGGGGACTTAGCCGAATTTTCAAGCTTTCAGGACTCAGACAAATTTTGGTGTCTACAAAGATGTATGGATACAAAAAAAAGTTTAGCGAGTGCATGCATTTTGTTCGAGCGATTTGGCTGGCATCCAGGGAGGAATCAGAGATCGAATGATGAACTCCAAATGTCCACGAGGTGCTGAACAAAAGCCCCTGATAATTTTTAATCAAAGGACTTCTCCGGCAATTGCCCGGTGACAGGAGTTGGGGAGGGTATAGTAGCAAAGTTCTTGAGGGCATGATCAATTGAACAATTGATGTGGTGCGGAATGTATTCAAATTGTTCACGCCAAGGTTCAAGATACATTATATTATGAAACTTCCCGAGCAAAGTGGGATGCGATGCAATAAGCTGCAACAATTCCCATTACAAGGAACAAAAACCTTTGTACAATTACATTAGCTTAGAGCCTTGATAAACTACTATATGCAAGAATGTTTGTACATGATAATACAGTATCCATATTTCTAACAGTGGGCATTCTGGGGGCTATATGTTTTGTTTTAGTAATGAAAAATTTGAAGTTCTACAGAAAAAATAACATTTGTCCAGATAATCCTCATGAAGATTGTACCATTATATGTGTGAAATCAATGTCCAAGGAAAACTGTTATCGATATAAATAGCCGAGGTTCTCAGGCTCGTATTCTAAGTTTTGTATCTTGCAAACTACAGTCAACAATTCTTTTTTCAATTTTCAGTATTCTTTTCCACCATCTTGTGTTGGGGAAGTTGGGCGAATAGGAGCACCCAGTAGGAGGGAAATTGGTCATGGAATGCTTGCTGAAAGAGCACTGGAATCTATTTTGCCTTTAGATGACGATTTCCCTTACACTATCCGTGTTGAGAGTACCATAACTGAAAGTAATGGCTCATCCAGGTGTGTCAACTTTTGATTTTAATTGCATTCATGAGCAGTTTATTTAAGTGTAGGTAGTGTTTATAATAGTCTGAGACACTAATGTTTCCCCACTATCTCTTCTGTAAGTGAGATTCTAAATTGTTTTCTGAACCCTTGGTTAATTTAAATCGATTTTCAGTATGGCGTCTGTCTGTGGAGGTTGCTTAGCACTTCTAGATGCTGGAGTTCCGGTCAAGTGCTCTGTTGCTGGGATAGCAATGGGTATGGTCTTGGACACAAAAGAATTTGGGGGAGATGGAACCCCACTTATTCTCTCTGATATCAGTGGATCTGAAGATGCTTCTGGAGATATGGATCTTAAGGTTGGGGAGTAGCATATTTCTTTGACTCCTCATACCTTTCTTTGTGAAGTGATTTTACTTGTTGAACAAACAAATTTAGTATTTTTAATAGATATTTGGAATGACCTTTGATGATTATCATTTATTTAATTTAGTAACTTTGCAGGTTGCTGGTAATGAAAATGGAATTACTGCTTTTCAAATGGACATAAAGGTCATAAACTATCCACCTTTAAGTGAATGAACATTTGTCTGTTTACAAAGATATCTAATATTGTGAACATTGTGCTCTTTTTAATATATGCAAATATTGAGTCTGGTTCTGGTTATGTTCCTGTGACAGATTGGAGGGATTACTTTCCCAGTGATGAAACAAGCACTTCTGCAAGCGAGAGATGGGCGAAAGCATGTTCTCTGTAAGTTCAAATATTATGCTGCATGCTATTTTATGGTTCTTGCTAAATTATCATGCCATGCTTTGCTACTGTCATTTTTATCCAACCATTTAATAAAACCAAGTCAAGATTTTATGTTTATGCCAATTGTAGTTGGCATCTCATGCATGTTCTTTGAGGCCTTGCTGAGTATGTTATGGCTCATCTTAACTGAGGGAGATGAACTGCTAACCTTTTCTCTAACAAGAAAGAATCTGGTTTTAAATGTGAGGCCTCACTATAGATTTTAACGAACCAGTATAATTTAGTTAAAATTTAGTTTTGCTTTTTTCCCTCAAAAGCTTACTAGCATGTCTAGCTTTATATTCTCTTATTGTTGCCCCGATTCTGTTGATTTTTACTTTTTTAGTAAATGTGAGTCACTATTGAAAAAGGAAAGATAGTTGCTACTCATGCCTCGGTGACTTTGGTTGAATCATGTTCGGTTGGAGTAGACTCATATTTGATGAATTTGAGGTGAACAAGTATGCTTTTCTTCACAAATGGCTAGTCTTATATTGCATACATTCAGCTTATTTATACATACAGGAACTCATATTATTTGTCTTTTGTACTCTTGAAGGATTACTGGTTTAATATAATGTATAATACCTTTGATGCAAACTATAGCCAAAGCTGATGGAAACTAGTCTTTCTGACGATTTCATATTGTATGATATATCTTGAAATAGTTAGTTACTCCAAGGAAGACAGCTTAACATTTAATGCCGTCCTTGTGCCCCCTATTTGTCGCGTGGGTATTTTTGTGATTTCTCATTTTCTTATGGCTTGGGAGTTAGTGCTAAAACTCGCCAATGTCAGTCCAAGGCTTGGATGAGAAAGGTTGAGGGTTGATGTCATGTCGGTCCAAGGCCTAGATGATATAAGTTGAGGGTTGAAATCATGTCGGTCCAGGGCCTGGATGAGTAAGGTTGAGGGTGGATGTCAGGTTGAAAGTCAGTCCTAAAAAAACTATGGAATGAAATGAATGGGGCCTAGTGTTAGCCTTCCATGTACCTGTCATAGGTTAAGCTCTCTCCTCCTAGGAGAGAAGGAAAACTATTTAAAGATGTACATTGTATACTTTTAATGCTTTTTCGAAACCCATAACTGGAATGACTGGCAAAGAATGATTCATAAAGCTGACCCCAAATAGATGGGATAAGGATAAATGGTTATGGTGATTGCTTAATTTTTTTTGGTGGAACTTATTTTAGCGTTTTTATTCAGCTGAAATGATGAAGTGCTCACCCGCTCCATCCAAGAAACTCTCCAAGTATGCTCCACTGATTCATGTTATGAAGGTTTGCCTTGTCAATTGTTTGTACGGAATTTAGATTTATGAATTGTAGATGTTGCCTTTCTAGCTGTAATAAATTTACAATGATCGTCTGTCTTGTCAATTGTTTGTTCGGAATATAGAATTATGAGTCGTAGATGTTGCTAGCTGTACTAAATTTACAATTATGTTTTAGGTCAAACCAGAGAAAGTGTATGCTATTATTGGCTCTGGTGGTAAAAAGGTGAAAAGCATTATTGAGGAGACTGGTGTAGAATCTATTGATACACATGAAGATGGCATAGTAAGCATAAATTGCAACTTTTTTTCATATTTACATTCTGTAATACATCCTTACATATGACTGCATTCGGCAGGTTAAAATTACTGCAAAAGACTTGTCAAGCTTAGAGAAGTCGAAAGCCATAATAGCCAATCTGACAATGGTTCCAACTATTGGTGATATTTACAGGTCTGAGGTTGCTCATCGAGTACTTTTTGGAAGCAAATTACATTGAACAATAGAACAATTCAGTATTCTTGGTAATAGATTAAAGGGATGCTAAAGTTGTAATTTAATTATAACAGTTTTCTATTGGTTCAGACTTCAGAAACCATCTTACCAACCTTAATCGGGCGTGCTATCTTCATAAATTGAGTGGTGCTAAAACTTCTTGGAGGCATTAACTTCGCCATTACACCAATTTTCTTATAATTCATAGTCTAAGAATAGGAACTGCTTCATGATACACTTTCACAGAATAATAGTGGAGCCATATCTGCCTATTATACTGTTTATTTTTAAACTAAAGAGTAAAGGCTTGTTTCTGAGCTGTGGCATATACGTTATAGCTTATATGATATGATTTCATCTGAAATCGCATCTCATCTTAGGTTATGTTTTCTCAGCCATCATCTCTGAACAATTCAAGTTCTAGCTGAGTTTTCTCTTATATGAAATATACATATATCATCTGTTGGTTGCTGGAAGCCTGGAACCAATAAAAGATTAATTTGTGGGTAACCAAATAAGTTATGTTGTCATCTGGAAAAGAACTGGGGATGGGCAAAGCCAAAAGCGGATGGAGCAAGAAAGTTATATAATGTCACGGAATTCACATTGATGAGGGATATAGCCATCTGCGGAAAAATAAAAGGCAGGATTCATGAAATCAACAAATAAATGGGACAAGACTTGACTGGCAGTACCCAAGGCTTCTTGGTTAGTAGGGCTTCTTTGTATTTCCTTCAGAAACCTTCCAACTGAACTTCCAAAGACACTCTTAAGGAGAATCTCTGTTTTCTTTGGTTATTCTCACTGATTAAACTAATTCATTTAACCATTAATATGAATTCATTATTAAGTTTGATCTATTTTCATACCTTCTTTCATTGTTTAACCCAATACCTTAGTCATTGCAATTTATTTAAATAACTTTCTTATCATAATAACCGCAACAAAAACTGATTTTAAGTATTATTGCATCTGGTTGCATTGGTTTCTATGAATCCTTTCCTTACTTTTCATTGCTATGAATAGTTACATTATCTACCGGTACAAGCACTGTAAGATCATCAGATCTTTCATCCATATTTTCTTTGGTTTTCTCGTTCTTATCATTGGTTCTTTCACACTAATAGAGATACGTCTCTATAATTGGCTATCATTGTTGTATGTATACACATGCATCTTTTTACTTTTTTGTATTTTCTGTTATATAATGGAGGATATGATCTATTGAAACTGTATATGTTGGTTTATTTCCACCACTTCCCACCCAATAGTGATTAGTTGCAAGTGTGGAAACCTCCACCCCTTGCTTAAGTTGCACGGTATAAAAGCTTTTGATTCACCCTTTCAAGGACCATCCAGATGCCTTTAACTTGCAATAAGATTGCAAAATCCATCATCCATCATCATTCTCCATTGTTGAGATGTTACTGCCTTGACATCCCATTGTTGTGGTACTGTTGCTGGACCAATTTTAATTTCCAGTTACTTGGCTATTTTCGGACCCGGTTAGTTTAGGGTTCGCTCTTGAGGTAAATACAAATCTGGTGTTCGATCTTTGAAATGCTGCCAAAATCGTGATCTTTTTGCTTCCTCTAGTACTTTAATTGGCATTGGTTGGAAACACGCTCTTTATCTATCTTTTCCAATACCATCAAATAAGCTTGGGAGTTGGTACCAATTCATTAGGTCCATATTGATGATCATTACTCAATTTAATGGGAATAATTGCTGAGTTTTTAACATCCCATCTACTAGAAGTCTTCTTTTCTAATTTGTCAACTTGAATTATTATTTTCTATCTTTCTATGCTTCTTCTCAATAAAGGATCATTGCTGTTATTGTGCATCTTTTTGCACAGCCCTTGTGCATCTGTTATGATGTTGGCTTTTCACTGCATACCAATTTTATGTGTTTTAGGTCTTTGAATTGTAGTCCTCCGTTGTCCCCTCTTTTGAATGCCTTTCTCATTGGTAGTTATTCTTTTGAATCGACTAGCATTTTAAATTCCGAGTGCAGTTTCTTGGTCATGGAGAATGCCTCTTTCTTGTCATTACAACCGTACTATTCAAATAGCCAATGATTTGGTCTGTATTGCCCAACTTCAGTCGGTCATCTTTCAAAACTTTCCCAAAGCATATCAAATTACAGCTCCATTGACTTTTTCTGCCCTCATTTGCATAGAACCATCATGTGATATTCAAGTGCGTCTCCAACTCATCTATTCTAATCTTATTGGTGACATCTTCATTCCTAAATTGTGTTAGTGTAGAGATCCCGTATGCAGGGTCTTGGCTTATAATATGTGCCACAGATTAATGCAATTCTCTTTGTCGATCTTGCCTTCTACGGTTCTACCTCTTTGTATAAACACTTTCCTCGTCTAGGGGAACCTTTGAGTGTTGCTCCTTGGTTGCATAAGCTTAATTGCATTAAAAATGAGGTAGGTCTCCCTACGTGCCGACTGGCATTCTAGATTTCTTGGCAAGCCCCTCTCTTTCCTAATTGCCTTGATTAGGTTTTCGATACCAATTTTAGAGGAGGGTTATCTTGTTGACGAATGGTCGACAATTTTGTCAATCTGTTTGTAAATTTTGGAATTATAGTACTGATCCATAGTCAACCCCATCTTAATCGGATAATACTTGGATGATGATGAGTGCTATATGTGTTCCTTCTAAAATGTATTTGATATCCTTTGAAACCATCTTGCATTGTTCTCTTGATATCATGACTGCCAATTGAACATTTATAAAAGAAAAATAAATGTACTTTCACATGTTCTTTTATCAAAATGCTTGAATTTTAACAACGATGGAAATCCTAAAGCATTGTTTAGTTTGTCCTTTTTGCATAAAGTGGGTGTTGGGTTGATTCAAAATATGCTTACTTTTCTTTATCGACTTGTTGATGGAAGTTGTAAGATTTGCACTATTAACATTTATTTGTCAAGACTTCTACAACAAATTAGGATTTAGTCAAATTACTAGTAAATGATGTTTCTCCACATGAGCTCTACCAACATACCCAAATAGTCCACTAGGTGAACCCCACTAAACAATGGTCTAAAAAACAGGTAAAGTGGGAATCTCTCATCAAAATTGAAGAATTAATGTTCTGTATTCACTACCCACTCTTTTCTCATCAAAGATTGAAGAATTAAAGTTCCGTATTCACTATTCACTTTGAACCTCTAATCAAAGATTGAAGAATTAATGTTCTGTTTATCACATGAAAAATTCCTCGATAGGAACAATAGTTTATTTGGTGGAGCATATGTTACTGGGATTTTTTTTTTAAAGGATGTAATTCCCAAACTGACTCTAATAGATTCTATATAGGCTTATGTTGGATGCCATCGACTGTATTGCTCCCTTTTCTTCATGCTCTTGCCTCACTCTCTCATTATGCTTGTCAGGAACTGTGAAATTAAATCAATAGCACCTTACGGAGTTTTTGTTGAGATTGCACCAGGGCGTGAGGTATGTCTAATCTTTTGCCTTATAGTAAGCTTGTTGACTGGACTGGTCTTCTTGAGAAACCAATTACTCATCTGTGATGCAGGACAGAAATTGGAGCCTAAATGTGCTTAGATTGGTTGTCATCATCCCCTCTTTTAGCTACTTCTAGTGCCTAGAAATATAGTTTAAATTAGTTTATACTTGGTCCTTTTTTATTAGTTTTTGCCCCTCCGAGGAACTTTATTAATTTTGAGGTGTGAGATTTATTTGAAAAAGGTTAGAGGACTTTTCTTCAAAATTTGCATCTTTAAAGAAGATATGGCGGTTGGCCATTTATTTGCTGAAATAAAGATGTTCCCACAGTTATTTTTGGGAAGATAAAGTGGAACCAAACTCTCCTCTTGGAAAAGAACTAGGGATTCCCATCTGTGGGGTCCACCCGAGAGAGAGAAATCCTGTGAGGAGCCCCAATGTCTGTGGATCTCTTTTCTAGAAGAAGAGAGGCCTGCTTGGCCGATTACTCACAGTGTCTCTTATTCCCCTCTTCTGTTGGAAGTCTGCGGTAATTCTTATAAAGCATTCAGATATTGCCCAAAAAATCAGATAAAATATGGAAAAAATGCAGAAAGAGAGATATTTAAGGTAGAAGATTAATCCCCACTAAAATCTGACTCTTTTATACGTTTTTGTGTTTTATTTTACTTGTAAATAGAAAAGGGTGTGAAACCTGGAAGCTAGCTTTCTATTGAATTTCTTCTTATTTCTAGCAATAGTATTAGTCATTTTCCATAGAAGTTAGGATCTTCTGTCAAATACTTTATTGATTTTACACTTTCATCCCTATCGCATATAAATGATTGAATGATTTATCTCTTCTGCTTTATCAAGTCAGCTTCTATTGATCCCAATTTAATTAAATTGATATCAAGTAGTGTTTTAAAAAACTCGCCCCAGGGTACGCCCGGGGCGTGCCCCGGCGCTGGGCTGTCCTAAAACGCCCGGGGCGGCTCCAGCTGGAGCTTTTTTCCTATAGGGCTTACGCCCGAACCACTGGGGCGTACGCTCCGAATGTCTGGGCACACTTTTACGCCCCAATGGCCTGGGCTTATGCCCCACCAGAGTTTTTCTGCATAGTTAAAAAAAAAAGGATTTGATTGCTACCGTGTGATCTTTTATATGCGTTTTACTCTCTTAGATGACGATTATGATATTTTTGGAACTAAAGTTGTTTTAAATTGGTTCTATATCACGTATGGAAGATAGAATCTATGGAATATAAACATTGATAGTTTGAATTTTGGTTAGAAATTTGTAATTAGATCTTAAATGATATTGAAAGACAATGATAAGTTCATTTTTATTATCGTTTTTTATATATTTGTGATTTATCAACCATGTTTGTAGGCTTAAAGGCTTTGTTTGCAAACTTTGCTCATAGTATTTTTTTATTTTGTTTGTTTTTAATGTATTTTCACTCTTTTATATAATAACTTTTATTTATATATATATTTGTAAATTAAATAATAGAAATTCATGGGGCCCCACACCTTGGGGCTTACGTCCCGCCCACAACAGGCAAAATGCCCTCGCCTCTGAAAACACTGGTATCAATCCTTCATCTAGTGGTATCAGAGTGAGGTAATCCTCTCTTTTTTTGCTGGAGAACGATGGTTTTGAAGCATGGATGAATGTCACGACATGGGAGGCTGCATCAATCAAGCTCAGCAGACAAAGGTGGATAAAGAGAAGTGGCTTATCACAAACTCGCTAGTCAAATGCAGATCTTGTACTATGATCTCCGGGCATGAATGAGAACCAAGGATCGTGAGGCTTGCGAAGTTCGCTTGGAATCTCTCAATGGAGATCTGGAGGATGACATTGTAGAAGAGGAGGGTGGAAATTTAGGTCGAGGAGATACCATGCACTGGGTTATCCGAATCATTCTACTCTATTGCACATACATAATTGCTTGATCCGTCTTTGGGATCATTAACCCGACATTCGTTGATATAAATTTTATCCAATTGTTATTGTTAGGAAATGATAGCTAGGGTTTGAACTTTGGAGAGAATGGAATAATGCTTCATTGAGGGACTAAGCCCAATATATATGTACAGCATAGAACCTGACCTGACTGTACATAGAACCTGACCTATCTTTATATTAACACTCCATCTCAAACTCACGGTGGATTATGTATCGAGAGTTCGTTAATAAAATGTCGGAAGCGAGCAATAGTCAGGGGCTTCGTGAGGAAGTTAACAGTCTGCTCCATCGAGTGAATGAATAGTAAGGAGATGGTGTGGGCGAGAAACTCCTGGCGAACATAGTGACAGTCAACCTCAATATGTTTGGTTCTCTCATGAAAGACCGGGTTGCTAGCAATCTGAATAGCACTCCAGTTGTCACAAAAGAAAGGAGTAGGCTCGGGGATCACAACGCCTAAGTCTAAAAGGAGGCGGCGGAGCCAGACAATCTCTGCGGTGGTAGAAGCCATAGCCCTGTATTCGGTTTTGATGCTGGAGTGAGCGACAGATTCCTGTTTCTTACTACGCCAAGAAATGAGGGAGTCATCAAGAAACACAGTAGCCGATAGTAGAACGACGAGTAGCAACGTCTCCTGCCCAATCTGCTTCGGAGTAGGCACGCAGCACCAACGGAGAGGTGGAGGGGAAAAGCAGCAAACGGGTGATGGTGTCCCGTAGATAACGGATGATCCGAAGGACCGCTGCATAGTGAACAAAGCGAGGAGTCTGAACGAACTGGCTGACAGTGCTAACATCATAGGCAATGTCTAGCCTAGTCATGATAAGATAAACTAGCATCTCAACCAACCTATGGTATCGGGAGACATCTTAGAGAGGCTCACCATTTGTAGAAAGGAGCTTCAAGTTGAGCTCAATGGGCGTGTCAACAGTGCAAGAGTTAATAAGATCAGCATCGGCAAAGATGTCGGAGATGTACTTCTGTTGGAAAATCAACAATCCACGAGTTGACCAGGCAATATCAAGGCCAAGAAAGTAGCGAAGAGGACCCATATCCTTCATCTCGAATTGACTCTGGAGGTAACACTGAAGGGACGCTATGATGGCACTGTCGTCCTCGGTGATGATCATATCATCCACATACAGAAGCAAAACAATACCCTGATTGGAGAAGTGGGTGAATAGGGTATAGTCAGAGTCTCTCTACAAACCCAGTTGCCAGAACTGTACTGCGGAATCACTCAAACCAGGCACAAGGGACCTGCTTAAGCCCATAGATGGCCCGGCACAGACGACAGATGTGGCCGGAAGGAGCAGAGGAGCCATGTACACCTCCTTTGAGAGGTTACCATGTAGAAAGGCATTAGTCACGTCCATCTGATGGAGAGACCACCCTCAAGCAGCTGCCACAGCTAAGAGGGTGCGAACGGTGGTTATCCGAGCAACTGGGGCAAACGTCTTTTCGTAGTCAATCCCATACTCCTGGAAGAAGCCAGGAGCAACATGGCGAGCCTTGTGCCATTCAATGGAACCATCAGGTCGAGTCTTGACCTTGAAGATCCATTTACAGCTGACAGGCACTACACCTGAGGGACAATGAATCAAGTCCCACGTCTGAGTCTGCTGAAAGGTCTTAAGCTTCGTTGTCATGGTCTGTCACCACTCAGGGTGCAAAACTGTCTCACGGTACGGCTGAGGCTCCCGGTGGGTATTGAGAGCAGTGAGAAAGTCCTGGTAGGATGGAAAGTAGGAAGCAATAATAGAGTGTTTAGAGGTGTCAGGAGAGGCAAAGGTAAAAGCAGAGTAGCCAAACATGCCAGAAAAGTAGTCTTATCTGTCAAAAGGGTGCTGTTCGCACGCAGGGTAGCACCGAACAGGGCCAGGATCTGCGATCTGAGAGGAGGAAGCAGCTACAGGCAAAGGAGTACTAGTGGAGACATGCTCGGTGAGAGGGACTGTGGAGCGACAAGCGTAAACATGCGTGACAGGCGAGGAGGTTGGAGGTGTAAGTGGCGGTAGAGGTGGAGAAGGTGATGGAGACAAGGAAGGCGTGGAAAATGGGGGAGACGAAGGGGAGAGCCTAGTAGGAGAAGATGGAGAGAGTAATGGAATGAAAAGGAGTGGTGGTGGCGAAGACGGACATAGAAGAGGTGGGGAAAGACCTTGCAATTCAGTAGAGAAGAACGAGACATCCTCAACAAATTAAACATGACGGGAGTCACGAATCCGGCGAGCTAAGGGATCATAGCACCGATACTGATGCAGGCCTGATCAGCACCATCAGATCATCGCCGCATCTTCAGTTCGTCGCCAGAGAGTTTTATTTACATTCGTTTTTATTTTATGCTTGGAGGACATTAGCCATATGGGACTTGTTAGCCGTTTATTTCAGTTTTTGGCCCATTTTCTATGTTTTTGGCCTAATTTCTGCACTTAGTATTAGTTATGTTCTTGCCTAATTCATGGGGGATGTCCATGATCTCATCCGAGGGCTTTTCGGATTGAATCCGGGTCTTCTCGGGTGAGTTTTCTGCATGTTATTAATAAATTATGGGTGCGTGTGTTTGCGGGGTACCGACGGACGAGATTAGATCTCGAAACCGACGGTTAGATGGCGAAATAATTCAATTTAGATGGCATGGCAAGTTATGGGCTTCAATTAGGGCTTAAGTGGGCTTATCTTAAGCCCAATAGGTCTTCCATAGAGATACCGCCCCCCCTTCTCTTTTTTTCCCGTGAACAGTCCGCCCGTCCCTTGTCCGCACGGATCCCGAAGCCACCCGACCCCACTTCCGTCCCCTCTCTTCTCTCTCTCTCTTCTCTCCCTTGTTTCTCTCCCTTTTCATTGCCTTTCCTAGCCCTTTGAATCCCCACCATCTTCCCTTATTCCCTTTGATTCTAGCCATCAAAACAGAAACCCTAACTCTACAAAAGATGAAGAAAGAAAAAAGAATTCAGATTTTGATCAATTGCTGAAATTCGTGCCTCTACGTGAGAGCTTCCGGGCGAGACTCGTGTCCCCGACCCTCGCCGCTTTCGCGACTTCGCCTCGTGAAGGCCTCGGTGTTGATTTTCCGAAGGTTCCGGCTTCTCCCGACGTCCGGCCTTGCTCCGTGTGCAGGATCATCGGCGCATCCTCGCAATCGACCCATGGCGGAAAACCCCAGGTAGTATCTATCTTTTATCTTATTTCCCCATCGCATTTGCATCGTTTTTCTTTGTTTTCATTGCCTCCGCTCCGCATCGCAGCCGTCATCGTCCCTTTTTATCGCTAGTTGAAGCCCTAACGTATGCCTATTTACTAGTTTTGCTATCTATAGTCTGCCGGTAACCCTAGCAAACATATTTAATCTATTTTTAGTGAAAATTCTGATGCAAGCCTCTCTTTAAATTTCGATATCTATTGCTGTGATTTAACCTTTTATTTGCTGAAATTCGTCTTGTCACTTGTGATAATATTGCCTCTTTATTTGTTTAAGTCTTAAATCTGCTATATGTTGATTGCATGGACTTTTTAGAACTGCGTGAGATAATCTAAGTTGCTGTCCTTTTGAGTCTTACGTCGCTATATTGATCATTAAATCATAGTTATTGACCAAAGAGAAACCCTAAAGGGTTTAGGATTGTAGTGTACCTTATCGGTGCCTGCATCAGATACCTTTTGTACTCCCGACTGAAACCCAAGTGAACATATTTGACAGATCTGGCGAAAAATTTGTTATGTTCATGGGGAGGTAGAAGTACAAAAGACGTATATCTAAACATGCGAAGAAGAGAATAGTCAGGTGGACTGGAGTCGAGACGCTCGTACGGAGTAGCACTAGAAGGAGCAGAGGACGGAGTGTGTTGATGAGGTAAACATTCATTATAACAACTTCAGCCCAGTTGGAGTAAGGAACAGAGGAAGAGAGAAGCAAAGCTCGTGCTGTCTTGAGGACATGACGATGCTTACGTTCGGCGACTCTGTTCTGCTCATAGGTGTGGGGACAAGACTGCTGGTGAAGAGTGCCGTGAGATTGAAGAATCTCACACATCTCTGAGGAGAGATACTCCTTGACACAATTAGACCGAAAGGTCTTGATACGTCGACCAAACTGAGTATAAATCATAGTGGTAAATATTCGATAAATGTGGGAGATCTCAGACCAGTGACGCATAAGATAAACCCAAGTGCACCGAGAGTAGTCATCTATAAAGCAAACTTAATACATAAAACCAGAAATAGAGGCAACATGCGCAAGACCCCAAATATCAGAATGCACTAAATCAAGGAGGGCGACAGATTGGGAAGCACTAGCAGAAAATGGAAGGGCTAGATGCGTTGCCAATCTGCAACCTGTACAAACAGAGAGAGGGGAGGACACACGAGCCTAAATGCTCGAACGGCAAACGTTTTTGAGTCGATCACTAGATAAATGACCTAATCTTCTGTGCCACAAGTCGGCATCAAATATAACTGACATGGCGGACGCAACAGGAATAGGGAAAACATGGAGATGATTCAGCTGGTAAAGTCTTCCTGCTCTACGGTCCAGCCCAATCATCTGACTCGTCCGCGAGTCCTGCACAACACAAACAAAAGAGGTAAAGATGACAGCCCAAAGTCGTAAAGAGAGCTGGTAGAAATCATGTTAATGTGAAGAAGAGGTGCAAATGGACAAGGGGTAATGCTAGGCGACCAGTGGAATCTGAGGTAGTAGTAATGGATCCACACTGCGGAATAGGGACGAGAGTCCCATCCGCAGTGCGGACCTCCAGGTGGGCCGGAACATGGGTACAGTCAGTGAACACAGTAGTCACAGGTAAGGTGACAGGAGGCACCCAAATCGAAAATCCATGGGGCAGCAGTACCAGAGGTGGCGGACAAGCTATGAGCAGGTGATGATTCGACGGAGGAGAGGTGTCAAAGAAGGAGCTCTTCAAGTCGTTGAAAACGATCTGGCTCAGGCGAAGACGATGCAGTGGTAGCAACGGGAGAAGCCGGAGTCGCTGTAACAACAGCTGCAGTACCACCGAGTTGACGGTAGGACTGACCATGTCCACGACTTCGTCCACCTTGACCGTCGCATCGGTCGTCACGAGAACCAATAGTCCATCGTGATTCCTACTCATCCGGTCCCCAGCAAAGGTTGTGAGGATGTGTGGGACATTCACACTTCATATGACCGGTCTCCTTGCAGTAATGACAGAAGATATGCCCGTCAAGGAAGTTGATGGCCAGGGCGCTGTCTGGTCTAGGAGCAGGTGGAGGAGGACGAGTACTCTGAGTCTGGAGGCGAGTCTTCTCGTCGACTAAGGCTATCAAGGCATCTTCTAGCCGAGGAAGAGGCTCACGGTGAAGGAGTAACTCATAAGAGCGAACGGCGGCTGAAGCGCAACCAGGAACTGGTGGAGGTGGCCCTCGTCGAGGTAGCGTTAGAAGTCCCTAGAGCACGGGCAAGCACACCGCTCAGGGATCAGAGAGTCCAGCTCATGCTAGTAGGCACTCATCAGGCTGAAGAAGTTCTGAATCGGACGCTCACCTTGACTAGCGGACTGAGAGTCACAAATAAGCTGATGCTGGCGTGCACAACCGCGGGAGGAACCGGTCCCTGAGATACTCCCACATCGCGCACGTCGTGGGAAGGCAACCGATGGGTGCAAAAAGTAGACGATCAACAGAGTCCAGGAGATAGGCCCGGATGGCCTGTTCGTGACGATGCCACGTAAGGGTGACTGTGGCAGCAGCAGTAGCAATAAGCGACGCACTGCTGGCAACGGTGCTATTGGTGATTGAGGAGAAGCCAGAGGAGTTAGTCGGAGGTGGGTCTTCATCAGTGATGTGACCACAAAGATTGCGACTGGAGAGCGAGACCTCGACAGTAAGCGATCAATCAGGCCAGTCACTGGCCGAGGTCAACTGAAAAAGAACGGCCTTCAGCGGCGGGGAGATCGTGACGATGGAAGGCACAATAGCAAACGCCATAGAGACGGATGATCAAGTGGATCGAGGCCGGGAGGGGTTGGGGATCGGAGGGAAGAAGGCCGGGGATCGGGGTCCGGGTGAGGAGAGAGGGTCGGGGGGTAGAGAGGGGGGCCGAGTGGGGGTTGGGTGGAGGAGAGAGGGGGGCCGGGTAAGTGAGGTCGGGAGGAGAGAGGGGGGTTGGGTAAGTGAGGTCGGGGGGGGGGGGGGGTTTCGGGATGGAGAGGGGGGTCGAGTGGGGGTCAGGTGGAGGAGAGAGGGGGGCCGGGTAAGTGAGGTCGGGAGGAGAGAGGGGGGTTGGGTAAGTGAGGTCGGGAGGAGAGAGGGGGGTTGGGTAAGTGAGGTCGGGGGGGGGGGGGGGGGGGGGGTTCGGGATGGAGAGGGGAGCTCAGAGGAGATGCAGGAACCGGAGGAGATGTCGGTTCCAGAGGAGGTGCCATCGTTGTCGCCTTCACCGCGGAAGAAACCCTAGAGCTCTGATACCATGTTAGGAGATGACGGCTAGGGTTTGGAGAGAATGGAACAATGCTTCATTGAGGGACTAAGTCCAATATATATGTACAACATAGAACCCGACCCGATTATACATAGAACCCGACTCATCTATTTTTTGTCAACTTTCATTTTGTTGTCTGAGTTGCTTTTTATAACCGGCTCTCATGCTAACATCAACCCTCAACCTTTTCCATCCGGACTTGGGACAAGCATCGACGGTTTTATGTTAGCAAAGATAAGAATTAGAAATATCTGTTTGGTGTCACTTGCGTATGAAATTGAATTATTTCACATTCCGCACTTATCTCTGTTAAAACTTTTTGTAATTTTGTGTTATTGTGATATTTTAAACAGGGGCTCTGTCACATAAGCGAGCTGAGTTCAGGTTGGTTGGTAAAGGCTGATGATGTACGAGTAAAATGTTTTCTGCTTGGTTTAATATTACAAACAGAATCTTAATTAGCTCTTGGAACTTATGTGCTTTGTCACCCCATTTGCAGGCCTTTAAAGTTGGAGATCGTTTAGATGTAAAACTTATTGAGGTTAGTGCCCATTCATAGGTTTACTATTTTCATGTTTGGTGATAAATTCTTTGAAAAATTGCCTGTAATTCGTCCTTTGCCTTCGTTGAACACCGGATAATGATTTTTTTTCTTAGATTAAAATATCAAGCTGGTATGTGACTACATGGCACTGCAGATTCAACCTGTGAATGGTTGTTAAGCTAATACTCACACACTTTAATCATCAAAAGCTTTCATTTCTCAATCGCATTTTCTTTGAGATTCATGCGGGGTTGGAGTGACAGATCCTCGCATGCTAAGATATTATCAGATTCTGCGCCCTGCAGTTGTCTTCTTAATATTCCGGTTTGAGGTATTTAAGTAACCCTTTAATTAGAAATGTCTACTGTATAGTTACATAAAGTGATTTACCAAAAGGTTATAGTTCATGTTAAATAATAATTATTAAGTAATAATAATATCCTATGAAGTTTCTAATGAAGATAAGCATGTGCCAACATTCATTGTGATTGAGAAAGTTGATTTTGGTATTTGAAAATAAAAATCAGTGATTAGTGCTACGATATGCTTATTTTTCTTCTAGTACCATCATTAAGAAAGAGTCGATTCATTGGAGTTTCAGCTGAAGTGTTAGTGTTGAGTGACGCCTTCATTGCTGCTGATACAGAGGATTGATTGGAAAGACGGAAGTCCTGATTCTTCTTCTCTTTGCCTTCTGAAGTCCTGTTTATTTTGAACATGTGATCCAGATAAATGTGAAGGGTCAGCTACGCTTAAGCCACCGTGCCTTGCTTCCTGATGCAAGCCCTGAGAAAACCGGTGCCAGGCAACGGGCGAGTGACTCTGCGAAGGAAAACGTGCCTCCCCAAGAGAATGCTATGGTGGAAAAAGGTTCACAGAAGGCCACAGGCACAATTAAGTCAGCGCAAGGGAGATTGCCCGAAAAAGACCACAAGGTTGTCAAGAGACTCATTAGCTCAGTTAGAGATGGTCCATATTTGAACAAGGATAGACAGCAGAAGAACAGCGATAAAGAGGTTGACAGGGTTGTTACTTCCAAAGATGGAGCTAGCTTGGTCAATGGAGAAGCTAAATCGGCCAATTAGCATCTCAGACCTAAGATTTTGGCTAGACTAACAGACACTAGTCCCAAATCCTGAAACCAAAGTCCATATGATTGAGGATGACTTGATGCTAACTGAAAGCCCCGGGTATGTGAAACTCTTTTTCTCTCTATATCATCGACGGCGGATGAAATCAGTCCTGAATTATCGTCATATAGATTGCAATCTTGGTCTCATTGTGGTTGAAACCTACCATTTTCTCATTTATATGATCATTATTTTGTCCACCTGTTCATAATTTACGGCTTATCATCATGACAGAAGTATTCTTGTTGAAGATGCAAGCTTTCGTTTCCCACCAGTAAGAGCAACCATACGATCGATCGTGTTTACGAAACAAAGAGCGGGGAGGACCTCAGGCTTTGCAGCTTTTCATTCAAGATGAGATCGGGTCGGTTCACGCCGACCAGGATAAGTTACAAACGCTTTGTCGAAGGGGCGGAAGTGAATTTTTTATTGAATTTTTGTAACAATTTTTTTTTTTGTAAAGATTTAGTTGTGTAAGCTAAGTCCAGATGTTCTTTATGTTTTATATCGATCTCTGCCAACGATATTGATGTAATGTAGGATTAAGCTAATTCCATCCTATTAAGCTACACAATTCTAAAAATTCCACTAATGAAAGGGTTTTTTTTCAAAATATTATTAAAAATAAAATATTTAAGTAAATAACAGTTGCCCAAAAGGATTTATCGTTCTAATGCTCTGACAGTCACGTGGCAGGTCAACGTCGTAAAATGAGTTGTGATATTTTTTTTTTCCCGAGTTAAGGTAGAACCCGGTATCTAGGTTACCGGATTTAAATCCGGTATTTTGGACACCGAGTTTAATCGGAGTTTGTGTATATAATGTTATCACACTTAACCATTTTCTCGTTAGACTTTGGGTAAGCCCGGTATCCATAATATCGGGTTTAAATCCGGTAAATCAGATATTGGGTTCTACCTCACTCAGGGAAAAAAAAAAAAAAAGAAGTCGTGGCTCGTTTTATGACGCTGATCTATCACGTGGCGGTCAGAGCGCTAGAACGATAAATACTTTTGGTCAACCGTTATTTACTTAAATATTTTATTTTTTAATAATATTTTGAAAAAAAAGCTCCTAATCAAATGGGTGTTAGTTTGGAATACCACAAACCCAACCTTGTTGGTTTTAATTTTAAACATTTCATACCTAGTCACAAGGTTCAGTGGAAGCTGATCCTGTAGGGAGGTTATGGGTTCAAAACTCAGCTCCAACCATTTTTTTAATAAAACCATCAATGCTATTCCTTTGCATATTTGTTTCTCCTATGTTTAGTCTCTTATTGGATGGGAAGAAAGCATATGTGTATATCAGAGAACACCCCCACTGGCGGGCAAGTGCCCCCACTGAGCTTTCAAAGAGGGTAAATTACACTTGCTCACCTGAAGTTTAGCTCAAAAACACATAACCATCCTATAGTTGAATAATTAGGTTTTACCCCCTTCATTTTTGTTTTGATCTAATAAAAATACCAAATGAGGAAATTATGTAGTTAACAATAGGGGTGTTGTGCTAAAATTTTCAAACTTTAGGGAGCAATTTGGAAAAAAATAAACTATAGGGGGTTAAGTGTTTTTTAACTAAACTTCAGGTGGTAAAGTGCAATTTAATAAAAAAAAAACCAATTCATTTCTTTCGTCCCACGTCCGTATCTATTCTGTCGGAAACTCGTGATCGAAGATGGCGGTCTGTTTCTTACCCCCGGCTAGGTGATTACCCGAGTCCCCCCCCCCTCCAAAAAAAAAAAAAAAGAAAAGAAAAAAGGCAAGGTGTATGTCAAAACCCAATCTCTCTCTTAGAATTTATGCCCCCATTAGAGCGAATTCGTGGCTCCGTTACACCCCTATCATGGCCTTAAAGCAACACAAGGGAAAGAGAATGCACCATCACACATGTGCGCAGACCGAACAAGTTCGGGGTTGGGCAACGTGTATATAGAGGCGTGGGCTATGGTTTGGTGGGCTTGGGCCTAACCAAGCTTTTACTTTAATCGTTTATTTTTTATGTGCCGTTTGAGGAACTGGTCGTTACTATACGTTCTTAGAGAGCTGTTACATGAGCGAGTCTCCAGCCATGTTCGTAGCGTTCTCAATCTTTGAGCTTGCTGTTTCCATAGCCAGTCCTGTCAACGGATCGGATTAGGCTATATTTGTTGAAGATGTGGCTCCAAACAAGCCGTATACAAACTCCAAGGTTCGTGCGTGAAGAAACGGCGAAAGACAGAGCATCAAGGGGTGCGCACGACTGACATCGACAAAAAAGTTGGGTGAGAAGACGGGTTGGATCGTGCGCACGATCTTCCCAGGTTGTGTGCACAACCTCCCCAGGTCATGCGCACGACTGTGGCTGGCAAAACGCGAGTGACGCATTTTGGCCTGCTTTTTCTCGTGGGACTCCTTCCCCAAGTCGGATACGAATGTAACCCTATAAAAGGAAGGTCCAAGGACGAACCTTGGGTATCATGGATTATCTCAAAGGCACAAGAGAGACCTAAGGGAGAGATTAAAAGGTAGCCATCATCAATGCGGGTTCTCTTCTCTCAAGGTGGGATCTCTTTGCGGGTGTAACCTTGACCCAGACCCGCTAACTTCGTGTCGGGTCTGTCGTGTCGGGTCCAAAATTGCTAGCCCTACTTGTATCAATGTTAATTGATATTGTATGTCCACACTGGCATTCAGCTAATTATTTGATTGTACTACTTGGAAACTTCTAACGAGCTCCTAGTTCAGCAGATCCATTCTGCTGCAAAAAGGAAAAAAAAATTTCTTAGAATCCCCACAGAGACCTAGACCTCTACCAGTTTATTAAAGAAAAGGAAGCCAACAAACAATGCCAAAGAGACATCAACATCCAAAGAGGAGTCCCCCTCCAACACGGGCTAACACAAGGAGTCCAAATCTTAAAAAAAAGATCAAGAACAACACAAGACCCTAAATCTTAAGACTTCGAAGCTCTAGATCTTTCTAATTCATGGATCTGGGCTAGGAATGCTTCCGACCCATTTCCATTAAAGGAGACACCGATAGCTGAAGCGAGGTCTAGAATGGTGTTGTCCTCCAGCGAGTTAAGAATAAGAGCATGTTCCTCCACATCAAGGGTAGACAGTTGATCCCGCAGTTGCTGCAAATATTTTGGATAAAAATAGTCTGATCAAGTACGACAGGAAGAGTGGCTACTTTCAGGTGACTGACCTAGGTAGAATTGCAAGTTATTATTATTATCTATTGGTTATCTTTGGCAGAATGCAAGGCGTCTTTTACGAGCTCGCTTTGAGATTGTATTTGTTAGAAACCCTCACGTCCCAAAACCCGGATTGTAAGGGGAGGTCCATAGGGGGTATATTAAGCACTTGATGGATGCCTCCCTCATCGATGTGGGACTATTCGTCAACACTGCCCTCACGCAGAGCACGCTTGGCAATGCACGATCGGTGGGGAGCATCCGGTACGAGAGCAGGAACAGGAGACGGACGGGTCAGCTTTGATACCATGTTAGGAGATGACGACCAGGGTTTGGAGAGAATAGAATACTCTTCATTGAGCTAGGACTAAGCCCAATATATATACACCGTATTATATAGTACATTAACAAACGGAATAGCAAATGAGATTTTAATTAAACTAGAGAAGAAGGATATATTTGGCCGGGGAAAAGTTTTATGACCTGTCCTCTCAGGAGATAGGAGGGCTTATTGGTTACCCAAAGATGGGAAGACAACTTAATAAGTGTATACACGTACCAGTTGCCGAAGCGTAACATTGCACACGTGTTCAACCTATTAGTACTCGTTCTATTTTGGGTTTTGAATTGACAATAACACCTGATTAATTTCCAATGGCATGATAAATTTAGTCCATGGATATGTAGAGCCTTTTTGGGTTATTGTTGAGGACAATGATGGCCCTTTCATCATGAGTATTTGCAATATATTGAAGATCACAAGTTGAATTTTATGTTGAAGATGTGGTTCCAAACAAGTCGCATACAAACTCCAAGGCTCGCCTGCAAAGAAACAGCGAAAGACAGAGCATCGAGGGAAGAAAGACTTGGCCAGGCATGGTCGTGCACACGATTGGCATCAGCAAATTTTTCGAGCAAGAAGATAAGATCGAGTTGTGCACATGACTCATCCAGGTCGTGCGCATGACTTTTGAAGGCAACACGCAAGATGGGCGATTGGGCTGCGTTTTCTCGTGGGACTCTTTCTTCAAGTCGAATATGAATGTAAGGCTATAAAAGGATGATCCTCAGATGAACCTAGGAATAATGGTGGCTCAAGAGCATCCTGGGTTAGGGTTTTAAAGGTAGTCATCACCAAATAAGAAGGAGAAGAAGCCATTGGAGACCACAAGGGTTTCGAAAAGGATTTCTTTTTGTCTTTGGGGTGTAGGGCTGCGAGTTCTATTCTCTTTGTGAGATCTTTTTGTGGGTGTATGAGAGATTGGTTAGATACAATTGTAATCGTACTCAAGTTTTTTCCATACTATTAAATCCATTGATCGATCGTTGCCTCAAATGTCTTGAGTGTTTGCTTGTTCTTCTCCATTGCTCAATCTTATCGGTGGTCGTCTCCACCGTGATGCTTCTACGCGACATCGTGTTCCTCTGCGCGAGAGCCTCGGATCGCAGAATTGTACTGTGCCAATTTATGAACCACTGCCTCCACAATACTTCATTCGTCTGGTATCTTATAGGTGGTTTGGGTCTGAAACTGTTCTACCTGGCCTGTGTGCATTTGTTGGTAATGGAGGGTTGAGATCTTCAACATGAAATTTCAGCTCATAAAATTAGTAGCCAGGTGAAATCATATTAGATTTTATGTGAGCAAAGACGAGTAAAATCTCTCTCTCTCTCTCTCTCTCTCTCTCTCTCTCTCTCTCTCTCTCTCTCTCTCTCTCTCTCAATTTGTTGGATTTTTTTTTTTTTTTTGAAATTTCAACTCTCATTCATTGTTGATATAATGTACCTAGATCTCACAGTTGAGGTTATTGATCAAGACAATCATGGGTTTGAGGCTAGTGCTATAGAAAGAACCCACTCTGTCAATGCTGATTGGTTTTCCACCTCCCACCACCACCTCGATTTTCTTTCTTATAAGTGGAATGCAACTAAAAGCAGCTCCCCCCTTGGCCCAGGATTCACAATGTGCCTCAACTGAACCACCATGCACTACATTTTTATTCCTCGCATGCTTAGATACCAAGGTCGTATGAAATTCTTTAGTGCTTCCGATATTTGATTCATGTTTTCGTACTATTTGCTCACAAATTGCTTCGGCACTCGAAATTCCATACAGTATTCCCGTAGCAATTGACATCACAGGGATACAGCCAGGTGATATGTACAAGATCCGGTCCCATCATCTTTCGGCTTTCTGTTTATCTTCCTTGTAATCTTTCTGAACATCTCAGCTCTCGGCGTACAGTTTGGGTCACAGCCGTCTGATGCCTGCTTGCCTGGGTGAGTGCGATTCACTATTCAGGGTGGGTGTTGAACATTGGTTTCCCCTTTGAAGACATAGGACTCACCCTGAGCCTTCTCTAGAAATGGTAAGAGAAAAATACTCACCATCTCATCACGACTAAGGACCCTTCAAAGAACCCAAAGTTTCAAGGAAACTTCGCCTCTATTCTATGGAAAAGATCTACTGCTCGAGTACAAACACTCCTCCAGCAGCCGGCCTCGGACCAGAGCCTGGTGTGCATCACAGCCGCACGATGGCAGCCGACCTGAAGTGAATCACTCCATCAGACTGCACAATCATCGTGCAAGTGTGATGAATGCCGGGCCCACACATGGCTCAAAACCAAGGCTGACCGGTTGGAGGACATTTGTACTCCCTGTTCTGATGCCACCAAATACCTACAATTAGAACCATCACACGCATTATCCGTGGAAGGGAGTGAGGTGTCAATAGTCCCTCTCTTTCGCCCCTTTCTATCGCACATGAATGCCATTATACAACAAAGCTCCAGTTTTTTTTTTGTTCTCTTATGGGGTCAAGTCCGCTGCCTTACCCTACGGCCATCGGTGTCACCACCATCCGAGAGCTGAGCCCACACGCTCCGGCTCTTCCCTCCGCTGCTACATTCCTCCTCACACCCCGCAACAGTTTTCAGAAGCTCCGACTGCAACGATGGGCAGTTGTCTTTCAGATACTCGAATCCATTTGACCGCATTACAGCTGCAAATGCATCAAGAGCAATCACAACATATGTGACGTAACAAAATACACCAAAAAAAGAAAAACTTTGACATGCTACAATTTTCCGACACAGCCTGAAATTCCCTTGAAGCAGAACTAAGAAGCATGATAGAAGTATCGCTTTTCTGTTTAGATGAGAACATTAGGTTTGTAAATCTAGGGTTGGATCGTCTCCACGACAGACCTAGTTAATGGATTTTCAAGGTATGTAACGACCTTGAAACCACACGATCAAAATGAAAATCGGACTTCTTTAGATATTTCCAACTCAGAATAAGTTATGGGTTCGCATACTATCAAGAGGGATTCTATTAGGTATACCTCAAAAAGACCTAAAAAGTTGCATGTTGACAACTATAATTAGCATAAAGAAACTAAATTAAACATTGCTATGATCGGGATGATACTGTCCCTCTCAAGCAAGATGTGTGGATGCATCACAAGTGACAATCTCAGCTAGCTGAACATCACTTGGATGTTCCACTCCACACCTAACTAGAATGCAAAGGTATGAGACTCTTCGAGTGCACACATATCATGCCCGATCCACTAGTCTGAGTTTATCCCGCTACTAGAGACTGTCCAATGCCCCGGGTTCCTCCGGTAATACTGATAAGTGCCCCAAAGCACACCACATGGCACGAACGATGTCACAACCATCCGGTCACCATCGGAACTGAGTGTGATTCACCAGTCGGGGGTGCCTGCCATTGGGCAAATGTGATGACGATGTACCAAGCGGCGTGCATCGGGGCTCCTATCGGGGAGGAACCCGGTCGAGAGAGGAGGTGACTTCAACTCACATCTGAAGCCAATCACTCATTTCGCCAAGTTCTTGTGCAAGTTGTAAAAGGACCTCGTCATGCTGCTTGTATAAAACTCCTACCCCAAAGAAGTTCTCGCCCTTAACGTGGCCACATTGACAACTCATAATTTAGCACCAATACCAAACCTGAAGCAGGAAAGGCGTTTGTATGATTCAATAATTACATGCTAAATAGGATGGTTAAGTATAACATCTAGGGTTTCTAAAGTTTTTTAGGATTAAGCTTTGATTTCATGAAATTTTCTAGAAGACCTAGATTTTAAATAGATCTAAATTAATTCGCACATCAAAAGTATGAATTTCCAATTTCAGATGAGAGGATTAGGTATGGAATGAAATTCATACTAACCTACAAATAAGATATGCGAAAGGATAAATATGGGGGAGCATCACCAAATAAAGAGACAAGGAGTAGTTGGTCACCTAGGTTTGCAAGAGAGCACCCCTGTTATGTAGTAAGACTGTAAGAGCTATTAGAGTGTATAGACTTAGCCTTATTGTATAGGCTACTTTAGTCCTCTCTTGGGGTATGTTTACCTTGGGTGACCCAATCTCATGTACAGCACATATAGGGCCATTAGCCCATTGAGTGAAACTGTAAAACTATCCATTCACTCCCAATCTCTCTCTCACTCCCCCTATCTCTCTCTCCCAATCTCTCTCTCACTCCCCCTATCTCTCTCTCTCTCTAGGTTATGTACAGGTGCTTCTATATTTTATATCTTTAGAGTCCCATTTATTTTTGCTCACACCCTGATTCACTCTTGCACGGCCTCCTGTTTCAGCTAACAAAGCTAAGATCTCACCTGATTATGCAATCTCTAACCAACCTGCAAGTTTCTAATCACTACCAGATGCCTATCAAATGAAGATGCAAAGACACTTCGCTATAGCACAAATCAAGTCAAACCATGCTTGTCCTATTCCTTCTCCCCATCCTAAAACTCAAAACCCATCAAGCAAAATTTTCTTAAATCCCGGACTCTTTCCCGATGGAGAGGAATCCAACAGTCTTGGACGTCCTAATTAAATTTGTTGTATTGATTAGGGTGGGTCCAACTAGCTTTATACCCATTAGTTTTTTTTTATAAATCCCAACATCTTCAATTACCTCTCTCTCGAAAAAAAAAAAAAAATTGAGAATTAAAAGAATCCTCTCCAAGGGATAAAAACTAATAAAAATGTACCTAACGCTTACCGACTTAAGTAGACTCCTAAACATGGTTTGTGCTTTTGATTTCGATTTCGTGTCTGGTTTCGATTGAGACCGAAATAAATTTTGACCGAAATCTTGAAAACATTTCGAAATGCAAAAAAAAGATTTTTATTTTTTTTTAAAAAAAAAATTAAATTTAAGACTTTTATAATTGTATATACATATTTACATAAATTGTTTGTAGAAAAAACATACAAAACATATATTAGGGAAAACTCAACCAGATAATCATCACATATTTATATATATTTACATCAAGAAGTCAAAATCAATATTCTTCTTCCGTCCAGCTAATGTCATCTTCATCTGTCCAGCTAATATAGAAATTCACAAGAAATTAAGGGGGTGTTAGTCAATCGGGATTTTAAAATCATTATTCAGGTGTTTGTGGACTTGCGGTCTTTGAGAGTCCGCGGACTTTTTTTAAAGAGTCTGGATTTTTTTAGGAGTCCGCAGACTTTTTTGAGAAGTCCACGGTCTCATAAATCCCTTTTTTAGGAGTTCACGTGGATTTTTGTTGTGGACTTGAACATAAAATCCCATTTGACTAACACATTTGAAGAACAATTTTGATGAATTTTGAAGGCCTAATACGAAAAGTATTAATACGTTCATTAAAAAAATGTACAAAAACAATGAATCAAAATTAAGCTCGATTTAATCAACATTGCCTCTACCATCCAAGATTGCCTCACCACATTGGATAAATAGTTTGACCAATTTTTACATAAGTCAAATAGTAAAAAAAAATAAATATCAAAGATTTTAGTAATTTTAATTAGAGAAATTGATAATTTTTTTATAAATAAGATCATATTTCAAACAAGATTACCAATTGTATCATGCAAAAAGACTTTAGCATACCATCAACCAAGGAGGTCATTTCCATAAATAACATACAAATTGGAAGTAGCATACTAATTAAAATAATGAGTCCAATATATGATCGAGGAGGCAGGCGTCACGACGGAGCCGGATGGGTGTCGTGATCGGCACCAGACGGGCATTACGATCGGAGCCGGACGGGCGTCGTGATCGAAACCGGACGGATCCAGAGGGTGTCTCTCTCTCTCTCTCTCTACTGTATTTTGTTCCGACCAGGGGGGCGGGGCGAAGAGAGAGGGCGGTCGAGAGGGGTTGGGTATACCCAAAGAAGAGGAAGGAGGGAGATAGAGAGATACCTGGAAGAGGAGAATGAGGGTTGCTGGGGATCCGACGTTGGCTTCTACGATCACGAGCACGGATGCTAGGGTTCCAGGAGATGCCGATGATACCTTTCAAAGAGAGAGTCTCACGTAGGGGATTTAAAATTCCACCTTTGAGGTGGAACTTTTGATGGGCAAAAAGTATATATACTTGGATTTGTAAATCCCTTTTGTTATGAAGTTATGGACTTGTACCATGATTATTGACTAACGCCTAACTTAGGAGTCCAAGGTCATATAAAATATTGACTAACGCCTGGATCAGGAGTTCACGTTGTGGACTCCGCAACCACTAACGCTTAAATCAACAATATCACAAAGAAGTTCAGAACCACTACTGATGTAATCCTAAATACAAGGAACTCTTCACCAAATCCTAATTGACTAACACCCCCTAAATGATTTCGCAGACAATCGAAATCTGCCAACTCAACATGGGCCCCACTAGTTTTCAGTCGAAATTTCATCGAAATGCATCGAAATGCACCAAAACGCTCTGAAATGTACCAAAATCGATCGAAATAGACTTTCGGGATTTCACACCTGCCTTTCGTTATCGGTCGAAACCGAAATTTTTGACCGAAATTTCGTAATTTCAGTCGAACAATCCATGCTCCTAAAGATTAAAAGTAGGCTAAATATCAAGCCTGATGGCGGGTATCAAAGCCCATTTAGGCTCCAATTTCGCTATAGCATTAACAATCCCCATACCCCTCAAATTTTGATGCACTAATAAAGTCCATCTTCAAAAACCTCTAGTGCAAGAGAATATTCTAGCCAAGTTCCCTTGATCTCGCTAGTCATCATCAATAATAATTATACCCAATAAAACAAACTGAATTCTGACTCGAAACGGGACATGCGATCAAAATTTGGGTAAAAAATCCCATAGATCTAATAACAATTTTCAAAGTCAATAGTTCCCAAAGAAAACAACAGTGCTAATTCACAACCAAAGAGAAAAAATTATCAGCAATAGAAATTATACAACTGGACAACAAAAATACGACAGTTCTCTTCTTTTTAAGGCCTAGATACCATCAAAAATATTTCAACTTTCCTACTTAAGACTACGTTTTCCCCTCCCTACTAATTTCCTAAATAAATTATTACACCAGTTTAATAGGTCCGTCACTAATGAAAGGAAAACCAAAAAAATCAAATGTGGCCCATGACAAATAGTGATCCCCACATCATCTAGCCACATAAAAGATCCTAGACGATGCCACACAGCCCTATTAACAGAAGTAACGCAACATATGCCCCATGTTTCTCAAAAAAGGCAGTTAACTTCTTAACTCCTCAAGTGAGATGAGGTTACAAGCTATCACAAACACACACTTTTGTGCCTCCATAAAGATGCATGCTTCAGAATCTTCAAATAGAAACTAAACAAACCATTTAGTCCACCGTAGCTTAAAATTTGCACTTATAGCTCTTATAATCCATCAAGGGCAAAAAATTCTCAACAAGAATCACATAAATGCTAATAATCCGCAATACCACAGAAAAGTTCTTGAATTCCCTACATAAACTGATACTCCCTCTCTTCCTACCTTGCCTCTCATCGTTAACCTTCAACAATCAATCTACTAGGTTCACATCATATTCTCAGAATATTCAAAATTCGAAAATGGCCTTCACCACGAAGCTCACCCATTTGTAGTATTGTAATTGATATTCGAACCATAATTTTTCACTTGATAGAACTTGTCATTTCCCCCAAAAAACAAAACTAGAATCAAGAGAGAATAAACAAATTACTTGATTTGGTTTAGTTCAATCATTTCTAGCATGTAAATAACTAAATTAAGCTCAATTATTATAATACAAGAGTATATCCTATGAAAATAATTGAAGTACATCCTCTAGTATGACAGTTTTAATCTAATTAATGTGCTATAACTGCTAGAAGGCACAAAAGGAATACCTGCAAGGTTCTCAGCAGCAAATTTCAAACAAACAGATTTAAGTTCCAAGGCATGATAACGATCAGCCAATGCAAGAGTGCTAGCAACAGAGTTCACAGATATATCCTTGCACAGATAAGATTCACACATCACCCGAAGCCTTCCCAAGCCATATTTATCTGATGCAGCTAATAACTTTGCAGCCAATGTGTCAGGCACAGAAGAAACAGGCGAACTTGATGCGGCCAGCACATCATCGTCAACAAGAGCATCTCTGTAAATGAAGTGTAGCATGGCCTGGCAAAAACATATGACAGCATTTTGCAGAAAAAAAAATTGAGTAAGTATTTTGCATCAGTCTTCTATAGCTATACCGGATCCAAATTAACGAGAATAAAAAAAAACTCACCTTGAAAACCTTTGGTTCCATATCCATTATAATAATCTCATTCCTATCTTCATCCATCCCATCAAAAAATTCAGATCGAAACACAGGAGATCGAGCAGCCAACACCAGCTTATGAGCATGAAATTTTTCTCCAGATACATCAAAAACAACATCTGAACCCTCCTGATTCTCCAGAAGCATACCAAAATGTATTCCCATATCAGACTCCGGAACATGTACCGAGTGTAATCTGGAATAGTCCATTGCCGACACCACAACACCAACAGTGCAATTTATTTTTAAGCAATCATCTTTAAGGAAATCCGATGTCTCTAATGCAACTCGTCTAAAGAAACGCTTGTAACCCCTGAGGAAGAAGAATAGAATACTATTACAAAATGAACAGCAATTAGTGTGACTGTGGAATACATAAATACATCCACAAGCTCTCAAGAATTATTTAGCTAGATTTGATGAAAACAGTCTGCACATAACTAATTCTTCCAGAAAAGCATTGGTACTTGGAAGCCAGACCCTATATAAAATAGCAAATGATGATCAATTAAGCTAGAAACATAGCAAGAAGATTGCATAAGATACACAGTATATCTGCAGATCAAGTCTATGTATGAATCAGACTCCTGTTGGGAGCAATTTATTTGAAAATAGTAACTTTGAGATTCTTGTATAAATAAAATCCGATTTTACAAAATAGAATTGCCTAGGATCTTTTCATTTTGAAAAGCAACAAATATTAATTTCAAATTAAAGAAGCATAGTAGTAAATAACTCTTAGCATGGTCAGTAAGGAAACATTAGGGTGCGTGCATGTGTGTGTTGTTTGAGGGTGTAGCTCTTGTATCCAACGTAAACAAGGGGAAAAAAAAAGATGGACTTCATGTGACCAAAGACATAGCACTTCTATAGTTCTATCCACTGCACAGCACACAGTTTTGTCGCCAGTTGCATGAAGTGTCACCTCTGCATGAATACCTATGACCTACGCATAAATACCGATCTTGAACCGGGGTGGGTAGCGTTCATCCTAATTATTGTTATTAATTATGGGTGACATTATTTGCACCGCATTATTCTCCAAGTACAATCGTTCTAAATTGATAAGCATCTCTATTTTTTTTATTTGTATCATATTTTATATAAAAATATGATTAAAATTAGGACGCAACGAGTCGGCCCGAGGGGTGTAAGCCAGACATGGTGGTTCAGGTAAACCCATGGGGTGCTAGTCTGACGCAGCAGGTCGGCTCTGGCGTCTCTCTCTCCGAGACAGTCCACTAGAGACGGGGTCACAATTACCGAAAGTATCAATCGTCTGACAAGTTATAATTTTAGCTGCTAATTTATTTCTTCTTTTTTTTAGTTTGAGGCATTGTTTTTTAGTACCGAAAGTATCAAATGGTCTGACAAATTTTAGGGGCAGAGCTGTGATGGGGGTTCATTGTCCTAAAATCGAATTGGGAATCTATTGTCGTTATGGTAGGAGTTGGAATTTTTTTTAGTTAGAGAGATAGACATGATTGCTTCACCTAAATAAATCCGGTGTATATGTCCACCAATATGATGTACATCCTGAATGTGGCTGCTGTGGACGAATGTGGCCGCCATCACAAAACGTGGATACAATTGACAAATTTTGCCTCCGCCGAATGTATCTTGCTGCCAAAGGCGAATGTTGCAACGTTGATAGGCAATGGGTGTTCTCACCTTGCCTAACCGATTGGCTTTTGATAGAACAATACTTGGCGGCTACCCCTGTGCCGTTATACCCAGCACACGAGGAGGTTCGACAGTCGACGATGTGGGTGCCAACGTCAAAAATTGGTGCCGCGACCAAATGTGGACGCCCTCGTCGAAAGTGTTTTGCTGCCAAAGGCACGTGCATTACTAGTTATTAAAAAAGAACGCACAAATCATATACTCGACCGTGCAATCCCATGTACAATAGGCCACTCTACCGCATAGACCGCATATGCAAAGTTACTAAAATAGGCATATATAATCAAATTCATCAGCCTATTCCCATAACTAATTCAAGGAATCAACTATTAACACGAAGAAATCCTATTCTACCAAGAAATTCTAGTTAATTATGGAATATATTATGACAAGGAACACTAACTCATTAAAGTTCATATTTTGAGTAAGATTACTATATAGGCTACGAAAGCCCTTTAGAATCCTCGTTCAAGTAGGAACCAATGCAAATAAGAAATTATAACCAAAGCAGGAATGCAAGATAATTTAGGAAACCTCTCCTTCTTAGGTGCCTTTTGTCTCCATACCCACCCCTTCGCTGTTGAACATATGAAGGCAATAAATGAAAAACATAAATATTATAAAATAGTAAATTAGTCTAATCATGAGATTAGTGAAAGGTTGATGTTCATGAATAGAGAAACAGAGTGAAAACATCTTTAACAGTACGAAATAAATATTACACAAAATAGAATACCAAAAATAGTATCACTTACATTCATAGATGATGTTGTCAACAAGTTGGGGAAAGTGTGCGGTCCTTATAAGCTTTATAATTTATAATGTTATCAAGAATTCGGGACTATCATCAGTAAAAAATTACAACACCAAGGGTTGGAGAACATCAAGTTCTGGGTAGGTTGGACCAGGTACGTGCCTTCATTCTTTGATATAAAAGGCTGACCTACTTCCTTGAACCAAACCATTTTCGTCAATATGGTGCAGCCCACTTACCTGTTAGAATGAAGGATATGAAGCTATTTTGGGCCCACAATTCCAATTAAATTCTAATTTCAAATGTCATGTATGTCTAATCTAATGGAATGGAACACAAAATTGCAAAGATTACTAGAAACATCAGAAAGGAAAGTTCTGGAAATCCCAAGTAATCGGAGAAGATTTGGTGACAAAGGAATGGTTATTTACATGAATAACAGTTAACTAAAACAAGCTTTGCATTATGTCTATCAAAGAGGCACTTTAGAGAATTCGCATCAAGTTTCTCTACAAATTGTATTTAGGCAGAGCAGGAAGGAATGGCAGCAGGTAAATGAGAAGCTAAATCACACAAGCCATTAAATTTTGCATGAAGAAAGGATAAAGAATAAGAGAACCAAGATGTTAGGTTTGTGGTTGTGCTTAAGGACATTGCATATAAGGATCAATTTTCAGATGCAAACAGTTTCAACCCACTGTTTGGCCGAAGAGCACATGTTGTCTCCTTTCCTTTCATAAGATATCATCCAGAACAATTCGAAACCAAGGAAATGATTCAAAGCTATGAAATGTAACAACTTAACTTATCAAGCAATCACCATCAACACCTTTAACAATCAGCTCATATTCATACATCTTAAACAAAATTTATGCGGCCGTGTCCAAAATTATTTTCTAGAAAGAAATCAACCACTTCCATTAAAAACAAGGCAAAACAAGGATAAAAAAAGCACACACTTTTTTCCACATTTTGCTTTGTATTGGTAGGCAGAAAAGGAAAATGCTTTGGCCAAAATATTTCATTTCGTACAAAATTTTAACCACTGCTGAGCATGTCTATCTGACAAATCCCTTACCAAACGGATAGAGCGAATGTCACTAATGACTAAACAAATGCTGAAATTTTGCAATTTTCTATAATGTGATACAAGTATACAACATGTAAGGATCAAAAAATCGATATCCGGACAATATATCGGCCATCAAAAACCAATATATTCTGTGAAATATCACGAAATCTCTTAATATTTCGCAGCATATAGTACTTCGTTGGCGGGGGGGGAAATGATATATTTCGTGATTTACCACAAAATATGCCGCTTTTTTGTACCTTGGATAAGGAGAGATGTCACAAAAATCAATAGCAACGCCAATTACATAATTTTGGGCCCTTGCCCACAATGTAACAAAATCAGGAGATTGGCATCTATGAGGTTTGAGGATGGAAAGTGGATTGCAAGCTGTTTTAGTCATCCTTCTAGTTCGATCATTCTCAATACAAACATAATCACATGCGTGGAATCTGGGATTAATTCAACAAAAACTCAAACTATTAATACCAACTAGCTAAACAATCATCTCAAGTCCCTAACCTAGATAACACTTCAAACTTTCCATA
Source organism: Chamaelirium japonicum (assembly GCA_947650365.1). Classification (NCBI taxonomy): domain Eukaryota; kingdom Viridiplantae; phylum Streptophyta; class Magnoliopsida; order Liliales; family Melanthiaceae; genus Chamaelirium; species Chamaelirium japonicum. The sequence goes on from OX393552.1 coordinate 23,494,005, forward strand.
AACTCATGGAGAAAGAAAAAACAAACATAACCCAATGAAAAATCAAAATGGTGAATTGTAACCAAGAACCACATGGTCGAAACCCTAATTCTTCAATCGAACAAAGGAAACAGAGATTCTCACGAGAATTACCACATACTCCCCCGGTACTTGAGCGTGTACGGCCCGCCCTCCAGCGAGCGGTCGAAGTGGCTGTGCACCTTGTGCTTTCCCTTCCCGCTCTGGTCAACGAGCGTGAGCTCGAACAGCGCCCTCACGTCCGTGCCCTCGCTCGCGAGGGCGATGAAGACCGAGACGTAGGTGGAGCTGTCCTCGGGGTTCTTCCCGTCGGGGTAGAAGTAGATCGCCCACTGGTAGCCGCCCACCGTGAAGATGTCGCTGGCGATGTGCTTCCCGATCCCCATCCCCTTCGCCAGGGAGTACCCCTTGATCACGAACTTGTGGGACCCGTTCACCGTCTCCGTCACCGACCGGGAGCTCGTCAGCGACATCGAGAGGTCCCTCTCCGGCGGAAACACAGCTTCCGGCATCTTTCAGGAGGACGCGCGCTTCTCATGGACGCCCCGGAGTCTCCGGCGAATCCCTGGAACCGCCGGCCGGGGAGATTTTGGGGACCACCCGATCGCCGATGGTCGGGAAATGATCGGAGATGGTGAAATTGGAAGCGAAATCGACCGAGATTTGGGGAAAGAGGAATTGGGGTTGGGATTTCTCTCTCTTATATGCGATGCTTCTCTCTATTATCGCTCACTCCCATTTCAGGATCCAAAGGAGAGAGAACAAATTAATAGAGGGAAAAAGAAGCCCATTTAATCACGTGACTTTATATCGCCAACTTTTTTTGGGGGTTAGTAAATTACACTTTAGCCCCTTGGTTTAGCTTAGAAACATTTAACCGCCTTATATTAAAAAACTGCATCTTGACCCCCTTCAACTCTTTTTTTTTTTTTTTTTCACCCCCACAGCATCTCATCTATAAAACCCCCTAAGATTTTACCAAATCATCTAGGTGGCACTTACAAAATCAAGTAGTTGACAAAAGATGGTAGTGTGCTAATGTGGGGGGAAATTACGATCGTCGTACGGTTTTTCGTCAACAGTCGATTGATGGTTAATTTCGAGTGCAGTGCATTGTAGATTGTTGAGCTATCGTCTGCTGAACTGTTATACAAACACAATTGAGTACAGAAAAAGATATAGAGAAAGAGAGTTGACACAGAGTATGGTGACGAAGGTTGGCCGAATGCTACATCTCCGTGCGGTAAGACGTAACCTTTGAATCCATTAACTCTGAAAAAGTAGAGCTACTCTCGAAAGGCCGAGAAGTGCTTATACAAATAGACAGAGGGCAGGGAGGGCTTGACTAGAGTCTGATCACCAGAAGGCTCTGAGAGCTCTGGAAAATAGAAAGTGGAGTTGGAAATAATAAATTCTGATCCGGTTTATTTACAATGTCTATTATTTATAGAGTTTTGAAAATATCTGGGATTTCAGTAAATACCCGGGGAGATTTACCAGTCCTCGGACAGTCTTCGTGGACCCTAAGCAAGGTTGGCGGGTCTCACTCTCGCCTTCGTACGCCCTAGGCAAAGCTGGTGGGTCCCACTCTTGTCTTCGTGGGTCCCAAGTAGGGCTGGTGGGTCCTACTCTCGTCTTCATGGGTCCCATACAGGGTTGGTGAGTCCCACTCTAAGGCGTTAGTCAAATTTTGCACCCACAGTTACCCCCTCCCAGCTAGGTAAGTGCTAACCTAGCTGGCTGGGACTCTATGGTGCAAAATTGGTTTATCAATGTCGAGGTTGCTTTGACGAGCATTCGAAAGAATATGTCGACCCCTTACCAAGAGCCGACCAAAGTTTTGTCTGCCGACATGCTGTCTGGGGCTGACCGTCACGTCTGTCAATCCCCTACCAAGAACCGACCAAAAGAGGAGCAGTCTGTTGTGTTAGAATTGGTGAGGTCTATAGCTCGTAAAAACCTATAGTTTAGCTATGTATGGTTGATAGTATAAGATTGCATCTAGGTACGTACCTTAGTACGTGTTCTGATTACAGAACAGAGAGCCATGGCTACATGGTAATCCTCTTGAGTGGGAGACTCAAAGGACTGGTCCCATGTAACCTAAATACGTTCACAGCTCTGATTAGGGTTGGTCGCCCTATCAGGTTAAGCTGTTGGGATGACAGAGCGTGGGTGTCTCCACCACGGTCATTACCAGGCACAGTGTCTGTGGCTGAACGGAACCAACACGGTGCACAGATAGGTGAGCAGACACCGGTGCACTAAACCGTGTTTCTGCTTAGGATAAAACGGTCCTAAACCTTGAGGAACCATGTCTGGTGGACTAACCAGTTGTGTGGTGCTTTGGCGCACCAATGTGTGAGGATCCGGATGCAGTGATCCAAAACCACGGTGTACTGGGTTACCCGGCTGGCGTTGCATCAGCATGTCACTCCTGCAGGCTATCCACACCCCTAACGGGAGGTGCGTTCCTTGGTCTGACCTACGTCGTATTAAACCCTGGCCAGGTGGTCATCAGTTCGACTGGTGACGGATCCGGTTACTCGGCAGAGTTATCGGAGGTACGATGTACGTGGTCAACCTGGAAGGAACCGAGTCATATGAGCACTCGAGTCTGACGGAATTCTCCACCGCTCGAGTTGCATCATGGCACCAGTGGAGGGACAACGAGTTTACCATACTAAGCGGAGAGCAGGGGTATGAGGGAGAACATAGTAAGTCCGGGGGGATTGGAGTGCAGCCTGCGTCGCACTCTGGGTGGCTACGCAGGTTAACTCGGACTCAGAGGATCGATGGTACACTCGGGTAGTGTGTCGATCGAGTCTGAGTTGGAAGCCATGAACCCTGGTCCCTGAAGGTTCCACCTTATCGACATTATGTGTGGTTCTTATACCATCTCGTCGAAACACAGAACGTAGTTAGAGGAAGCGAGAAGTCCAAGCCTACGCTCCGTGAGTGCTTCGCACTAGTGCACGGTAGATGCGTAGCTACGTGTGTGCACTAAGGGGAAACCCTAGGTTAGTGCAGAGACGCATGTAGCAATTCCTTATCATAAGTGGACTTTGCCACATGGGTGCGATGCACCGGGATATGTTGCGAGTTGACTAGTTGACTTCACTAGGGGCACCCTACGGGAGCCTCAGAGAATAGTGAAATCATTAGTGCACTTCACTTATGTGTGCCTTGCAAAGTCTCGTACACGAGGAACGGCCAACTAGTGACATAAGGGCGTTTTGGTCATACCATGCGCCACTATGCACTAAGGGGGCCGGCCCTAAGTGTTGAGAGATTGGTCAAGGCCGGCCCTATTAGTTTCAGGAGGTTGTTGCCTCCGATGAAAGGGTCGGTCAAGAGGCGCAGAAAACGGGCTGGTTTTGACCGTTTTTGAAAACAAGGAAAAGATAGAGATAAAAGAAGAGATATATAGAGAGAGGTTTGAATCAGTCAATCCTATCCGCTAGGCTTATCTGTAAGGATAAGGCCGGCCCTATATAAGGCATAGGGAGAGAAGGGGGGACGAAATTAATGAGCCATGCAAGCCCTAGGGTCGGCCCAAGCCATGGGGGAAACCCTAGCCACCCCCTCTTCTCTCTTCGCATCTTCTCTCTCGTCTCTCTCTCCCTCGCTTGCGCCATTAGATGGCGACTCGTCTTCCTCACGTGGTGTTTCATAGAAGGAGAAGGCTCATCGTATGGAGGCACTCAGAGATCCATCGACGAGGTGCCGTGCATCGTGTGAGATCGGGTGAACTAGAAGGCGTCTCCCGCAACCTTTTGCTGTCCAGAATCTGCACAGAAAATCAGTGTTGTTTCTGTGATTCCGGGAGCTACAGAAGTCCAAACGACGTGAAACTTGTTGCAAAAGTTGTGTCTCGAAGTTGGCTACCTGTAGTCCAAATTTCAGCTCAATCGGAGTTCAGAGTAAAAAGTTATGGCCATCGCACCGAAGCTATGTCGAGCAGATCCGTAGCCCGTCTCCATCAACAAAGAAGAAATTTGTCGCGGTGAAAGATTCCGCACGCAGGTATGATCTCTAACAAGTAGATCTAACATAATTAGAACATGCATACATGCTAGATTGTTCTTTCGCGTTAGATCGTCGTTAGGGGTTCGTATAGTTGCCATGCTAGATTCATACACGCATATGTAGATCGTTTCGATGAAAATTTTGATATGTAACGCACACCACTCACGGTCCTCGGACCTTCACTTTGCTTCCGCTGCGGGCCTCTACCATGGATTTATTTCCAACATGTTGCTCATTCGTCACGATGTGTTTTGAGTTGGCGACCGCGCTCGAAATTAGCGTCGTTGAAGACGATCAATCTCAAGCTTGGACATTGATCTAATATTTAGCTTCCTATTCGCAACAATCTGTTGCAATGCCTTTCCGGGAATAGATTGACCATGGGAGGTGTCGGTTTTGTTTGAATCTGATCCTCAACTCTAAGCTGGAGGAGGTGGTTTGTGCGCTGGCCGTGGGTGTCAGACGAGCACGCTAGAAAGGTTTTGGAGAAGTGTCGCTTTAGGTTGATAAGTGTAATACCCTAATATTTTTTCGGTTTTATTCTAACCGCAAAAATAGATAGGGTGTTAGAAGAACAACTTAGTTTGACCAATCCCACTAAGAGAAGTAAGGAAAAGAGAGCCAATATTATTAATATCATTAATTCATTACAATACATGCTTTAAAAAGATAACTTTATCTAAGATTATTCCTTCCAACTTGCTGATGATTACTGCTCTTCTTCCGACTCAGGTGCCATGTACGGTTCGTACATCAAATCTCTAATATCCTCTAAATTTCTTTCTTCAGTCTTAAATGCCTCCCCTGCAATGTTAGGGTCTGCAACCAAATCATCTGTAGGGGTGTGAACTTTAACACAACATAGGCCCGGTAGAGGGTAGGATTCTAGGGATATTCTCACGGTAGATAAGTGCTAGAAAATACAATTATACGAAATAAAGAGAATTATTATCATATGTGCAAACATTAATCAACTGGACACTCTTTTGGGCCTCGGCCCGGGACAAAGTGTCAGATCCAGAGTCTTTCCGAGCAAGCTCCATACCTAGGTAAGTTTACCAGGTACGCCCCACACCTAGGGTCTTTAAGGTCACACTAGGCAAGCCCCACACCTAAACACATTTTGGCTACATAGCCAGGTAAGCTCTACACCTTCAATTGATTAATAATTTTCTACATCAATACAATAACAATTACTCATTATTACTAACATAATTAAAATTCTAAGATAAATTTATTGTAGGAATATCCCAGTTCTGCTCCCCTACTTGGTTTCAAGAGACTGTTGACTTTCCTCGATGATGGTTCGTCAATTTGATTATCTTGGAATACCAAATATAGTCATTAATATTTATTGTAATATCCTATAATTTTCTAACCAAAATATGGCATCGATGCCATAAGTATGTGGCCGCAACCGGAATCAAGTTCCGAGTCAAATTGGTAAATTTATAGTCTAAATATGATATAAGAGTAAAATGGACTTTCTCTAGGGCCCTGGTGTAACGCTCCCTATTTTCTATCAGCTTAATTTAATAAGCTAATAAAAATAATACGGAGGGTTAGGGGTGTTTTTTTTTTTATATATATATATATATATTAAACAACGAATAAAATAGAGTTAAAGTAGAAATATAACCAAATCAATCCAGTTCATTAATACCACAATAAAAAAATTCCAGTTACATCAGAGCTTCTAAAAGAGCAGGTCCAACTACTACGAAGAGAAAGAAAAGACACCGAACTGAAAAGAAAGGAACCACGCTGCACAGGAACGTCCGGCAACGTAACTACTGCAACTGATGTAACTCTGCAACCCCTACTGCTGACGAGTACCTGCGCCTCAAAAATTATACCACAGGAGGCGTCAATGTGACAAAACTTAGCTAGTAGATGGCATACGAAAAATAAGCATTTCTTATGAAAAGATCAGTTTTAGATTTATACGAAGAAACAAAACCATGACATTAAACTAGAGAACTCAAACAGTAAAGTACAATAAAGAAAACGAAAGCAACACTAGCACACGTCAAGAGCGTGACCCCACTATAATAGATCTATTATATTAATTATGTTTGCTTAATTAATGATTGTGGACCTGTCGGTGTCGTTCCCCTAAGAGAGAGGTGGGGAACCCGCAAACCGACAATACCGGTGAGGGAGAAAAGAGAGAGAGAAGAAGAAACATATCCATATTTGGCCAAATAGGTTTTCCCGTCTTTCACGGAGGAGCTTCATACCCATCTTGCTTGCTTCGGGAATTACATTCCACAGGACGACTGGTCACACCCTAAGGCATACCAGGAGGCCCTTCAACTTTGGGAGAACACAGTGTGAACCCCAGGACGATAGCCAACCTCTTTCGTGTTTATTTAATTTCATTGTTAATCCTAAGTGCTTTAGTTACACTTCGGAGGTTGCTAAGGCCCTTGGCTAACCACTGTAAAGGGCCCACAATTCCCTACAATGTTAGCCTAAAAAAAGTTCCCACATTAGCCCACTCGGGACTAAAAAGACCAACTGAACCAAAATGAAATCTAAACCAGTACTGCTCCAACAAGCTAATCATTCATTCAGACCCAAAAAGCATGCATGTGATTTTCCAAAACAACTGCTAATGCGAAAGAAAACTAAACAATGCTCATTTCCTTTATACTGAATGTAATTACATCCTATAAGAAACTAGAGATATGCATAACTAGTTTTACCAACAAAACTAATATATATAATAATGAAAACCATGTGATAAGCCCAAGTAGTGTCACCTGAATGAAAATTAGACTCCACCACTAGAAGATTTTGCCTTGTTGATGGACCACAACTAGATGATTTGGATTGGGGTACTGCATTAATCAAAATCGGAACACCCGTAAACCTATGCGATAATGTAACAAAGTTTCTAAAGAAAGAAAGAATCTTTAGAGAGAGAAATATTTAGCGAGAAAAATATTTAGAGGGATTGAGAGAGAGAGAGAAAGCATAGAAGAATATGAGAGGGAACAGATGAAGAAGGAAGCAACTAGAGGGAGAGTAATAGAGGCTGCCAAAAGGTTAACTTACTGGGATCGGCATAGCCATTCGACATTGTGAATAAATGGCTTTTGGATCAAATTGAATGATAGGTATCCAATCCATGGCAATGACAACCAATCTAATATGTAATTTAATGGCAGCCCAAGGAACAACTCTTGCGGTAAAATGCCTTGAGCGAAAAAAAAGAAATGTATAATTCGGGGACTCAATGGTCTCCAATTGGGGCCATAACATAGATGTTTTGCAGCTGCAAAATCAGCAACAATGGGTGGAGGTAAGAGCCAAAAAAATGGAGTTCTTATGAGTTAAATTCTGCTGCGAAACAGCAGCATAGTTGTACTTGAAAAGGGATTCAATCCATTGCTATGTGGCAGAAGGACGAGAGGCAAAGAGGAGGACCTGATGTCTCCTTCAAGGCTGATGCCACTGCTGCTTTGCAGCACCAACCCAAAGGGAAAATCAGTTGGAGAAGAAGATTAGAAAAATAAAAGAAATAAATAGGAGGTAGAAGAGGGAAAGGGGAAGAATGGGATGGGGAAGGAGAAGAGAGAGAGAGAGAGAGAGAGAGAGAGAGAGAGAGAGAGAGGGAGAAAAAACTCACCATTCAACATAGATTGCTGCCGGACTCCATGAGCTTTGTCGCATCCGAAGGAGATGAAGAAACGGAGCAAAGGAAGGTGAAGAAAAGGGACCTGGTGATGGGTTTATAATAAGGAGGCGGCCCATGATTAAGTGCCTCCTTTAGATGGTATTAATCTCTATCCATCCGATCATCATCGAATGGTCGGTAGGAAGACCCAATCTTATACGAAAGAGGAAAAAAAAAACCCTAGGGATCAAGGTTTGTTAATATCGGTTCGGGTACAAGTTAGACAACAACTTGGGTCGGATCCACTATAAGACTCCAACAACCGGCAATCGTAAAACGATCATAACTTTTTATCCTTTAATCAAAAAAATCTGTAAAAATATCCGTTGGAAAGCTTGCGACGAGACGAATCCAAAAATGTTAATTTTATATACTTTTGAAAATCAACCCAACAGCAGTTTATAGAAAAAGACAGAATTACCCCTATTCGGTACAATCGTAAATTTCCGACAATTCACAAATTGAAACCACCCGCATCCTTAGAACCCTGTGGAGCTCTCTCAAGAGCGCACAAGTCTAATAAACCAACACAATCGGTAGCCCGATAAAACAAAAAACCAAATTCCAAATAAAAATAAGCATGAGGGGTAAAAAAGAGAATTTGCTAATTTTAAAGCATCAAAGTTTCTCAAAATTACGGGTTGTTACACCTGGTTTAGGGTTTTATAATATCGATGATTCTGAATTGTAACCACGAACATGTGGTGATAGACGGAACTCGATTCCGAGCTCTAATAAAAAAGTTATGACCATTTTACCTTAGGGGTAAAATAGTAAATTTATTTTTTAATTGTCGGTTCTGACATATTTATGATCTCAGTAGGTGTATTTCGTCATTACAAGTCCAATGCCACTAACGGGGCTCAATTCATAAATTGTACGGATAAAATATAATCAACACAGCTTACCCTTATAATCTATCTATTTATTGATATGTGACTCTTAACATAAAGCATAAATTGATTTGTTGGTTAGAATAAGAGTTCTACGGTTAATGTTTGCGGAGGTCATGGGTTCTATCAGAATCTAGTCCTTTTTCTTAAAATTTTGAAGATGCAACCAAAACAACTGGTTAAAACCCAAACCCAAACCCAACTAACCCGAGGGTGGTGGCAGCGACCGGAGGTGGTGGCCGGCGGTGGCGGCTGCTGGGGGTGATGGTCGGAGGCGGCAACGATGGCTGGCAGTCAGAGGTGGCGGTGGTCGGAGGTGGCGGTGTCCGGCGGTGATAATCGGAGGCGAAGGTGGCCAGAGCGGCGATCGCCGGATTGGTGGCGACGGGGGTGGCCACCGTGGTGGTGGTGGCTGGGTGAAGGTGGGGTAAAGATGGACACAGATTTTGAGGTGAGAAGAATGGTAAATAAGATGGGGTATATATAGGGTATTTTTTAGAATACTAAAAGACTAGAGTTTAATTGAAATTCGGCCATTAAATTTTATTAAACTAAGGCAGCTGCTGGATTGTTTTGTTCAGTTCAGAACTCAAAGGTCTGACTATTCAGTTGACTTGGCCTTTGGTCTCCCCTTTATTCTTTATATATATTTACTATCAAACTTTTAATATCAAGATTAAATAGATTGTATGGTTAGAGGAGAGGGATGAAAATATGACAAATAGGTTTAAGGTTCGAAACCCACTATTGGTTTTTTTGTTTTTAAAATTTTTAAATATTTTATATGTGGTCAAAACGTAAAAGTTTGTATATGGTTTTTGACCATTTTAACGAGCCAAATGTAGTGGCGCAGTCTGATTTTTATTTTGAAAATTATTCAATTAAATTCATACAAAATTTTAATTCTTTTAAAATTTTGGGATGTTACATCCTCCACTCTTGATAAAAATTTTATCCTCGAAATTTAGAACATACCTCACGAATAAAAGAGATGAGGGTGTTTGCTTCGTATTTCTGATTCTAGTTCCCAAGTCGCTTCTTCTTCTCCGTGATATTGCCATAGAATTTTTACCATAAGAATGGATATACTGAGAGCTTGTGTTCTTTCAAACACAGTTGGGAGGAACATATTCCCTTGGTAGTATTCACTTACAACAAATAGCTATCAAGCAAGTATACAGATGGCTCTATTTGAAGCTCTTTATGGAAGGCCATGCAAATCCTCCTTACGCTGGGCTGAGGTTGGAGAAAGAAGCATAATTAGGCCGGAATTAATCCAAGAAACTATCGAAAAGATAAAGATATTGTTCGCTTTGATACCATTTTGTAACATTCACCCCAAACACACAAGATATTATCCGCTTTGTTTGTGCCCACACGAGAACTTCCTAGGGAGGTCACCTATCCTAGTACTGCTCTCGCCCGAGCACGCTTAACTACGAAGTTCTTACAAATTCCGTAGCAGTACACGGTTTTAAAACTCATCTTTTATGTTTGGGAGGGGAAATTATATAAGTAGCTCAGGACCTCATTCTCTTCAGGCGATGTGGGGCTAACTCGTGGCCTTGTACACCTTACCTCACCTCATCCATCTTGACATTCCAGCCTCAGGAGTCTTGGCTCTTAGCTATTGGCTCTTGGTCGTCATAATCCACCCCCCTTAAGGGCTACATGTTCTCGTGTAGGATTAGACCCCCATCCCGAGGAGAACCGGCTCTGATACTATGTTGTAACACCCCAATATTTTTTCGGTTTTATTCTAACCGTAAAAATAGATAGGGTGTTAGAAGAACAACTTAGTTTGACCAATCCCACTAAGAGAAGTAAGAAAAAGAGAGTCATTATTATTAATATCATTAATTCATTAAAATACATGCTTCAAAACGATAAATTTATCTAAGATTATTCCTTCAAGTTTGTTGATGACTACTACTCTTCTTCCGGCTCAGGTTCCATGTACGGTTCGTACATTGGATCTCTAATATCCTCTAAATTTCCTTCTTCTGTCTCAAATACCTCCCCTGCAGTGTTAGAGTCTGCAACCAAATCATCTGTAGAGGTGTGAGCTTTAACACAACATAGACCCAGTAGAGGATAGGATTTTAGGGATATTCTCACGGTAAATAAGTACTAGAAAATACAATTATACGAAATAAAGATAATTATTATCATATGTGCAAACATTAATCAGTTGGACACTCATTTGGGCCTCGGCTCGGGACAAAGTGTCAGACCCAGTCTTTTCGGGCAAGCTCCACACCCAGGTACGTTTACCAGGTATGCCCAACACTTAGGGTCTTTAAGGTCACACCAGGCAATCCCCACACCTAGAGACATTTTGACTACATAGCCGGGTAAGCTCCACACCCTTAATTGATTAATAATTTTCCACATCAATACAACAATAATTACTCATTATTACTAACATAATTGAAATTCTAAAACAAATTTATTGTAGGAATATCCCAGTTCTGCTCCCCTACTTAGTTTTAAGAGACCGTTGACTTTCCTCGAAGATGGTTCATCAATTTGATTATCCTAGAATACCAAATATAGTCATTAATATTTATTATAATATCCTATAATTTTCTAACCAAAATATGGCCTCGATGCCACAAGTATGTGGCAGCAACCGAAATCAAGTTCCGAGTCAAATTGGTGAATTTATGGTCTAAATATGATATAAGAGTAAAATGATCTTTCTCTAGGGCCTTGGTTTAGGGTTTTATAATATCGATGGTTCTGAATCGTAACCACGAATATGTGGTCATAGACGGAACTTGATTCCAAGTTCCAATGAAAATGTTATGACCATTTTATCTTAGGGTAAAATGGTAAATTCACTTTTTAATTATCGGTTCTGTCATATTATGATCTCAGCAGGTGTATTTCGTCATTATGAGTTCAAGGCCACTGACGGGGCTCAATTCAGAGTTCGTACGGATAATATATGATCAATACATCTTACCCTTATAATCCATATATTTATCGATAGGTGTCTCTTAACATAAAGCATAAAGTGGTATGTTAGCTAGAGTGAGAGTTCTAAGGTTAATGTTTGGGAAGGTCATGGATTCTATCAGAATCTAGTTCTTTTTTAAAAAAATTTTGAAGTTACAACCAAAACAACTGGTTAAAACCCAAACCCAACTAACCGAGGGCAGCGGCGGCGGCCGGAGGTGGTGGCCGGCGACGGCGGCTGCCGACGGTGATGGTCGGAGGTGGCGGCGACTAGTGGTGATGGCCGAAGTGGCGGTCGCCAGAGTGGTGGCGACGGGGGTGGCCGCCGGTGGTGGTGGTGGTGGTGGTTGGGTGAAGGTGGGGTAAGGATGGGCATAGATTTCAAGGTGAGAAGAATGGTGAATGGGGTGGGATATATATAAGGTATTTTTCAGAATACTAAAAGGTTAGGGGTTTAATTGAAATTCGGCCATTAAAATTTATTAAACTAAGTCAGCTGCTGGACAGTTTTGTTCAGTTGAGAACTCAAAGGTCTGACTATTCAGTTGATCTGGCCTTTGGTCTCCCCTTTATTATTTATATACTTACTATCAAACTTTTAATATAAAAGTTAAATAGATTGTGTGGCTAGAGGAGAGGGATGAAAATGTGACAAATAAGTTCAAGGTTCGAAACTCACTATTGGTCTTTTTATTTTTAAATTTTTAAATATTTATATATGGTCAAAACGTAAAAGTTTGTACACGATTTTTGACCGTTTTGACGAGCCGGATGCAGTGGCGCAGTCCGCTTTTTATTTTAAAAATTGTACAATTAAATTCTTATAAAATTTTAATTCTTTTAAAATTTCGGGATGTTACAATAAGCTTTCCCAACTATATCTGCTGACCCTTTGCTAAGGGCCGACCAGAGGTATTGTCTACTGGCCAACCCATTGTCCGGGGTTGGTTGATGTGTATACTGACCCCCTGCGAACGGCCAATCAGGGTTCTATCTACGGACCCACTATCTGGGGTCAACCATTGTGCCTGTCGACCCCTTGCCAAGGGCTGATAAGAATGTATTGCCCACCGACTCCCTACCGAGGGACCGAGTGATCAGACGAGAGAGAGTCCCGCTAGAGGGAAGGGTATCAGCCTTGATGTTTTGATATGGGTATCGGCCTTCAGGGGATAATACCTATATCGACCTCGAGGTGCCGATATAAGGCTGATACCCATATCGGCCTCGAGGTTTCGATGATTGGCCTCAGAGGCCCCTCCCAAGGCCGATAGGGGGTATTGGCTTCATCGTGCCGATATAGTTATCGGCCTCCAAAGGCCAATACCTATATCTGCACGACGAGATTGATACCCTATCGGCCTCGAGGTTTCGATGATCGGCCTTAGAGGCTCCCGAGGTCGATAGGGGGTATCGGTCGGCATGTCCAAACCGATACCCTATCGGCCTCGAGGGTTTAATGATCGACCTTAGGCCCCTCCCGAGGTCGATAGGCCAGGGTATCGACCTCGTCGTGCCGATATAGTTATCGGCCTTTAGAGGCTGCTACCTATATTGATACGATGAAATCGATACCCAATCGGCCTCGAGGTTTCAATAATTGACCTCAAAGGCCCCTCCCAAGATATAGGTATCAGCCTTTAGAGGCCGATACGCATATCGACCTCTGGGGGCTGATACCCTATCGGCCTCAAACTTTTGAAGATCGATCTCAGATGAGCCTCCTCGGGCTGATCACTTGAGAATTGGGGCCGATAGACTATCGGCCTCTAGTGGCTGATAAGATGTCATCTCCCTATCAGCCTTACAAAATTAATGATCGGCCTCAGAGGCCCTCTTTTTGGCCGATCACTTGAGAATTGGAGCCGATAGGCTATTGGTCTCTGGCGGTCAATAGGATATCAATGTCTGCTTACCAAAAACAGAGTGACATGGCTCGAAGACTTGGCTTAATGAGTGGCACGATGACATGCATGGCTTGCTGCAGACGTGGCGAGTTTGAAGACGAAGCGGCTTGCTGGAAGGCGAAGGGTCACTCTCTATTCATTGAATCCGGCCCAGCCTTTTCATCTTCAGGCTCTTCATTTTCTGCCTTTATGTTTCTTGAGGCACCGAATATTTTGAGTCTATATATAGGATCTCAGTGAAAACATATTTTTCACCATTTTGAGAAATCTAAAGCTTGAGTGTTTGTTGATTGTTGTCTACCTTTTAGTTTTCTTCGAGAAGTGTTAAGCATTCGATAGCATCTGAGGTCTCCTCCATCTATCCCTTCTACTGGTGGAAAGCTTAGAATCAAGATGGTGCCTTCGAAGAGTAAGGGCTCTAGCTCGAAGAAGGTGTCGGATGCAGCCTCGGTAAGACCGAGTGCTCCCATCGGGACTGGCAAAGGAATGAAGAGGTACAAGGACATAGCGTTCCCTACAGCCCCAACAAGCCCCTCACCTTCCTGAAGATGACGTTCATCCTCGGGCCTCTGATGCCACTGTCAGAGGAGAGCGCAGTTGGATGGGAGGTTGACCTCTAAATTGCTGTTAAGAGGCGCGAGAGCTGGGCTTCCATGGTGGGGAAGTTCCGAGAAGGAGTCAAGGCCAAAGATCGCCCAAATCCAGAGTACTTTCGGCCTTGATCCCCGCAAGTTCTTCATTTTTGTGCTGAGCAAGGAAAAGATCATGCGCACTATTATCTCGGTTGGCTAGATGAACTGTGTCCTGAGGCACCCACTGCCGACGTTTGCCGCCAGGATCCTCAACACCTCAAGGCCGCCACCGGGGCATATAAGCGACAATGTTTGGCGCATCATATACACTTTCTACTGGATGGAGTCTGACTACCGAGAGGAGCTCAGCGCCTGCTACTCCGAGATCCCTGATGGCAAGGTGCCTCTGATCGAATTGGGGTACTTATTCTTCCACTACAAGTGTACATTGGGAAAGGATAGAGCCTCACCTATCTAGTGGAGGAGTCGGCTCTCCGTCTGATCGAGGAGACCCTCCAATTCGATAAGAACTACACCAACTTACTGATCTCGGTCTCAGGAGAGTGGACTCTCATGCATGTCCCTTCGATGGTGAAGACTGAGCTCGTTCTCCTTCGAAGTGATGCGCTACCAAGCAAGTGGCGATCGTACCTATAGTCCTGAGAGAGTCGTTGCCTTAGATAACATTTTCCTCGAGCTGACATGCAAAAGTAGCTCGTGGAAGTAGTTCAAGTGTTGTCATGTCTGGTGGGGCTTGGCAAACTTGATGCTCAAGTCGAAGGACTGATACGAGGACAACGACAGCTTGTATTCAGAGGATGAGGAGGATGGTGTCGCCGAGTCCCTCCCTCTAGCGCTGATGATTGAGAGGCCTCGGAAGGTAGTGGTGCTGAAGAAGTTCCTTACCAATAGGGCGAAGGCCAACCCCTCCGAGAGGATCGTCGTCAGCCAAAAGCAGTTGGCCCGTGGGAGAAAACCCCCTGTAAAGGTTCCGAAGGTTGCCCCTGCTAGTACGCCTCCAACCCCTGGCGGTGCCTCATCCACTCCTACCGAGGAGGAAGGCTCTTTCGAAGAATCGAGCGAGGGGAGTGAGGCAGAGGAGGTGGGAGAGGAACGGTCCAAGGGCGAGGGAGGATATGGGGGCGAGGGCAGATCTGATGATGGCGCCAACACTCGAGCTATCGCACTCCTCTAGGCCAAGGTAGCCTGGACTCCCAAACTCGACGTTTGGCAGAGGAGATGAAGCATATGAGCCCTGGGCCTCAGTCAGAGTCGAAATATAACTTCAACCACCTGAAGAAGGCCTCTAAGGCCAAGAAGTCTGCGACGAGGGAGTCCACTCCACCGCTCGACGCTATCCCTATCGACGTCGACGTAGACACTTCAATGTCGAAGCCAGTTGGTGTTGTCGTGAGTGCTGCAGCGACGCTCACTGCACTGCTGGAGAAGAAGAAAGTGGCGGAGGCAAGGGGAAGCAAGGACCTGCCATCGAGGTCTCCTTAACCCTCACCTAAGCTACTTGAGGGCCACCTCAAATGGCTTCGCCTCCACCGTAGCTAAACCCCGAGGGTCTTTCTGGTGACTCGTTAATTGGGTCGATTGACTATCCCAGAGCTCAAGGTATGGAAAATATTCTAACTCTCAGAGCTTCTAATATGTGAGGGTTTAACATATTGTTTGTCTCGCTGGTGGCCCAAGTGATGGAGGGTTACCTCCGAAGTATTATGAGTTCGGCCGCATCGATGTCAACAGGTCGGGGCCCTGTGTTGAAGAGGATCACTGTTGTCTTCGACGAGCCACACAACACCGTTGCTAGCTATACGGAGGGGATGGTAAATGTTACAATTAGAGAGTCCCAAATACTTTATCACCCGCAGCAAAGCACTCTCATCCCCCCAGGGCAATTTTGCTGACAAGTGGGTCAACATTACCCCTCAAATGTGAAATCCTGGATGCGCCTTCAAAGTTAAACCTGAGTGTGATGCACATGTTTTGATGCCTGCCAAAAGTGCATCCAATGTTTCTTGTTGGATAATAATATTGACCCACCTCTCAGAAGGGTCAACAAATATGCTCCCCCACCAATTCATTGAGTACGACTACATTACTGTTATGTCCTTTCCCTCGATAGGGGCCCATCGTGCATCATAGTCGTGTGATGGCAGCACCCCAAAAAGTGTATCACACTCAGCCCAACGATGTGGTTCTTGCCACATAACCGACCGAGTGAACCAAGGGAAATGACATACCGTAGAGGAGTCAAACTCCAATTCGGCAAGATGTGTAATTCAATCATGTGAGCCTTTCTCCCATCTTTATGGAGGGTTTATTCATACTCATGTGTGACAATATTATAGGCAAAAATAAGATTCAAACCTTGGTCAATCTTGTGCTTGAAGCACTGACATGGGATGTACCGACTATGAGTCCCTCAAAAAAAAAAATCCCATATCCGATAAAATATTAATCAATATAATTGTTTTATTTGTATGTCAAAACTTCTATTTTTTAATTTTTAGATTTAGCATCACTTCTGGTAAAAAGATAGTCTGGCAAGGTAAATTTAGAAGTTACTTTTCCATCTTTGAAGTCATTTACCTGTTTAGATGTAGAATTTGATTTTTTTTTTTTGGGTTACTAGAGGAGGTGATGCAAGTCTACTATCATAAGACCAATTCCTTTTTATAGTAGAGATGTTGATTAACAATAAAAAAAAAAAAGCTCACCATACTCACAAAAAAGAAAGTATGAAGCAAAACCATACTCAACCAAAGATAAAGATAAATTATCATCCAAGAAACATATGAATCCTGATAAATACCTTCAAAAAGAGGATAATGAGCGGAAGGGGACGGTGGAGGATCCTCCTGAGAGATCTAACGGATCGCAATAATGACATCATTATTCTGAGGAGATTTTCTCCCTGATGGCCTCGAGGAATAAGATTCTTACTAAGGCGAACCTGTTGCGGAGGCACCATCCCCAGGCTGTGGACGCTCTTTGTACTTTCTGCAATGCAGAGGAGGAGACCTCATCGCATCTGTTACTTGGGTGCCCCTTCGTTCGGCAGTTGTGGGACCATTTCGAAGGCAAGGCCGGTATTCTCTCACACCCTCGATCTCTTCGAGGTCTTTGGAGCTCCTGGATGAGGAGGAGGGTTCCGCTAGGCATCAGGAAACCTTGGGATGTGTTGGTCATGGCGATTGTGTGGGTGATCTGGCTTGAGAGGAATAATCGGATCTTCAATGCTTCTTCGGCCGGGCAGGAGAATCTACGTCGTTCAGTGGTTTCTCTTTTCGGGACTTGGATTATTCCTTGGCGTGACAAGCTAGGGGAGGAGGCTTCCTTTTTCTGTAACAGCATCATTTCTTGAGTTTTAATTGATTCTGGTCGGGGTCCGCCAAACCCTCCCTCCCGTTGGAGGGGTTCTCAAAAAAAAAAAAAAAATTATTCTGAGGAGAAAAGATGCATAAGGGAGGGGACAGGGCTTGAAACCGGGGAGGAAAAACCCGATCGTTTGAGAGAAGTTATTTTGAAAGAAGAAATTTCTCAAGAAGAACATTTTGCAGATTCTTATAGAGGTAAAAATTCAGAGACTAGGGGTGGCAATGGGTCGGGTCGGTTCGTGTTGCGTCTAGTTTCGGGTGGTGTGGACCCGACCCGTTTAACTAATCGTGTCTAGATCTTAAACCCGTACCCGACCCGTTTATAAACGGGTAGACCTGATAAGACCCGTTTACTGCACGGGTTTATCCAGTTGACCCGATCCGACCCGATCCGACTCGACCTGACCAAACCAGATAGACCCGCTGATAATATTACAGTATCAGATTGCACGTAGACCTGACCCGAGCCGTTGATATTTAAACGGGTCTTCTCAGGTCTACCGTGTCCAGACTCTAAACCCGGACCCGAACCTATTTAGCCCTGACCCAGACCCGCTAACTTCGTGTTGGGTCTGCCATGTCGGGTCCGAAATTGCCAGCCCTACGTCTGACTTCCCGTAAAATTCAGATCAAATATATTTCGTTATTTAATTTCAATGCATGTAATATGTTTATTGTTGGGGTTTGTCCCACCTAAGCATATATAAAAGTAATGAATCAAAGCTAACAAACACTAAGTGGCATGCGTCGCCCCCCCCGCAACGCATGAAAAACCCATAAATAGCCTGTATCGGAGGAGAGTGGGGGGGCCCACTAGACTCATGGGTCCCATAAAACCTCAAAAAACTCTATTAAATGGGCCCCCAGGAGAAGGAAGGGACGCATTCTCTCTCTCTCTCTCTCTCTCTCTCTCTCTTCCCTCCCCCCCCCCCCCCCCCCCCAGGAGGAGGGGACACATTCTCTCTCTCTCTCTCTCTCTCTCTCTCTCTCTCTCTCTCTCTCTCTCTTCCCTCCCCCCCCCCCCCTCCCCTAATCCCTCCTCCTCGTTCTCCATGATTTCCCGCTCTGTGCCTTAAAAAATCTAGGGTTTTTAACAAATCCACCCATCATATTCACAATTTACCTATAAACCCCTATATAGTCAATATTTACATATAAACCCCTTGAATCATCTAATATTTACATATCAACCCCTTCAGTTAGTTGGTATCCAAAATAAAAAATTAGTTAAGATATATTTCTTTATTCGGCTATGTTATTTCATTAATCTAAAAGGAAAATAACTGATTTATCCATAGTTTTAGTTACTTAAATTGATCTATTTTTATTGAACATGGACTTAACCTAAAATAAACATAAACATAATCCAAATCTAACTTGAAGAATTATCACATTAGAGGAGTATTTACAGAATTTAGGTAAAATATTAAGGATGAAATCAAAAATATTATCTTGTTTTGGATGGTAGGGGTCTACATGTAATATCTGAATGAATTGAGGAGTCTATATATAAATATCACTTTATAGTAGGGGTGCAACTTGGTCCGGGTCAAACCGAGAACCGACCCGACCCGACCGCATTGGGTTGGTTTGGGTCGGTTTTCTAGTTTATAATGGGTCGGATCCGGTTTCGTTATTAGCAGACCCGACCTAAATCGGTTCGGTTATGGATCGAGGTTTATATGACCCGACCCGACCCGACCCGACCCGACCCGACTTTGTATTACTTAATACTTTGGTAAGATATGCATTCAGCTTACCAATGGTGTTGATTCAAATACATGTTATACTGATCACTTAACACTTCGTTTCTAATCCATCTTTAGGATAAGCAAATGAATGGTCTTGTTAAAAAGCTTTGCAATAGATTTGTTGGAGTCACTACTATGCTTTCTTGTTTGTTTCTTGATGCAAGTGTCTGATTGTCCCATTTTTCACGATGCCTTTGTCTAAACCGTTTCCACTTTTTAAAGACTGGGTATATTATTTTTGTTTTCCTTCGTTTGATTTCGGATTGCCCAAAAAATAGTCTTAAACCCGAACCGACCCGAACCGACCCGAACTTTTTATGGGTTGGGTTGGGTTGGTTCAATAGGTCAATGGTTTGGTTCCGGGTTGAGAAAGTTGGAACCGACCCTAGGTTGGGTTGGTTTTGGTTTGAGGCCAAACCGAACCGAACCGACCCGACTTGCACCCCTACTTTATAGGGATTTATAAGAAAATGTCCCAATTGCTGCCATGAGCAGAATGGTGAAAGGTAAGCAGCAGCTTTGTGCTATCCTTCAAATATTCTCTATTTTTTCCTCTCCTCTACAAATTCTCTTCTTTTTTTTATCTCTATCTTCTCCACATATACCTTATCTCATCCCCTCCACCATGGTGGCATGATGAGTCCCTCCGCAGCGACATGATGTCATCTTCTTCCCGTCATCGTAGCAAGCTCCCCTCCCGGTGATCCTTCTTCCTCCTTATCCTCCTCTCGACAGCTCCATCTCTCCCTCCTTGTTGCGGCATGGACATACTCATAATACTCAGAGATTCTGGATAAGCTTCATGGTTGATTGTACCGGCCTCGGCACATCCCCCTACTCCCCCGTGTGTCACCACCTGATTTGTATCTCACACCTCACTTATCACTAACATGTGCTATTTTATTAACATCGATCTGGTGCACGTGTTCATAGCATAGTTACCAAGTCGGAAAACGGAAAAAAAACGGCAAAGAAAAAAATTGAAAAGATACGATGAAAACGGGAAAAACAGGAAAAAAACGTGAAAACATCGGTGTAGACACACGAATTTCATCGGACCCGGACCCGACTTATGTGTGCGGACACGGATGCAAACCCGACTCGCACCCGGCAAAAGGGGGGCCGGCCCTACTATGACCGAACCCCATGAAGGGGCTGGCCCTACGATGACCGAACCCCATGAAGGGGGGGCCGGCCGGCCTTGCAAGGAAAGAAAGAAAAAAAAGAAAAGAAAAGAAAGAAAAGAAAAGGAAAGAAAAGAAAGGAAAGAAAGGAAAAGGAAAGAAAAGAAAAGGAAAGAAAAGAATGAAAAGGAAAGAAACACCGTCATGCGCGGGGGGAGGTTGCGTATGACGTCTGCACACACGCGGATCTGCGATGATCCCTCGATCCGACGCACAAGAAGAAGCGCCCGATCGCCATCAATTTCGTGTGTGAAATTCAGCCATAATTGCACCCGCCAGAAAAGGAAAACAACTAAATGTTATTCCCCTCATCAATGGATGAATAAATCCAGGGCAATTATGAGAGAGATACAAAAGGGATTTAAAATTAAAAGTTCTCATATCTCTCTCCCCTCCCCTTTGCCTATAAATAGAGGGGGTGGGGGAATGAAGTAGAGGTCGAAGACTGAAGACGAAGCGCGGGAGCTCTGCAGAAGAGGAGACGCTTCTTCACCGACCCAAGGCTTCACGAGGCACAGTCAAGCCTGTCCCGAGGGATCGGCTTACTGAAGGCCCTCATCAACGTGAAGACCCTTGCACACGAAGATCAAGACTTCGACTCCGTGCACGAAGAAGAAAGCTCAGAGAAGAAGAAACCTTCGACTCCGAAGACGCCAGAAGCAAAGGCCGGAGAAGAAGAGGAGCGGCACTACCCCGTCGTCTCCAACAAGCCTTCGACTCCGATCAAGCCCAAAAGCCCAGAGAAGAAGAGGAGCGGCACTACCCCGTCGTCTCTAACAAGCCTTCGACTCCGATCAAGCCCAAAAGCCCGGAGAAGAAGAGAAGCGGCGCTACACCCGTCACCTTCAACAAAGCCTTCGACTCCGATCAAGCCCAAAAGCCCGGAGAAGAAGAGAAGCGGCGCTACACCCGTCGTCGTCAACAAGGCCTTTGACTCCGATCAAGCCTAAAAGCCCGGAGAAGATGCCGACACCATAACCGTCACCAAGGTCGATCGGTCGAAGAATGAAGACAAAGCGCGGGAGCTCTGCAGAAGAGGAGACGCTTCTTCACCGACCCAAGGCTTCACGAGGCACAGTCAAGCCTGTCCCGAGGGATCGGCTTACTGAAAGCCCTCATCAACGTGAAGACCCTTGCACACGAAGATCAAGACTTCGACTCCGTGCACGAAGAAGAAAGCTCGGAGAAGAAGACCCTTCGACTCCGAAGACGCCAGAAGCAAAGGCCGGAGAAGAAGCTCGGAGCGGCACTACCCCGTCGGCTCCAACAAATCCTCGATCCCGATCAAGCTCCAAAGCCCGGAGGAGAGAAACGAAGCGTCATCACCCCGTCGTCTTCGACCAACGCCTGCGCCATCCACGAAGAAGAAAGCCTGGAGCAGATCGTCTGAAGCGTCGCTACCCCGTCGTCTTCATCAACAAAAGCCGACGCTACAACCGTCGCACGAAGACCGTCGCTACCCTCGTCGTCTTCATCAACAAAAGCCGACGCCACAACCGTCGCACGGAGATCGGTGCTACCCCCACTATCTTCGAAAGCATTCTTCGACTCCGATCACGCCAAAGAAGCCCGGAGAAGAAGAGAAGTCCAGTCGACACACAAACCGTCGAAACACCGGAGAAGTAGCCCACGTCGTTCGAAGAAGAAGATCGAGTTGATGCTGAAGCTAAAGCCAACGCAAGAAGCCAAAGCAAAGCCCCAGTAAAGCCCGCGCCAAAGCAACGCAAGTGCCAAAGCTAAGCGACTACGCTGGCCACGAGCAAAAGCACCGCACGTTCTAGCCGATACGATGCAAAGTCCGGAAGAACGAAAGCATCGCAAGTCTCTCCCGGCTACGTCCAAGTGCAAGCGCCGAAGCAAAGCAAAAGCCAGAGCCACGCCGGAGCCAAGCCAAAGCCAAAAAGCCGAAGCCAAAGCCAACGCCAAAAGCACGATCGACGCCGCGAACCGACGATCAAGGACGCCAAGGTCAAGCAAGGAACGAGGAAGATGCGAAGACCGAGGAACGAAGCTGAAGACCCCCTAGCCGAGAAAGCGCGAAGCACGGAAGGGACAAAAGAACAGCGGAAATTTCTTAGCCTCTCCAAAACCCTCACCCTGTAAAGACCCCTGTCCTGGACAGCCCCTTCAGAGCTCTCGCACGAACACCACGTGGAGACGCGGATCAAAGGGATCCTCCAGAAGATCTTTCCCACAATCCCCTAATCAAAACTCGCCGCAACCCGAACTCGCTACACCCGAGCCACCCGGGTCCCGGCCACACTTGTAATCTGGTTTTGCGCAATAAAGACGACCCGTGCTTTTTCCCGCGCTACAGATTTCTGGCACGCCCGGTGGGACCTCTTCTCCTTTCATCCGTACGGTTGAAGAAGCTGCTTAAAGTTTGCAATGGCCGGAACAAACAACGATGCGTTTGCTCCAAGCCTCTCACCAATCGCCGAGTCTCCTCTACTCCGACACGGTGATCCAGTAAATTCGGAGGGTGATGCTCCTCCAATGGTGCGCGTCTACACTCGGCGTACTCGGACTCTTGCGGACGTCTTCGTGCCAGAAGCTACTACCGAAGATGCTCGCCAAAGCACCGACAAGGCCCTGGTGCTTGAAGAAACGAGTCTCGATCCTGGAGTCCATGTCCAGAAGTTTGGGGAGGACCAGCCCCAACCCCGAGCCCGTTCGGGTTCTCCAGCGGATGTTGCACCTCCTCTACAGGGGGCAAACACCAGTCATTATCAACCAGAAGCAAGCCGGCGTAACTACATCTCCGATGACGACGGCGAGGATGCTAGCATGCAATATCGAGACGTCCTCCGTCACCATCCTCCGTCCGCTCTTCAACTCCAAGTCATGCAGATGAGCGAGCACATGGCACAGATTACTCGGCTGATGGAGGAGAAGGATCGTCACATCAACACTCTGCTCCAAAAGCTAAGCGCAAAGGATGCTGCAGCAGTAGGCCAACCCGTCGCTTCTCCAGTAGCCGCTCCAGTTTCGTCTTCAACTCCCGCTCCTGCAGAAGTTGTTCCGACGATTCAAGCAGTTACTCCAGCGCTCTCCTCGGCTCCCGTCCCGGTGGAAGTCGTCTCCCCAGCGCCAGCCTCGGTGGCCACACAACCTCCGGCAACAGCAACGATAAATGCTCAACAAGTCCAAGCGTTGATAGCCGACATGATGCGTTCCCACGGCAGTAGCCTTCCTCCGATCACGGCAGCATACTCGAAGCTCTACACCACGAGGATCCAGCAGCTACGCTTTCCAATCGGATTCCAGCCACCAAAGTTCCAGCACTTCGACGGAAAGGGAAATCCAAGACAGCACGTTGCTCACTTCATCGAGACCTGCAATAATGCCGGCACATATGGCGACGAGATGGTGAAGCAATTCGTCCGCACCCTCAACGACAACGCGTTCGACTGGTACGTTGATCTTCCTCCAGGGACCATCGACAGCTGGGATCAGATAGAGAGGGAGTTCCTCAATCGCTTCTACAGCACCAGACGAACCGTCAGCATGACCGAGCATACTGCAGTCATGCAAAGGAAGGACGAGCCGGTGATCGACTACATCGATAGATGGAGGAACCTCGCGCTGAATTCATGAGACCGCTTATCTGAAGACTCGGCCATCGAGATGTGCACCCAAGGCATGCACTGGGGCCTGCTCTACATCCTCAAAGGTATCAAGCCTCGTTCTTTCGAAGAACTCGCGACTCGGGCTCACGACATGGAACTCAGCCTAGCAAGCCGCGGGGACTCGAAGAACAAAGACTTCTTGAAGGTGGAGAAGAAGGACAAGCCACCGGCACCGAAACCGAAACAAGTCAATGTTGCTGATGTCGCTTCAACCTCCAAACCGCTCAAGATCGGTGGTAAGCCGGATCAGAAAAAGGAAGTTGCCATACCACCGCCTCCGCCGCCAAGACAAAGGATGACTCTCGAGGAGCTCGAAGCCAAGGAGTACCCCTTTCCAGACTAGGAAGTCTCCTCCATGTTCGACCAACTACTACAAGAGAAGATGATAGAGCTCCCTCCTTCGAAGAGGCCCGAGCAGATGGATCGCATCGACGACCCTCTCTTCTGCAAATACCACCGGGTGGTAAGTCATCCCATCGAAAGATGCTTCGTCTTCAAGGAAAGAATCATGGCGCTCGCTAAGCAAGGGAAGATAGAGATCGACTCCGAGGAGGTTGCTACGGCCAATATGACGTCCATCACCTTTGGCTCCTTCTCGCCGGTACTCGTTGCTGCTCGGCGAAGCATGGCCAAATTGCGCATCAACCGTCAAACTCCAATCGCTAAGTCAACTTCCCAGCCGAAAGTCTCGAAGCGACGTCAACGTACTCCTGCGCTCACCGAGGAGGAAGCGCCGCTGCCCTGGGGGCAACCATCGCTCACGCCGGCACCTCTTCCAAGTAATGCTGCATCCCAACGAGCGCTCCAAAGGAGATACGAGCAAGGAGATCCGGAAGTCGGTCTGCTAGGTCAGCCTTCGGGGATGTTCGACTACTACGTCCTCTACTCGAAGCCTTCGTCCGTTTCGATCAACGAAATCAAGCCCATCGGCTGGGAATCAGAAGACGAGCCAGAGGAGCCTCAAGGAGAGCAAACCCATTCCAGTCAAGCTATGTCCCAAAGCGCTCTTCGGGAAAGATACGAGCCAGGAGATCCGGAAGTCGGTCTGCTAGGCCAGCCTTCGGGGAAGTTCGACTACTACGTCCTCTACTCAAAGCCTTCGTCTGTTTCGATCAATGAAATCAAGCCCACCGGCTGAGAATCGGAAGATGAGCTAGAGGAGCCTCAAGGAGAGCAAGCACATTCCAGTCAAGCTATGTCCCAAAGCGCTCTTCGGGAAAGATACGAGCAAGGAGATCCGGAAGTCGGTCTGCTAGGCCAGCCTTCGGGGAAGTTCGACTATTACGTCCTCTATTCAAAGCCTCCATCGGTTTTAGCTGAAGAAATCAAGCCCACCGGCTGGGGATCGAAAGACGAGTCAGTAGAGCCTCTAGAAGAACAAGTACCTTCGAGGGAACCAGTTGCTGCTGTCGACCATCATCCTAGCGGAGGGGAATCCACCGACGAAGAAGCATGGGTCATGCTACCGCGGCGGCAAAAGCCATGGCAAGAAAAGAAGCTCAAGCAAGACCGTGTGATGAGGGGATTCACCAAGCGGAAGACCTACAAGAAGAAAAGCAAGACTCCGGGAAGGAAGGCATTCAAGGTGCCGCCAACAAGCCAAGACGATCTCCTTCAGCAGAGTCTTCCAGAGCTGACAACTTTGTAAGAGTTCTTCCCGGATCACTTCCTCCCAGTGGACCAACACATCAAGGTGTCTTGTTGCATGGTCGAAGTTCATAAGGCGTCGGAAGGAAAGAACGAAAGCGAAACTTCTGAAGAAGGTGATTCCACCGATGAGGGAGACGACTCCAACGAAGGGGGCACCGCCTCTCACGATGAAGCAATCCTACACATGCCGCTCGTCGAAGCTTTGCATCTCCCGAAGAAGGCTCGCCTGGCAATGACTGCGGCCTTGGCCGATCCGGATAGCTACAAAAGGAAGAGGAAGGACGATCAAAGGCGCAAAGCTGTGGCCTCGTGTGATGCAACGATAACCTTTTCAGGTGAGGACCTGCAACTCATGACGCGATTGCACAACCGGCCTCTTTACGTCTCGGGATACATCAAAGAGAAGCCAGTGAACCGAATCCTATTGGACTGTGGCTCCGCCGTCAACATCATGCCTATCCAGACGATGCGGCAACTCGGCATCACCAACGACTAGCTCTCGCCAAGTCAGTTGGTCATTCAAGTCTTCAACCAGGGCGGACAGTCCACCGTCGGAATCATTCGTTTGAAGTTTTCCATCGGCCCGCTAGATACAACGGTCCTCTTCCACATCATCGACTGCCAGACATCATACCGTCTCCTGTTAGGAAGACCATGGCTGCACGAGAACGGCATCGTGGTATCCACCTGGCACCAGTGCCTCAAGTACTACGAAGAAGGCGTGGAGAGGTGCATAGTTGCGGACGACAAGCCATTCAACGAGACCGAGGCACACCTGGCCGACGCTAAGTTCTACCAAGCAAAGGGCCTGGTCGCAAAAGTTCTTCCAGCTAAAGCCCCTCGAGTCCAGAAAATTGAAGAAGAAAAGAAGGACAAGACTCCTCTTTCCGCAAACCCGGCGCCACCTTCTGACGAGGCGAGACTCAAGGTCCAAGGAACGCTGAAACCTGGACAAAGGATGCGCATCGGCCCCGAGTCAAGAGCCGTGCAACATACCCCATTGCCCGCCCAAGCGACGCCAGTCCTGCGTCTCGCGCCTCAGTGGCTCCGAAAATCTGAGCGATCGCCTTCTACTACGACAAGGAAGCTGGCCCCGTCGTTATCTCAGGCCAATGTCATCACTCTGCAAGAAATGACGGTGCCATTACCTAGTCTGACGCAAGCTCCGAACCCAAGTAGACCCGTCGAATCGGCAGACCTCAAGCAACTCGGATTCAAGCCGAAAGGGACTTGGGGGCAAAACGCTGCCAAGTTGCTGCTCAAAGCCAGCTACAACGAAGAAAGCGCCATGGGCACACTTCCACCAGCAGCAACTCCACATGGGATGACGAGAACTCAAGCTCGGCTGTTTCTAAACGGAGAACAAATTCTCCCAAACCGCCGAGGCATCGGCTCCAGTCAAGCTCCGTTGGTCATCAGAACCGCAGCAAAGAAGACCTTCACCTCGAACTACATCGAGGCGAGGATGGTAGATGAAGCAGCTGAAGGATAGACAATCTCCGATGCACTCTCTACCTACCTCAGCCATCCAGACAGCAGGAGAAGACGACGACGGGCTCGATGCCAAGCCTTGTTCCAGAAGCAAACCAGAGGTGGTAAAGACTGGTCGAATCGAAAACGCACATCCGTGTTCGAGAGGCTCGGGCCAGTCAAACAATCAAAGAAGAAGTCAGCGTTCGATCGTCTGGGGATGCCAATCGAGGACTTCGTCTCAACACCCACCCACCCACCCATGGCTGCCGTCAATCATATCTCCATTACGGATCCCGACAACGGTGACACTTCTACTTCGGACGACGAATTGCCCAACGCCCCGCCAGTCCTCGAAGAAGGGGGGCAGTCCACCGTTGATGACTTGAAGGAAATCAACTTGGGCACGGAGACGGAGCCTCGGCCTACATTCGTCAGCACACTCTTGACCCCTGAGGAGGAAGCAGCATATATCAAACTGCTTAGAGAGTACAGAGACATCTTCGTATGGTCCTACAAGGAAATACCGGGCCTCGATCCCAAAATCGCAATCCACCAGCTCAGCGTCAAACACGGAGCCAGCGCTATCAAGCAAGGGCAAAGACGCTACCGACCAGAACTGGTACCCCAAATAGAAGACGAAGTCAACAAATTGATCGAAGCCGGCTTCATTCGAGAGGTCAAGTACCTGACATGGATCTCTAGTGTCGTCCCAGTCAAAAAGAAGAACGGCCAAATCCGAGTGTGCGTAGACTTCAGAGACTTGAACAACGCATGTCCAAAGGACGACTTCCCCTTGCCAATCACGGAGCTAATGGTCGACGCGACGACAGGTCACGAGGTGCTCACTTTCATGGACGGATCATCGGGCTACAATAAGATTCGGATGGCACCCAAGGACGAGGAGCTCACGACATTCCGCACACCGAAAGGAATCTACTGCTATAAGGTAATGCTGTTCGGCTTGAAGAACGCGGGAGCCACCTACCAGCGAGCTATGCAGAAAATTTTCGACGACATTCTTTATCAAAACGTGGAATGTTATGTCGACGACCTCGTGGTGAAATCCAAGAAGAAGTCGGCACATCTACGAGATCTCGAGCTAATCTTCACATGACTTCGAAGGTACCAACTCCGCATGAATCCGCTCAAGTGCGCGTTCGGAGTCTCCTCAGGAAAGTTCCTCGGCTTCGTCGTCCGACATCGAGGCATTGAGATAGATCAATCCAAGATTGATGCTATCGTCAATATGCCCGTACCAAAGACAGTGTGAGACCTCAGAGGCCTCCAAGGGCACTTGGCCTATATCCGAAGATTCATTGCCAACCTGGCCGGAAAGTGCCACCCTTTTAGTCGCCTCATGAAGAAAGGAGCGTCGTTCAAATGGGATGAAGCTTGCCAAGACGCACTCCAAAACATCAAAGCATACCTACTGAAGCCACCAGTTCTATCAGCACCAGTTCAAGGAAGGTCGCTCATCCTCTACATTGCCGCCCAAGAGCAATCCTTGGGGGCACTCCTGGCTCAGAACAATGAACTTGGCGTAGAGACAGCCTGCTACTACTTGAGTCGCACTCTCGTCGGCGCAGAGCTGAATTACTCCCCAATCGAGAAGGTCTGCTTAGCGCTCATCTTCGCCATGAAAAAGCTGCGACACTACATGCTCGCTCACACCATCAGACTCGTCTCGAAGGCTGACCCACTCAAGTACATCATGTCGAGACCAGTGCTTTCTGGACATCTGGCCAAGTGGGCCCTACTGCTACTTGAATTCAACATCACCTTCATGCCACAGAAAGCGGTTAAAGGGCAGGCCCTCGTGGACTTCCTCGCAGAATACCCTCTCCCGACGGAATGGGAGTTATCAGAAGATCTTCCAGATGAAGAAGTATTCTCCGTCGACGTCGCCCCAACATGGAAAATGTTTTTCGACGGCGCAGCAAGGCAAGACATAGCGGGAGCCGGAGTCATCTTCGTCACTCCGGACAACGAAATACTCCCCTTCTCATTCCTGCTCTCGGAATCATGTTCCAACAACGTGGCAGAATATCAAGCCCTACTCATCGGTCTCGAGCTGGCCGACGAAATGAAGCTTCAAGGACTAGAGATCTTTGGTGACTCTCAACTCGTGATCCAGCAAGTCCTGGGGGCATACGAAGTCAACAAAGAAAACCTGGTGCCATTGCATGCGCGGGCCATGGAGCTCCTCGGCAGACTCAAGGCCGCTTCCATTCAGCACGTTTCCCGAGGGGGGTACGTAGGCAGCCTGAGAAGTTACTTCAGGTTCAGTCCGACCAAAAGAAAAAGTCAACAAAGTTCCATGAAAAGGATATGGCAAAACGAGGCGATATTATTAGATAATGAAGAAAAGGCAGTACATTGCATAAGTCCCGAAAAGAAAGCCATAATGAAACGAGGAACAACTAAAAGAAGGTGTCCAGAGCTTGAAGACGGCGCAGCAACTCCTCCCTAGTCGCCTCCACCCACTGAAGCTCCTCGGGACGAGCGGCCAGAAGCTCATGACGGGTCGCCAAGTCCGACTGCTGCTTTAAGAAACTCGCCTTCAAAGCGCTCTCCGCGGCCTCGGCCCGCTCCAGACGAGACTCCGCCTTTCGAAGCGAGGCGCGTATTGGAAATAAATCCATGGTAGAGGCCCGCAGCGGAAGCAAAGTGAAGGTCCGAGGACCGAGAGCGGTGTGCGTTACATATCAAAAATTTCATCGAAACGATCTACATATGCGTGTATGAAACTAGCATGGCAACTACTCGAACCCCTAACGACGATCTAACGCAAAAGAACAATCTAGCATGAATGCATATTCTAATTATGTTAGATCTACTTGTTAGAGATCATACCTGCGTGCGGAATCTTTCACCGCGACAAATTTCTTCTTTGTCGATGGAGACGGGCTACGGATCTGCTCGACATAGCTTCGGTATGACGGTCATAACTTTCTACTCCAAACTCCGATTGGGCTGAAATTTGGACTGTAGGTAGCCAACTTCGAGACGCAACTTTTCCAACAAGTTTCACGTCGTTTGGACTTCTGTAGCTCCCGGAATCGCAGAAACAACATTGATTTTCTGTGCAGATTCTGGACAGCAAAAGGTTGCTGGAGACTCCTTCTAGTTCACCCGATCTCACACGATGCACGGCACCTCGTCGATGGATCTCTGAGTGCCTCCATACGACGAGCCTTCTCCTTCTACGAAAACACCATGCGAGGAAGACGAGTCGCCATCCAATGGCGCAAGCGAGGGAGAGAGAGACGAGAGAGGAGATGCGAAGATAGAAGAGGGGTTTCGGTTTCCCCATGGCTTGCATGGCCGGCCCTAGGGCTTGCCCATGCTTCTAATTTCGTGCACCCTCTCTCTCCTTCTCATATATATAGCCGGCCTATCCATATGGATAAGGACAGTATGGATAAGGATGATTGATTCAAACCTTATCCCTATATATCTCTTCTTTATCTCTATCCTTTCCTTGTTTTCGAAAACGGTCAAAACCAGCCCGTTTTCTGCGCCTCATAACCGGCCCCTTCATTGGAGGCAACAACCTCCCAAAACTAATGGGGCCGGCCTTGACCAGTCTCTCAACACTTAGGGCCGGCCCCCTTAGTGCATAGTGGCGCATGGTATGACCAAAACGCCCTTATGCCACTAGTTGGCCGTTCCTCGTGTACGAGACTTTGCAAGGCACACATAAGTGAAGTGCACCAGTGATTTCACTATTCTCTGAGGTTCCCGTAGGGTGCCCCTAGTGAAGTTAACTAGTCAACTCGCAACATGTCCCGGTGCATCGCACCCATGTGGTAAAGTCCACTTATGGCAAGGAATTGCTACATGCGTCTCTGCACTAACCTAGGGTTTCCCCTTAGTGCACACACGTAGCTACGCATCTACCGTGCACTAGTGTGAAGCACTCACGGAGCGTATGCTTGGACTTGTCGCTTCCTCTAACTACGTTCTGTGTTTCGAGGAGATGGTATAAGAACCGTACATAATGTCGATAAGGTGGAACCTTCAGGGACCAGGGTTCATGGCTTCCAACTCAGACTCGATCGACACACTACCCGAGTGTACCATCGATCCTCTGAGTCCGAGTTAACCTGCGTAGCCACCCAGAGTGCGACGCAGGCTGCACTCCAATCCCCCCGGACTTACTATGTTCTCCCACATACCCCTGCTCTCCGCTTAGTATGGTAAACTCGCTGTCCCTCCACTGGTGCCATGACGCAACTCGAGCGGTGGAGAATACCGTCAGACTCGAGTGCTCATATGACTCGATTCCTTCCAGGTTGACCACGTACATCGTACCTCCGATAACTCTGCCGAGTAACCGGATCCGTCACCAGTCGAACTGATGACCACCTGGCCAGGGTTTAATACAACGTAGGTCAGACCAAGGAACGCACCTCCCGTTAGGGGTGTGGATAGCCTGCAGAAGTGACATGCTAATGCAACGCCAGCCGGGTAACCCAGTACACCGTGGTTTTGGATCACTGCATCCGGATCCTCACACATTGGTGCGCCAAAGCACCACACAACTGGTTAGTCCACCAGATATGGTTCCTCAGGGTTTAGGACCGTTTTACCCTAAGCAGAAACACGGTTTAGTGCACCGGTGTCTGCTCACCTATCTGTGCACCGTGTTGGTTCCGTTCGGCCACAGACACTGTGCCTGGTAATGACCGTGGTGGAGACACCCACGCTCTGTCATCCTAACAGCTTAACCTGATAGGGCGACCAACCCTAATCAGAGCTGCGAACGTATTTAGGTTACATGGGACAGTCCCTTGAGTCTCCCACTCAAGAGGATTACCATGTAGCCATGGCTCTCTGTTCTGTAATCGGAACACGTACTAAGGTACGTACCTAGATGCAATCTTATACTATCAACCATACATAGCTAAACTATAGGTTTTTACGAGCTATAGACCTCACCAATTCTAACAATCTCCCACTAGGTCTAACGAGGAATAACGGTGTTGAGCTCTGTAGCTTCTACATGCTACCCAAAAGCCTTTGCAGGAATTCCCTAATGGAATTGGCAACATTGTCTGTAGATTCCACCTCAGTACCGCTACTTGCATTTCCTCCTATAACTGTCAGATCAAGTGAAGTTTGTACTTGATGGGTTTCCCCTCACGGTGGTGCCTAGTCTCCTTGGACCTTGCTTACCGCTCTTCTGTTGCAACAACAGATAACTGAGCTTCTGGTACGCGTCCCAAGTTCTCTAAGAACTTCCTAAGCCTTACCACCTGATATATTACCTAGCACGCAATAACGTGCTAAGCCTCTGTGGTAGAGTCTGTGATTCACTCTTGCTTCACACTCTACCAACAACCGCTTCTAATCCCAAGATAAAAAAAAATCCCTGAAATCGATTCTCTGGAACACACATCTGACACTAAAGTTAGATCCTGTGTGTCCAATCGATATCAGGACCTGTGAAGTGCAAGCTAACTCACAATCCTTACTTAACGAGGATTTCTGAGTATACCCTTCACATCGGTCCAAAGATCTGGACCCGGGTTCGACTGAAACCGACCCATCTTCCTGCTGCGCAATAGATATCTAGCCTCGTAAAACGAATCTGGCTAGAATCTTATCTTCATGCGTAGCCTGTGACAGCAAGAGAATCTTGCTCTGGTTATCTAGAGTTACCTTGATTCCCAGAGCATAACTCGCCTCACTAGGGTCTTTTACATCGAATTGTGATGACTACAAACCTTTACCGTAAACAATATTCTTACGTCATTTTCAATCAGTAGGATATCGTTAACGTAAAGTACTACGTACACCCTTGTAGCTTTTTCACCTTTCTTGTACCCACTTGGTTTATCCTCATTCTGATCAAATCCGTGTGAGCGGATTCCCTTGATCAAAATAGACATTCCATCCTGGATGCTTGCATCAGTCCATAAATGGACTGTTGCAACTTGCATTCCATATCTTCCTAACCTACTGACAAAGCCTGAGGCTACATCATCCATATGTCCTTTCCAAATTCCCGTTAGGGAATAACTGTCTTGACATCCATCAACCAGATCTCCCAAGTATAATGGGCTGTGATGGATTAAGAGAATCCGTTATAGACTTAGGCATAGCTATCAGTGAGATGGTTTTGACATAGTCAATCCCTTCTCCTTTGGTAACTAATCTAGCTACTTAAGTCTTAACCGGGTGCTCTTCTTATACACCTCCTACACCCTGAAGGGTGATAGTGCTATAAGTGTCAAGACTGTTCCAAGGGACATTGATGCATGCTTGCCTCCATGGTCTTTTGTCAGTCAGAGCTATCGGAAGCTCCCACTACTTCTTCGTAGCTCTAGGGATCATCCTCCTGAAACTCTGGATTAACTATCAAAGTTTCTCCATAGTATCTTTCAGGAGCTCTGATGGTCCCACAACGACGAGGTGGTGGTGGTACAAAGGAAGCTCCCACTACTTCTTCGTAGCTCTAGGGATCATCCTCCTGAAACTCTGGATTAACTATCGAAGCTTCTCCATAGTATCTTTCAGGAGATCTGATGGTCCCACAACGACGAGGTGGTGGTGGTACAAAGTGAATCGTTTCTAGAGTACCTGGTATACTAGTTTCTTGTATCATCTACTCCCACTACGTTTTCAGATGCGCACTCTCTACCAGTACCCAGTAGTTCACCCAGAACTACCTTACCGGTAAACTTATGGTCTATAATATAATCCTGGTCTAGGTAGATGGTATTCGTAGAAACGGTTACCTTCCAAACCTCAAGATCATAGAACAGTCCACCTTATGCCTCCTAAGGGTAACCTACAAACAGATATACCTGGAACTACATCTCCATCTCATCCCTCTTGTCCTTTTGCACAAGTGCAGGACAACCCTATATCTCGAGACTCTATAGTGTCAGCTTTCGTTTAGACCATAGCTCTCTATAGGTCTGAGGCACTGATCTAGATGAGAGAGTTTCAGATATAAGCTACTGTTTTAAGGTACAACCCCACCAAAGGGTGGGTAGTACATTTGGCAATATTCATCTTACTACGGACCATGTCAAACAGGGTCCGATTCCTTCTCTCGGAGACTTCATTCTGACGTTTTATCCTAGGAGCATTTAACTGGGAGCTAATCCCATGCTCCATCAGGATCCTATGGAACCCATCCGATAGGTTCTTGTTTCCTTGATAAGTCGAAGAGACTCCTATCGTCTGGACGCTCTTGGAACCATAGACGTCAAAATTAACTAACTCCCATACCTTCATGGCCCTTTTAGTTATTCTGCCTTCCAGATTACACTCATAGGTTAGAAGGATCTCCGATGATTCTGTGAACAGAAACTCAGCCTTCTTTTACCTCTGAATTTATCTGAGGAAGAATATCTAAATCAGAGGGGTCACAAATGGGATAGCTTCTCCAAAGGATTTAGATGAATTTCAATTAGACGCTGCAGCTGTCATGAAATCTATTTCCGAATTCAGATTAAATACAAAGAGATTTTTCTGATCTATTCCTCTAACTATGAAGCTATCAATTTAGTCTAGGATACACACCTACGGTGCTATCTAAAACTAAAAAACTTTATTTACTAAGGAAGAAACATAACTACATCTCTAAAAAACAAAATCTGTATTTCGGAAAAACTAAGACAATCATATCTAACAGCTTCCATAGCGGCTTATGACATCAGTACCTATGTTAGGATTACTTCACTATAAAGTAGCCTTCTACTTTCCTTGAATCTATGTAGACCCGAAGTCTACATTCTAAGAAGCATAAGAACTGCTACTAGATAGCGACTCAAATCCTAACATCCTGAGGCCATACTTAATCTTCAAATACCCCCTACACTCGCCAAAGCGGAAACACTTCCGTCCTTAGCGTTACCAGACTTAGGAGTCCACACTAGTTTCTGCACTAGAATAGTTTTCGATCTCTTATAAGTTACTCCCTTAGGTTCTTCTAAAGAAGACCTAGGTTAAGCACTAAAGGCTTTGCCTTTAATCTTGATCCCATCCTTTGTCTCTTAGAAATCTCCTTAGAAGTTCTGCGTTTGTCATCTCTAGCTTGTTAAAGCTAAAGTCTCTAACAACGCCTTCGAGGTTCCAGACAAGGATGCAAGACAGACGTCTTCCACCACCTCGTCATCTGGTACTATGTCTTTGGAATCTAGTTCGATCTGGAACTCAAGTATGTATTCCCGAACAAACATACCCTCAGACATCTCGGTACCGACAAGTATTTTGGTGGATAAGCGATGAGTCTACCGACTTCGCCTAGCAGATATCTTATGCAAGTAAAACTTTATTAGAGAAGACCCGGCATATCTCTGACTCGCTTCTAAAGAGTTGTCCGCAAGTCTGCTATAACATAGCACTTGCACATCTCCTTAGACTCTTGCTAGTCGTCATATACCCTAGTTAGTGCCCTAGTGATATCTGGACCCGTTAGGTCTAGTACAGGGATATTTAGATTGGATGCCAATGTACGTTTACTACCCTAAGCATAAGCTAAAGATAGCGCTTCCGCTCTACGTAGCTAGAGACCCGATAACTGGTTCTCTTATGGGATAGCGGATAGGGGAACTATTTGGTTGAATGAAAATGAATGCAGGAAAACTTATTTTATGGATTTTGAAAATAAGCTAATTATATCCAAATGTCAGCGCTACCCTCACAGCGAAGACACCTCTATGGATTAATTTAACCATGTATGTAAGATCTCGAAATAGGCTGCACCTGTCCGAGGGGGCAGTGTGCAGGTCATCCGCTTACACGGGTCTTTCCCTTGACCCTATCCAAATCTGCCAACTAAGGGCTTTGATGAACCATGGTTATCTTTTGGCCAGTACCACATGATCACCATTGTCTTCGCAACGAATACCTCACGTGTACTTCGGATGCTTAACCACGAGCCTAGGCAATTACGGAACGGAAGTTCTAACGGCCCCCACGAGGGTGAGTAAAAGCCTGAACCCTTGGCGCCGTAATCGCCATATCCCGAGGGAGATCACTAAGTAGCTTGGCATGGAAAAACACAGCTCTCACCCGAGGGGGTTGTTGAGTTATGCCCTCCCACCCGAGCACGAAGTGATTGGCCGTGGAGGCCAGAGGATCTCTAAAAGTCCTCTCTTGCATCCCTTATTAAATTTGAGGGTTATTTAATGCAAGTATGAGTGTATACTAAGGTCACGACAACCTATACACTAGACCCTGGTCATATCGTGCTCCCACTAGCATTTCAAGCCTTTTGCGAAGTATTAATCGATCTCGGAATATCATAGTCCCTGCCTCGAGTGGATTTCTCCACTCAAGGGTCACATTACATATCCCAAGAACATCGATGCTTTGCAAACTTGGCTATTACACTAATGCCCTGGAGCCTAGCCTAAGGTCAGACTGACAGGAAAGGTCTTCCACTACCATGGCGCCTTGCTTATAAATTTGACGAATGATGTCATAGTAGAATTCCAACTCATTCTAGGTTTCGATGCTTGCCAAATAGGCACACCCGACTAGTCGGGTGTTGACCTAATGGGGGCATAACCAAATGTGAGGAATTCATGCTATCATCAAGGGTCAATTAAATAATAGGCGTTACTAGTGGAATCCTATCCTTATAAGGTCGCTAGGACCCGAGGGGAAAGGGCATCCCTCTAACACAGATAATTAAATTATCGCATCGGGGTTCTTTACAGAAATATAAAGAACTACTGAAAGAAACAAGCACACAAATGAATCAAGTTCAGGGTCCGACCCCTGAACCTGACTGGCACAGCGCAGGCTCTCTGTCTCCTTCGCAAGGTCCTCGATCCGGTGCAAGCCTCTGTATACGATCTCCTGACGCTTTCTACCCTTTGCCGTCATCGTGTACGCTTCGTCGGATCGCCATCATCCTCCAAGGTTCCACTTATCCTCCCGGTGGTGGATCTCCACGGTAAGTCCTCCTCTTCAATCTGTAACCGAAAAAGCTCTAGTACGCTTTGAGCAAGTGCTCGCTCGTACACAATTTCCTAGAACGAAAAGGAAAAACAAACCTAGCAAAAAGCCTGGGAATCAAGGGTGGTAAATCTTCACCTCTTGCCCGACTATGGCTCTAAAATCTATCCACACATAGAAGAAAAAACATCCAGACAAAATCGCTAACACGGGGTCCGACCCCCGGTAGCAAGCAATCACATATCAAGAATAATTTTAGAAGCGGCGCCCTGCAAGAACGATTCATAGAACATACAAAATATACTATGCATGATCTACTTGTAGAACCCCGATGGCGGCACATACTATTCATGAGCGCACATGACGGTTTTATGAAAAAAAACATGAAACGCACACCACTAGCGTGCTCTGATACCAATTATTGGAAATAAATCCATGGTAGAGGCCCGCAGCGGAAGCAAAGTGAAGGTCCGAGGACCGAGAGCGGTGTGCGTTACATATCAAAAATTTCATCGAAACGATCTACATATGCGTGTATGAAACTAGCATGGCAACTACTCGAACCCCTAACGACGATCTAACGCAAAAGAACAATCTAGCATGAATGCATGTTCTAATTATGTTAGATCTACTTGTTAGAGATCATACCTGCGTGCGGAATCTTTCACCGCGACAAATTTCTTCTTTGTCGATGGAGACGGGCTACGGATCTGCTCGACATAGCTTCGGTACGACGGTCATAAATTTCTGCTCCGAACTCCGATTGGGCTGAAATTTGGACTGTAGGTAGCCAACTTCGAGACGCAACTTTTCCAATAAGTTTCACGTCGTTTGGACTTCTGTAGCTCCCGAAATCGCAGAAACAACGTTGATTTTCTGTGCAGATTCTGGACAGCAAAAGGTTGCTGGAGACTCCTTCTAGTTCACCCGATCTCACACGATGCACGGCACCTCGTCGATGGATCTCTGAGTGCCTCCATACGACGAGCCTTCTCCTTCTACGAAAACACCATGCGAGGAAGACGAGTCACCATCCAATGGCGCAAGCGAGGGAGAGAGAGACGAGAGAGGAGATGCGAAGATAGAAGAGGGGTTTCGGTTTCCCCATGGCTTGCATGGCCGGCCCTAGGGCTTGCCCATGCTTCTAATTTCGTGCACCCTCTCTCTCCTTCTCATATATATAGCCGGCCTATCCATATGGATAAGGACAGTATGGATAAGGATGATTGATTCAAACCTTATCCCTATATATCTCTTCTTTATCTCTATCCTTTCCTTGTTTTCGAAAACGGTCAAAACCAGCCCGTTTTCTGCGCCTCATAACCGGCCCCTTCATTGGAGGCAACAACCTCCCAAAACTAATGGGGCCGGCCTTGACCAGTCTCTCAACACTTAGGGCCGGCCCCCTTAGTGCATAGTGGCGCATGGTATGACCAAAACGCCCTTATGCCACTAGTTGGCCGTTCCTCGTGTACGAGACTTTGCAAGGCACACATAAGTGAAGTGCACCAGTGATTTCACTATTCTCTGAGGTTCCCGTAGGGTGCCCCTAGTGAAGTCAACTAGTCAACTCGCAACATGTCCCGGTGCATCGCACCCATGTGGCAAAGTCCACTTATGGCAAGGAATTGCTACATGCGTCTCTGCACTAACCTAGGGTTTCCCCTTAGTGCACACACGTAGCTACGCATCTACCGTGCACTAGTGTGAAGCACTCACGGAGCATATGCTTGGACTTCTCGCTTCCTCTAACTACGTTCTGTGTTTCGAGGAGATGGTATAAGAACCGTACATAATGTCGATAAGGTGGAATCTTCAGGGACCAGGGTTCATGGCTTCCAACTCAGACTCGATCGACACACTACCCGAGTGTACCATCGATCCTCTGAGTCCGAGTTAACCTGCGTAGCCACCCAGAGTGCGACGCAGGCTGCACTCCAATCCCCCCGGACTTACTATGTTCTCCCACATACCCCTGCTCTCCGCTTAGTATGGTAAACTCGCTGTCCCTCCACTGGTGCCATGACACAACTCGAGCGGTGGAGAATACCGTCAGACTCGAGTGCTCATATGACTCGATTCCTTCCAGGTTGACCACGTACATCGTACCTCCGATAACTCTGCCGAGTAACCGGATCCGTCACCAGTCGAACTGATGACCACCTGGCCAGGGTTTAATACGACGTAGGTCAGACCAAGGAACGCACCTCCCGTTAGGGGTGTGGATAGCCTGCAGAAGTGACATGCTAATGCAACGCCAGCCGGGTAACCCAGTACACCGTGGTTTTGGATCACTGCATCCGGATCCTCACACATTGGTGCGCCAAAGCACCACACAACTGGTTAGTCCACCAGACATGGTTCCTCAGGGTTTAGGACCGTTTTACCCTAAGCAGAAACACGGTTTAGTGCACCGGTGTCTGCTCACCTATCTGTGCACCGTGTTGGTTCCGTTCGGCCACAGACACTGTGCCTGGTAATGACTGTGGTGGAGACACCCACGCTCTGTCATCCCAACAGCTTAACCTGATAGGGCGACCAACCCTAATCAGAGCTGCGAACGTATTTAGGTTACATGGGACAGTCCCTTGAGTCTCCCACTTAAGAGGATTACCATGTAGCCATGGCTCTCTGTTCTGTAATCAGAACACGTACTAAGGTACGTACCTAGATGCAATCTTATACTATCAACCATACATAGCTAAACTATAGGTTTTTACGAGCTATAGACCTCACCAATTCTAACAGCGCGCACAGACTCTATCTTCCTCTGAGCCTTCGACAGGCTAGACGTAGCCTTTGCAAGTTGATGCTCGGACTGACTTAGACTCGCCTCAGCAGCCTCCAACCCAGAAGGGGAGCTCCCCTCCAGCAAAGCCCGCCGGGATCGATAAGCCTCACTATCGGCCACAAGCAAGGACATCTGAGCGACGAAAGAAGAGCTGTCAACTTTGAACTCCTCCAGGCTTGCACAAAACTCCGCACCGTCCGTCGACCACCAGTCCTGGAGAGCGCCAAAGCCGGCATTTTGGAAAGGCTCCAACGTCGACTTGATATACTGCCGGCAGCTCGCAAGAAGGAACTCTGAGACTCTGCTCCTCGGCCTCAAATCTGGGCGAGGTGCCTCAGAGTAAGTAGGCAAGACCTTCCCTCCCACTGCAGCCGCAACAGGAGCCGCCTGCGCCAACGAGGGTGGCGGAACAGGAGAAACCGCCGCTACCGCTGCAACAACCGTCTCCCCCAATGGGCACGGGGGTACAGTAACCGGGGAGTGCCGCTTGTCGACACTCGAAACCTCAGCTTCCTCGTGGAAGGACAAAGCGTCAACGTCAATGTCGTCCAGGTCAATGTCGCCACTGGGGAAATTCTCCCCGCAAAGCCCAAGGAGATCCAGATCATCCGGAGGGATGTCTAGCCTACAGGCTTCGGGCACTTCCTGCGCAGCGCCAGTAGACGAGTGCCCAATGCAAGAGGCGCCTTTGGAGAGTTTGCCTTGCGCTCTACCACTACAACGGAATCTGGTCAAAAGGAAGATCCGATGCTCAGCGTGATAAAACTTCCTGAACATAGAGGGCAAATAAAGTAAAGAGAACTCCATACCTGTGTGGTCAGATAAAGCGGCCCTAGACGGGGGAATCACTTCATCCTTCAGAAGTCCAGGCTCCTCGGCATCCTCCACCAGACAAGGGACCCTTGGGACCATCCCGCGAGGAATGCAAACTTTTCTTCGTTTAGGAGGGACACCCTCGATTTCGGCCTTCGGGAAACAAGATGCCCCAAGGGCTAGTAAGCTCGGCATCCAGCGCCGGAACAGAAGAAGGGACACGACGAGCACTGGAAAGATGACTACAGCTCCTCTGCGCTCTTTGAAGCCCCAGTCGGAGGCGGCGGTCCTCCACTCCCGCAGAATGATTAAAGCAGAAATTCTTGAACCCGCTACTCGCCAAGATGTCGACTGGAAAACTCGCAAGTAAAGGGGAAACTCGCCCTTCAACCCACTTGCAGTATTCCGGAGTGGCGGCATCCCGAAACCCGGATTTGGCCCCAGGAAAGAAACTGCTGCCAGTCAAGCGAGCGTAGAGAGAAGCCCACAGACGGTAACCCTCCTGCGGACTGATACGCCCCTGCAACTGCTGAGGCATGCTAGGAACTTCCTGTCGAAACCCCTGTTGGCGAGCAAAGCGATGGGGGGAGTACTGCTCTACCTCCACCACATCCCCCTTGCGCCAGACCAAGTAGCCAGGACGGCAGCTGACCATGTTCCAGTAAAGGCTGTCCGGGAGCTCCTCGTTATCATACACAATCGACCTCTCCAAGGGCAGCACCGAATGCTCCGATAGAAACTCGAAATCGACGCTCCCCATCCTCCTCAAAAGGGTGCGAGCACACTCTCTCGGTCGCTCCCAACTAATAAAGGCGTTTAAGATCCCTCCTATCCCGGGCAGGAAAGGCAGCTCGGCTGGATGCCCGCGTCTGGCAAAGATCCCCTTCGGGAAATGCAGAGCTATCCAGCCGTACAAATAATGCAAGGGTCCGAACGCAGTCGACCGGCCAAGCTCCTCCTTGGCCTTATCTGAGCCAGACAAGTCCCAGTAAGTCCCGCTGAGAGCCCAGTACAAGGCGCATAGTATGGCCGGGGCTAGATTGAAAAGCTCGCCCCTCTCCATCCTAGAAGCTGCAAGGAAGGTCCCCGGACGAATAACCTCCCCAGAACACGGAAGCACGAACCGGCAGAGGAAGATGACCAGCCCGGCAGCTCGGTAAACCGAACGCCACTCCTCGCTGTCGCGTTTCAAGTCGAGGATTTCCCAGGGGCACGGCTTCCCCTCCATTGAATGCTTCTCTCGAGCCAAGGAGTCGATAGGCCTCACAAAGGAGCGAAGCGGAGATCTCTGCATCTGAGCGATCTTCCACATTGGGTGAGCTGAAGGCGCTGGAGACCTATACTCGCCTCTGAACCAAAAGTCGACCCAAGAAGAAGGACGCACTCGATCTGATTGATCCCGCGCCGTAATAACAGCATATGCCTTGAACAGAAGAAGGCAAGAGCTTGGAACGTAGCTGCTGTCCAGCATATCCTTCAAGGCTGGCACCTCCTCCTGGTAGTAATTCCGTACTTCGGGGCACCCGGAAACGATATGGACGTCGCGAAGCGAGATGCCTATCTCCCCCGCTCCAATGAGGAAGGTGTTGGTCTCCGGACACCAAAGCTCACAAAGTGCGCGGTACATCCCCTCAGGACGACTGTACTCTCGACGAGCCGGCGCCAGAAATTTGGCCAATAAGTTCATCTCAGGTTCTGCGCCAAAGACCTCGTAGAGCTCGCCCATCCATTCGCGAAAGCCGCAAAGGTACTGGACGTCTCCCCGAGGCCAAGAATCGGTGCCCCATCGGGTCAGCCTGGCGCAAATCTTCGAGGCAACAACTGGCGTAGGCACGAAATCTTCATCACAATGGTGGAACGGAAGACTCAAACTCGACCGAAGAAGCTTCATGGAGATCCCTTCGTCAGTATGAATCTTCTCGCTTAATTTCGGCATCCCACAAGTCGCATCCGCGACTCCATCTTCCGTGATGCGCTCGTGCACAAAGACACGGAGCAACGATAGAAGGTCTTCCCGCCTTGAGTTGCGATGACGGCGCACACGAGTGTAGGGAAAGCAAAGGCACCTCCTCCTATCGAAGAAATCCTCGGCTATCCACCCCGGAGAAGTCAAACACTCGAAGACGCGAGCCCTGGAGGACCATGGAGGGAGGCAAGTCAAGACAAGTGCGTGCAAAAAAAAAAAAAAGGGCCTGCACCCCTGTCAGGAGGACCACCCGACTCATCGGCGCGCCACCACTGGCGCCCGAGCCTTCGCAATGCGCCTCCGCGGGCCCATACACCACCCGTGTCAACCCATCACGCCAGCACCACTCAGCCAGAGCTACAGCCACCTGCCAGCTCGGCCCCCGCCGCACGGCACCATGTCACTCGCCAGTCAACCTGCGCCTGCATCGCAGCCCGTGCGCCGCAAGCCGACGCTGTTACCATCGGCGCCTTCGGGGGCAAAAAAAAAAATCAGCAAAGGGGGGGGCCCACAGACCCCTCTCCCCCAATCAGCGCCCGACAAAGGAGAACAAGGGGTGAGGGCCCGCAGCTCCTCTCCCCCAATCAGAATCGGACAAAAAAAAAAAAAAAAAAAGGGGGGGGGGGGGCCCACCGCCTCTTTCCCTCCTCCGTTCCGATCGGGCCCGAGCCCGACGAAACCGCCGCCGCGCCCGCCGGACCCGGCCCCCGAGCCCGACCCGTCCGGCCCCGCGGCCGCCGGACCCGGCCCCCGAGCCCGACCCACTCGGTCCCGCAGTCGCCGGACCCGACCCCCGCGCCCGATCCGTTTGCACGCCGGCCCCGCGCCCGACCCACTCGCGCCCGCCACCCTGCACGCTGGCCGCCGCGCGCCTCGCGCGCCGTCGCCGCCTCCCGCGCGCCACCGCACCATGACCCCGCGCGGCTGCTACCGCTGTTGCCGCTGCTACTTCCACAGGCCGGAGCCGGAGAAGAGAAGAAAGAAAAAAAAAAGAAGAAAAGAAATAAAAAGAGAAAGAAAAAGAAAAAGGAAAAGAAAAGAAAGAAAAAGAAGAAGAAGAAGAAGAAGGAGGAAGAGAGAGGCGGCGAAGGCGACCCACACCTCAGCCGCGCTCCTCCATCCTCCCCGCCTCGGTCATCGCCGCATCGCCGCTTCGAACCCGCCTTCGCAACAACCTCCAGATCGCGCACCATCGTCGCCGACGAAAGAGGCGACACCGGGAAGACGGAGCAAGTCGCGTGCAACCCCAGGCAGCTCTCTTCCGACGACGGTCTTCAGAAGCCGGCAGAACCTTCGCGAAGAAGCACAAGGCCGACGAAAGAGGCGACACCGGGAAGACAGAGCAAGTCGCGTTCAACCCCAGGCAGCTCTCTTCCGACGACGGTCTTCAGAAGCCGGCGGAACCTTCGCGAAGAAGCACAAAGGCGGATGAAAAGGGGTAGGGGTCCTTAAATAGACTCCTAACCCCGCCCACAAAAGGAATCAAGGACAAGTGCTCTACGATTCCTACGTGTCCAAACCCTACACGCTCTCACCGTCGCACTCATCCTTGAGGGGGCATTTGTAGACACACGAATTTCATCGGACCCGGACCCGACTTATGTGTGCGGACACGGATGCAAACCCGACTCGCACCCGGCAAAAGGGGGGCCGGCCCTACTATGACCGAACCCCATGAAGGGGCCGGCCCTACTATGACCGAACCCCATGAAGGGGGGGCCGGCCGGCCTTGCAAGGAAAGAAAGAAAAAAAAGAAAAGAAAAGAAAGAAAAGAAAAGGAAAGAAAAGAAAGGAAAGAAAGATAAAGGAAAGAAAAGAAAAGGAAAGAAAAGAAAGAAAAGGAAGGAAACACCGCCATGCGCGGGGGGAGGTTGCGTATGACGTCTGCACACACGCGGATTTGCGCCGATCCCTCGATCCGACGCACAAGAAGAAGTGCCCGATCGCCATCGATTTCGTGTGTGAAATTCAGCCATAATTGCACCCGCCAGAAAAGGAAAACAACTAAATGTTATTCCCCTCATCAATGGATGAATAAATCCAAGGCAATTATGAGAGAGATACAAAAGGGATTTAAAATTAAAAGTT
Source organism: Chamaelirium japonicum (assembly GCA_947650365.1). Lineage (NCBI taxonomy): Eukaryota > Viridiplantae > Streptophyta > Magnoliopsida > Liliales > Melanthiaceae > Chamaelirium > Chamaelirium japonicum. Next base: position 23,538,719 of record OX393552.1, read on the forward strand.
CTCATATCTCTCTCCCCTCCCCTTTGCCTATAAATAGAGGGGGTGGGGGAATGAAGTAGAGGTCGAAGACTGAAGACGAAGCGCGGGAGCTCTGCAGAAGAGGAGACGCTTCTTCACCGACCCAAGGCTTCACGAGGCACAGTCAAGCCTGTCCCGAGGGATCGGCTTACTGAAGGCCCTCATCAACGTGAAGACCCTTGCACACGAAGATCAAGACTTCGACTCCGTGCACGAAGAAGAAAGCTCGGAGAAGAAGAACCCTTCGACTCCGAAGACGCCAGAAGCAAAGGCCGGAGAAGAAGATCGGAGAGGCACTACCCCGTCGTCTCCAACAAGCCTTCGACTCCGATCAAGCCCAAAAGCCCGGAGAAGAAGAGGAGCGGCACTACCCCGTCGTCTCCAACAAGCCTTCGACTCCGATCAAGCCCAAAAGCCCGGAGAAGAAGAGAAGTGGCGCTACACCCGTCACCTTCAACAAAGCCTTCGACTCCGATCAAGCCCAAAAGCCCGGAGAAGAAGAGAAGCAGCGCTACACCCGTCGTCGTCAACAAGGCCTTTGACTCCGATCAAGCCCAAAAGCCCGGAGAAAATGCCGACACCATAACCGTCACCAAGGTCGATCGGTCGAAGACTGAAGACGAAGCGCGGGAGCTCTGCAGAAGAGGAGACGCTTCTTCACCGACCCAAGGCTTCACGAGGCACAGTCAAGTCTGTCCCGAGAGATCGGCTTACTGAAAGCCCTCATCAACGTGAAGACCCTTGCACACGAAGATCAAGACTTCGACTCCGTGCATGAAGAAGAAAGCTCGGAGAAGAAGACCCTTCGACTCCGAAGACGCCAGAAGCAAAGGCCGGAGAAGAAGCTCGGAGCGGCACTACCCCGTCGGCTCCAACAAATCCTCGATCCCGATCAAGCTCCAAAGCCCGGAGGAGAGAAACGAAGCGTCATCACCCCGTCGTCTTCGACCAACGCCTGCGCCATCCACGAAGAAGAAAGCCTGGAGCAGATCGTCTGAAGCGTCGCTACCCCGTCGTCTTCATCAACAAAAGCCGACGCTACAACCGTCGCACGAAGACCGTCGCTACCCTCGTCGTCTTCATCAACAAAAGCCGACGCCACAACCGTCGCACGGAGATCGGTGCTACCCCCACTATCTTCGAAAGCATTCTTCGACTCCGATCACGCCAAAGAAGCCCGGAGAAGAAGAGAAGTCCAGTCGACACGCAAACCGTCGAAGCACCGGAGAAGTAGCCCACGTCGTTCGAAGAAGAAGATCGAGTTGACGCTGAAGCTAAAGCCAACGCAAGAAGCCAAAGCAAAGCCCTAGTAAAGCCCGCGCCAAAGCAACGCAAGTGCCAAAGCCAAGCGACTACGCCGGCCACGAGCAAAAGCACAGCACGTTCTAGCCGATACGACGCGAAGTCCGGAAGAACGAAAGCATCGCAAGTCTCTCCCGGCTACGTCCAAGTGCAAGCGCCGAAGCAAAGCAAAAGCCAGAGCCACGCCGGAGCCAAGCCAAAGCCAAAAAGCCGAAGCCAAAGCCAACGCCAAAAGCACGATCGACGTCGCGAACCGACGATCAAGGACGCCAAGGTCAAGCAAGGAACGAGGAAGACGCGAAGACCGAGGAACGAAGCTGAAGACCCCCTAGCCGAGAAAGCGCGAAGCACGGAAGGGACAAAAGAACAGCGGAAATTCCTTAGCCTCTCCAAAACCCTCACCCTGTAAAGACCCCTGTCCTGGGCAGCCCCTTCAGAGCTCTCGCACGAACACCACGTGGAGACGCGGATCAAAGGGATCCTCCAGAAGATCTTTCCCACAATCCCCTGATCAAAACTCGCCGCAACCCGGACTCGCTACACCCGAGCCACCCGGGTCCCGGCCACACTTGTAATCTGGTTTTGCGCAATAAAGACGACCCGTGCTTTTTCCCACGCTACAATCGGATAAAACAAAAAAATCTTAAAAACATCTATATGTCATTTTCCAACATTAAGTAATCAAAAGTTCAAAACATGTGGCATATGCGTTTATTAAGCACGAATAAAATAAAACCCGAACCCAATTTAAACCCGGACCAAACCCGATGTGTTTTATACGTGTTTTATACGTGTTTTATACGCGTTTTTTTCGTTTTAAACGTGTATAAAACGCGCACGTAAGTTTTTTTCAAAAAAACGAGTTTTTTTTCCTGTTTACTACGTCTTTGGATCGATACGCGTTCTATACGCATTTTTTTCAAAAAAACGCCCGATTTGATAACTATGGTTCATAGTGGTTGTATGACTAAATTTATCTTGTTAGTCAATTTAAGGTCCATATTAAGTAAATCCGGAAACCAACCAAACTCGAACAGATGTATGTGATCAAGCTAGATCAGCACTAGGAAAATTTGGTCGGGTTCGGTCGCTTGTGATCAACAATATCTAATTAAATAGTGGCTCCTTAAATTTTTCTAAACCCCTTTTAGTGACTGATTAGAACCTACCCGAATGCGGTTTACACCAAGTGGTATCAGAGCTCCTTAAATGAAGTCTATTAAAAGGCCTTAAAAATTTAAACAATAACTAAAAAGAGTATCAAATCGGAGGCCTGCATCTAACCAATCTCTAAGTTTAGAGGGATGGACTAGCAACCCTAGTTTCAGTCAAAGCCAACCACCCACACCAATGCAAAATATGCCAGTCTGGGCATCAGTTATCGATCGGATTACGCTCAACGAAAATTTTAACCCCAAATCAACTTAATCCAAGTTGATCGAGGTTGAAAGCGAGGAGAGTGAAAAGAAAAAAAAGAAAAAGCTCTGATCAGAATGAACCCCGGTCATACAAAGAACCATGCTCACCCCCACAGCTACCTCTGGAGACAATTAACAACTTCAAAACCACTTGCACATCTGGTGGGTTACTATGCTTCGCTATGACTGGTCGCGGGAGCACTGATCGATAACTTTGTGTCATCAGACTTAGTGACTAAACTAGAGGCCTTAAAATTGAAAATATCCATCACTCCTGTAAGATAGCATGCATAGTTTAAAGGAGAAGGTGAGGGGTGTAATATTCATCCATCATTGCCTAGTCCATTTCTCCATAGGAAGCATCTATCGGGACTCTGTCTGGTGTGACGTAGCTCCTTTGGAGATCTGTCACATATTGCTAGGTAGACCCTTCCGATTTAATAGAAATCCTAAGCATGATAGGAAGACTAACACATATATCTTTATCAAAGATGATACGAAGAAAGAATTGAGACTCCAAGGCCAAAATGCTAATAGTTTGAAAGAGACAACCTGGGAGGGAGATAACACAAATCTAGAATCCTTAAGTATCATAGGTTACCATGCACAAGTTATGCACCCCTGATCGGGACACTTGAGCCCCTAATGATCACATCCAAAAGGTTCATCAAGAAATCAAAGCTAACTAGAGCTTTATTGATGCCAAACATAGGCATGATGCAGACCCGATCACATGTATATATTCCCTAATTTTGTTTTATCACATGTAACCCGAACCCAATCCATTTAGCCCAATCCAGTCAACCCGAATATGGCCCATATGGGCTCTTATGCTTTCAAAAGGTAAAGGGTGATGGCACCAAAAAAAAAAAAGGTAAAGGGTGCTGATCCAAATACTTTCAAGTGGGTTTTATAATTTCAAGGGTGTTGATTCACTCAAATGTAGTAGACTTGAAAATTGCTAGGTGGTGATATCATCACCATTTATTTCAGTTAAATACTATTTTTTTTTTGGCAATAAATTTCAGTTGACACTTATGCTTTCAAAGTTTAAAGGGTGTTGATCAAAAGACTTCAAGTGGGCTTTAAAATTTCAACGGTGTTGATTCACTCAAAATGGAGTAGACTTGAAAATAACAGCATTCAAATCAAGGAAAGGATGAAACACAAAATTTATTCATCTGAACTAAATTATGAGCTTGATACGATCAGCACACATCACCAAGAACCATACATATCACTTCATATTGGTCCCTCAACTTTTCTTTTCAACATTTTGAATCTTGAACTATCCTCCTCCGAAACCAACCCTCCGGTTGCAACCGTTGGGGCTGTATCTATTTCCCCAGTCTCAGCTTTCAAATGATTTCGATCTTTTCCGTCGTCTTCTATCGATGCAAGAAGCATTCTCCGAGGAGCAGACCATCAGTGCCTGATGAAGTTACGGTCTTGTCCCCAGTTGTACATGAAGTTGAGGTAGCAGAGGTACAAACAAGAAATCTTATTGAAAATTGATAAGGGTATTTTTGGGATAAAAAGTTGACAGTGGAGGCTAAATGCAGGAGCATAGTTCAGGGTTCAAATTGTTCTAAAGAAAAGTTGAGGAACCGATATGACATGAGGTGTATAGTTCAGGGGAGGTTTTCGTAATTTGCACAGAAAATGATTAGGGCAAACAAAGTGAGATGTTTGCCATTGTCAATACTCATCAAGCCTTTCATCAACTTGTTTACAATAAAAGCTAGCTTATCTGTTACAAATACCCAAGACACAAACTACCCTATAAAGCAAGAAAAGAACCCAATAGCTTCTTTACAACTTCCAAACCACCCATGAAGTCAATCATCTTGCTCACATTAGCAGCACCTGCAATTAGCCTCACACTCACCAATGGCTCGGTACAAAGGCGAGAATATCCTCCACTTCTTCAATCAGTAACACTAAGAAATCAGGGTCTAGTTAAAGCATCCACATCCTCAATCGATCAGGCTACAGTTAATCTGATGTTGAATGGAGATGGAACTCAGTACCATTTGAGAAGGTTGAACCCGCTGCCATTCTCCACCGCAGTTTCCTCCGAGGAGCCCGAGGAGCTCTCCATGCCGTCGTCAGAGCCGCTATCCTTGCCGAGCCGCATCCTGTGAGCATTATCAGCCACCCATCTGGCGACTTCGGGGGTCGAGGCCCATTCGTCCAGGGCCTCCCTTGTAGACTCACGTGTGAAATCCTCCCATTCTTTCTTCGAGAACTTGCGTCGTGTGGCCGTCCGATGGAAGGTTGAGTAATAGTTGTCATGTTGATGTGCCTGTTCTTTGATGGGGGACGAGTATACAAGTCCTACAATAAGAGAAAAAGGAAAGACGTTGAGCCTTCACAGTACGAGAAAAATCATGATTGATGTATATATGTATCTGATATATCTGTCAATATATAAAGTAGGGAAAATTATAAAAATCTCCTCTGAACTATACACCTCATTTCATATTGATCTCTCAACTTTTTTTTTGAACAATTTGACTACTGAACTTTGCTCCGTCTGCATTTAACTCCCCAGTAAAAAAAGTATTCTGAAAGTACCCTTAACCGAGTAAGCATAAGTTAAATATTTTACAGTTTTTTTATTATTATTTTAAACAAATAAGGGCAGTTTTGGAATAAAATTTGATGGATGGGCCTAAATGCAGATGGAGCATAGTTCAGGGTCAAATTGTTCCAAAAAAAAAGCTGAGGGACCAATATGACATGAGGTTATAGTTCAGGGGAAATTTTTGTAATTTGCCCATAAAATTATTCAAAGACTGGGGCCATCTGGTGTATGATCCTAAAAGTCCTGAGCTAACCAACAGCATAGCTTATGTTATTAGATAGCATAGAAAATGTATATAATAGATTTTCAATGTAAGGCTGCATAACTTTGTAAACATTAGCACATTACATATCAGGCGATTTCCTTAGTGAGAAACTGAGAATGTGAATTCCATATGCTATACTTTCCACCAGGAAATTTCTAGTAACATGATATCAGAGCCCACTCAAAATACCACGGCATTCGATTTTCTCCTCCAAAAACCAAAGGTGCCAATAACAATCCATATTATGGATCTTCTCTCACTGTAAGGATCATCACTGCTTCGAGAGACTCAGTCTAGGGGACTTCAGCCGCTGGTATCGCTGATATCAGTGACCTGCATCTGCTATGTTGTCAAAAGGCAAAATTCCTTCTGGACATTTACTCTTGTACCATCATAGCTCCAACCATTCATGTTTTAGTAAAAGTTCAAGCCCGATTTTGTCCTGCCACTGCCACAGGGCTCATAGCCTTAGTTTTCATTGGATCTAGCTTTACAGAATTTTGATTCAAATCAAATCTGATCCAAAGCTTCCTCCTAAGCCTTCAACCCTATGGGCAAAGTTCCAGATGCTGATGTTGCTTCTTTGGTAAGAAAATAACCCAAAGTAGGTTCTCCAGTACATAGATTCAATAACTGAGCTGATCAAGCTGGGGTTTCTTTCATCACCAACATTGTTATTGATTCATTCTTGACCGTTAACTTCGACCTGAGATTCCTTCATCGTCTTGAGTTTTTTTTTTCTTCTTTGCATTAAAATTTCCTTTTCTTTAATTTTATTGCTCCTTGCACTATTTTCACTATTCCAGGCTTTTTGGGTGTTCAACTATGGTTCTAAAATTTTAGTGTGTATCTATATTTGGTTTCTGACTATCCAGAGTTTCACTAAAAAATTCCTTCAAAAAATCAATATTTCCACCATTTCTACAAAATTGCAATATTTCCACACTGTTGAAATATTTCCATATCCAGAAGGTCGAAATTTCCACCAAAATGGAGATTTCGAACCTTGTTCATGAGGAACCCGAAGGTTGTCTGCTTTTAGAACTAGAAGGCAGCTTTTAGTATACAAGTTATTTGTATTTTCTTAGTTCTACCTACACAGTCACATCCACCACCCTCTTGCTTCCTCTAGTTGTATCTTTCCTTTTGACTTGCAACATCAAAGGTTAGAATATTTCTTTATCCCATGATTCAGTTATTTAGTGTGTTTGATCCCTTTGCTCTGCTGTCAATAATTATTGATTCTAAGAATGATCCAGTGTACAGTAACAGCACTACTCATTCATCTCCTTTGAAGGGGTTATCAAAAAAAATGTGGAACTTGAGTTAGCACTTTTTCCGTGTAAATTTCATCCTTTAACTGTGTTTTATCTTATTTCATTTGAATTTGGGACTTTTAGAAGTGTAACTTATCCTGTGGCTTCCAAAATGTGCCACATGAATTCATAGCATGTAGCCAAAAAAATGTAATATATCACATCAATTTACAATGAACAAACAAAAGCAAGACTGTTATATTTATGAATACCTTGGTCCAGCAGAGCATCTAATATCAGAAATTAAATAGTTGTACCGGTTAGGAATTTTTAATTTGTTGAAAACAAATATTAACAAGATAAAAAAAAACCAATAAGATGAGACAAAAGCAAAATGCTGCTTGCTTAAAACTACAGACACATGTTTGCTCTACAATGCACAGGTTAGTAAAGCTAGGTCATCAATACCTCTGATGGGTGAGTTGGACCAAACATTAGATCTATTCGGGCTTCCCCGAACAGTTCTACCTAGGTCTTTCTTAGCTGACGGACTCAAGAACATAGCCTTTCTGTTACTTGCAGATGCTTGTCTAGCCCTTTGTTCCCACAAACTTCCATTCTTCAAATGTGTCTGTCGCCTGCATAAAAATCAAATTTCAGTTTTAATTTAAAGTAAATAAATTCGTAGATCATTATGAAACTTACACTGTTGCTGGCCTTCTCCACTTTATCGAAGTAATAAGAGAGCATATACACCAACAAGTACACAATGCAACCACGGCTAGAAGAGCGTCAAGTGTGCTCTAGCAAGATATGCACAAAAGTGAGGTTCAGAGCAAGGCAAGGAAACTCTTTAAGCTGATGCAAGAGAAAGACAAATTCAATCAACAACAACGAAGCAGATAAATTTATTCATATAACAGGTCAATTAATCCTTCATAAAGAATTTCCCAGTGATTCTACCTCAACCAGACCCCTATATGTCCAAAACTCCAATTCCCAAGTTCCAACTCCACTAATTTGTGGGATAAATAAATGCATGTGGATTTCACAATTTATCCACCAAGACTTTCAACTTCGTACATAAAACCATACCGTTTCCTTCGTGCACAAAAGCTCAAAAAATCAACAATGTTTCATTTTGGTCACTCCATACTCAAACACAAGCCTCTAAAGCCAAAATAATATCAGCAAAAGTATGGTTGTAGAGGTGTTTAGAGATAAGAAGGAGGTCACATAATTTACAAAGGAGTTCATATAAATATCCAATTCCTAGCAATAACCAGTGCTGGAGTTTCTTCTGAGGCTTACTATCTAACTTCACTCCAGGAATCATTGTTTATTGGCAAAATGCTAAATAACGATTGAAGTTTTGACGGAACGATCTGTGTCATTCGTTTATATTGTTTCCGGTCGGAAGCATGATTGACATTAGCACCACTCATGGTAGCAATCAGCTTATTCGTGAACCTACAAACAGCAAACAGAAAGCTTCTATGAGAGTCTTTGAGATAGAGTAGCAATGTTGCCTACCTAATGCTACAAATGCCATAAGAAGGGAATTATACAGCGTCGTTCCCTCAAAGAGCCTCCACATAATTTTTAAAAAAGTTTCATATGGACAAGAAGAAGAGGTGAACGAGGAAGATTATCATGTCGACGCAAATGACTGAGCACATATCTAACGGCATGAGATGCATGGTGGCCACACCCAAAGATAAGGATGATCAGAACAGCATACTTCCTCACATATGAAGAGGTGAGACAAAATACAAGGTGTGCATAAACGCAGTTTCCAAGAATGTTGTGGAACGAACGGTACTTAAGCCTGAGCCACATCCTTAATCCTACAAGGTGGTATGGGTGGATCAAAGCACCACACATGTAAGGCAATGTTGCACTTATGAGGACCAAGTCTGGTACGACCTCCTAATGGATGGAGCACACATTTTACTAGGAAGACGATGGTTATTTAATCTTAATGTGATTCACTATGTAGCATCTAACACTTGCATATTCAAGCATGATAGCAAGATGGGAAGCACGGACACTTCACCTGACCACCCGCACCCGTGTCGAACACGGACACGGCCCGACACGGGAAGCTGGATTTTAATGAGATTTGGGCTTCGGGCACGACTTGGACTCAGGTTGGACACGGACGGACTCGGACCCACTTTTTTTTATTTCTGTAGTCGACCCGACCTGACCCCAACTAAATAACCCCCACCGCCAGGCTCTCCTCTGTTCTGCTCGAGATTGAGGGGGCTCAGGGCTGAAACCCTAGCCTCAAGCACACCTCGTCTCCATGACAACACTGTGCAAGACACTCTTTCTCTAAGGAAGTGTCAAAACTTTCCCCTTTTAATAGTGAAAGCTCAATGACAACCGCACAGGTACCTAAGGTAAACTGTAGTGTTGATTCTGTTGAGGTATCTCTTTCACATTTTGCTGCAATTTCCTTTCTTAACTCCTTATTTCCTTCCATAAACCATTAAAACTTCGAATTTTCCATTAGGTTTGCATCTTTCATTTTCTAATCCCTACTAATTTCAGAATAATTGTTTCTTACGTTATGGCACATTCATTGTTAGATCAGACTCGAGAAATCCACAATCTGAGATAATATCCCACTTAAACCCAATAGAGTCTAGATCTCAATCTAACCTATAGATCCCTAATCCCTACACTTGATCCCCCCACCCTACTTTAGGTGCCTCATTAAAATCAAACCTTTGTAGCAATGTTTAAAAAGGCGTTTGAGGCTTAAGCCTCGAGACAAGGCGGTCCTGTGCTGCCTCGAAGTGCACGCTTCAGCAACCACATATAAAAAGCTTACACCTCTGCATCAAGAGGCGTACGCCTTTGTCCGAGGCACGCCTCAAGGCATTCGAGCCATACGCCTTTTGCTCGAGGCGTGAAGCATAGGGTAGGGAGAGGTTAAAACCAATGGGAGGCACCAAGAGTTTGATAAGTAAATCGCCCCCATGGGCCCTTTTTCACCCATTGAATCCTTCTAAGCCCTTTTAGATCTCTTTTGCTTTTGAAACCCCTTTGTCTCCAAAAATCTAAAATCAAGATCTAGTGCTCATTTATTTTCCGATTTTGATTCTAAAGTTGTTTTCTCCTTCTTTGTGGATTGTCTATCAACCACAAGTGAGAGATCAAGATTTGCTTTAAGTTTAGAGGTATGGATCATGATCATGCTTTCTCTACTAGTTTTTTCTCCTTTTTTTTGTATTTTACCATTCTCATGTATTTGTATCATTGTTTTTTTTTTTTTAATCTTGACAATGTTATATTGTTTGTTATTACTTGTTAGTTGCTACTTTAATTATTATCTTGAATATTAAAGAATTAAACGTGTTTGAGCAATTTGACTTTCTATTTTGTTGTTAGATTGCTAGATGGAGTCCTCAATCGTGTCATATAAGATATTTTCTAACACATTGTCATTTATTATGTATATCTAGTTCACATAGTATTACACATTCAATAATAGTATTTGTTCTGATTTTTTAAAAAAAAACTTTTTTACTAAAACGGCTCGAAAAAATTCGAGGCTTACGTCTCGGTGTCCCTATGCCTCGCCTCTCCAGAGAAAAAACGCCTCGGTACGCCTTTCACCTTTTTAAACATTACTTTGTAGTTCAAATAACCCAAACTCAATTACTCAAATTAGAATTTCCAACAAACATGTTCCTTGCTTAGCTCCATATAAAACTATTTAAAGAAGGGATCCCCCTTCCCAAAGTTATTCTATACCAAATCCTTATCCCTTGGTAATCATGCATCAATTGAGCTTCATCTCTTTAGTTATCCTCTCACTATATACACACACCCCTAAATATTTCTACGGAAATGCTATTTCATTTCATGCATGGAATCCTTTAGTTATCCTCTCACTATACACACACACCCCTAAATATTTCTATGGAAATGCTATGTCATTTCACTTCATGCTATTTTCACTTCATCATACAATTTATACCTTTTTCATTTATAATTTTTATTAGTCTCAGGATCCTTGGCTCCTTGGCTGCATGCATGGAATCAAATGTCGACAAATTTCCTACGAAATCACCGAAATGTCTTTTTTTAGGGTCCGACATAGAAATATATCGAATTTTTAATAGTACAAAATTTTTGTCCAATAACGAAATGTCGACCGCAATGACCAATATTTGACCGAAATCTGACATTCAAACTTTTTTCCAGATAATTTCACTGAAATATTTTATCTTTTTTAGTAAAACAAAACGCATCTTTATTAGTGGGAAATTATATTTTTCCTCAATTTTGATTTTTTCATAATAGACAATATTTTACTGACATTTGAACTAGAATTGATCGAAATTTGACCAAAATCCGATGAATTTTCACCGAAATCTTTCCTTAAAAAATACAAAATTTCCATCGTCATTTAACCGAAATCCGACAAATTTTTTTTTTTTTTTTTACTAACCGAAACCGACATGGAAATCGACATTTAAAACCTTGGTTGCATCAGCATGTGCTTAAACTACGTATGCAACAAGGTAGGGTCTTCCATCCCACCATTCGGCCTTCTTGGTTTGTCGGAAGGATTTTCTCCAGCCAAGTTGGCTTGATCAATTCTTAGACACCAATCACCGAGGGATGACATCATGTTGAAATTCAATCGAACAATTCTTGTCATTATTTTGTGGAGCCTTATTGATTTATTGTGATCTTGGTTGGAAGATACTTGAATGATTATATACACAGCATGTACAAAACATGCGCACATTCAATGTGCACCAATGCTTATGGGTGGGCGTTACAATGGATCATACCATAGTGAATCATGGATGTCATCAACTTAATATGGCTTGTCAAATAAATGGTTATGCAAAAGCTATAGGTCAATATAAGAGGTGTGACATATCAAATAAATTAATGTTATTGAAGAAAATATATTTGCCCTTGGTCACGTTAGAATTATACCAAATTAGAACTCTAACATCCAAATGTTTCAGATATCCAAAAGACAGAATTATGCAAATTGTAAGGTACATAGGAAAGAAGAATTTCCGTATGAACTTACAACAAACCAAAAACACCAATGGAGGACTCTGATCATATTATAAATGCTCTATCGCTTTTGCACTCAGAGACTCGGAGTCACAACCAATTTAACCAAATCAGTGACAGAGAGGGCTCATAAGTTAGGATAGTGCATAGCCAAAAATATCGAGGAAAAGAGTTTAGAAGTATCCATTCAGTGACAGTATACTCACAATTCCTTAAAGTAGTACATGATTGAATAAAGGCACAGAGGAATTTCAGCTTTAACCTTACTTTAATCTTCATAACACCTGATATTGGAAATTTTTACCAAGTACACATTGCAGTAGCACACCGTACACACTTGCAGAGTGCATAGAAAAAATGAACTATATTATGCTATCAATTTGTGGTGAATTTTCTACAAAACTAGCCGAAACGAGTTGAGTTTTGTAGTTAAAGATTTGATTAGATAGCCAAAAAATAATCCTTAACAAGGTAACAAAGTGAGGATTGGTTTCATTCATGAATAAATATCACAGGAGGAAGTGAACCTCAAGAATAGATTAAAACAATAGCATACCTGGAAAACAAAAACAATGCCCATAAGGTGCATTGACCACTTAACAAATTGGGCAATACCGGCATCAACACGGCCATCTTCTGAAAGGACAAATTTCCGCACAACCCAGTACCCTAAAGCAGCTCCTGCTAGAACTATTCCGACTAGAAGAAAAACTGAAACCTGTGATAGAAAGGTTAAGGAACAGAAATTGTAATTCTTTAAGAAGAAATGTTTATGTAGTAAAAGATGAGGAAAAATTAGTAAAGAGAACAAACAAGAATTATAGAAAAATGCCTACTGACCTAGAAGAAGCAATTGTAAAGACAGAAGACATACAGGAATTACAGAAAAATGGCTACTGGCCAAAAGTAACTATTGCTGCCACGTTACGGCCTTACAATGCCATATCGTGCCAACACAAAGTTCCCCCTAGCACCGGTCTTACAATGCCATATCATGCCAACACAAAGTTCACCCTAGCACCGAAAGAAATGCCACTTTATCTACTGGAACGCAAATGTTTTCCTAAGAAATATTAGTTTTCTTCCCAATCTTCTAAAATGGGCTACCTAGTATTTGCTTTGCAATTTTTGAATATAGGTTACTTGTATTTGCTTCCTAGTGATTATAAGAACTCATGATTAACACTATAGCAATTTAGCAAATAATAGTTAATGATAAACACATAAGCATCATGGTACATACAGTACAACCATATTATACAATGAAAAAACATTTCTTACTCAGGAACTCACGATTCATTGAGTTGTAACGGCATTCCTTATTTAGTTCGTCGATACCCTAGCCATTTGGATGGTTTATGATTGTACTCATGGTTTAGTCTTAGTCGTAACACCAGCCTGGCTTAGAGGAGTCAGTTATGTCCTATAGATCAGGAATGGTCAGATAGTTAGGACATAGTCACTATCTTGGATTGTTTTCTAGTTAGTCTAGCAATGCACGACTCCAAGAGGGGTGCGCCTTGACGGCTTGACCTTTCAGATATGGAGTAATTGTTCTCCAATGATTAGACTTTCATCAGATGTAGAATTCTTTTTGCCTTGGCAATAGGAAGCTTATTGTATTCTAGACCTAGATGTAGTCTAGGATTAAGCCCTCTGGACAATTGTCAAGCACAACCTCAAGGAATTGAGGACTATGTGTTACGGGTTAATATGTCGTGGTAAAGATCTAGTTACTCGGAAATATGGCAATTGGCATTGGATGCTAATTGGCTTCAAGTAAAATGGAAGATTGTTGTGTATGTATGCCCAAAAAGCCAATTGACATACATAACTTCGACCTCTTTTCATTAGAGAATCTTAGGGTATTGTTCTAGTCACGGATACCATGACATACGTAGCTAAGTGACAAGGCCCACATGGTACAGGATAAAGGTGTCATGGTGTATCCGGGTAACCCACTTGTACATAGGAGATCATGAGGATCACTTTGTAGCATGTATCGTTTCAGTCTATGGTGAAGTTGGGTATCACATCGGCTACAATTGTAGGATATTGGACACACTAAGGTGATCTGTCTTGATTACTGGATAGGTGGTGTGTGCTAGGTATATTGGAAATATTGAACCAGAACATAGGGTAAAACCAATCATAAATATTGTCAAGCCAGATTAAACGTTGAGGGAGTCTTGACCCTGGAGTTGGTTGCTTTGACTTATCAATGAGAGATCTTATCACTGCCAATATATATGTATTCTGAGTAGTCAGTATTAGAATTGTGGAAACAAAATTCGCCAAGATGGGATCCACACTCCGATGAAAGATGTCCCTTTTGTTGACACATCTGATCAAGGTAAATCCAGTCAGTTGGTAATTTTCTTGGGAAATGTATTTAATGAAAATATCTTTAAGTATAAAATATTAATACTTTCGCAAACGGTTTTCAGTAAATGGTTTTAGATCAGTGCCATGTACGAGACTCTACACATGAAAGAGGTAAGCATACTAGGTGGTGACATTTAACCCTAGAATTATGATTGGTTCCAAATTTCATTACGAACATCGAGCAGTGAGCTTGTTGCATCACGTAGCATAAAATTGACGTCATGGTTGTAATTTCCACAAGCTAGGAGTATTCAGACTCTCTCGTATTGTGGAATCGTAAGCGACTAACTGGTTGATTGGGCATCGGATGCCGATATGAGTGTAGCTAGTTGTGCCAAGATTATGGTGCACTAAAGGTCCCTTCACAAACCCAGATCGAGCTTTTGTGTGGATCATAGTATATGATCCGGAGACAACCATTAAACCTACTAATGTCTCTCCATATTTGACCACACTCAATGCCAGTCAATAGGATATTCTGAGACGAATTAGTTAACTGGATGCATGTGTAAATTTACACTAAAATAGTGCATTGTGGGGCCAAACTAGGCCCCCTATAGGAACCAGTCCAGTCAGCCACAATGTGGGACCCATATGTGGATGACTTAGGGTTCCCATATAGAACCTTAGGGCCGAGACAAGGAGGATCCCCTCCATGTAATTAGCAAGGATTCATCCTTGGTAAGCTTTCATAATGAGTTTGTTAATAACTGATGAAAGATCCATATATTATCCCTCATCATCAGTGATTAATATTGCATTTATTGTAGAAATTTCTTCAGTAAAGTGTATATACACCAAATATGACATTAGATGTATGGATTAACGAAAAGATCATCATGGCAGTCCACGTCCCCTCTTCTAGAAGGAGCTCCATAAGGCAAGGGAATATGCTATACATATTTCCTTGACTTGTGGGGCAAGCAAGTCTAGGGTGATGATTAGTTTTCTGCTACTTTTATATATATGATATTGATTTACACAAACTGAATTAATTATTTTCCATTAAATCTATAATCCAGGATCTAAATTTATGGTCTAGCTATGTGATCCCATAGATAGGTAGATCGAGGATGTTAGATCATAAGTTTTTGGGAATCAAAGGTCAGGCAGGATAAGTCCTAGAATTTGGTTGGATGCAAGGTTCAAAAAATCAAAATATTTTGTGAAATTTCGTGAATATTTAATTTTTCTCAAGTCTCAAAACAAAATACCACCCTCAATCTTGACCAGCTTGGAAACTACATGATATTTCGGGAAATATAAAAAAATTTCTCTAAATATTCCAAAATAATCAAGAAATTTTGAGAAATTCCAGGAAATACACCAGAACACCCAAAATTTCTTCGTTCGACCTCTTTAACATAACTTTTCTTCGGACTTTGGTTTTGGGGTGTTAGATCCTCCAACTAATACCATTTTGGGGAGATCAATTAACCAAATACGTATCAAATCGTTCGTTCGTTCGAATCGAGGTGTTTTTTTTTCTTAAAAAATTCAAAAAATAAAGCTTAGACTTCTTTCTATTAATTTGTTTCTAATTGTTTAATTGATAACACAATGGTGTCGGAACATCAGATCTATCAAGATTTTGTATTCACACCGATTTCGGATCCATCACTAAAGTTACCGGACCTGCCTTTCGAAAATTTGGGGGTTAAAAAATAAAAAAATGAGGTCTTAATGTTGATGGAATCACTTGAATTTTAGATATGTTGTTGATATTTTGCATATCAACAACTTTATATGATCAGATTTCATTTTCAATAAAACAATATTTTCATCTTTTTAATGTTTAGACAATTATGCATCTACACAATATACGTAAAAATACAAGCTAAGTTCCACACCCAAGAGAGTGTAGAAATGTAATTTAAGTGTTCCAAAGTAGGTATATATGCTTGATTTATGACTACCATAGTTTTACTGAAAAATTCCATTAAAAATCAATATTTCCACCATTTCTATAAAACTGCAATATTTTCATATTGTCGAAATATTTCTATAATCAGTGTCAAAATATTGGTCGAAATGGAAATTTTAAAACTTGGTTGGATGTGATCCGTAAAGATAACGTAAAATCCCCAACGAACCCAAAAAAGCATATGGAGTTGGAGGAGACTACGAAAACACCATTATTCTTAATGATTGTTATTCTAAGAACCTCCATATTTAGGAAAGTTATGTGGGTGAACAGGATCAGAGGTATTTCGAGAAATCAAGATGTTGGGAGGGGGTAAAGAGGGCGGCATGTTCGACTGTATGGGGATAATGTTAGATGAGGGGGAGAACATGAGTTAATAGCAGCTATATCTAATAGCAGTTTTTTAGGGTATTTAAAAATAATAGGGATATAGTCGTTGAGCCGAGTGATGGTTTTATCCACACTTCTGATATGGTGTTCGAGCTAGCAAAAAAAAAAGGTTTGGGAAATATTTTGAAAGGAGCATTATTTTATCAAAGATTTATGTAAAAAACTAATTATGGAAATTCTCTTCTTTTTCCCTCTTTTTACTATTCTTCTTTATCCTTCTTTGCTAACAACAAGCAATTATCATATTTTAGGTTTCTGCATTGTCTATAGTTAGTAGCCTTGTTTTTACATCAATTATATTCCTAGTTCTTAGTTTACAAATCATAGATAAATTAGGAGTCGTCCTTGTTTGGTCTATACGAAGATGGGGCCTCCCCTTGTAAATGAGTTTTAGTTTATTATTGAATAAACTTTAAGAAACCAGTAGATCAAGATCCAATTAAAATGAATCAACCAAACATCATCTGCAACACATAAGACAGGAAAAAGAGAGGTAGAAGACCAAATTTGGCTCTTCTAAAAGACAATTATGTGTTACTGTGTCAGAACTAGCTTGATGTGGCTCTGATATTACTTAATGAAGGAGAACCAATTTGATATGGGGGATAATCCTCTCGTTCTACCATAAAGGAGTCCTATAAGAAGCAATGGCTACAAGGTGAGGAATGAAGATGGATGCCAAGGATCAACGTAAGAATCACATGGATCGTACCCAACAAAAGGAGAAGAAAGAGATGTGGAATCAGATCGAGCAGCTCATATAGCAGATTGAATTCTTTGACCTACGATGTCGGTGGATTCTTTAAGATGAAAAATCTGGAACCTGAAGCGTGACTCTGTGTGTGGATGGGCCATTAAATCAGTTGTACACCGCAAACCTAAATCCTCAAATTCACCAAAAGGTAATTCAGAGGAAGACGAAATATTCTTCTTCAAAACTCTTCCCCCCCCCAAGGGGATCTCCAATTGTTGATTGGAGTTTGCCTCTCCTCTTCGATGAAGTGGCCGAAGAAATGCTCATGAAGATGTTCGAAAAGAGCCCGTGAAGAACGCAATAAAAGCTCTAGAGTCTAGATATAAGTCCAAGGCGAAATCCAAGAAAAAGCTAATGGAGGTGGGCTAAAGGAAAAACCCATGGAGAAACCCAAAGATGTGTCAGACGTGTTAAAAGAGAGAAGTTCTTGGGAAAGCCTGAGCAGAAGGCCGTGATTGAAGTTGTGAATTTGTACTCGTCATTGAAGGGCAAATCGTGCCTTGATGAGTTCTCGGAGTCTGGATCATCAACCAAGAGTCCATCACCCTTAGTCTCTCAATACTGCAAGATCATATGAAGGTAGAGCCTAATATGTAGACTCATGCAATTGGTGTATACACACTTTGAAAACCGTAGATCATGCTTCTACATCAGTTCTGAGATTCATTCGATTATCACACTAATGAGCCTCCGCAACTTACCTTGAAAGGGTATTGGTATTCCTATGATAGTGAGAGTAGAGCTCAAGCAACTCTTCAATGTTTACATACACCATCAACTAATCCGGAATCTCATGATTTATATATACCTTGTTGACAGGGTTGAAATTTCTTTCCACTTGGGAATTTTGATGCAGGATAAAGTACTTAAACGTAAGTTAATAACTTAATATAGCTAATTGGAAGCCCCTTAGGGATCGTTTTATGTAGTCTCGTAGTCATAATAGTTGTAATTTTGGTTAGAGTTGAGGGTTTTTTGGTCATTAGGATAAAAGGCAAGTTAAAGAAATAAGGCTTCTTTAGGCGGAGCAGGAACATGTTTGAAAATAGATTATAAATAAAATTTAATAGAATTAAAGAGGACTAAAATATGAGGGTTGGACCTCTTCTATGGTAAAGAGAGTTTAAACTCATCTCTTCCTGTGGGGCCACTTGCGAGAGTCTGTGACTCCTCTCCAATGGAAAGAGTGATCCCCCCCTCCCCCTCGTGTAAATAGGCTTCCTCATATACTACTTTTGTGTGTGTGTGGGTGGGTGGGGAGGGATTTGAATTAGAAATAAATATCTACAAGCCCTGTACTCTCTCTCTCTCTCTCTCTCTCTCTCTCTCTCTCTCTCTCTCTCTCTCTCTCTCTCCCAAGAAAAGAGGTAAACTCATCCTACTAGCAATATTTTTCCTCCCCTCTCGTGCCTTGTTTTGAGTACCCATGAGAACCGGATACTTGGTTTAAAGATGGAAACAAAAGCTCTTTCATGTGAGCCTTCTTTCCCCCTCATTTTTGCTACTTTTTTCTTTCCTTTTTTCCCTCAACATTTATTTAATTCTAAGATCTGAGATTATGCAGAAAGTTGTATTTTTACCCGCACATGCGCGCGCGTAGTGGGGGGGGATTGATTTAGAAATAAATACCTACAAGCCGTGGACTAGCCTAGCAATATTCGTCCTCCCCTATCATGTCTTTTGTTTTGAGTCCCCATGAGAACCAAATACTGGGTTTGAAGATGGAAACAAATGCTCTTTCATGCAAGTCTTCTTTCCATCTCATTTGTTACTTTTCTCTTCCTTTTTTCTCTAAATCCCAACATTTATTTAACTCGTGCGAGTCTTCTTTCTGCCTCATTTGGTTACTCTTTTCTTTCTTTTTTCTCTAAACCCAACATTTATTTAATTCTAAGATCTAAGAACTAATCTTATGCAGAAAGTTGTTTTTTACGATAAACATATTAGTAGTCCTATTTCTGCCCAAGTTTTGTTCCTAGTTATTGGTTTACAAGTTCTATATGGAATATGAGTTGTCCTAGTTTGGTTTTTATAAGGATGGGGGGCCTCCACCCTCAATTCATTATTCAAGTAAATTTAGAAATTAGTTTTGCTGAATTGTCTTTAAGAAGAGCAGGAATTGACCTCCATCCTTTCTTTTACCCTCTCTCTTCTCTTTTAACCTCTTCATCAATTACAATTAGATTTAGATCAAATCAATCTAGTTCCTTCGTCAATATGCAATCATTTTGTTATCCAATATAACCCTTTGCTTTCTAAGTAATGAAAAAGAAGGAATCACATGTCAAATCAAAAGGAATATAGACCAGTAATGTGCATAAAAACAGACAGAAGTATTGGAGGAAAAAAGACAACATGAAGCATAACCCTAAGGAGGAATTCTAATAACTAATAAAGTAAACATGCAAATTGCAGGCAGATTTGATTCTGATTCAGAAGCTAAAAAGGATAAATGTATTTAGCCCCCCATATAAAGACAAACACAAACAGATAACTTACAGGGTTATGCATCTCTTCACTCAGCCCAAAATTCAGCAGAATAGAATTGACGATTGTGGAGAAGTAGTGTACAATATATGAACCGACACCAAGCTGGCAAAAGAAATGGTAAGCCATTGAAAATAACATATGATCTGCTAACTTTTGCTAACAACAAAAGCATAAAAGTACAGAACATAGGCTACCATATGGCAGTGCGACCTTACCACAGATCCATAAATGGTGAGGTAAATGATGTTTTTCCTGCCCATGGGTAGTAGCTTCATCCCCTAAATTAAAATTTTAGAAATCAGAGCCTGACAAATGATTGAGTAACCCCAAAATAAAATTGAGGGCATATTAGAGGAAATTCAATTGGAAATAAAGATTCGAAAAGAGGAAGCAATATCTAACTTAAGTTGAAAAAAATGGCTTTAAGGGTTAAGAAACTTTCCAAATAAAATCCTACAAGAGGAGTATATTAGCAAGTTAATAAGATTGCAACTATAGAAAAGAATCCTAAAATGTGGAATAAGGATTGATGTTATTTTTTATGTAAATAGATCAGAGCTAAGCAGCAAATGACTTCACTAGAAGCAAGAAAAAAGGCTAAACAGAAAATCGCTTGCCACCATTGGCATTAGAAATGGCTAACAAATACCAAATGTAACATCAAAATAAATATACATAGAACCAGTGTTTTCAGACTCGTTTTGACTCGGACGAGTCGACTCGTTTTGACTTGACTCGGTCTCGATTTCGACCCAACTCGGACCAGTGACTCGCAGGTCGCCTGACTCGTCCGAGTCATGGTATGACTCGTGTATGACTCGTGTCTGACTCGGACGAGTCATGGTCTGACTCGTCCCATGACTCGTCCGAGTCATGGTCAGAGTTGTCAGACTCGTTTCTGACTCGATCGGTCGTTTTTATCCATTATAGTTTGATAGTTGCATGACGCTGATGCATTTTGTGATATTATTTGGCATATGAATGCAATATATATCTCTAAGTTTTCCCAAATTTCTACTGTTTTATCTAATAAGATATATATATTAATCCAACGAGTCACTATGTTTATGACTCTTACGCGCCACGAGTCGACTCTTCCGAGTCGCGTGACTCGCGTCGCTAAGGGTTGTAATGACTCGCTTTCCGAGTCCGAGTCTAAAAACATTGCATAGAACAATTACTTCACTAAAGATACCATGGAGCTCAATCAATGTGGTTAGGAATCTGTATGTCCAGCATACATCCATAATAGCAAAATTTCTCGACACAAAGTTTAGAATGTAGAATTTATGGTACGTCCAATCATCCACAAATTACATTGAATGTATAGCAGGCTATAACTATACTTCCAAGGAAGCAAAATGTCTCAGAGATACTTCTCCGAAGAGACCGACATCTGAATTGATTTCAAACTTCAAAAGTTCTTCAGATTTGAGGTCATAAGCTTTCTTATGCCCATTCTTAATATCTGACATGATTTGCCAACCGGTAATGCAACGTTTTTAAGACATCTTATATCATCTATCATTGCATTACTCACACATGTATATACTAGGACAGAAATCCAGCCTTCATAAGAGATATACCTGAAACAAAATGATCAAAACAACAAGCAGAACCCCTAGGACCATCGAACTGCTATAATAAAATGGCACCCAATTGCTAACAATTGGTGCAAAGAGCAGTAGGAGAAACCCAAAACCAAGGCAAAATAATCGCCATTGTTGAAATTCTGCATGCATACAAGCAAAGTCAGACTTGAAATTTTAATGACCACCATAGTTAAAAGACAACTAAAATCGAGCATGTATATCTGCTTTCATAAAATGACATGATAAACGGGTAAACAATCTCTTACCTTCCTCCATGGAAACTGTGATAGAGCCATATGCTTTATTGTTGAATTTAACATCAATATATCTGTTCTCGTAGGGTGATACCACAGTACTCCATAGACCATTTTGAAGAAGCTTCCATTCATCCTCACCGCATTGGCATAAACCACGAGAAGCGTTCCTGAAAATTGTTCCAGGTCAGAGTATAATTTTCCAACATTTTCTTTGGTATATGTCGCATCTTTAAATAAAGATGAGGCATATTCTTTGGTATTAATCTTGCAATACTATAAACTTTTTGAATTCAACCAGACATATTGCTTACCTGTGAAAGCAAACCTCGATTTTCCCATCAAGTCTTTCAGGAATGGCTTCTGAAACATTCAATGAAACATGAAACGAACTGGCATAGCTCTTGAGCTTTGACCTTGATACACTACTGACACTAACTCGCTCACATGAATTCCCAGCATATGGTGAGAGATCGAGGTGTAAAATCGGATTTTCCACATTAAGATCTGCCATTACATCATTAAGATACAAATACTCAGAAAATTTTTTGCATTTTAATGGATACAAAGATAGCAGACAGGCTAAAACCCACTATTACAAGAACATCCACGAAACAGAAAACAACTGAATTGGTATATACACACTACTTTATAAATAAATGTATGGCGGGATTACGATGTGTGATGCTGATTGTTCTAAGTTGTAAAATGGATAGATTTCTCCTTGGCTCAGTTGGATGATTGGTGATACTATTGGGTCTAGGGTGCTACTGTGACCAACATGTTAATAACCCGCAAGGCGGGTCGACGATGCTTTCAGCGATCCGCCCAACTACACAGAAACAAAGAAGAGCACAGGCATCGTCTCTCCAATTTGTTAATCACATCATGAGAATTCGACAACCATTTCTGTTAAATTCACCGTACAGGCATCGTCTCTCCAATTTGTTAATCACACCACGAGAAATCGACAAACATTTCTGTTAAATTCACCGTAAATATCGAAACATTTCGCTGTTCGTTAACATTTTTTTCATCAACACCATACCAAAGATCACCATTGTATAGAAGCATGATACGATTAAACCCGATGAATGCATGGAGGGTATAGTTCCATGATCTGGGTGGCGGAGAAAGAACAAAGAAAAAGTATAAATCAAAAGCAGCAGTAAAACCCTGGAATTAGGGCAGATTACAAGGAACGAACGAGCCAAATCGACTCGTTTAATCGTTCCAGGGCGAGGAGGAGGAGGGTACCTTTGAAGGGGGTCGGCTCGCTCGAGGAGAGGAAGTAGTGGGGGGATAGTGAGAGAAGGAGGAGAAGAAGAGAGGAGGAGAGCGATGGAGACGAAGGCCCGCCCATCGCTTTCCCTCCCTTCTCCCTCCGCCGGAGACGAAGCATGTGGTAGAGGAGTGGGGCAGGCGGGGTTGGCGTCCGATTAAAGCTAACCGGGCCGGCAAGTCGGGTCTCTGTCACTGCCGTGTGGAGTCGCTCCCACTACCGTACACTCTCAGATTTGGAAATTCTAACTTGCAACCCACGAAATCCTAAAGGCAGCCCCCCACCGCCATCGCCGGCCATGTGCAGGTCGTCGCCCGCCTTCACCGCAGGAAACCCACCGTCGTTGTGTCTTTCTCCTTCCACCTCTTCTTCCTCCTCCCTCCTCTTTCTTCCTCCATCTTCATTTTCAACCTTTTTCCTCCCCTTCTTCCTCCTCTTTCCCTCATCCTCCTCCCGGAAAATCATGACTCGGCTATTCCAGACCCAATGCACCTTTTGTAAATTCACCTAACCAAATATATCAACAAGACATTCGGCCATTGGAGGACGAATGCATTACAACAGTTGAATGCTTTGGAAATGCATTCAGCATCCATGGCCGAATGCATAGAAGATGCCCTCAGCCTGGAATGGCTGAGTGTCGTGATTTTCAAGAGGAGGAGGAAGAAGGGAAAGAAAAGAAGGGGAAAAAAATGAGGAGGAGAAAGGACGAAGGAGGCAATGACGAAGTGTTGGATGGAACCGATGGCGTCAGAGGCGGCGGTCTACAAAGGCACAACGAAAGAAAAAAGAGGATGTTCTTTTGATGGGGGTTGCGTATAGAAAAAAGATATAGTGCCTTTAGAAATAGAGCTGCCTAAAATAAACCATGGATCATATATAGAATTACCATTTGACGTTTTTTTAAGGGTAAATTAGTGTTATGCCCTTCTCACATTTTGTTTTTAGCGATAAAGACGGACAAGGAGATGCTTTAGCGTTAGGTCCTCCCGCTTGAAAATTGTTTATTTTATTTGTATTTGTCCTCCCAGTTAAAAAATGTTCATTTTCCCCCTTCGTGAAGCTGTAATGAGAAGCATCAATTCCATTTTTGACATAAATCAATATAGCAAAAAAAAGTAACAATACGCACATATTGTTACTCTTTTGCTACAGTGAAATCAATGTAGCAATTTTTATTGTGAAATCTTGTCGATTTTTTTTTGCTACAGTGAAATCACTGTAACAAAAGAGTAACAATCTGTGCAGAGTAACAATATGCGCAAATTGAGTAACAATCGTTGTGGAGTAACGATATGTGCAAATGGTTACTCTTTTGCTACATTGAAATCACTGTAGCAATTTTTTTGTGAAATCTCTTCGAAATTTTTTATTTTTTTTTACTAGAGTGAAATCACTATAGAAAAAGAGTAACATCTTTGAAGATTGAGTAACAATCTATGTGGAGTAAAATTCTAGGCAACTTGTAATTTCTTTGCTACAATAAAATCATTGTCGCAATTTTTTGTAAAATCTTGTTGGAAATTTTTTTTTTTCGACGAGATTACTGTAGCGATTTTCACTGTAGCTTGCAAAAATATACGAATTACTGTAGCAATAAGGATGGAGGGGTTTGCTCTAAAGGGGCATTTTTGTCATTTAAAGGAGAGAAAAGTCAACGTGGGGACTTGCTCTAACTGTATCTTTTGCAGGAGGGACCCGGTACAGAACTATCTTGTTGTATGTCCTTTTCACAAAACCATCACTAAGTCCCCCCCCCCCCCCCCCCCCCCTTTTTTTTTCTTGGGGGGGGGGGGGGGGGGGGGGGGGAATTAGCCTGAAGTCCTTTTAGCATATGCTATATTAGCTAAAGGACATGAAATGTTTCAATGTTGCACTAAGTCCCTTCCGAACATCACGTGCTATAGTGAGTCCCTCACCCTTATTTTTACCCCCTAAAATGACAAAACTGCCCGTCCAATTCGTCTACAATAATAATATCCATTTATCTCCAGTAAGAGTATCCATTCCCCAGTTAACACCGTGCACGTAGTGGTTGCTACAGTGATTTAACTATATCTGCTACAGTGCTACAATGAAATCACTTTAGCGAATTGATATTGTTGCTACAATGATTTCATTGTAGATACTACGGTGATTTCATTTAGATGCTATAGTGATTTTATTGTAGCAAGAGTATTAATTCAGTTTGGTAAGAGTATTAATTAGCCGAATAGATACTCTTGCTACAGTGATTTCACTGTAGCAGCTACAATAGAATCATTGTAGCAACCGTTACATGCATAGTGCCAACCGACGAATGAATACTCTTGTTGGAGGGGTGGTTTTGTCATTCAAGGGATTGAAAAAGTTAACATTTTCAGCTAAAGACTTGTTGTGCAAAAGTGCCCTTGGGAGGGATTTTAGCTAATATCCTAACAAACCGTATTCTTTAGCTTAAATAAAGACCAATGGAGGGATTTAAGACTCATTAACCTTTTTTTTACATCTCTCCATAAGTGCTTTTTAATTTATATCTATTCAATAGTATATAGGAATTCCCCAAATTATTATAGCACTACAGTAATTCACGGGAATTGAATTTAGACCGTTCAATTTAGAAAATTTAATGGTTCATTTTGGCGCTTCTTTGCAGTGGCAATGCCACTCTTTTTCTATCAATTGCCAAGCATTGCCCGAGGTTCACACTAGTATCTCCATATACAAAATTGTGAGAGATAATATGGTTGAGGTAGTTTGGCAGGATATTCAAACTACATTTGGACTACCAATGATTATCTCCTAATCCTTTTATATAGATCACTTACCTACTACAATATAAGAACCCTTGGCACCATTGCTGCTTTGGGCAATTGGTAATGGTACTGCTCCTCGTGGACACCGTACCAACCCGTGTTCGACCCGATACCCGTTCTTTGTGGCGCTCCCGCTCGATGGTGTGACAAGTTCCTGTGGGCTAGATAGGCCCTACCATGTTCTGTGTGGCGTTTCTGTTAGTTGGTGTGGCGACTTCCTGTGGGCCAAGTGGGCCCTTTCTCTTGTCCGGTTTGGACCCGGTGGTTGTGTGTTGCTCACCTTGTGGTGGTGACTTATGGGTCTGCTTGGGCCCCAATATGTGCAAAAAAAAAAGGCTTGAAAATTTCCATTAGTTAAAAGATCTCATGGATCCCTATTGTGCTTCATTGATGAAGATCCCAATAAATAGGAGGCCGTTGAAATTAGATGATTACCACCGGATATAGAAGGGACCCGCAAGACTTCATGTCATCAAACTGTAATAAAAAAAGTCTAAGTGATAACTTTATAAAATAATTAAATAATTATTTGAA
This sequence comes from Chamaelirium japonicum, assembly GCA_947650365.1. Classification (NCBI taxonomy): domain Eukaryota; kingdom Viridiplantae; phylum Streptophyta; class Magnoliopsida; order Liliales; family Melanthiaceae; genus Chamaelirium; species Chamaelirium japonicum. The sequence goes on from OX393552.1 coordinate 23,565,017, forward strand.
TCATTATTCCATAAATTATAATTAATTTAATATTTTTATTATTTACTTATTGAATAATTCAATAATGATTATTGAATTATTCAATAAGTAAATAATGAAAATATTTAATTAATTATAATTTATGGAAAAATGATTCAAATAATTATTTAATTATTTTATGAAATATTTAAATAATTTCATTATTTCTTTATGGTATTAATATTTTTTAATAAAATAATTTAATTATATAATTATATAGTATTTTAATCAAAATAATTTAATTATTTTATTATTTAAATAATTAATGAATAATTTATAGTATAAATTTTGTTAATTAATAATTTTTGAAAATCATAAAATAATTGAATTAATTAATTATTAGATTATTTATTTAATTAATTTAATTATTTAATAATTTAATTAGATTATTTATTTATTTAAATAATTTAATTAATTAATTATTAGATTAATTAATTGAATTATTTAAATATTTTATAAAATAAATAAATAAATACTTGAATCATTATTCCATAAATTATAATTAATTCAATATTTTTATTATTTATTTATTAAATAATTCAATAATAATTATTGAATTATTTTATTATTGAATTATTCAATAAGTAAATAATAAAAATATTTAATTCATTATCATTTATGGAATATAAATAATTTATTTGAATAACTTGGATGTTCTGTGCCTTCTCTTCTGCTGACCAAGACTGCACTGATAGCATGATCGGAAACGGCGAGGTAGAGCTAGAGATCTTCTTTTGCAAGTGGAGAAGTCAAGATTGGAGCTCGCGTGAGGTAGTTCTTGACGTCTTGGAAGGCTTGCTCACAAGTTGGGTTCTATCCGGAGGTGTCTGCCTTCCGTAATTTATCGAAGAGTAACTTGCACTTATCGAAAGATTTGGAGATGAACCGATTGAGAGCAGCTAATCTTCCAATGAGGTATTACACTTCCTTTCGATTGGTAGGTGAGGGCATATCGAGGATTGCTCGAATTTAATTGGGGTTGGCTTCGATGCCCCTCCTGGTCATAAGGTGACCCAGGAATTTGCCCGATTGAACTCCGAAGGTACACTTGGCTGGGTTGAGTTTCATGTGATACTTTTAGAGGATTTGGAATGTTTCTGCCAGATCGGATAGATGGCTCTCACGACTAGAGCTCTTAGTGAGGAGATCATCGATATAGACTTCGACGTTGCGGCCGATTTGTTTTTTGAACATCTTCGTGATAGGTTGATCCAGCGTTCTTGAGGCCGAACGACATGACGTTATAGCAGTAGAGGCCTCTGTCTGTCACGAAGCATGTCTTCTCCCGATCGTCCGGGTGCAGGGGGATTTGGTTATACCCAGAGTACCCGTCCATGAAAGATAATAGCTCGTGACCGGTAGTGGCGTCAACGAGTCTGTCTATCCTTGGCATGGGGAACGGGTCTTTGGGGCACGCCTTATTGAGGTTGGTGAGTCGATGCAGACTTTGATCTTTCCATTCTTCTTAGGAACTACAACGATATTGGAGATCCAAGTAGGGTACTCTACTTCACGAATGAAGCCTGCCGCGAGTAACTTACTGATCTCCTCTTGAACTATAGCTTGACGTTCTGGTCGGATTGCCCGAGGGTTTTTTTTACGGGTTTTGCCCCTTCTTTGATGGCGAGTCGATGACACGCATCATCCGGGTTGATCCCGGGCATATCTTCGAAGCACCAAGCGAAGACGTCAATATTGGACTGAAGAAATGATACAATATCTCGCGCTTCTGTGTCACTGAGACTGGTACCAATGAATGTCTCTCGAGGGAGATCGCCACTGCCAATGTTTATTCGAACGATTTCTTCGATTGAAGGTGAGGCCTCCCACTCGATTGATGAATGTTCGGACAGTGGGATCTCCTTTGGTTGCTATCTTGAAGAAGTGTCAGCTTTATCTCTCGGACGCTTTGGTGGTGTCAGATTTACTCGATGATCTGCCTTTACTGCAGCTGCTTCACAAGATCGCTCGGCCTGTTGATCTCCTCGGATGCAGACAATACCCTCTCCTGTTGCAAACTTGAGGAGTTGATGATAGGAGGAGAATATTGCGTTGATCTGATGGAGGAATGGTTGCCTGAGGATGATGTTGTAGTTGGACGTTCCTTCGACGATGGCGAACCTCACGGAGACTCGAGTCTCCCGACTTAGGTCCAGGGTGAATCTTGATTCACCCATGGTCATGCTCTGCTCCCCGTTGAAGCCCGTGATCATAGTCGGGAAGACTTCAAGGCTTGAGTACTTATGTCCCAGATGCTTGAAGCAGTCCGAGAACATAATATTGATCGAGCTTCCAGTGTCGATGAGGATGCGGTTAACAGTGCTCCCGTCGATGATGAGCCGTAGGACCAGGGGATCCCGATGTGGAGTATGGATTCCTTGAAGGTTGGAGTCGTTGAAGATGATCGATGGCCACGCTAGGCCTTTAATGGGTTCTCAACCCACGTGTCTTCTTTATTTGCTGCGGAGTGAACATTAAAGATACGTCACACTTACCGATCGACCTCTTTCTCGGTAAGCATCTGATTGTGCAATGCTCTGTGGATGCCGAAGATATTGGCTCGCACAACGATAAGTGATGGCTTGGTAGAGATTTGGTGGATCCAGCAAGCTTCCTTCCCCTTCGTAGAAGAAGGTTGGCATTGGTCTCGCCTGCCTTTGACAAATTCCTAGAGATGGCTTTCGCGCAGCAGGTCTTCTAGATAATACCTTAGTCGGTAGCATCGATCAGTAGGATGGCCGTGGTTGCGCAGTAGACCGATCTATTAGCGGTAACCTTGGTACGTATCTGGCAGCGGATTCGGTCGTCGAAGATACTCCTCATGTTGAATCTGATCGAGAATCTGCTCGATCGGAAGGATCCAATCCGTCAATGTCATCTTCTTCGAAGACGATTTACGACCATTGTTCCTTGGCCGCTAAGATGGCGGGGGTGCCACTGCTTTCGCTTTGTGAGCCTTGGCATTATGCCTCAGCGCTTCCCTCTCGGCAGGTTACCGTCTGGTTTCACGTCCCTTCCGGGTGATCTGATCATCTTCGACCTCGATCTTCCTATGGATTCGGTCAAACATCAAACCCAGGGAAGGCAGGGGATTACGGATGAAGTCATTGTAGATGTGAAGGTCGAATCGGAGGGCATTTTGGAAGGCCAACATGATGGCCTCATCGTCCAGATGTCGTCCTGAGAGAGCGGCGTGTTCATTGCGGAATCTTCGCGTGAAGCTGCGAAGACTCTCATTGACTCCCATCCTCAGTCGATAGAGGGAATCGAGTTTCTTCTCCGGCTTCAAGTTGAGTTGATAGTGCTGTACGAAGTAGTTCGCAAGTACTCCGAGCTGGGTCATAGACCCAGCACGAAGGTTGTGGTACCAATCGAGGGATGGTTCGTCGAGGCTTCCAGCGAAGGTTCAGCAGAGCACGTTGTTCTCTTCTTCGTGCGGCGTTAGAGCTTGCTTGAATGCTAGGATGTGGAGGGTAGGATCTCCTTTGAGACAATTGAACTTTGGGAGAGTCAGAGTCCTCCAGCCTCTCGGGAAGGATGATTGAAATAAGCTTCAGTAGAGGGGTCCAGCGGAAGAATATCCTTCTCTGCGACCATGTCCCCGACTCGGATACAGATCGAGGGGCAAGATTGAGAGGTCTTGTCCAAGCCCCTAAGTTATTGCCGGATGAATCTGGTGACGAAGATCGATCTTAGCTTCATACCGGAGCAGAAGCGATGGGGAAGCTCTGCTCTTTGGTGGTGCTTCCTTCATCTGATGCCTCACCCGTAGATTGGGTTTCGACTGTGCCTGCCTAACACAGTTGTGGCTCGAGGATGATTGAGATGATTGGTCATCGATACGATCCCAAACACTTTGCTTCCACGGAGCTGCAGAGGGGGTGGGGTTGTGACGACCTTTCTCGGGGGCAGCGGTGCCCATAGACCTTCGTAGCTCGGAGTGAACCGATCGTCGAAAGCGGATCGACTCTCTCGTTGAATGAAGGGACGGGGAGGGCAACCCCGGTATTGGAAGCTACCTTCTTGAGGGTGTCTCTCTTGGCTGTGAGCGTGGCATTCTGCTTAGCTAGCTGTAGCAGTTGGAAGTTGAGCGCCGAGTTCTGGTAGGTGGATGGAGGGTCCTCCACAGGAGTGGGGGCAGTTTGCCCGATCGACTGTCAGAGAAGTGGGGGGATCAGTCGATCGATCGATCTTCCACTTCCTGAACGAGCTGCTATCTCGGGGACAGTGAGAGACTGCCCGAAGTTGAGTCACTGACTCATTGAATGAGTTTCAGGACGAGGTTGATTTTGACGAGTGTTACTTCCCTCTGGGTGATCCTGATACCTCGTCTTCGCCATTTAGAGAAAGCGAGGGAAGCAACTAGATTGTCGGTGTCCTAACGGTTGTCTGCTCAACCGAGGGGGCCGGAAAGTTTGGCTATCTAGATCGGTTGTCTGCTCAATCGATCTGATACTTGTTGTAGAGCTGAACTGGCTTCTCGATTGATCCCACAGACGACGCCAAACTATGGGGGATGATCTTTGTGCTGACCCAAAGACTCCGCCCAACTAGTCAATCGAGTCGAGTCGAAGATCTGATCGAACGTGAGTATAGTTTGCAGGTTTGGAGGTCGATGCCTTCGAGTACTCACTTTGAATTAGAAGAAAGAGTAGAGGTTGACACAGGATATGATCTCGGAGTTCAGCCGAAACCTATGTCTCCGTGCTATAGGGAGCAACCCGAATTCACTAACTCTTTGCTTGAAGTAACCTCGACAGGCCGAGTGTCACTGGTCTCTTCGAAAGGAAGATCGAAGGAAATGGAATATCGAAAGGCGAGGATATCAGAGATCTGGATTTTTGAAAGTCTGATTCTGGAATTAGAGATTCGATCATTTTACACTTGGAGAGTCTGCTATTTATAGAAATTTCTGGGAGGAAAGTCGGGGCAAATGACGGTTTCTGCTGTCGTATCTGGGGATTCCCCAGACAGGGCTGGTCTGTCCCGCTGCCGTCTCTGGGGATCCCCCAGGTAGGGCTGGTGGGTCCCGCTGTCGTCTCGGTAGACCCCCAGGTAGGGCCGGTGGGTCCCGCTGTCATCTCTGTGGACCTCTCAGGCAGGGTTGGTGGCTCCTACTATTGTCTCTGGGGACACCCCAGGCAGGGCTGGTGGGTCCCGCTGTCATCTTAGTAGACCCCTCAGGCAGGGCTGGTGGGTCCCACTACTGTCTCTGGGGACCTCCCAGGTAGGGTTGGTGGGTCCCGCTATCGTCTCGGTAAACCCCTCAGGCAGGGCTGGTGGTTCCTACTGTTTGTGAAGCTTCTGGTCAAAATTTGCACCCATAGCGCACCGAAGACCAGCCGAAATTTGACCGAAAAACTAAGTGAGGAATGCGCTCCCCGAAGCATGGCACACCGAAGACCGACCAAAATTCACCTGAAAAACTAAGTCTGGAATGCGCACCACGAAGTGTGGCACATCGAAGACCGATCGAAATTCGACAGAAAAACTAAGTCTAGAACGTGCACCCCGAAGCGAGACGCAGCAAAGACCGGCCGAAATTCGCCCGAAAAACTAAGTCTGGAACGTGCATCCCGAAGAGTGGCGCACCGAAGACCGACCAAAATTTGCCCGAAAAACTTAGTCTGGAAAGCACACCCCGAAGCGTGGCGCAGAGAAGACCGGCCAAAATTCAGCAGAAAAACTAAGTCTGGAACGCGCACCCCGAAGTGTGGTACAACAAAGTCCGACTGAAATTCGCACGAAAAACTAAGTCTAGAACTTGCACGCCGAAGCGTGGCGGACCGAAGACCGGCCAAAATTTGCTCGAAAAACTAGGTCTGGAATGCGCACCCCAAAGCGTGGTGCACTGAAGACTGGCCGAAATTAGGCCAAAAAACTAAGTCTGGAACGCGTACCCCGAAGCATGGTGCATCGAATACTAGTGGAACTTCTCCCGAAAAACTAAGTCTAGAATACGCACTTCGAAGCATGGCGCACCGAAGACCGGCCGAAATTCGTCCGGAAAACTAAGTCTGGAACGTGTACCCCAAAGCGTGGCGCACCAAAGACTGGTCGAAATTCGCCCAGAAAACTAAGTCTGGAATGTGCACCCCAAAACATAGTGCACTGAAGACCGGCAAAATTTTAGCTGAAAAACTAAGTCTGGAATGCACACCCCGAAGCGTGGCACAACGAAGGCTGGCCGAAATTTACCCAAAAAACTATGTCTGGAACGCACACGCCGAAGCGTGGCACACCGAAGATCGACCAAAATTCATCCGAAAAACTAAGTCTAGAACGTGCACCCCGAAGCATGGAGCATCGAGAACCAGCCGAAATTCACCCAAAAAATTAGTCTGGAACGCGCACCCCGAAGCGTGGCGCACCGAGGACCGGCAAAAATTCGCTAGGATACTAAGTCTGGAATGCGCACCCCGAAGTATGGCCCACTGAAGACCGATCGAAATTCGCCCGAAAAACTAAGTCTGGAGTGCGCACCTCGAAGCGTGGCGCACCGATGACCGGTCGAAATTCGCCTGAAAAACTTAGACTAGAATGCGCACCCCGAAGCGTTGCGCACCGAAGATCGGCCAAAATTCGGCCAAAAAACTATATCTGGAATATGCATACCGAAGCATGGCGCACCGTAGACTGGCTAAAATTATCCCGAAAAACTAAGTCTGGAACGCACCCCGAAGTATGGCCCACTGAAGACCGACCAAAATTTGCCCTAAAATTTAAGTCTGAAATGCGCACCGCAAAGCATGGCGCACCGTAGATCGGTCGAAATTCGTCCGAAAAACTAAGTCTATAACGCGCACCTTGAAGCGTGGCGCACCAAAAACCGGCCTAAATTGGCCCAAAAAACTAAGTCTGGAACGCGCACCCCGAAGCGTGGTGCACCGAAGTCCGGCTAAAATTCACCTAAAAAACTAAGTCTGGAATGCGCACCCCGAAAGCGTGGCGCATCGAAGACCGGCCGAAATTCACCCGAAATACTAATTCTGGATTGCACACCCTGAAGCGTGGCACACCGAAGATCCACCGAAATTCGCCCGATATACTAAGTTTGGAACACGCACCCCGAAGTGTGGCACACCGAAGGTCGGTCGAAATTCGCCCGAAAAACTAAGTCTAGAAGACGCACCCCGAAGCATAGCACACTGAAGACCGGCATAAATTCGTTCAAAAAACTAAGTCTGGAACGCGCACCCCGAAGCGTGGCGCACAGAAGATCGACCAAAATTCGCCCGAAAAGCTAAGTCTGGAGTGTGCACCCCGATGTGTGGGCACCGAGAACCGACCGAAATTCGCCCGAAAAACTTAGTCTGGAACGCGCACCCCAAAGTGTGGCGCACTGAAGACCGACCGAAATTTATCTGGAAAACTAAGTCTGGAACGTGTACCTCGAAGCGTGGCATACCGAAGACCGGTCAATATTCGTCCGGAAAACTAAGTCTGGAACGCGCACCCCGAATCATGTTGCACCGAAGACCGGCCAAAAATTGGCAGAAAAATTGAGCCCGGAATGCACACCCCGAAGCGTGGCGCAGCGAAGACCGGCCAAAATTCGCCCGAAAAATTAGTCTGGAACACTCACCCCGAAGCATGGCGCAACGAGGACCGGAAAAAATTCGCTCAAAAAGTAAGTCTTGAATGCGCACCCCGAAGCGTGGCGCACCGAAGACCAACTAAAATTCGTCCGAAAAAAAGTCTGGAGTACGCACCCCGAAGCGTGGTGTACCGAAGATCGGCCAAAATTCGCTCGAAAAACTTAGTCTTGACTGCGCACCCTGAAGCGTGGCGCACCGAAGATCGGCCAAAATTTGGCTAAAAAACTAAGTCAGGAATGTGCACCCCGAAGCACAGCGCATCGAAGATCGGCCAAAATTCTCCTGAAAAACTAAGTATGGAAAGTGCACCCCGAAACTTGGAGCACCGAAGACCGATCGAAATTCGTCCGGAAAACTAAGTTTGGAACGTGCACCCCGAAGCGTGGCGCACCAAAGACCGGCCAAAATTCGCCCAAAAAATTGATTAGGGAACGCGCACCCCGATGCGTGGCGCACCAAGGACCGACCAAAATTCGCCCAAAAAACTAAATCTGGAACGCGCACCCCGAAGCATGGCACACCCAAGACCAGCCAAAATTTGCCCAAAAAAGTAAGTCAGGAACGCGCACCCCGAAGCGTGGTGTACTGAAGACTGACCGAAATCGCCCGAAAAACTAAGTCTGGAACCTGCACCCCGAACCATGGCGCACCGAAGACCGATCGAAATTCACTCAAAATACTATGTATGGAACGCGCACCCCGAAGCATGGGGCACCGAAGACTAGCCGAAATTTACCTGAAAAATTAAGTCTGGAACGTGCACCCCAAAGCATGAAGCACCAAAGACTAGTCGAAATTCGCTTGACAAACTAAGTCTGAATGCGCGTCCCAAAGCGTGGCGCACCGACTGGCCGAAATTCGCCTGAAAAACTATGTCTGGAGTGCTTACCCTGAAGCGTGGTGCACCGAGGACCGGCCGAAATTTGCCCAAAAAACTAAGTCTGGAATGCGCACCCCGAAGAGTGGCGCACCGAGGACCGGCAAAAATTCGCTCGAAAAACTAAGTCTGGAACGCGCACCCTGAAGCGTGGCGCACCGATGACCAACCGAAATTCGCTAGAAAAACTACGTCTGGAATGCGCACACCTAAGTGTGGTGCAGCGAAAACAGGTCAAAATTCGCCCAAAAAACTAAGTCTGGAATACGCACCCTGAAGTATGGCACACCGAAGACCGACAGAAATTCGTTCGAAAAACTAAGTTTGGAACGCGCACCTCGAAGCATAGCGCACAGAAGACCGACCAAAATTTGCTCGAAAAACTAAGTATGGAGTGCGCACCCCGAAGTGTGGCGCACCGAGGACCGACAGAAATTCACCCAAAAAACTAAGTCTGGAACACACACCCCGAAACATGGCTAACCAAAAATCGGCCAAAATTCGCTCAAAAAACTAAGTCTGGAACGCGCGCCCCGAAGATTGGCGCACCGAGAATCGACCAAAATTTGCCCGAAAAACTAAGTGTAAAATGCGCACCCCGAAGCGTGGCGCACCGAAGACCGGCTAAAATTCACCCGAAATACTAATTCTGGAACACTCATCCCAAAGCGTGGCGCACTGAAGACCAGCCAAAATTTGCCCAAAAAACTAAGTCCGGCATGCGCACCCCGAAACGAGCGCACTGAGGACCGGCCAAAATCCGTGCCAAAAACTAAGTCTAGAACGCGCACCCCGAAACGTGTCGCACCGAGGACCGACAGAAATTTTCCCCAAAAATAAAGTTTGGAACACGCACCCCGAAGCATGGCGCAGCAAAGACCAACCTAATTCACACGAAAAACTAAGTCTGAATCACTCAACCTAAAGAGTGGCGCACCGAAGACCGGTCAAAATTTGCTCGAAAAACTTAGTCTGGAATGCGCACCCCAAAGCATGGCGCATCGAAGACCGACCGAAATTCGGCAAAAAAACTAAGTCTGGAACGTGCACCCCAAAGCGTGGTGCAGCGAAGACCAATCGAAATTCGCCAAAACAACTAAGTCTGGAACACGCACCCCGAAGAGTGGCGCACCGAAGACCGGCCAAAATTCGCCCAAAAAACTAAGTTTGGAACATGCATGTCGAAGCGTGGCACACCGAAGACCGACCATAATTCACCCGATAAACTATGTCTGGAATGCGCACCCCGAAGCGTGGCACACCGAAGATCGGCCGAAATTCGGCTGAAAAACTAAGTCTGGAACGCGCACCCCAAAGCGTGGCACACTGAAGACCGACCAAAATTCTTCTGAAAAATTAAGTCTGGAACGTGTACCCCGAAGCGTGGGGCACCGAAGATCGGCTGAAATTCGCTTGAAAAACTAAGTCTGGAATGCGTATCACGAAACATTGTACACCGAAGACCGATCAAAATTTAGCAGAAAAACTAACTCTGGAACGCACACCCCGAAGCGTGGCGCAGGGAAGATCGGCCGAAATTTCCCCAAAAAACTATATCTGGAAAGCGCAAGCCGAAGCGTGGCGCACTGAAGATCGGCCGAAATTCACCCGAAAAACTAAGCCTGAAACACGCACCCCGAAGCATGGAGCACTGAGGACAGGCAGAAATTTGCTTGAAAAATTAGTCTGGAACACGCACACCGAAGCGTGGCGAACCGAGGACTGGCAAAAATTTGCACGAAAAAGTAAGTCTGGAACGAGCACCCCGAAGCATGGCACACCGAAGACCGATCAAAATTCACCCGAAAAACTAAGTCTGGAGTGTGCACCCCGGAGCGTGGCGCACTTAAGACCAGCCGAAATTGCCCGAAAAACTTAATCTGGAATGCGCACCCCGAAGCGTGGCGCACCAAAGACTAGCCAAAATTCTGCCAAAAAACTAAATCAGGAACACGCACCCCGAAGCGTGGTGCACCAAAGACTGGCCAAAATTCTCCCGAAAAACTAAGTCTGGAACGCGCACCCCGAAGCGTGGCGCATTGAAGACCGATCAAAATTCGTTCGGAAAACTAAGTCTGGAACGTGCACCCTGAAGCTTGGCATACCAAAGACCGGCCAAAATTCGTCCACAAAACTAATTCTGGAACACGCACCTCGATGTATGGCGCACCAATGACCGGTCGAAACTCACCCAAAAATGTAAGTCTGGAACGCGCACCCCGAAGCATGGCGCACCGAAGACCGACCGAAATTCGCCTGAAAAACTAAGTCAGGAAAGTGAACTCCGAAGCATGGTGCATTGAAGATCGGCCGAAATCGCTCGAAAAACTAAGCCTGTAACCTGCACCCTGAAGCGTGGTGCACCGAAGACCGGCCGAAATTCGCCTGAAAAACTAAGTCTGGAATGCGCACCCCAAAGCGTGGCACACCAAAGATTGGCTGAAATTTCCATGAAAAACTAAGTCTGGAACACGCATCCCGAAGCGTGGTGCACCAAAGACCGACAAAAATTTGCCCGGAAAACTAAGACTGGAGTGCGTACCCTGAAGTTTAGTGCACCGAGGACCGGCCAAAATTCACCCAAAAAATAAAGTCTGGAATGCGCACCCCGAAGCATGGCGCACTGATAACCGACAAAAATTCGCTCAAAAAACTAAGTCTGGAACACGCACCCCGAAGCGTGGCGCACCAAAGACCAACCAAAATTCGCCTGAAAAACTATATCTAGAACGCGCACCCCGAAGCGTGGCGCAACGAAGACCGGCTAAAATTCACCTGAAAAACTTAGTCTGGAATACGCACCCCGAATCGTGGCTCCCCGAAGACCGACCGAAGTTTGCCCTAAGAACTACGTCTGCAACGCGCACTCCAAAGCGTGGCGCACCAAAGACCGGTCAAAATTTGCCCGAAAAAGTAAGTCTAGAACACGCACCCTGAAGCGTAGCGCACCGAAAACCGGCCGAAATTAGCCAGAAAAATTAAGTCTGGAGCGCACACCCCGAAGCATGGCACACCGAAGACCGATTGAAATTTGCTCAAAAAACTAAGTCTGGAATGCGCACCTCGAAGCGTGGCGCAGTGAAGACCGTTCAAAATTTGCCCAAAATACTAAGTCAAGAATGCGCACACGAAGCATGGCGCACCGAAGACCGACCAAAATTTGCCCGATATACTAAGTCTGGAACCCGCACCCCAAAGCGTGGCACACCGAAGACTGGCCGAAATTCACCCGAAATACTAAGTCTTTAATGCGCACCCCAAAGCGTGGGGCACAGAAGACTGGCCGAAATTACCTAAAAAACTAAGTCTGGAATGTGTACCCCAAAGCGTGGCGCACCAAAGACTGGCCAAAATTAATTTGAAAAACTAGGTCTAGAATGCACATCCTGAAGCATGGTGCACCGAAGACCGACCAAAAATTGCCCAAAAAAACTAAGTCTCGAACAAGCACCCCGAAGCATGGTGCACCGAGGACCGATAAAAATTCGCTCGAAAAACTAAGTCTGGAATGCGCACCCCGAAGCGTGGAACACCAAAGACCAGCCAAAATTCGCCCGAAAAACAATATCTAGAACGCGCACCTCGAAGAGTGGCGCAGTGAAGACCGACCGAAATTCGCCCGAAAAACTAAGTCTGGAACGCGCAACACGAATCGTAGCGCACCGAAGACCGGCTGAAATTTGCCCTAAAAACTAAGTTTGGAATGCGTACCCTAAAACATGGCGCACTGTAGACCGATCGAAATTCGCCCGAAAAACTAAGTCTGGAACGCGCACCCTGAAGCATGGCTCACCAAAAATCGACCAAAATTGGCCCAAAAAACTAAGTTTGGAACATGCACCACGAAGCGTGGCGCACCGAAGACAAGCTGAAATTTGCCCAAAAAACTGAGTCTGAAATGCGCACCCCGACGCGTGACGCACCGAAGACCGGTCGAAATTCGCCCAAAAAACTAAGTTTGGAACACGCACCCCGAAGCGTGGCGGACCGAAGACTGGCCGAAATTCGCCCGAAAAACTAAGTCAGGAATGCGCACCCCGAAGCATGGCGCACCGAAGACCGGCTGAAATTTGCCCGAAAAACTAAATCTGGAATACGCACCCTGAAGCATGGCACACCGAATACCAGCCAAAATTCGGCAGAAAAACTAAGTCTGGAACACGCACCCCGAAGCGTGGCATAGCGAAGACCGGTCGAAATTCGCCCGGAAAACTAAGTCTTCAACGTGCACCCCGAAGAGTGGCACACCGAAGACCGATCGAAATTCGCCCAAAAAACTAAGTCCGGAATACGTACCCCGAAGCATGGTGCAATGAAGATTGGCAAAAATTTGCACGAAAAACTAAGTCTGGAACGTGCACGCCGAAGCGTGGCGCATCGATGACCGGCTGAAATTCGCCCAAAAAACTATGTCTGGAATGCGCACCACAATGCGTGACGTGTCGAAGACCGACCGAAATTCGGCCAAAAAACTAAGTCTGGAATGTGCATCCCGAAGCGTGGCGCACCAAATACCGGCCAAAATTCACCCGAAAAATTAAGTCTGGAATACGTACCTTGAAGTGTGGCGCACCGAAGACCGGCCGAAATTCATCCAAAAAACTAAGTTTGGAACATGTACCCCGAAGCGTGGCGTACCGAAGACTGACCAAAATTTGCTCGGTAAACTAACCCTGGAATACGCACCCCGAATCATGGTGCACCGAAGACCGGCCAAAATTTGGCAGAAAAACTAAGTTTGGAACGCACACCCCGAAGCGTGGTGCAGCGAAGACCGGCCGAAATTCGCCCGAAGAACTATGTTTGGAACGTGCACGTCGAAGCGTGGTGCATCGAAGACCGGTCGAAATTCGTCCAAAAAACTAAGTTTGGAATGCGCACCCCAAAGCGTGGCGCACCGAGGACCAGTCAAAATTTGCCCGAAAAATTTGTTTGGAATGCGCAGCCCGAAGCGTGGCGCACCGAGGACCAGCAAAAACTCGCTCGAAAAACTAAGTCTAGAACGCGCACCCTGAAGCGTGGCGCACCGAAGACCGATCGAAATTCGCCCGAAAAATAGTCTGGAGTGCGCAACCAGAAGCGTGGCGCACCGAAGACCGGCCGAAATTCGCCCAAAAAACTTAGTCTTGAATGCGCACCCCGAAGCGTGGCGCACCGAAGACCGGCCAAAATTTGGCAAAAAAACTAAGTCTGGAATGTGCACCCCGAAGCGTGGCGCACCAAAGACCGACCAAAATTCACCCAAAAAACTAATTCTGGAACGCGCACCCCGATGCATGGTGCACCAAGGTCCGACCGAAATTCGCCCAAAAAACTAAGTCTGGAACGCGCACCCCAAAGTGTGGCGCACCGAAGACCGACCGAAATTCGTCCAAAAAACTAAGTCAGGAACACGCACCTCGAAGCATAGTGCACTGAAGACCGGCCGAAATCGTCCGAAAAACTAAGTCTGGAACCCTCACTCCGAAGCGTGGTGCACCGAAGACTGACCGAAATTCGCTCGAAATACTAAGTCTGGAACGCACACCCCAAAGCATGGGGCACCGAAGACTGGCCGAAAATCACCCAAAAAACTAAGTCTGGAACGCACACCCCAAAGCGTGGAGCACCAAAGACTGGCCGAAATTCGCTTGAAAAACTAAGTCTGGAACGCACATCCCGAAGCATGGTGCACCAAAGACCGACCAAAATTCAGTCAAAAAACTAAGTCTTGAGTCCGCACCCTGAAGCATGGCGCACCAACGACCGGCCGAAATTTGCCAAAAAACAAAGTCTAGAATGCGCACCCTGAAGCATGGCGCACCAAGGATCGGCAAAAATTCGCTCGAAAAAATAAGTTTGGAACACAAACCATGAAGCGTGGCGCACTGATGACCAGCCAAAATTCGCCCGAAAAACTACGTCTAGAACGCGCACCCCGAAGTGTGGCGTAGCGAAGACCGGCCGAAATTCTCTCGAAAAATGAAGTCTGGAACGCGCACCCCGAATCGTGCCGCACCAAAGACCGACCAAAATTTGCCCTAAAATTTAAGTCTGGAATGCGCACCGCAAAGCATGGCGCACCGTAGATCGGTCAAAATTCGTCCGAAAAACTAAGTCTAGAACGCGCACCCTGAAGCGTGGCACACCAAAAACCGGCCTAAATTGGCCCAAAAAACTAAGTCTGGAACGCGCACCCCGAAGCGTGGGGCACCGAAGTCCGGCTGAAATTCACCTAAAAAACTAAGTCTGGAATGCGCACCCCGAAAGTGTGGCGCATCGAAGACCGGCCGAAATTCACCCAAAATACTAATTCTGGATTGCACACCTTGAAGCGTGGCACACCGAAGATCGACCGAAATTCGCCCGATATACTAAGTTTGGAACACGCACCCCGAAGTATGGCACACCGAAGGTCGGTCGAAATTCGTCCGAAAAACTAAGTCTAGAAGACGCACCCCGAAGCATAGCACACTGAAGACCGGCATAAATTCGTTCAAAAAACTAAGTCTGGAACGCGCACCCCGAAGCGTGGCGCACAGAAGATCGACCAAAATTCGCTCGAAAAGCTAAGTCTGGAGTGTGCACCCCGAAGTGTGGGCACCGAGAACCGACCGAAATTCGCCCGAAAAACTTAGTCTGGAACGCGCACCCCAAAGTGTGGCGCACCGAAGACCGACCGAAATTTGTCTGGAAAACTAAGTCTGGAACGTGTACCTCGAAGTGTGGCATACCGAAGACCGATCAATATTCGTCCGGAAAACTAAGTCTGGAACGCGCACCCCGAATCATGATGCACCGAAGACCGGCCAAAAATTGGCAGAAAAATTGAGCCCGGAACGCACACCCCGAAGCGTGGCGCAGCGAAGACCGACCAAAATTCGCCCGAACTGGAACACTCACCCCGAAGCGTGGCGCAACGAGGACTGGAAAAAATTCACTCAAAAAGTATGTCTTGAATACGCACCCCGAAGCGTGGCGCACCGAAGACCAACTGAAATTCGTCCGCAAAAAAGTCTGGAGTACGCACCCCGAAGCGTGGTGTACCGAAGACCGGCCAAAATTCGCCCGAAAAACTTAGTCTTGACTGCGCACCCTGAAGCGTGGCGCACCGAAGATCGGCCAAAATTTGGCTAAAAAACTAAGTCTGGAATGTGCACCCCGAAGCACGGCGCATCGAAGATCGGCCAAAATTCTCCTGAAAAACTAAGTATGGAAAGCGCACCCCGAAACTTGGAGCACCGAAGACCGATCGAAATTCGTCCGGACAACTAAGTTTGGAACGTGCACCCCGAAGCGTGGCGCACCAAAGACCGGCCAAAATTCACCCAAAAAATTAATTAGGGAACGCGCACCCCGATGCGTGGCGCACCAAGGACCGACCAAAATTCGCCTAAAAAACTAAATCTGGAACGCGCACCCCGAAGCATGGCACACCCAAGACCAGCCAAAATTTGCCCGAAAAAGTAAGTCAGGAACGCGCACCCCGAAGCGTGGTGTACTGAAGACTGACCGAAATCGCCCGAAAAACAAAGTCTGGAACCTGCACCCCGAAGCATGGCGCACCGAAGACCGATCGAAATTCACTCAAAATACTATGTCTGGAACGCGCACCCCGAAGCATGGGGCACCGAAGACTAGCCGAAATTTACCTGAAAAATTAAGTCTGGAACGTGCACCCCAAAGCATGAAGCACCAAAGACTAGTCGAAATTCGCTTGACAAACTAAGTCTGAATGCGCGTCCCAAAGCGTGGCGCACCGACTGGCCGAAATTCGCCTAAAAAACTGTGTCTGGAGTGCTTACCCTGAAGCGTGGTGCACCGAGGACCGGCCGAAATTTGCCCAAAAAACTAAGTCTGAAATGCGCACCCCGAAGAGTGGCGCACCCAGGACCGGCAAAAATTCGCTCGAAAAACAAAGTCTGGAATGCGCACCCTGAAGCGTGGCGCACCGATGACCAACCAAAATTCTCTAGAAAAACTACATCTGGAATGCGCACCCCTAAGTGTGGTGCAGCGAAAACAGGTCAAAATTCACCCAAAAAACTAAGTCTGGAATACGCACCCCGAAGTATGGCACACCGAAGACCGACAGAAATTCGTTCGAAAAACTAAGTCTGGAACGCGCACCTCGAAGCATAGCGCACAGAAGACCGACCAAAATTTGCTCGAAAAACTAAGTATGGAGTGCGCACCCCGAAGTGTGGCGCACCGAGGACCGACAGAAATTCACCCAAAAAACTAAGTCTGGAACACACACCCCGAAACATGGCTAACCAAAAATCGGCCAAAATTCACTCAAAAAACTAAGTCTGGAACGCGCGCCCCGAAGATTGGCGCACCGAGAATCGACCAAAATTTGCCCGAAAAACTAAGTGTAAAACGCGCACCCCGAAGCGTGGCGCACCGAAGACCGGCTAAAATTCACCCGAAATACTAATTCTGGAACACTCATCCCAAAGCGTGGCGCACTGAAGACCAGCCAAAATTTGCCCGAAAAACTAAGTCCGGCATGCGCACCCCGAAACGAGCGCACTGAGGACCGGCCAAAATCCGTGCCAAAAAATAAGTCTAGAACGCGCACCCCGAAACGTGTCGCACCGAGGACCGACAGAAATTTTCCCCAAAAATAAAGTTTGGAACACGCACCCCGAACCATGGCGCACCAAAGACCAACCTAATTCACACGAAAAACTAAGTCTGAATCACTCAACCCAAAGAGTGGCGCACCGAAGACCGGTCAAAATTTGCTCGAAAAACTTAGTCTGGAATGCGCACCCCAAAGCATGGCGCATCGAAGACCGACCGAAATTCGGCAAAAAAACTAAGTCTGGAACGTGCACCCCGAAGCGTGGTGCAGCGAAGACCAATCGAAATTCGCCAAAACAACTAAGTCTGGAACACGCACCCCGAAGAGTGGCGCACCGAAGACCGGCCAAAATTCGCCCAAACAACTAAGTTTGAAACATGCATGTCGAAGCGTGGCACACCGAAGACCGACCATAATTCACCCGATAAACTATGTCTGGAATGCGCACCCCGAAGCGTGGCGCACCGAAGACCGGCCGAAATTCGGCCGAAAAACTAAGTCTGGAACGCGCACCCCAAAGCGTGGCACACTGAAGACCGACCAAAATTCTTCTGAAAAATTAAGTCTGGAACGTGTACCCCGAAGCGTGGGGCACCGAAGATCGGTTGAAATTCGCCTGAAAAACTAAGTCTGGAATGCGTATCACGAAACATTGTGCACCGAAGACCGATCAAAATTTAGCAGAAAAACTAACTCTGGAACGCACACCCCGAAGCGTGGCGCAGGGAAGATCGGCCGAAATTTCCCCAAAAAACTATATCTGGAACGCGCAAGCCGAAGCGTGGCGCACTGAAGATCGGCCGAAATTCACCTGAAAAACTAAGCCTGAAACACGCACCCCGAAGCATGGAGCACTGAGGACAGGCAGAAATTTGCTTGAAAAATTAGTCTGGAACACGCACACCGAAGCGTGGCGAACCGAGGACTGGCAAAAATTTGCACGAAAAAGTAAGTCTGGAACGAGCACCCCGAAGCATGGCACACCGAAGACCGATCGAAATTCACCCGAAAAACTAAGTCTGGAGTGTGCACCCCGGAGCGTGGCGCACTTAAGACCAGCCGAAATTGCCCGAAAAACTTAATCTGGAATGCGCACCCCGAAGCGTGGCGCACCAAAGACTAGCCAAAATTCTGCCAAAAAACTAAATCAGGAACACGCACCCCGAAGCGTGGTGCACCAAAGACTGGCCAAAATTATCCCGAAAAACTAAGTCTGGAATGCGCACCCCGAAGCGTGGCGCATTGAAGACCGATCAAAATTCGTTCGGAAAACTAAGTCTGGAACGTGCACCCTGAAGCTTGGCATACCAAAGACCGGCCAAAATTCGTCCACAAAACTAATTCTGGAACACGCACCTCGATGTATGGCGCACCAATGACCGGTCGAAACTCACCCAAAAACGTAAGTCTGGAACGCGCACCCCGAAGCATGGCGCACCGAAGACCGACCGAAATTCGCATGAAAAACTAAGTCAGGAAAGTGAACTCCGAAGCATGGTGCATTGAAGACCGGCCGAAATCGCTCGAAAAACTAAGCCTGTAACCTGCACCCTGAAGCGTGGTGCACCGAATACCGGCCGAAATTCGCCTGAAAAACTAAGTCTGGAATGCGCACCCCAAAGCGTGGCACACCAAAGATTGGCTGAAATTTCCATGAAAAACTAAGTCTGGAACACGCATCCCGAAGCGTGGTGCACCAAAGACCGACAAAAATTTGCCCGAAAAACTAAGACTGAAGTGCGTACCCTGAAGTTTAGTGCACCGAGGACCGGCCAAAATTCACCCAAAAAATGAAGTCTGGAATGCGCACCCCGAAGCATGGCGCACCGATAACCGGCAAAAATTCGCTCAAAAAACTAAGTCTGGAACACGCACCCCAAAGCGTGGCGCACCAAAGACCAACCAAAATTCGCCCGAAAAACTATATCTAGAACGCGCACCCCGAAGCGTGGCGCAACGAAGACCGGCTAAAATTCACCTGAAAAACTTAGTCTGGAATACGCACCCCGAATCGTGGCTCCCCGAAGACCGACCGAAGTTTGCCCTAAGAACTACGTCTGCAACGCGCACCCCAAAGCGTGGCGCACCAAAGACTGGTCAAAATTTGCCCGAAAAACTAAGTCTAGAACACGCACCCTGAAGCGTAGCGCACCGAAAACCGGCCGAAATTAGCCAGAAAAATTAAGTCTGGAACGCACACCCCGAAGCGTGGCACATCGAAGACCGATTGAAATTTGCTCAAAAAACTAAGTCTGGAATGCGCACCTCGAAGCGTGGCGCAGTGAAGACCATTCAAAATTTGCCCAAAATACTAAGTCAAGAATGCGCACCCGAAGCATGGCGCACCGAAGACCGACCAAAATTTGCCCGATATACTAAGTCTGGAACCCGCACCCCAAAGCGTGGTACACCGAAGACTGGCCGAAATTCACCCGAAATACTAAGTCTAGAATGCGCACCCCGAAGCGTGGGGCACAGAAGACTGGCCGAAATTACCTAAAAAACTAAGTCTGGAATGCGTACCCCAAAGCGTGGCGCACCAAAGACTGGCCGAAATTCACTTGAAAAACTAGGTCTAGAATGCACATCCTGAAGCATGGTGCACCGAAGACCGACCAAAAATTGCCCAAAAAACTAAGTCTCGAACAAGCACCCCGAAGCATGGCGCACCGAGGACCGATAAAAATTCGCTCGAAAAACTAAGTCTGGAATGCGCACCCCAAAGCGTGGAACACCAAAGACCAGCCAAAATTTGCCCGAAAAACAATATCTAGAACGCGCACCTCGAAGAGTGGCGTAGTGAAGACCGACCGAAATTCGCCCGAAAAACTAAGTCTGGAACGCGCAACACGAATCGTAGCGCACCGAAGACCGGCTGAAATTTGCCCTAAAAACTAAGTTTGGAATGCGCACCCTAAAACGTGGCGCACTGTAGACCGATCGAAATTCGCCCGAAAAACTAAGTCTGGAACGCGCACCCTGAAGCATGGCTCACCAAAAATCGACAAAAATTGGCCCAAAAAACTAAGTTTGGAACACGCACCACGAAGCGTGGCGCACCGAAGACAAGCTGAAATTCGCCCAAAAAACTGAGTCTGAAATGCGCACCCCGACGCGTGACGCACCGAAGACCGGTCGAAATTCGCCCAAAAAACTAAGTTTGGAACACGCACCCCGAAGCGTGGCGGACCGAAGACTAGCCGAAATTCGCCCGAAAAACTAAGTCAGGAATGCGCACCCCGAAGCATGGCGCACCGAAGACCGACTGAAATTTGCCCGAATAACTAAGTCTGGAATACGCACCCCGAAGCATGGCACACCGAAGACCGGCCAAAATTCGGCAGAAAAACTAAGTCTGGAACACGCACCCCGAAGCGTGGCATAGCGAAGACCGGTCGAAATTTGCCTGGAAAACTAAGTCTTCAACGTGCACCCCGAAAAGTGGCACACCGAAGACCGATCGAAATTCGCCCAAAAAACTAAGTCCGGAATACGTACCCCGAAGCATGGTGCAATGAAGATTGGCAAAAATTTGCACGAAAAACTAAGTCTGGAACGTGCACGCCGAAGCGTGGCGCATCGATGACCGGCTGAAATTCGCCCAAAAAACTATGTCTGGAATGCGCACCACAATGCATGACGTGTCGAAGACCGACCGAAATTCGGCCAAAAAACTAAGTCTGGAATATGCATCCCGAAGCGTGGCGCACCAAATACCGGCCAAAATTCACCCGAAAAATTAAGTCTGGAATACGTACCTTGAAGTGTGGCGCACCAAAGACCGGCCGAAATTCATCCAAAAAACTAAGTTTTGAACATGTACCCCGAAGCGTGGCGTACCGAAGACTGACCAAAATTCGCTCGGTAAACTAACCCTGGAATATGCACCCCGAATCATGGTGCACCGAAGACCGGCCAAAATTTGGCACAAAAACTAAGTTTGGAACGCACACCCCGAAGCGTGGCGCAGCGAAGACCGGCCGAAATTCGCCCGAAGAACTATGTTTGGAACGTGCACGTCGAAGCGTGGTGCACCGAAGACCGGTCGAAATTCGTCCAAAAAACTAAGTCTGGAATGCGCACCCTGAAGCGTGGCGCACCGAGGACCAGTCAAAATTTGCCCGAAAAATTAGTTTGGAATGCGCAGCCCGAAGCGTGGCGCACCGAGGACCAGCAAAAATTCGCTCGAAAAACTAAGTCTAGAACGCGCACCCTGAAGCGTGGCGCACCGAAGACCGATCGAAATTCGCCCGAAAAATAGTCTGGAGTGCGCAACCAGAAGCGTGGCGCACCGAAGACCGGCCGAAATTCGCCCAAAAAACTTAGTCTTGAATGCGCACCCCGAAGCGTGGCGCACCGAAGACCGGCCAAAATTTGGCAAAAAAACTAAGTCTGGAATGTGCACCCCGAAGCGTGGCGCACCAAAGACCGACCAAAATTCACCCAAAAAACTAATTCTGGAACGCGCACCCCGATGCATGGTGCACCAAGGTCCGACCGAAATTCGTCCAAAAAACTAAGTCTGGAACGCGTACCCAAAAGTGTGGCGCACCGAAGACCGACCGAAATTCGCCCAAAAAACTAAGTCAGGAACACGCACCTCGAAGCATAGTGCACTGAAGACCGGCCAAAATCGTCCGAAAAACTAAGTCTGGAACCCTCACTCCGAAGCGTGGTGCACCGAAGACTGACCGAAATTCGCTCGAAATACTAAGTCTGGAACGCACACCCCAAAGCATGGGGCACCGAAGACTGGCCGAAAATCACCCAAAAAACTAAGTCTGGAACGCACACCCCAAAGCGTGGAGCACCAAAGACTGGCCGAAATTCGCTTGAAAAACTAAGTCTGGAACGCACATCCCGAAGCATGGCGCACCAAAGACCGACCAAAATTCAGTCAAAAAACTAAGTCTTAAGTCCGCACCCTGAAGCATGGCGCACCAAGGACCGGCCGAAATTTGCCAAAAAACAAAGTCTAGAATGCGCACCCTGAAGCATGGCGCACCAAGGATCGGCAAAAATTCGCTCGAAAAAATAAGTTTGGAACACAAACCATGAAGCGTGGCGCACTGATGACCAGCCAAAATTCGCCCGAAAAACTACGTCTAGAACGCGTACCCCGAAGTGTGGCGTAGCGAAGACCGGCCGAAATTCTCTCGAAAAACGAAGTCTGGAACGCGCACCCCGAATCGTGCCGCACCAAAGACCGACCAAAATTTGCCCTAAAATTTAAGTCTGGAATGCGCACCGCAAAGCATGGCGCACCGTAGATCGATCAAAATTCGTCCGAAAAACTAAGTCTAGAACGCGCACCCTGAAGCGTGGCGCACCAAAAACCGGCCTAAATTGGCCCAAAAAACTAAGTCTGGAACGCGCACCCCGAAGCGTGGGGTACCGAAGTCCGGCTGAAATTCACCTAAAAAACTAAGTCTGGAATGCGCACCCCGAAAGCGTGGCGCATCGAAGATCGGCCGAAATTCACCCGAAATACTAATTCTGGATTGCACACCTTGAAGCGTGGCACACCGAAGATCGACCGAAATTCGCCCGATATACTAAGTTTGGAACACACACCCCGAAGTGTGGCACACCGAAGGTCGGTCGAAATTCGTCCGAAAAACTAAGTCTAGAAGACGCACCCCGAAGCATAGCACACTGAAGACCGGCATAAATTCGTTCAAAAAACTAAGTCTGGAACGCGCACCCCGAAGCGTGGCGCACAGAAGATCGACCAAAATTCGCTCAAAAAGCTAAGTCTGGAGTGTGCACCCCGAAGTGTGGGCATCGAAAACTGACCGAAATTTGCCCGAAAAACTTAGTCTGGAACGCGCACCCCAAAGTGTGGCGCACCGAAGACCGACCGAAATTTGTCTGGAAAACTAAGTCTGGAACGTGTACCTCGAAGCGTGGCATACCGAAGACCGGTCAATATTCGTCCGGAAAACTAAGTCTGGAATGCGCACTCCGAATCATAAGGCACCGAAGACCGGCCAAAAATTGGTAGAAAAATTGAGCCCGGAACGCACACCCCGAAGCGTGGCGCAGCGAAGACCGGCCAAAATTCACCCGAAAAATTAGTCTGGAACACTCACCCTGAAGCGTGGCGCAACGAGGACCGGAAAAAATTCGCTCAAAAAGTAAGTCTTGAATGCGCACCCCGAAGCATGGCGCACCGAAGACCAACTGAAATTCATCCGAAAAAAAGTCTGGAGTACGCACCCCGAAGCGTGGTGTACCGAAGACCGGCCAAAATTCGCCCGAAAAACTTAGTCTTGACTGCGCACCCTGAAGCGTGGCGCACCGAAGATCGGCCAAAATTTGGCTAAAAAACTAAGTCTGGAATGTGCACCCCGAAGCACGGCGCATCGAAGATCGGCCAAAATTCTCTTAAAAAACTAAGTATGGAAAGCGCACCCCGAAACTTGGAGCACCGAAGACCGATCGAAATTCGTCCGGACAACTAAGTTTGGAACGCGCACCCCGAAGCGTGGCGCACCAAAGACCGGCCAAAATTCGCCCAAAAAATTAATTAGGGAACGCGCACCCCGATGCGTGGCGCACCAAGGACCGACCAAAATTCGCCCAAAAAACTAAATCTGGAATGCGCACCCCGAAGCATGGCACACCCAAGACCAGCCAAAATTTGCCCGAAAAAGTAAGTCAGGAACGCGCACCCCGAAGCGTGGTGTACTGAAGACTGACCGAAATCTCCCGAAAAACTAAGTCTGGAACCTGCACCCCGAAGCATGGCGCACCGAAGACCGATCGAAATTCACTCAAAATACTATGTCTGGAACGCGCACCCCGAAGCATGGGGCACCGAAGACTAGCCGAAATTTACCTGAAAAATTAAGTCTGGAACGTGCACCCCAAAGCATGAAGCACCAAAGACTAGTCGAAATTCGCTTGACAAACTAAGTCTGAATGCGCGTCCCAAAGCGTGGCGCACCGACTGGCCGAAATTCGCCTGAAAAACTATGTCTGGAGTGCTTACCCTGAAGCGTGGTGCACCGAGGACCGGCCGAAATTTGCCCAAAAAACTAAGTCTGGAATGCGCACCCCGAAGAGTGGCGCACCGAGGACCGGCAAAAATTCGCTCAAAAAACTAAGTCTGGAACGCGCACCCTGAAGCGTGGCGCACCGATGACCAACCGAAATTCGCTAGAAAAACTACGTCTGGAATGCGCACCCCTAAGTGTGGTGCAGCGAAAACAGGTCAAAATTCGCCCAAAAAACTAAGTCTGGAATACGCACCCCGAAGTATGGCACACCGAAGACCGACAGAAATTCGTTCGAAAAACTAAGTCTGGAACGCACACCTCGAAGCATAGCGCACAGAAGACCGACCAAAATTTGCTCGAAAAACTAAGTATGGAGTGCGCACCCCGAAGTGTGGCGCACCGAGGACCGACAGAAATTCACCCAAAAAACTAAGTCTGGAACACACACCCCGAAACATGGCTAACCAAAAATCGGCCAAAATTCGCTCAAAAAACTAAGTCTGGAACGCGCACCCCGAAGATTGGCGCATCGAGAATCGACCAAAATTTGCCCGAAAAACTAAGTGTAAAACGCGTAGCCCGAAGCGTGGCGCACCGAAGACCGGCTAAAATTCACCCGAAATACTAATTCTGGAACACTCATCCCAAAGCGTGGAGCACTGAAGACCAGCCAAAATTTGCCCGAAAAACTAAGTCCGGCATGCGCACCCCGAAACGAGCGCATTGAGGACCGGCCAAAATCCGTGCCAAAAACTAAGTCTAGAACGCGCACCCCGAAACGTGTCGCACCGAGGACCGACAGAAATTTTCCCCAAAAATAAAGTTTGGAACACGCACCCCGAAGCATGGCGCACCAAAGACCAACCTAATTCACACGAAAAACTAAGTCTGAATCACTCAACCCAAAGAGTGGCGCACCGAAGACCGGTCAAAATTTGATCGAAAAACTTAGTCTGGAATGCGCACCCCAAAGCATGGTGCATCGAAGACCGATCGAAATTCGGCAAAAAAACTAAGTCTGGAACGTGCACCCCGAAGCGTGGTGCAGCGAAGACCAATCGAAATTCGCCAAAACAACTAAGTCTGGAACACGCACCCCGAAGAGTGGCGCACCGAAGACTGGCCAAAATTCGCCCAAAAAACTAAGTTTGGAACATGCATGTCGAAGTGTGGCACACCGAAGACCGACCATAATTCACCCGATAAACTATGTCTGGAATGCGCACCCCGAAGCGTGGCACACCGAAGACCGGCCGAAATTCGGCTGAAAAACTAAGTCTGGAACGCGCACCCCAAAGCGTGGCACACTGAAGACCGACCAAAATTCTTCTGAAAAATTAAGTCTGGAACGTGTACCCCGAAGCGTGGGGCACCGAAGATCGGCTGAAATTCGGCTGAAAAACTAAGTTTGGAACGCACACCCCGAAGCGTGGCGCAGCGAAGACCGGCCGAAATTCGCCCGAAGAACTATGTTTGGAACGTGCACGTCGAAGCGTGGTGCATCGAAGACCGGTCGAAATTCGTCCAAAAAACTAAGTCTGGAATGCGCACCCCGAAGCGTGGCGCACCGAGGACCAGTCAAAATTTGCCCGAAAAATTAGTTTGGAATGCGCAGCCTGAAGCGTGGCGCACCGTGGACCAGCAAAAATTCGCTCGAAAAACTAAGTCTAGAACGCGCACCCTGAAGCGTGGCGCACCGAAGACCGATCGAAATTCGCCCGAAAAATAGTCTGGAGTGCGCAACCAGAAGCGTGGCGCACCGAAGACCGGCCGAAATTCGCCCAAAAAACTTAGTCTTGAATGCGCACCCCGAAGCATGGCGCACCGAAGACCGGCCAAAATTCGACAAAAAAACTAAGTCTGGAATGTGCACCCCGAAGCGTGGCGCACCAAAGACCGACCAAAATTCACCCAAAAAACTAATTCTGGAACGCGCACCCCGATGCATGGTGCACCAAGGTCCGACCGAAATTCGCCCAAAAAACTAAGTCTGGAACGCGCACCCCAAAGTGTGGCGCACCGAAGACCGACCGAAATTCGCCCAAAAAACTAAGTCAGGAACACGCACCTCGAAGCATAGTGCACTGAAGACCGGCCGAAATCGTCCGAAAAACTAAGTCTGGAACCCTCACTCCGAAGCGTGGTGCACCGAAGACTGACCGAAATTCGTTCGAAATACTAAGTCTGGAACGCACACCCCAAAGCATGGGGCACCGAAGACTGGCCGAAAATCACCCAAAAAACTAAGTCTGGAGCGCACACCCCAAAGCGTGGAGCACCAAAGACTGGCCGAAATTCGCTTGAAAAACTAAGTCTGGAACGCACATCCCGAAGCATGGCGCACCAAAGACCGACCAAAATTCAGTCAAAAAACTAAGTCTTGAGTCCGCACCCTGATGCATGGCGCACCAACGACCGGCCGAAATTTGCCAAAAAACAAAGTCTAGAATGCGCACCCTGAAGCATGGCGCACCAAGGATCGGCAAAAATTCGCTCGAAAAAATAAGTTTGGAACACAAACCATGAAGCGTGGCGCACTGATGACCAGCCAAAATTCGCCCGAAAAACTACGTCTAGAACGCACACCCCGAAGTGTGGCGTAGCGAAGACCGGCCGAAATTCTCTCGAAAAACGAAGTCTGAAACGCGCACCCCGAATCGTGCCGCACCAAAGACCGACCAAAATTTGCCCTAAAATTTAATTCTGGAATGCGCACCGCAAAGCATGGCGCACCGTAGATCGATCAAAATTCGTCCGAAAAACTAAGTCTAGAACGCGCACCCTGAAGCGTGGCACACCAAAAACCGGCCTAAATTGGCCCAAAAAACTAAGTCTGGAACGCGCACCCCGAAGCGTGGGGCACCGAAGTCCGGCTGAAATTCACCTAAAAAACTAAGTCTGGAATGCGCACCCCGAAAGCGTGGCGCATCGAAGACCGGCCGAAATTCACCCGAAATACTAATTCTGGATTGCACACCTTGAAGCGTGGCACACCGAAGATCGACCGAAATTCGCCCGATATACTAAGTTTGGAACACGCACCCCGAAGTATGGCACACTGAAGGTCGGTCGAAATTCGTCCGAAAAACTAAGTCTAGAAGACGCACCCCGAAGCATAGCACTCTGAAGACCAGCATAAATTCGTTCAAAAAACTAAGTCTGGAACGCGCACCCCGAAGCGTGGCGCACAGAAGATCGACCAAAATTCGCCCGAAAAGCTAAGTCTGGAGTGTGCACCCCGAAGTGTGGGAACCGAGAACCGACCGAAATTCGCCCGAAAAACTTAGTCTGGAACGCGCACCCCAAAGTGTGGCGCACCGAAGACCGACCGAAATTTGTCTGGAAAACTAAGTCTGGAACGTGTACCTCGAAGCGTGGCATACCGAAGACCGATCAATATTCGTCCGGAAAACTAAGTCTGGAACGCGCACCCCGAATCGTGATGCACCGAAGACCGGCCAAAAATTGGCAGAAAAATTGAGCCCGGAACGCACACCCCGAAGCGTGGCGCAGCGAAGACCGACCAAAATTCGCCCGAAAAATTAGTCTGGAACACTCACCCCGAAGCGTGGCGCAACGAGGACCGAAAAAAATTCGCTCAAAAAGTAAGTCTTGAATGCGCACCCCGAAGCGTGGCGCACCGAAGACCAACTGAAATTCGTCCGAAAAAAGGTCTGGAGTACGCACCCCGAAACGTGGTGTACCGAAGACCGGCCAAAATTCGCCCGAAAAACTTAGTCTTGACTGCGCACCCTGAAGCGTGGCGCACCGAAGATCGGCCAAAATTTGGCTAAAAAACTAAGTCTGGAATGTGCACCCCGAAGCACGGCGCATCGAAGATCGGCCAAAATTCTCCTGAAAAACTAAGTATGGAAAGCGCACCCCGAAACATGGAGCACCGAAGACCGATCGAAATTCGTCCGGACAACTAAGTTTGGAACGTGCACCCCGAAGCGTGGCGCACCAAAGACCGGCCAAAATTCACCCAAAAAATTAATTAGGGAACGCGCACCTCGATGCGTGGCGCACCAAGGACCGACCAAAATTTGCCCAAAAAACTAAATCTGGAACGCGCACCCCGAAGCATGGCACACCCAAGACCAGCCAAAATTTGCCCGTAAAAGTAAGTCAGGAACGCGCACCCCGAAGCGTGGTGTACTGAAGACTGACCGAATCGCCCGAAAAACTAAGTCTGGAACCTGCACCCCGAGGCATGGCGCACCGAAGACCGATCGAAATTCACTCAAAATACTATGTCTGGAACGCGCACCCGAAGCATGGGGCACCGAAGACTAGCCGAAATTTACCTGAAAAATTAAGTCTGGAACGTGCACCCCAAAGCATGAAGCACCAAAGACTAGTCGAAATTCGCTTGACAAACTAAGTCTGAATGCGCGTCCCAAAGCGTGGCGCACCGACTGGCCGAAATTCGCCTAAAAAACTGTGTCTGGAGTGCTTACCCTGAAGCGTGGTGCACCGAGGATCGGCCGAAATTTGCCCAAAAAACTAAGTCTGGAATGCGCACCCCGAAGAGTGGCGCACCCAGGACCGGCAAAAATTCGCTCGAAAAACAAAGTCTGGAACGCGCACCCTGAAGCGTGGCGCAACGATGACCAACCGAAATTCTCTAGAAAAACTACGTCTGGAATGCGCACCCCTAAGTGTGGTGCAGCGAAAACAGGTCAAAATTCACCCAAAAAACTAAGTCTGGAATACGCACCCCGAAGTATGGCACACCGAAGACCGACAGAAATTCGTTCGAAAAACTAAGTCTGGAACACGCACCTCGAAGCATAGCGCACAGAAGACCGACCAAAATTTGCTCGAAAAACTAAGTATGGAGTGCGCACCCCGAAGTGTGGTGCACCGAGGACCGACAGAAATTCACCCAAAAAACTAAGTCTGGAACACACACCCCGAAACATGGCTAACCAAAAATCGGCCAAAATTCGCTCAAAAAACTAAGTCTGGAACGCGCGCCCCGAAGATTGGCGCACCGAGAATCGACCAAAATTTGCCCGAAAAACTAAGTGTAAAACGCGCACCCCGAAGCGTGGCGCACCGAAGACCGGCTAAAATTCACCCGAAATACTAATTCTGGAACACTCATCCCAAAGCGTGGCGCACTGAAGACCAACCAAAATTTGCCCGAAAAACTAAGTCCGGCATGCGCACCCCGAAACGAGTGCACTGAGGACCGGCCAAAATCCGTGCCAAAAACTAAGTCTAGAACGCGCACCCCGAAACGTGTCGCACCGAGGACCGACAGAAATTTTCCCCAAAAATAAAGTTTGGAACACGCACCCCGAACCATGGCGCACCAAAGACCAACCTAATTCACACGAAAAACTAAGTCTGAATCACTCAACCCAAAGAGTGGCGCACCGAAGACCGGCCAAAATTTTCCCGAAAAACTTAGTCTGGAATGCGCACCCCAAAGCATGGCGCATCGAAGACCGACCGAAATTCGGCAAAAAAACTAAGTCTGGAACGTGCACCCCGAAGCGTGGTGCAGCGAACACCAATCGAAATTCGCCAAAACAACTAAGTCTGGAACACGAACCCCGAAGAGTGGCGCACCGAAGACCGGCAAAAATTCGCCCAAAAAACTAAGTTTGGAACATGCATGTCGAAGCGTGGCACACCGAAGACCGACCATAATTCACCCGATAAACTATGTCTGGAATGCGCACCCCGAAGCGTGGCGCACCGAAGACCGGCCAAAATTTGGCCGAAAAACTAAGTCTGGAACGCGCACCCCAAAGCATGGCACACTGAAGACCGACCAAAATTCTTCTGAAAAATTAAGTCTGGAACGTGTACCCCGAAGCGTGGGGCACCGAAGATCGGCTGAAATTCGCCTGAAAAACTAAGTCTGGAATGCGTATCACGAAACATTGTGCACCGAAGACCGATCAAAATTTAGCAGAAAAACTAACTCTGGAACGCACACCCCGAAGCGTGGCGCAGGGAAGATCGGCCAAAATTTCCCCAAAAAACTATATCTGGAACGCGCAAGCCGAAGCGTGGCGCACTGAAGATCGGCCGAAATTCACCCGAAAAACTAAGCCTGAAACACGCACCCCGAAGCATGGAGCACTGAGGACAGGCAGAAATTTGCTTGAAAAATTAGTCTGGAACACGCACACCGAAGCATGGCGAACCGAGGACTGGCAAAAATTTGCACGAAAAAGTAAGTCTGGAACGAGCACCCCGAAGCATGGCACACCGAAGACCGATCGAAATTCACCCGAAAAACTAAGTCTGGAGTGTGCACCCCGGAGCGTGGCGCACTTAAGACCAGTCGAAATTGCCCGAAAAACTTAATCTGGAATGCGCACCCCGAAGCGTGGCGCACCAAAGACTAGCCAAAATTCTGCCAAAAAACTAAATCAGGAACACGCACCCCGAAGCGTGGTGCACCAAAGACTGGCCAAAATTATCCCGAAAAAATAAGTCTGGAATGCGCACCCCGAAGCGTGGCGCATTGAAGACCGATCAAAATTCGTTCGGAAAACTAAGTCTGGAACGTGCACCCTGAAGCTTGGCATACCAAAGACCGGCCAAAATTCATCCACAAAACTAATTCTGGAACACGCACCTCGATGTATGGCGCACCAATGACCGGTCGAAACTCACCCAAAATTGTAAGTCTGGAACGCGCACCCCGAAGCATGGCGCACCGAAGACCGACCGAAATTCGCCTGAAAAACTAAGTCAGAAAAGTGAACTCCGAAGCATGGTGCATTGAAGACCGGCCGAAATCGCTCGAAAAACTAAGCCTGTAACCTGCACCCTGAAGCGTGGTGCACCGAATACCGGCCGAAATTCGCCTGAAAACCTAAGTCTGGAATGCGCACCCCAAAGCGTGGCACACCAAAGATTGGCTGAAATTTCCATGAAAAACTAAGTCTGGAACACGCATCCCGAAGCGTGGTGCACCAAAGACCGACAAAAATTTGCCCGAAAAACTAAGACTGAAGTGCGTACCCTGAAGTTTAGTGCACCGAGGACCGGCCAAAATTCACCCAAAAAATGAAGTCTGGAACGCGCACCCCGAAGCATGGCGCACCGATAACCGGCAAAAATTCGCTCAAAAAACTAAGTCTGGAACACGCACCCCGAAGCGTGGCGCACCAAAGACCAACCAAAATTCGCTCGAAAAACTATATCTAGAACGCGCACCCCGAAGCGTGGCGCAACGAAGACCGGCTAAAATTCACCTGAAAAACTTAGTCTGGAATACGCACCCCGAATCGTGGCTCCCCGAAGACCGACCGAAGTTTGCCCTAAGAACTACGTCTGCAACGCGCACCGCAAAGCATGGCGCACCAAAGACTGGTCAAAATTTGCCCGAAAAACTAAGTCTAGAACACGCACCCTGAAGCGTAGCGCACCGAAAACCGGCCGAAATTAGCCAGAAAAATTAAGTCTGGAACGCACACCCCGAAGCGTGGCACATCGAAGACCGATTGAAATTTGCTCAAAAAACTAAGTCTGGAATGCGCACCTCGAAGCGTGGCGCAGTGAAGACCATTCAAAATTTGCCCAAAATACTAAGTCAAGAATGCGCACCCGAAGCATGGCGCACCGAAGACCGACCAAAATTTGCCCGATATACTAAGTCTGGAACCCGCACCCCAAAGCGTGGTACACCGAAGACTGGCCGAAATTCACCCGAAATACTAAGTCTAGAATGCGCACCCCGAAGCGTGGGGCACAGAAGACTGGCCGAAATTACCTAAAAAACTAAGTCTGGAATGCGTACCCCAAAGCGTGGCGCACCAAAGACTGGCCGAAATTCACTTGAAAAATTAGGTCTAGAATGCACATCCTGAAGCATGGTGCACCGAAGACCGACCAAAAATTGCCCAAAAAACTAAGTCTCGAACAAGCACCCCGAAGCATGGCGCACCGAGGACCGATAAAAATTCGCTCGAAAAACTAAGTCTGGAATGCGCACCCCGAAGCGTGGAATACCAAAGACCAGCCAAAATTCGCCCGAAAAACAATATCTAGAACGCGCACCTCGAAGAGTGGCGTAGTGAAGACCGACCGAAATTCGCCCGAAAAACTAAGTCTGGAACGCGCAACACGAATCGTAGCGCACCGAAGACCGGCTGAAATTTGCCCTAAAAACTAAGTTTGGAATGCGCACCCTAAAACGTGGCGCACTGTAGACCGATCGAAATTCGCCCGAAAAACTAAGTCTGGAACGCGCACCCTGAAGCATGGCTCACCAAAAATCGACCAAAATTGGCCCAAAAAACTAAGTTTGGAACACGCACCACGAAGCGTGGCGCACCAAAGACAAACTGAAATTCGCCCAAAAAACTGAGTCTGAAATGCGCACCCCGACGCGTGACGCACCGAAGACCGGTCGAAATTCGCCCAAAAAACTAAGTTTGGAACACGCACCCCGAAGCGTGGCGGACCGAAGACTAGCCGAAATTCGCCCGAAAAACTAAGTTAGGAATGCGCACCCCGAAGCATGGCGCACCGAAGACCGACTGAAATTTGCCCGAATAACTAAGTCTGGAATACGCACCCCGAAGCATGGCACACCGAAGACCGGCCAAAATTCGGCAGAAAAACTAAGTCTGGAACACGCACCCCGAAGCGTGGCATAGCGAAGACCGGTCGAAATTCGCCTGGAAAACTAAGTCTTCAACATGCACCCCGAAAAGTGGCACACCAAAGACCGATCGAAATTCGCCCAAAAAACTAAGTCCGGAATACGTACCCCGAAGCATGGTGCAATGAAGATTGGCAAAAATTTGCACGAAAAACTAAGTCTGGAACGTGCACGCCGAAGCGTGGCGCATCGATGACCGGCTGAAATTCACCCAAAAAACTATGTCTGGAATGCGCACCACAATGCGTGACGTGTCGAAGACCGACCGAAATTCGGCCAAAAAACTAAGTCTGGAATGTGCATCCCGAAGCGTGGCGCACCAAATACCGGCCAAAATTCACCCGAAAAATTAAGTCTGGAATACGTACCTTGAAGTGTGGCGCACCAAAGACCGGCCGAAATTCATCCAAAAAACTAAGTTTGGAACATGTACCCCGAAGCGTGGCGTACCGAAGACTGACCAAAATTCGCTCGGTAAACTAACCCTGGAATACGCACCCCGAATCATGGTGCACCGAAGACCGGCCAAAATTTGGCAGAAAAACTAAGTTTGGAACGCACACCCCGAAGCGTGGCGCAGCGAAGACCGGCCGAAATTCGCCCGAAGAACTATGTTTGGTACGTGCACGTCGAAGCGTGGTGCACCGAAGACCGGTCAAAATTCGTCCAAAAAACTAAGTCTGGAATGCGCACCCCGAAGCGTGGCGCACCGAGGACCAGTCAAAATTTGCCCAAAAAATTAGTTTGGAATGCGCACCCCGAAGCGTGGCGCACCGAGGACCAGCAAAAATTCGCTCGAAAAACTAAGTCTAGAACGCGCACCCTGAAGCGTGGCGCACCGAAGACCGATCGGAATTCGCCCGAAAAATAGTCTGGAGTGCGCAACCAGAAGCGTGGCGCACCGAAGACCGGCCGAAATTCGCCCAAAAAACTTAGTCTTGAATGCGCACCCCGAAGCGTGGCGCACCGAAGACCGGCCAAAATTCGGCAAAAAAACTAAGTCTAGAATGTGCACCCCGAAGCGTGGCGCACCAAAGACCGACCAAAATTCACCCAAAAAACTAATTCTGGAACGCGCACCCCGATGCATGGTGCACCAAGGTCCGACCGAAATTCGCCCAAAAAACTAAGTCTGGAACGCGTACCCCAAAGTGTGGCGCACCGAAGACCGACCGAAATTTGCCCAAAAAACTAAGTCAGGAACACGCACCTCGAAGCATAGTGCACTGAAGACCGGCCAAAATCGTCCGAAAAACTAAGTCTGGAACCCTCACTCCGAAGCGTGGTGCACCGAAGACTGACCGAAATTCGCTCGAAATACTAAGTCTGGAACGCACACCCCAAAGCATGGGGCACCGAAGACTGGCCGAAAATCACCCAAAAAACTAAGTCTGGAACGCACACCCCAAAGCGTGGAGCACCAAAGACTGGCCGAAATTCGCTTGAAAAACTAAGTCTGGAACGCACATCCCGAAGCATGGCGCACCAAAGACCGACCAAAATTCAGTCAAAAAACTAAGTCTTGAGTCCGCACCCTGAAGCATGGCGCACCAAGGACCGGCCGAAATTTGCCAAAAAACAAAGTCTAGAATGCGCACCCTGAAGCATGGCGCACCAAGGATCGGCAAAAATTCGCTCGAAAAAATAAGTTTGGAACACAAACCATGAAGCGTGGCGCACTGATGACCAGCCAAAATTCGCCCGAAAAACTACGTCTAGAACGCGCACCCCGAAGTGTGGCGAAGCGAAGACCGGCCGAAATTCTCTCAAAAAACAAAGTTTGGAACGCGCACCCCGAATCGTGCCGCACCAAAGACCGACCAAAATTTGCCCTAAAATTTAAGTCTGGAATGCGCACCGCAAAGCATGGCGAACCGTAGATCGGTCAAAATTCGTCCGAAAAACTAAGTCTAGAACGCGCACCCTGAAGCGTGGCGCACCAAAAACCGGCCTAAATTGGCCCAAAAAACTAAGTCTGGAACGCGCACCCCGAAGCGTGGGGTACCGAAGTCCGGCTGAAATTCACCTAAAAAACTAAGTCTGGAATGCGCACCCCGAAAGCGTGGCACATCGAAGACCGACCGAAATTCACCCGAAATACTAATTCTGGATTGCACACCTTGAAGCGTGGCACACCGAAGATCGACCGAAATTCGCCCGATATACTAAGTTTGGAACACGCACCCCGAAGTGTGGCACACCGAAGGTCGGTCGAAATTCGTCCGAAAAACTAAGTCTAGAAGACGCACCCCGAAGCATAGCACACTGAAGACCGGCATAAATTCGTTCAAAAAACTAAGTCTGGAACGCGCACCCCGAAGCGTGGCGCACAGAAGATCGACCAAAATTCGCTCGAAAAGCTAAGTCTGGAGTGTGCACCCCGAAGTGTGGGCACCGAGAACCGACCGAAATTCGCCCGAAAAACTTAGTCTGGAACGCGCACCCCAAAGTGTGGCGCACCGAAGACCGACCGAAATTTGTCTGGAAAACTAAGTCTGGAACGTGTACCTCGAAGCGTGGCATACCGAAGACCGGTCAATATTCGTCCGGAAAACTAAGTCTGGAACGCGCACTCTGAATCATAATGCACCGAAGACCGGCCAAAAATTGGCAGAAAAATTGAGCCCGGAACGCACACCCCGAAGCGTGGCGCAGCGAAGACCGGCCAAAATTCACTCGAAAAATTAGTCTGGAACACTCACCCCGAAGCGTGGCGCAACGAGGACCGGAAAAAATTCGCTCAAAAAGTAAGTCTTGAATGCGCACCCCGAAGCGTGGCGCACCAAAGACCAACTGAAATTCGTCTGAAAAAAAGTCTGGAGTACGCATCCCGAAGCGTGGTGTACCGAAGACCGGCCAAAATTCGCCCGAAAAACTTAGTCTTGACTGCGCACCCTGAAGCGTGGCGCACCGAAGATCGGCCAAAATTTGGCTAAAAAACTAAGTCTGGAATGTGCACCCCGAAGCACGGCGCATCGAAGATCGGCCAAAATTCTCCTGAAAAACTAAGTATGGAAAGCGCACCCCGAAACTTGGAGCACCGAAGACCGATCGAAATTCGTCCGGACAACTAAGTTTGGAACGTGCACCCCGAAGCGTGGCGCACCAAAGAACGGCCAAAATTCGCCCAAAAAATTAATTAGGGAACGCGCACCCCGATGTGTGGCGCACCAAGGACCGACCAAAATTCGCCCAAAAAACTAAATCTGGAACGCGCACCCCGAAGCATGGCACACCCAAGACCAGCCAAAATTTGCCCGAAAAAGTAAGTCAGGAACACGCACCCCGAAGCGTGGTGTACTGAAGACTGACCGAAATCTCCCGAAAAACTAAGTCTGGAACCTGCACCCCGAAGCTTGGCCCACCGAAGACCGATCGAAATTCACTCAAAATACTATGTCTGGAATGCGCACCCCGAAGCATGGGGCACCGAAGACTAGCCGAAATTTACCTGAAAAATTAAGTCTGGAACGTGCACCCCAAAGCATGAAGCACCAAAGACTAGTCGAAATTCGCTTGACAAACTAAGTCTGAATGCGCGTCCCAAAGCGTGGCACACCGACTGGCCGAAATTCGCCTGAAAAACTATGTCTGGAGTGCTTACCCTGAAGCGTGGTGCACCGAGGACCGGCCGAAATTTGCCCAAAAAACTAAGTCTGGAATGCGCACCCCGAAGAGTGGCGCACCGAGGACCGGCAAAAATTCGCTCGAAAAACTAAGTCTAGAACGCGCACCCTGAAGCGTGGCGCACCGATGACCAACCGAAATTCGCTAGAAAAACTACGTCTGGAATGCGCACCCCTAAGTGTGGTGCAGCGAAAACAGGTCAAAATTCGCCCAAAAAACTAAGTCTGGAATACGCACCCCGAAGTATGGCACACCAAAGACCGACAGAAATTCGTTCGAAAAACTAAGTCTGGAACGCGGACCTCGAAGCATAGCGCACAGAATACCGACCAAAATTTGTTTGAAAAACTAAGTATGGAGTGCGCACCCCGAAGTGTGGCGCACCGAGGACCGACAGAAATTCACCCAAAAAACTAAGTCTGGAACACACACCCCGAAACATGGCTAACCAAAAATCGGCCAAAATTCGCTCAAAAAACTAAGTCTGGAACGCGCGCCCCGAAGATTAGCGCACCGAGAATCGACCAAAATTTGCCCGAAAAACTAAGTGTAAAACGCGCACCCCGAAGCGTGGCGCATCGAAGACCGGCTAAAATTCACCCGAACTACTAATTCTGGAACACTCATCCCAAAGCGTGGCGCACTGAAGACCAGCCAAAATTTGCCCGAAAAACTAAGTCCGGCATGCGCACCCCGAAACGAGCGCACTGAGGACCGGCCAAAATCCGTGCCAAAAACTAAGTCTAGAACGCGCACCCCGAAACGTGTCGCACCGAGGACCGACAGAAATTTTCCCCAAAAATAAAGTTTGGAACACGCACCCCGAACCATGGCGCACCAAAGACCAACCTAATTCACACGAAAAACTAAGTCTGAATCACTCAACCCAAAGAGTGGCGCACCGAAGACCGGTCAAAATTTGCCCGAAAAACTAAGTTTGGAATGCGCACCCCAAAGCATGGCGCATTGAAGACCGACCGAAATTCGGCAAAAAAACTAAGTCTGGAACGTGCACCCCGAAGCGTGGTGCAGCGAAGACCAATCGAAATTCGCCAAAACAACTAAGTCTGGAACACGCACCCCGAAGAGTGGCGCACCGAAGACCGGCCAAAATTCGCCCAAAAAACTAAGTTTGGAACATGCATGTCGAAGCGTGGCACACCGAAGACCGACCATAATTCACCCGATAAACTATGTCTGGAATGCGCACCCCGAAGCGTGGCGCACCGAAGACCGGCTGAAATTCGACCGAAAAACTAAGTCTGGAACGCGCACCCCAAAGCGTGGCACACTGAAGACCGACCAAAATTCTTCTGAAAAATTAAGTCTGGAACGTGTACCCCGAAGCGTGGGGCACCGAAGATCTGCTGAAATTCACCTGAAAAACTAAGTCTGGAATGCGTATCACGAAACATTGTGCACCGAAGACCGATCAAAATTTAGCAGAAAAAATAATTCTGGAACGCACACCCCGAAGCGTGGCGCAGGGAAGATCGGCCGAAATTTCCCCAAAAAACTATATCTGGAACGCGCAAGCCGAAGCGTGGCGCACTGAAGATCGGCCGAAATTCACCCGAAAAACTAAGTCTGAAACACGCACCCCGAAGCATGGAGCGCTGAGGACAGGCAGAAATTTGCTTGAAAAATTAGTCTGGAACACGCACATCGAAGCGTGGCGAACCGAGGACTGGCAAAAATTTGCACGAAAAAGTAAGTCTGGAACGAGCACCCCGAAGCATGGCACACCGAAGACCGATCGAAATTCACCCGAAAAACTAAGTCTGGAGTGTGCACCCTGGAGTGTGGCGCACTTAAGACCTGCCAAAATTGCCCGAAAAACTTAATCTGGAATGCGCACCCCGAAGCGTGGCGCACCAAAGACTAGCCAAAATTCTGCCAAAAAACTAAATCAGGAACACGCACCCCGAAGCGTGGTGCACCAAAGACTGGCCAAAATTCTCCCGAAAAACTAAGTCTGGAACGCGCACCCCGAAGCGTGGCGCATTGAAGACCGATCAAAATTCGTTCGAAAAACTAAGTCTGGAACGTGCACCCTGAAGCTTGGCATACCAAAGACCGGCCAAAATTCGTCCACAAAACTAATTCTGGAACACGCACCTCGATGTATGGCGCACCAATGACCGGTCGAAACTCACCCAAAAACG
Organism: Chamaelirium japonicum; assembly: GCA_947650365.1. Taxonomy (NCBI): domain Eukaryota; kingdom Viridiplantae; phylum Streptophyta; class Magnoliopsida; order Liliales; family Melanthiaceae; genus Chamaelirium; species Chamaelirium japonicum. The sequence continues at coordinate 23,603,507 of OX393552.1, forward strand.
TAAGTCTGGAACGCGCACCCCGAAGCATGGTGCACCGAAGACCGACCGAAATTCGCCTGAAAAACTAAGTCAGGAAAGTGAACTCCGAAGCATGGTGCATTGAAGACCGGCCGAAAATCGCTCAAAAAACTAAGCCTGTAACCTGCACCCTGAAGCGTGGTGTACCGAAGACCGGCCGAAATTCGCCTAAAAAACTAAGTCTGGAATGCGCACCCCAAAGCGTGGCACACCAAAGATTGGCTAAAATTTCCATGAAAAACTAAGTCTGGAACGCGCACCCCAAAGCGTGGTGCACCAAAGACCGACAAAAATTTGCCCGAAAAACAAAGACTGGAGTGCGTACCCTGAAGTTTAGTGCACCGAGGACCGGCCAAAATTCACCCAAAAAATGAAGTCTGGAACGCGCACCCCGAAGCATGGCGCACCGATAACCGGCAAAAATTCGCTCAAAAAACTAAGTCTGGAACACGCACCCCGAAGCATGGCGCACCAAAGACCAACCAAAATTCGCCCGAAAAACTATATCTAGAACGCGCACCCCGAAGCGTGGCGCAACGAAGACCGGCTAAAATTCAACTGAAAAACTTAGTCTGAAATACGCACCCCGAATCGTGGCTCCCCGTAGACCGACCGAAGTTTGCCCTAAGAACTACGTCTGCAACGCGCACCCCAAAGCGTGGCGCACCAAAGACCGGTCAAAATTTGCCCGAAAAACTAAGTCTGGAACACGCACCCTGAAGCGTAGCGCACCGAAAACCGGCCAAAATTGGCAAGAAAAATTAAGTCTGGAACGCACACCCTGAAGCGTGGCACACCGAAGACCGACTGAAATTTGCTCAAAAAACTAAGTCTGGAATGCGCACCTCGAAGCGTGGCGCAGTGAAGACCGTTCAAAATTTTCCCAAAATACTAAGTCAAGAATGCGCACCCGAAGCATGGCGCACCGAAGACCGACCAAAATTTGCCCGATATACTAAGTCTGGAACGCGCACCCCGAAGCGTGGCACAACGAAGACCGATCAAAATTCGCCCAAAAAACTAAGTCTGAAATGCACACCCCGAAATATGGCGCACCGAAGACTGGCAGAAATTCGTTCAAAAAACTAAGTCTAGAACGCGCACCCCGAAGCGTGGTGCACCGTAGACCGATCAAAATTCGCCCGAAAAACTAAGTCTGGAGTGCGCACCCCGAAGCGTGGCGCACCAAGGACCAGCCAAAATTTGCTTTAAAAACTTAGTCTGGAACGCGCACCTCGAAACGTGGCGCACCGAGGACCAACTAAAATTTGCCCAAAAAACTAAGCCTGGAACGTGCACCCTGAAGCGTGCATACCGAGGACCGACCGAAATTTGCCTGAAAAACAAAGTCTAGAACACGCACCCCGAAATATGGCTCACCAAAAACCGGCCGAAATTCGTCTGAAAAACTAAGTCTGGAAAGCGCACCCCGAAGATTGGCGCACCGAGAATTGACCAAAATTTACCCGAAAAACTAAGTCTAGAATGTGCACCCCGAAGCGTGGCGCACCGAAGAGCGGCTAAAATTCACTTGAAATACTAATTCTGGGACATGCATCCCAAAGCGTGTTGCACCGGAGACCGGTCGAAATTTGTCCGAAAAACTAAGTCCGGTACGCGCACCCTGAAATGTGGCGCACCGAGGACCGGCCAAAATTCGTGCCAAAAACTAAGTCTGGAAGGCGCACCCCGAAACGTGTCGCACCGAGGACCGGCAAAAATTTTCTTGAAAAACAAAATCTGGAACACGCACCCCGAAGCATGGCACACTGAAGACCGGCCAAAATTCAAGCGAAAAACTAAGTCTGGGACGCGCACCGCAAAGAGTGGTGCACCGAAGACCGGCCGAAATTTGCTCAAAAAAGTAAGTCTGGAATGCGCACCCCAAAGCATGGCGCGCTGAAGACCGGCCAAAATTCAGCAAAAAAACTAAGTCTGGAACACGCACCTCGAAGCGTGGCGCAGCAAAGACCGGCCGAAATTCGCCAAAAAAACTAAGTCTGGAACGCGCACCCCGAAGAGTGGCGCACCGAAGACTGGCCGAAATTTGCTCGAAAAACTAAATCTGGAACGTGCACGCTGAAGCGTGGCGCACTGTAGACCGGCTATAATTCGCCCGGAAAACTATGTCTGAAATATGAACCCCGAAGCATGGCGCACCGAAGACCGACCAAAATTCGGCCGAAAAACTAAGTCTGGAATGCGCACCCCGAAGCGTGGCACACCGAATACCGCCCGAAATTCACCCGAAAAACTATATTTGAAACACGCACCCTGAAGCTGTTAGAATTGGTGAGGTCTACAGCTCATAAAAACCTATAATTTAGCTATGCTTGGTTGATAATATAGGATTGCATATTGATACGTATCTTAGTACGTGTTCTGATTACAGAATAGAGAGCCATGGCTACATGGTAATCCACTTGAGTTGGAGACTCAAGGGACTGGTCCCATGTAACCTAAATAAGTTTGCAGCTCTGATTAGGGTTGGTCGCCCTATCAGGATAAGCTGTTGGGATGACAGAACATGGGTGTCTCCACCACGGTCATTACCAGGCACAGTGTCTGTGGCCGAACGGAACCAACACGGTGCACAGATCAGTGAGCAGACACCGGTGCACTAAACCGTGTGTCTGCTTAGGGTAAAACGGTCCTAAACCCTGAGGAACCATGTCTGGTGGACTAACCAGTTGTGTGGTGCTTTGGCGCACCAATGTGTGAGGATCCGGATGCAGTGATCCAAAACCACAGTGTACTGGGATACCCGGCTGGCGTTGCATCAGCATGTCACTCCTGCAGGCTATCCACACCCCTAACGGGAGGTGCGTTCCTTGGTCTGACCTACATCGTATTAAACCCTAGCCAGGTGGTCATCAGTTGGACTGGTGATGGATCCGGTTGCTTGGAAGAGTAATCAGAGGTACGATGTATGTAGTCAACCTGGAAGGAATCGAGTCATATGAGCACTCGAGTCTGACGGTATTCTCCACCGCTCGAGTTGCATCATGACACCAGTGGAGGGATAACAATTTACCATACTAAGCGGAGAGCAGGGGTATAAGGGAGAACATAGTAAGTTCGGGGGAATTGGAGTGCAGCCTGCGTCACACTCTGGGTGGCTACGCAGGTTAACTCGGACTCAGAGGATCGATGGTACACTCGGGTAGTGTGTCGATCGAGTCTGAGTTGGAAGCAATGAACCCTGGTCCCTGAAGGTTCCACCTTATCGATGTTATGTACGGTTCTTATACCATCTCCTCGAAACACAGAACACAGTTAGAGGAAGCGAGAAGTCCAAGCCTATGCTCCGTGAGTGCTTCGCACTAGTGCATGGTAGATGCATAGCTACATGTGTACACTAAGGGGAAACCCTAGGTTAGTGCAGAGACGCATGTAGCAATTCCTTGCCATAAGTGGACTTTGCCACATGGGTGCGATGCACCGGGACATGTTGCGAGTTGACTAGTTGACTTCACTAGGGGCACCCTACGGGAACCTCAGAGAATAGTGAAATCACTGGTGCACTTCACTTATGTGTGCCTTGTAAAGTCTCGTACACGAGGAACGGCCAACTAGTGACATAAGGGCGTTTTGGTCATACCATACGCCACTATGTACTAAGGGGGCTGGCCCTAAGTGTTGAGAGACTGGTCAAGGCCGGCCCCATTGGTTTCAGGAGGTTGTTGCCTCCGATAAAAGAGCCGGTCATGAGGCGCAGAAAACGGGCTGATTTTGACCGTTTTCAAAACCAAGGAAAAGATAAAGATAAAAAAGAGATATATAGGGAAAAGGTTTGAATCAGTCAACCCTATCCACCCAAGCCTTATCCATAAGGATAAGGCCGGCCCTATATAAGGAAGTAGGAGAGAGGGGGATGGAATTAAGAGGCCATGCAAGCCCTAGGGCCGGCCATGCAAGCCATGGGGAAACCCTAGCCCCTCTCCTCTCTTCCTCTCCTCTCTCGTCTCTCTCTCCCTCGCTTGCGCCATTAGATGGCGACTCGTCTTCCTCGCGTGGTGTTTCGTAGAAGGAGAAGGCTCGTCGTATGGAGTCACTCAAAGATCCATCGACGAGGTGCCGTGCATCGTGAGAGATCGGGTGAACTAGAAGGCGTCTCCCGTAACCTTTTGTTGTCCAGAATCTGCACAGAAAATCAGCGTTGTTTCTATGATTTCGGGAGATACAGAAGTCCAAACGATGTAAAACTTATTGCAAAAGTTGCATCTCGAAGTTGGCTACTTGCAGTCCAAATTTTAGCCCAATCGGAGTTTAGAGCAGAAAGTTATGGCCGTTGCACCGAAGCTATATCGAGCAGATCCGAGCCCGTCTCCATCGACAAAGAAGAAATTTATCGCGGTGAAAGATTCCGCATGCAGGTATGATCTCTAACAAGTAGATCTAACATAATTAGAACATGCATGCATGCTAGATTGTTCTTTCACGTTAGATCGTCGTTAGGGGTTCGCGTAGTTGCCATGCTAGATTCATACACGCATATGTAGATCGTTTCAATGAAAATTTTGATATGTAACACACAACGCTCACGGTCTTCGGACCTTCACTTTGCTTCCGCTGTGGGCCTCTGCCATGGATTTACATCCAATAATTGGTATCAGAGCACGCTAGTGGTGTATGTTTCATGTTTTTTTTTTCATGAAACCGTCATGTGCGCGCATGAATAGTATGTGCTGCCATCGGGGTTCTACGAGTAGATCATGCATAGTATATATTGTATGTTGTATAAATTGTTCTTGCAGGGCGCCGCTTCTAAAATAATCTAGATTTGTGATTGCTTGCTACCGGGGGTCGGACGCCGTGTTAGCGAATATTGTCTGGATGTTTTTTCTTCTGTGTGTGGATAGATTTTAGAGCCGTAGTCGGGCAAGAGGTGGAAGTTGACCACCCTTGATTCCCAGGCTTTTTGCTAGGTTTGTTTTCCTTTTCGTTCTAGGAAATTATGTACGAGCGAGCACTTGCTCGAAGCGTACTAGAGCTTTTTCGGTTACAGATTGAAGAGAAGGACCTACCGTGAAGATCTACCACCGGGAGGACGAGCGGAACCTTGGAGGACGATGGCGATCCGGCGAAGTGTACACGATGACGGCAAAGGGCAAAAAGCGTCTGGAGATCGTATACAGAGGCTTGCACCGGATCGAGGAGCCTTACGAAGGAGACAGAGAGCCTGCGCTGTGCCAGTCAGGTTTAGGGGTCGGACCCTGAACTTGATTCAGTTGTGTGCTTATTTCTTTCAATAGTTCTTTATATTTCTGTAGAGAACCCCGATGCGATAATTTAATTATCTGTATTAGAGGGATGCCCTTTCCCTTCGGGTCCAAGCGACCTTATTAGGATAGAATTCCACTAGTGACGCCTATTATTTAATTGACCATTGATGATAGCAAGAATTCCTCACATTTGGTTATGCCACCATTAGGTCAGCACCCGATTAGTCGGGTGTGCCTATTTGGCCAGCATCGAAACCTAGAATGAGTTGGAATTCTACTATGACATCAGTCGTCAAATTTATAAGCGAGGCGCCATGGTAGTGGGAGACCTTTCCAGTCAGTTTGACCTTAGGTTAGGATCCAGGGCATTAGCGTGATAGCCAAGTTTGCGAAGCATCGATGTTCTTGGGATATGTAATGTGACCCTTGAGTGGAGAAATCCACTCGAGGCAGGGACTATGATATTTCGTGATCGATTAATGCTTCACGAAAGGCTTGAATGCTAGTGGGAGCACGGTATGACCAGGGTCTAGTGTATAGGTTGTCGTGACCTTAGTATACACTCATACTTGCATAAAATAACCCTCAAATTTAATAAGGGATGCAAGAGAGGACTTTTAGAGATCCTCTGGCCTCCACAACCAACTGCTTTGTGTCTGGGTGGAAGGGCGTAGCTCGACACCCCCTAGGGTGAGGGTTATGTTTTTTTCATGCTAGATAACTTAGCGGTCTCCTTCAGGATATGGCAGTTACGGGGCCAGGAGAGAAGGGCTTTTCATCCCACCCTAGTGGGGGCCGCATGAACTCCCGTGTCGTAACTACCTAGGCTTGTGGGTAAGCATCCGAAGTGGACGTGAGGTATCCGTTGCTTGCACAATGGGGATCACGTGGCACTGGCCAAAAGATAACCATGGTCCATCAAAGCCCTTAGTTGGTAGATTTGGACTGGGTCAAGGAAAGGCCCGTGTAAGCGGATTGACGCTGCATGATGCCCCCTAGGGCAGGTGTAGTCGATTCCGAGATCTTACACACATGGTTAATTAATCCATAGAGGTGTCTTCGCTGTGAGGGTAGCGCTGACATTTGGATATAATTAGCTTATTTTAAAAATCCATAAAATAAGTTTTTACTGCATTCATTTTCATTCAACCATATAGTTCCCCTATCCGCTATCCCATAAGAGAACCAGTTATCGGGTCTCTAACAACATAGAGTGGAAGCGCTATCTTTAGCTTATGCTTAGGGTAGTAAACGTACATTGGCTTCCAATCTAAATATCCCTGTACTAGACCTAACGAGTCCAAATATCACTAGGGTACTAACTAGGGCATATGATGACTAGCGAGAGTCTGAGGAGATGTGCAAGTTCTGTGTCATAGCAGACTTGCGGACAACTCCTTAGAAGCAAGTCAGAGATATGCCGGGTCTTCTCAAATAAAGTTTTACTTGCATTAGATGTCTGGAAAGCGAAGTCAGTAGACTTATCGCTTTTTCACTAAGATACTTGTCGGTACCGAGATGTCTGAGGGAATGCTTGTTCGAGAATACATACTTGAGTTCCAGATCGAACTAGATTCCGAAGACATGGTGCTAGATGACGAGGTGGTGGAAGACGTCTGTCTTGCATCTTTGTCTGAAACCTTCGAAGGCGTTGTCAGAGACTTTAGCTTTAACAAGCTAGAGATGACAAATGTAGAACTTCTAAGGAGATTTCCAAGAGACAAAGGATGAGATCAAGATTAAAGGCAATGCCTTTAGTGCTTAACCTAGGTCTACTTTAGAAGAACCTAAGGGAGTAACTTATAAGAGATCAAAAACTATTCTAGTGCAAAAACTGTTGTGGACTCCTAAGTATGGTAACGCTAAGGACGGAAGTGTTTCCACTTTGGCGAGTGTAGGGGGTATTTGAAGATTGAGTATGGCCTCAGGGTGTTAGGAGTTGAGTCACTATCTAGTAGTGGTTCTTATGCTTCTTGGAACATAGACTTTGGGTCTACAGAGATTCAAGGAAAACAGAAGGCTACTTTATAGTGAAGTAATCCTAACATAGGTACTGATGCCATAAGCCGCTGCGGAAGCTGTCAGATATGATTGTCTTAGTTTTTCCGAAACACGGATTTTGTTTTTTAGAGATATAGTTCTGTTTCCTCCTTGGTAAATGAAGTTATTAGTTTTAGACAGCATCATAGGTGTGTATCTTAAACTGAATTGATAGCTTCATAGTTAGAGGAGTAGATCAGAAAAATCTCTTTGTATTTAATCCTAATTCGGAAATAGATTTCATGACAGCTGCAGCGTCTAATTTAAATTCATCTAAATCCTTCGGAGAATCTATCCCATTTGTGACCCCTTTGATTTAGATATTTTGCCTTAGATAAATTCAGAGATAATAGAAGGCCAAGTTTCTGTTCACAGAATCATCGAAGATCCTTCTAACCTATGAGTGTAATCTGGAAGGCAAAATAACTAAAAGAGCCACGAAGGTATGAGAGTTAGTTAATTTTGACATCTATGCTTCCAAGAGTGTCCAGACGATAGAAGTCTCTTCGATTTAATCGAAGGAACGAGACTCTATCGGATGAGTTCCATAGGATCCTGAAGGGGCATGGGATTATCTCCCAGTTAAATGCTCCAAGGATGACGCATCAGAATGAAGTCTCCGAGAGAAGGAATCGGACTCTGTTTGACATGGTCCGTAGTATGATGAATATTGCCAAGTGTACTACCCACCTTTTGGTGGGTTTGTACCTTAAAATAATAGTTTATATCTGAAACTATCTTCCATCTAGATCAGTGCCTCAGACCTATAGAGAGCTATGGTCTAAGCAAAAGCTGACACTATAGTGTCTCGAGATATAGGGTTGTCCTGCACTTGTGCAAAAGGACAAGAGGGATGAGATGGAGATGTAGTTCCAGGTATATCTGTTTGTAGGTTACCCTTGGAAGGCATAAGGTGGACTGTTCTATGATCTTGAGGTTTGAAAGGTAATCGTTTCTACGAACAACATCTACCTAGACCAAGGTTATATTATAGACCATAAGTTTATCAGTAACGTAGTTCTGGGTGAACTACTGGGTACTGGTAGAGAGTGCGCATCTAAAAACGTAGTGGGAGTAGATGATACAAGAAACTAGTATACCAGGTATTGTAGAAACAATTCACTTTGTACAACCACTACCTCGTCGTTGTGGGAGCATCAGAGCTCTTGATAGATACTATGGAGAAACTTCGATAGTTAATCCAGAGTTTCAGGAGGATGATCCCTAAAGCTACGAAGAAATAGTGGGAGCTTCCGACAGCTCTGACTGACAAAAGACCATGGAGGCAAATTTGCATCAATGTCCCTTGGAACAGTCTTGACACTTATAGCACTATCACCCTTCAGGGTGTAGGAGGTGTATAAGAAGAGCACCCGGTTAAGACTTAAATAGCTAGATTAGTTACCAAAGGAGAAGGGATTGACTATATCAAAACCATCTCACTGGTAGCTATGCCTAAGTCTATTTCGGATCCTCTTAAATCCATCACAGCCCATTACAGTTGGAAGATCTGGTTGATGGATGTCAAGACAGTTATTCCCTAACGGGAATTTGGAAAGGACATATGGATGAGTAGCCCCAGGCTTTGTGTCAGTAGGTAAGGAAGATATGGAATGCAAGTTGCAAAGGTCCATTTATGGACTGATGCAAGCATCCAAGTTGGAATATCTATTTTGATCAAGGGAATCCGCTTACACGGATTTAATCAGAATGAGGATAAACCAAGAAGGTACAAGAAAGGTGAAAGAGCTACAAGGGTGTACGTAGTACTTTACGTTAACGATATCCTACTGATTGAAAATGATGTAAGAATATTGTTTACGGTAAATGTTTGTAGTCATCACAATTCGTTGTGAAAGACCCTAGTGAGGCAAGTTATGCTCTGGGAATCAAGGTAACTCGAGATAACCAGAGCAAGGTTCTCTTGCTGTCACAGGCTACGCATGAAGATAAGATTCTAGCCAGATTCGTTTTACGAGGCTAGATATCTATTGCGCAGTAGAAATGATGGGTCGGTTTCAGTCGAACCCGGGTCCAGATCTCTGGACCGATGTGAAGGGTATACTCAGAAATCCTCATTAAGTGAGGATTGTGAGTTAGCTTGCACTTCACAGGTCCTGATATCGATTGGATACACAGGGTCTGACTTTGGTGTCAGATATGCATTCCAGAGAATCGATTTCAGAAATTATTTTTATCTTGGGATTAGAAGCGGTAGTTGGTAGAGTGTGAAGCAAGAGTGCATCACAGACTCTACCACAGAGGCTTAGCACGTTGTTGCGTGCGAGGTAGTATATCAGGTGGTAAGGCTTAGAAAGTTCTTAGAGAACTTGGGACACGTACCAGAGGCTCAGTTATCTGTTGTTGTAACAGAAGAGCGGTAAGCAAGGTCCAAGGAGACTAGGCACCACAATGAGGGGAAACCTATCAAGTACAAACTCCACTTGATCTGACAGTTATAGGAGGAAATGCAAGTAGCGGTACTGAGGTGGAATCTAAAGACAATTTTGCTAATTCCTTGAGGGAATTCCTTCAAAGGCTTTTGGGCAGCATGTAGAAACTACAGAGCTCAACACCGTTATTCCTCGTTAGACCTAGTGGGAGATTGTTAGAATTGGTGAGGTCTACAGCTCGTAAAAACGTATAGTTTAGCTATGTATGGTTGATAGTATAGGATTGCATATTGGTACGTACCTTAGTACGTGTTCTGATTACAGAATAGAGAGCCATGGCTACATGGTAATCCACTTGAGTGGGAGACTCAAGGGACTGGTCCCATGTAACCTAAATAAGTTCACAGCTCTGATTAGGGTTGGTCGCCATATCAGGATAAGCTGTTGGGATGACAGAACATGGGTGTCTCCACCACGGTCATTACCAGGCACAGTGTCTGTGGCCGAACGGAACCAACACGGTGCACAGATCGGTGAGCAGACACCGGTGCACTAAACCGTGTTTCTGCTTAGGGTAAAACGGTCCTAAACCCTGAGGAACCATGTCTGGTAGACTAACCAGTTGTGTGGTGCTTTGGCGCACCAATGTGTGAGGATCCGGATGCAGTGATCCAAAACCACGGTGTACTGGGTTACCCGGCTGACGTTGCATCAGCATGTCACTCCTGCAGGCTATCCACACCCCTAACGGGAGGTGCGTTCCTTGGTCTGACCTACATCGTATTAAACCCTGGCCAGGTGGTTATCAGTTGGACTGGTGACGTATCCGGTTGCTCGGAAGAGTAATCGGAGGTACAATGTATATAGTCAACCTGGAAGGAACTGAGTCATATGAGCACTCGAGTCTGACGGTATTCTCCACTGTTCGAGTTGCATCATGACACCAGTGGAGGGACAACAGTTTACCATACTAAGCGGAAAGCAGGGGTATAAGGGAGAACATAGTAAGTCCAGGGGAATTGGAGTGCAGCCTGCGTCGCACTCTGGGTGGCTACGCAGGTTAACTCGGACTTAGAGGATCGATGGTACACTCGGGTAGTGTGTCGATCGAGTCTGAGTTGGAAGCCATGAACCCTGGTCCCTGAAGGTTCCACCTTATCGACATTATGTACGGTTCTTATACCATCTCCTCGAAACACAGAACGCAGTTAGAGGAAACGAGAAGTCCAAGCCTACGCTCCGTGAGTGCTTCGCACTAGTGCACGGTAGATGCGTAGCTACGTGTGTGCACTAAAGGGAAACCCTAGGTTAGTGCAGAGACGCATGTAGCAATTCCTTGCCATAAGTGGACTTTGCCACATGGGTGCGATGCACCGGGACATGTTGCGAGTTGACTAGTTGACTTCACTAGGGGCACCCTACGGGAACCTCAGAGAATAGTGAAATCACTGGTGCACTTCACTTATGTGTGCCTTGTAAAGTCTCGTACACGAGGAACGACCAACTAGTGACATAAGAGCATTTTGGTCATACCATACGCCACTATGTACTAAGGGGGCCGGCCCTAAGTGTTGAGAGACTGGTCAAGGCCGGCCCCATTGGTTTTAGGAGTTGTTGCCTCCGATGAAAGTGTCGGTCATAAGGCGCAGAAAATGGGCTGATTTTGACCGTTTTCAAAACCAAGGAAAAGATAGAGATAAAGAAGAGATATATAGGGAAAAGGTTTGAATCAGTCAACCCTATCCACCCAAGCCTTATCCATAAGGATAAGGCTGGCCCTATATAAGGAAGTAGGAGAGAGGGGGACGAAATTAAGAGGCCATGCAAGCCCTAGGGCTGGTCATGCAAGCCATGGGGAAACCCTAGCCCCTCTCCTCTCTCGTCTCTCTCTCCCTCGCTTGCGCCATTAGATGGCGACTCGTCTTCCTCGCATGGTGTTTCGTAGAAGGAGAAGGCTCGTCGTATGGAGGCACTCAGAGATTCATCGATGAGGTGCCCTGCATCGTGAGAGATCGGGTGAACTAGAAGGCGTCTCCCACAACCTTTTGCTGTCCTGAATCTGCACAGAAAATCAGCATTGTTTCTGCGATTTCGGGAGCTACAGAAGTCCAAACGACGTAAAACTTGTTGAAAAAGTTGCATCTCGAAGTTGGATACCTGCATTCCAAATTTTAGCCCAATCGGAGTTTGAAGCAAAAAGTTATGGCCGTTGCACCAAAGCTATGTCGAGCAGATCGGAGCCCGTCTCCATCGACAAAGAAGAAATTTGTCTCGGTGAAAGATTCCGCACGCAGGTATGATCTCTAACATGTAGATCTAACATAATTAGAACATGCATACATGCTAGATTGTTCTTTCACGTTAGATCGTCGTTAGGGGTTCGCGTAGTTGCCATGCTAGATTCATACACGCATATATAGATCGTTTCAATAAAATTTTTGATATGTAATGCACACCGCTCACGGTCTTCGGACCTTCACTTTGCTTTCGCTGCGGGCCTCTGCCATGGATTTACATCCAACAGAAGCGTGGCACATTGAAGACCGGCCAAAATTCTTCAGGAAAACTAAGTCTGTAATGTGTACATCGAAGCGTGGGGCACCGAAGACCGGACAAAATTCGCCAGAAAAACTAAGTCTAGAATGCACACCCCGAAATATGGTGCACCGAAGACCGATTGAAATTTAGCAGAAAAAACTAAGTCTGGAACGCAAACCCCGAAGCGTGACCCAGCGAAGATCGGTCGAAATTCACCCAAAAAACTATGTCTGGAACACGCACGCCGAAGCGTGGCGCACCGAAGACCGGCCAAAATTCGCTCGAAAAACTAAGTCTGAAACGCGCACCCCAAAGCGTGGTGCACTGAGGACCGGTAGAAATTTGCCCAAAAAATTAGTCTGGAACGCGCACACTGATGCGTGGCGAACCGACGACTGGCAAAATTTTGCTCGAAAACCTAAGTCTGGAATGCGCACCACGAAGCGTGGCGCATAGAAGACTGACCGAAATTTCCCCGAAAAACTAAGCCTAGAGTGCGCACCTCGAAGCGTGGCGCAACGAAGACCAACCGAAATTTGTCCGAAAAACTTAATTTGGAATGCGCACCCCGAAGCGTGGCGCACTGAAGACCGGCCAAAATTCGGATAAAAAACTAAATCAGGAACGCGAACCCTGAAGCGTGGCGCACCGAAGACCGGTCAAAATTCTCCCGAAAAACTAAGTCTGGAATACGCACCCCGAAGCGTGGCGCACCAAAGACCGACCAAAATTCGTCCGGAAAACTAAGTCTGGAACGTGCACCCCGAAGCATGGCGTACCATAGACCGGCCAAAATTCACCCGGAAAACTAATTCTGGAATGCGCACCTCGATGCGTGGCGCACCAATGACCGGCCGAAATTCACTCGAAAAAAAAGTCTGGAATGCGCACCCCGAAGCGTGGCTCACCGAAGACCGATCGAAATTCGCTCGAAAAACTAAGTCAGGAAAGCGCACCCCGAAGCGTGGTGCGCTGAAGACCGGCCGAAATCGCCCGAAAAACTAAGTCTGTAACTTTCACCCCGAAGCGTGGTGCACCGAAGACCTGCCAAAATTCGTATGAAATACTAAGTCTCGAACGCGCACCCTGAAGCGTGGGGCACCAAAGACTGGCCAAAATTCGCCCAAAAAACTAAGTCTGGAATGCGCACCCCAAAGCGTGGCATACCAAAGACTGACTGAAATTTGCATCAAAAACTAAGTCTGGAATGCGCATCCCAAAGCGTGGCGCACCGATGACCGAAAAAAATTTATCCGAAAAACTAAGTCTGAAGTGCGCACCCTGAAGTTTGACGCACCGAGGACCGGCCGAAATTCGCCCAAAAAACTAAGTCTGGAATGCGCACCCCGAAGCGTGGCGCACCGATGACCGACAAAAATTCACTCAAAAAACTAAGTCTGGAATGCATACCCTGAAGCGTGGCGTACCAAAGACCAACCGAAATTCGCCAAAAAAACTATGTCTGGAACGCGCACCCTGAAGCGTGGCGCAGCGAAGACCGACCAAAATTCACCCGAAAAACTAAGTCTGGAATGTGCACCCCGAATCGTGGCGCATCGAAGACCGACCGAAGTTTACCTTAAAAACTACGTCTGGAACGCGCACCCCAAAGCGTAGCGCACCAAAGACCGGTCGAAATGCGCTTGAAAAACTAAGTCTGGAACGCGCACCCTGAAGCATGGCGCACCGAAAACCGACAGAAATTGGCCCGAAAAATTAATTCTAGAATGTGCACCCTGAAGCGTGGCTCACCGAAGACCGACTGAAATTTGCCCAAAAAACTAAGTCTAGAACACGCACCCCGAAGCGTGGCGTAGCGAAGACCGACCGAAATTTGCCCAAAATACTAATTCTGGAATGCGCACCTCGAAGCGTGGCACACTAAAGATCGACTAAAATTCGCTTGATATACTAATACTGGAACGCGCACCCCGAAGCGTGGCGCATCTAAGACCGACCGAAATTTGACCAAAAAAAAGTCTGGAGTGCGTAACCCAAAGCGTGGCACACCGAAGTTCGACCGAAATTCGCCCGAAAAACCTAGTCTGGAATGCGCACCCTGAAGCGTGGCGCACCGAAGACCGGCCAAAATTTGACCAAAAAACTAAGTCTGGAATGCGCACCCCGAAGCATCGCGCACCGAAGACCGACCAAAATTCCCCAGAAAAACTAAGTTTGGAACACGCACCCCGAATCGTGACGCACCGAAGACCGATTGAAATTCGTCCAGAAAACTAAGTCTGAAACGTGCACCTCGAAGCATGGCGCACCAAAGACCGGCCAAAATTCACCCGGAAAACTAATTCTGGAACGCACACCCCGATGCATGGCGCACCAAGGACCGGCCAAACTTTGCCAAAAAAACTAAGTCTGGAACGTGCACCCCGAAGCGTGGCGCACCAAAGACCGGCCGAAATTCGCCCGAAAAACTATGTCAGGAACGCGCACCCTAAAGTGTGGTGCACCGAAGACCGGCCGAAATCGCCCGAAAAATTATGTCTGGAACGCGTACCCCAAAGCGTGGCGCACCAAAGACCGATCGAAATTCACTCGAAATACCAAGTCTAGAACGCGCACCCCGAAGCGTGGGGCACCGATGATTGACCAAAAATCACCTGAAAAATTAAATCTGGAACGCGCACCCCAAAATTATGGAGCACCAAAGACTGGTCGAAATTTGATTGAAAACTAAGTCTGGAATGCGCAACCCAAAGCGTGGCACACCGAAGATCGATCGAAATTCGCCCGAAAAACTAAGTCTGGAGTGCGCACCCTGAATCGTGAAGCACCGAGGACCGACCAAATTCATCCAAAAACCTACGTCTGGAACGCGAACCCCGAAGCATTGAACACCGAGGACCGGCAAAAATTCGATCGAAAAACTAAGTTTTGAACGCGCACCCCGAAGCATGGCGCACCAATGACCAACCGAAATTCGCCCGAAAAACTACGTCCGGAATGCGCACCCCGAAGTGTGGTGCAGTGAAGACAGACCGAAATTCGCTTGGAAAACTAAGTCTGGAACGCACACCCCGAATCGTGGAGCACCGAAGACCAGTAAAAATTTGCCCAAAAAACTAAGTTTGGAACGCGCATCCCAAAGCGTGGCGCACCGTAGACCGATCAAAATTTGCCCAAAAAACTAAGACTGGAACATGCACCCTGAAGTGTGGCGTACCGAAAAGCAGCCGAAATTGGCCCAAAAAATTAAGTCTGGAACGCGCACCCCGAAGCGTGGCGCACCGAAGACCAGCTAAAATTTGCCCAAAAAACTAAGTCTGGAATGCGCACCCCGAAGCGTGGCGCACCGAAGACCGACCGAAGTTCGCCCGAAAAACTAAGTCTGTAACGTGCATCCCGATGCGTGGTGCACCGAAGACTGGTCGAAATTCGCCCAAAAAACTAAGTCAGGAATGCGCACCCCAAAGCATGGCGCACCAAAGATCGGCCAAAATTTGCCCAAAAAACTAAGTCTGGAATGCGCACCCCGAAGCGTGGCGCAGCGAAGACCGACAGAAATTCGCTTGAAAAACTAAGTCTTGAACGTGCACCCCGAAGAGTAGCGCACCGAAGACCGACCGAAATTCGCCCGAAAAACTAAGTCTGGAATACGGACCTCGAAGTATGGCGCATCGAAGACTGGCCAAAATTTGGCAAAAAAATTAAGTCCGGAACGCGCACGCCAAAGCGTGGTACAACGAAGATCGGCCAAAATTCGCACAAAAAACTAAGTCTGGAACGTGCACGCCGAAGTGTGGCGCACTGCAGACCGGCCAAAATTTTCCCAAAAAACTATGTTTGAAATGCACACGTCGAAGCGGGGCACACCGAATACCTGCTAAAATTTGCCCAAAAAACTAAGTCTGGAACGCGCACCCCGAAGCATGGCGCACCGAAGACCGGTCGAAATTCGTCCGGAAAACTAAGTCTGGAACGTGTACCCCGAAGCGTGGCGTACTGAAGACCGGTCGAAATTCGCCCAGAAAACTAAGTCTGAAACGCGCACCCGAAACATGGTGCACCGAAGACCGGCCAAAATTTTGCAGAAAAACTAAGTCTGGAACACACACCCCAAAGCATGACGCAGCGAGGACCGGCCGAAATTCGCCCGAAAAACTATGTTTGGAACACGCACGCCGAAGCATGGCATACCGAAGACAGGCTGAAATTCGTCCGAAAAATCAAGCATTGAATGCGCATCCCAAAGCGTGGCGCACCGAGGATCGACCGAAATTCGCCAAAAAAATTAGTCTGGAACACGGACCCCGAAGCCTGGTGCACCGAGGACCGACAAAAATTTGCTTGAAAAACTAAGTCTGGAACGCGTACCCCGTAGCGTGGCGCACCGAAGACCAACCGAAATTCACCCAAAAAAAAGTCTAGAGTGCGCAACCCAAAGCGTGGCACACCGAAGACCGGCCAAAATTAGCTTGAAAAACTTAGTCTGGAATGCACACCCCGAAGTGTGGCGCACCGAAGACCGGCCAAACTTTGGCCAAAAAACTAAGTCTGTATTGCGCACCCCAAAGCATGACGCACCGAAGACCGACCAAAATTCTCCCGAAAAACTAAGTCTGAAACGCGCACCTCGAAGCGTGGCGCACCGAAGACCGACCGAAATTCGTTCGGAAAACTAAGTCTGGAACCTGCACCCCGAAGCGAGGCGAACCAAAGACTGGCCAAAATTCGCCCCGAAAAACTAATTCTGGAATGCACACCCCGATACGTGGCGCACCAAGGACCAGCCGAAATTTACCCAAAAAACTAAGTCTGGAATGCGCACCCCGAAGCGTGGCGCATCGAAGACCGGCCAAAATTCGTCCGAAAAACTAAGTCAGGAACGCGCACCCCCGAAGCATGTTGCACTGAAGACCGATCGAAATCACCCGAAAAACTAAGTGTGGAACCCGCACCCCGAAGCGTGGCGCACCAATGACCGACCAAAACTCACTCGAAATACTAAGTCAGGAACGTACACCCCGAAGCATGGGGGACCGAAGACTGGCTGAAAATCGCTCGAAAAAGTAAGTCAGGAACACGCACCCCAAAGCATGGAGCACCAAAGACTGGCAGAAATTTGCTTAAAAAACTAAGTCTGGAACGCACATCGCGAAGCGTGGCACACCGAAGACCGACCGAAATTCGTCCAAAAAACTAAGTTTGGAGTGCGCATCCTGAAGCATGGCGCATCAAGGACCGGCTGAAATTCGTCCCAAAAACTAAGTCTGGAACGCGCACCCCGAAGCGTGGCGCATCGAGGACCGGCAAAAATTCGCTCAAAATACAAAGTTAGGAACGCGCACCCCGAAGCATGGCGCACCGATAACAAGCCGAAATTCACCCGAAAAACTACGTCTGGAATGCGCACCCCGAAGAGTGGTGCAACGAAGACCGGCCGAAATTCGCACTAAAAACTAAGTCTGGAACGCACAACCTGAATCGTGGTGCACCGAAGACCGGTCAAAATTTTCTCTAAAAACTAAGTCTGGAATGCGCACCCCAAAGCATGACGCATAGTAGACCGGTCAAAATTCGCCCAAAAAACTAAGTCTGGAATGCACACCCTTAAGCGTGGCGCACCAAAAATCGGCTAAAATTGGCTCGAAAAACTAAGTTAGGAACGCGCACCCCGAAGCGTGGCGCACCGAAGACTGACTGAAATTTGCCCAAAAAACTAAGTCTGGACGTGCACCCCAAAGCGTGGCGCACCGAAGACTGGCTGAAATTTGCCCAAAAAACTAAGTCTGGAACGTGCACCTCAAAGCGTGGCGCACCGAAGATCAGCCAAAATTCGCCTAAAATATTAAATCTGGAATGCACACCCCGAAGCGTGACGCACTGAAGACCGACCAAAATTTGCCCGATATACTAAGTCTGGAACGCACATCCCGAAGCGTGGCGCACAAAAGATCGATCGAAATTTTCCCAAAAAACTAAGTCTGGAACATGCACCCCGAAGCATGGCGCACCAAAGACCGATCGAAATTCGCCCGAAAAACTAAGTCTATAACGTGCACCACGAATCGGGACGCACCTAGGACCGACCAAAATTTACCCAAAAAACTAAGTCTGGAATGCGTATCCCGAAGCACGGCACACCGTAGACCGTCCGAAATTCACACGAAAAACTAAGTCTGGAATGCGCACCCCGAAGCGTGGCGTATCGAAGACCGATCAGAATTTGTAACATCCCAAAATTTATTTAATAGTTTTAAAGGTCATTATAAGAAATTTTTATAAGAAATTTAAAATAAAAAACGGACGGCGCCATTGCGTCCGTCTCGTCGAAACGATCAAAAACCATATATAAACTTTTTCGTTTTGAACTCATTTAAAGCATTAAAAATTTAAAAGACAAATGTTATATATATATATGTGTAAATATAAATAGCCAATAGAATGATTCGAACCCAAGACCCATTTTAATAAAATCTTAAACCAATTCCCTCTAACCAAAAATCCCTTAAAACTTTTCTATTCAAATACAATAAAAATAATTGTTATGTTATAACCGGAATACCAAGCGACATCTGACCTTTCGTTTCCGATCGAACGGGAACCGTCGCACAGCCAAAATAATATAACGGTCGTTTTGCAATAAAGACCCCGGGACTCTTGGTATTCCCGGAGAGCCTATATAAACCCCCCCTCCCAAAGATATCTTCACACAAGCCCCTCGCGACCAAGCGGGCTCCACCACCCGCCGCCAGCCACCACCGCCAGCCACCGCCGGCCACCGTCGCCGCCGGCCACCCCCGCAGTCGGTCTCCGTCGCCAACCACCCTCCACCGCCGGCCACCACCACCACCTCCGGCCGGCCACCACCTTCAGCCGCCGTCGTCGCCACCACCTCCGGCCGCCGGCCGCCGCCACCTCCGGCCGCCGGCCGACCACCGCTTCCACCAACCCAGGTTGTTGGGTCGGGTATGTAATTTAAACCCGTTAACCCATTTAATTCGGATTTTTAAATCCATTTATAAAATGCTGATGCAAAAAGGCTATACTTGATTTAGAACCCACAACCTTTTCTAAACCCCTTTAGACTAACCAAGATATCCATTTACAATTTATGTTAAAAAATCACCTATAATTAAATATATAGATTATCAAGGTAAACTGTATTGACCTTATCTTACCCATACGGACTCTGAATTGAGTTCCGTCAGTGGCGTTGGACTCGTAATGATAAAATACACCTAATAAGATCATAAAATACCATAACCAATAATTAAAAAGTAAAATTATCATTTTACCCCTAAAGGTAAAATGGTCATAACCTTTTTATTTGAACTTGGAATCGAATTCCGTCTGCGACCACATGATTGTGGTTATGATGTGGAACCACCAATACAATAAAACCCTTAAGCCTCTGGGCCGAAACCCATTAGCCATTCAGCCTCTGGGCCTAAGCCCATTAACCCATTAAACCTCTGGGCCGAAGCCCATTAGGCCATTAAGCCCATTAAACATAGTTTGGGCCGAAGCCCATTAAAGCCATTTAAACACCGTGGGCCGAAGCCTAATGAGCCCAAATAACAAACTGTGATAAAACGACTCTACCTTTGTTAAACTGCACCGCTATTGCTGAGAGCAACCTGACCTTTTTACTGAAGGCAGACACCCATTTAAATTCCGACAATATCGGCTATTTTGGCCATACCGGGAGCAAACGAACTCCGAATTGAGCTCTGTCTGAGGCCACGGTTTCAGAATAAAAAGTTCTACACACTAAGTATAAATTTAAATTATTTTATAAATTACCAAAATACCCCTAAAGAAGAAAACCTATTAATTCACATTGAAAAACGTTTCGGAAAATCCTGCTAAAAGTTAGGTTAAAAACTAACGGATTATAGTAACATACTTTCAGGTTTTGAGCTTCCTAAGGCTTCCTCATCAGGAGTAAGAGTCTTCAACTGTTCAAGTACGGGATTTAAACTAAGTTTGTTCATGCTAAGTATATGCTATAGAATGTCGGTAGATTGCTATGGAGTGGTAAATTTTGAAATACGTAATCATTTATTTGGGTGTGGGGCTAGCCCTGGCTGAGGCCAAAAAGTACCTGGGTGTGGGTCTAGCCCTGGTGGAAGGCCAAAAAGTTACCTAGGTGTGGGGCTAGCCTAGTCTGAGGACTAAAAGTACCTAGGTGTGGGGCTAGCCTTGTTGCGGACTAAAAGTACCCGGGTAAGGCTTGAGATTCCTACCCTGGCAGAAGGGCCAAAAAGGGAATCGGGTGATTAATGTTTTATTGTTTACATTTCGTAGTCATGTTTATTACTTTCAATACATATGTTTTAGCATGAATAAAACTTAGTCATTAGGTGAGTCAGTGGATTGGACTCACCCCCCTACAGATGTTGTGCACCCTACAGAAACCAACCCTGCAGGACTTGAAGAAGATGAGGAGCGATTGGAAAACGACCCAGAGGGAGTGGAAGACCCGCTCTGCACACCTTACTACGATGATACCGGAGCCGAAATATGAAGTGTCGATGATGAAGAAAAATTTAAGCCTTAGACTTTTGTTTTCAAGAAATGTATCAAACAATTATGTTTTAAATGAAGTGGCTCAGTAATTTCCATATTTGATAGAATTTATCTATATCAAGTTTTTATTTCTAACACCCCAGTATTATACGGGTTGAATTAATCCGTAAAATATCGGGGCGTTACAGAATTCGCCCAAAAAACTAAGTCTGGAATGCGTACCCCAAAGCGAGGCGCACCGAAGACCGGCCGTAATTCGCCCAAAAAACTAAGTATGGAATGTGCACCCCGAAGCGTAGCGCACCAAAGACCGGCCGAAATTCGTCTGAAAAACTAAGTCTGGAACGTGCACCCCGAAGTGTGGCACACCGAAAAATGGCTCGAAAAACTAAAAATGAAACTCGCAACGCGAAGCGTGGCGCACTGAAGACCGGTCGAAATTTGCCCAAAAAACTAAGTCTTGAATGTGCACTTCGAAGCGTGGCGCATCGAAGACCGACCAAAATTCGACAAAAAAACAAAGTCTAGAATGCGCACCCCGAAGCGTGGCGCACCGAAGACCGACCGAAATTTGCCCAAAAAACTAAGTATGGAATGCGTACCCCGAAGCATGGCGAACCGAAGACCGACCGAAATTCGTCCGAAAAACTAAGTCTGGAATGTGCACCCTGAAGCGTGGCGCATCGAAGACCGGCTAAACTTTGGCAGAAAAACTAAGTCCGGAACGCGCACCCCGAAGCATGGTGCAATAAAGATTGGCCAAAATTCGCACGAAAAACTAAGTATGGAACGTGCACACCGAAGCGTGGCGCACGAAAGACCGGCCAAAATTCACCCGAAAAACTATGTCTGGAATACGCACCCCGAAGCGTGGCACACTGAACATCGGCCAAAATTCGGCCAAAAAAGTATGTCTGGAACGTGCACCCCGAAGCGTGGCGCACCGAATAGCTGCCGAAATTCACTTGAAAAACTAAGTCTGGAACGCGTACCCCGAAGCGTGGCGCACCGAAGACCGATCGAAATTCACCCGAAAAACTAAGTCTGAAGTGTGCACCCAGAAGCGTGGCGCACCGAGGACCAGCCAAAATTCTCTCGAAAAACTAAGTATGGAACGCGCACCCCGAAGCATGGCGCATCGAGGACCAGCAATAATTCGCTAGAAAAACTTAGTCTGGAATGCGCACCCCGAAGCGTGGCGCACCGAAGACCGACCAAAATTCGTCCGAAAAACTAAGTCTAAAACACACACCCCAAAGAATGGCGCACCGAAGACCGACCAAAATTTGCCCAAAAAACTAAGTCTGGAATGTGCACCCCGAAGCGTGGTACAAAGAAGACCGGCCAAAATTTACTAGAAAAACTAAGTCAGGAACGCGCACCCTAATCATGGTGCACCTAAGACCGGCCAAAATTTGCTCAAAAAACTAAGTCTAGAATGCGCACCCCGAAGCATGGCACATTGAAGACCGGCCAAAATTCGACAAAAACACAACGTCTGGAACGCACACCCCGAAGCGTGGCGCAGCGAAGACCAGTCGAAATTTGCTCGAAAAACTAAGTCCGAAACATGCCCACCGAAGAGTGGCGCACCAAAGACCGGTCAAAATTCACCCAAAAAACTAAGTCTTAAATACGCACCCCGAAACGTGGCGAACCGAAGACCGGCCAAAATTTGGCAGAAAAACTAAGTCTGGAATGCGCACCATAAAGCGTGGCGCAGCAAAGATCGGTCAAAATTTGTCCGAAAAACTAAGTCTGGAACGCGCACCATGAAGTGTGGCGCACCGAATACCGGCCAAAATTTGTTCGGAAAACTAAGTCTGGAATGGGCATCCCAAAGCGTGGCGCATCGAAAATCGATCAAAATTCACTCGGAAAACTAAGTCTGGAACGCGCACCCCGAAGCATGGCGTATAAAAGACCGGTCAAAATTTGCCCAAAAAACTAAGTCTGGAATGCGCACCCCAAAGCGTTGCGCACTGAATACCGACCAAACTTTACCCAAAAAATTAAGTCTAGAACGCACACCCTGAATCGTGGCTTACCGATTCTCGCCAAAATTTGCCCAAAAAACTAAGTCTGGAACGTGCACCCCGAAGCGCGGTGCACCGAAAACCAGCCAAAATTTACTCGAAAAACTAAGTCTGGAATGCGCACCCCGAAGCGTGGCGCATTGAAGACTAGTCAAAATTTGCTCGAAAAACTAAGTCTGGAACGCGTACCCCGAAGCGTGGCACACCGAATACCGACCATAATTTATCCAAAAAACTAAATCTGGAACGCGTACCCCGAAGCGTTGCACATCGAAAAACAGCCAAAATTGGCCCGAAAAACTAAAAATGGAACTCGCACCCTGAAGAATGGCCGAAATTTATCCAAAAAACTAAGTCTGGAATGCGCACCCCGAAGCGTGGCACATCGAAGACCGGCCATAATTCGCCCATAAAACTAAGTCTAAAACACTCACCCCGAAGCATGGCGCACCGAAAAACAGCCAAAATTGGCACGAAAAACTAAAAATGGAACTCGCATTGAAGACCGGCCGAAATTCGCCCGAAAAACTAAGTCTGGAACGTGCACCCCGAAGCGTGTTGCACCAAAGACCGGTCGAAATTCGCCTGAAAAACTAAGTATGGAACACGCACCCCGAAGCGTGGCGCATCGAAAACTGGTCAAAATTGGCCCGAAAAACTAAAAATGGAACGCGCACCTCAAAGCGTGGCGCACCGAAGACCGACCAAAATTCACCCAGAAAACAAAGTGTGGAACGCCACCCTGAAGCGTAGCGCTCCGAAGACCGACCGAAATTCGCCCAAAATACTAAGTCTGGAACGCGCATCCCGAAGTGTAGCGTACCGAAGTCTGACCGAAATTTGCCCAAAAAGCAAAGTCTAGAACGCGCACCCCAAAGCGTGGAGCACCGAAGACTAACCAAAATTCGCTCGAAAAACTAAGCCTGGAACGCGCACCCGAAGCATGGCGCACCGAAGACCGGCCGAAATTCGTCCGAAAAACTAAGACAGGAATACGCACCCCGAAGCATGGCGTACCAAAGATCGGCCAAAATATTCCTGAAAAACTAAGTCTGGAATGCACACCCCAAAGCGTGGTGCACTGAAGACCGACCGAAATTTGGCAGAAAAACTTAGTTTGGAACGTGCACCCGAAGCGTGGCACAGCGAATACCGGCCAAAATTCGCCTGGAAAACAAAGTCTAGAACGTGCACGCTGAAGCGTGGTGCACCGAAGACCGATAAAAATTCATTTGAAAAACTAAGTCTGGAATGTGCACCCCGAAGCATGGCGCACCGAGGACCAGTTAAAATTCGTCCAAAAAATTAAGTCTAGATTGCGCACACCGAAGCGTGGCACACCGAGGACCGACAAAAATTTGCTCAAAAAACTAAGTCTGAAACATGCACCCCATAGCGTGGTACACTGAAGACTGATCGAAATTTGCTTGAAAAAATAAGTCTGGAGTGCGCACCCCAAAGCATGGCGCATCAAAGACCGGCCAAAATTCGCCCGAAAATCTAAGTCTGGAATGCACACCCCAAAGCATGGCGCACCGAATACCGACCAAAATTCAATCGAAAAACTAAGTCTAGAATGCACACCCCGAAGCATGGCGCACCAAAGACCGGCCGAAACTCACCTAAAAAACTAAGTCTGGAACGGGCACCCCGAAGCGTGGCGCACCGAAGACATGCCAAAATTTGTCCGGAAAACTATGTCTGAAACGCGCAAACATAAGGGTGGCGCAGCGAAGACCGGCCAAAATTCGCCCCAAAAACTACATCTGGAACACGGACCTCGAAGCATGGCGCAGCGAAGACTGACCGAAATTCGCCCGAAAAACTAAGTTTGGAACGTGCACCCCGAACCATGGCTCCCCGAAGATCGACCCAAATTTGCCCAAAAAACTAAGTCTGGAACACGCACCCCACAACGTGGCGCATCGAAGACCGGTCAAAATTCGCTCAAAAAACAAAGTCTGGAACGCGCACCCTGAAGCTTGGCACACCGAAAACCGGCTGAAATTGACCCGAAAAACTAAGTCTGGAACGCACACCCCGAATCATGGCGCACCGAAGACCGGCTGAAATTCGTCTAAAAAACTAAGTCTGGAATGCGCACCCCGAAGCATGGTGCACCGAAGACCGACCAAAATTCGTCTGATATACTAAGTCTTGAACGCATACCCCAAAGCGTGGCGCACCGAAGACCGATCAAAATTTGCTCGAAAAACTAAGTCTGGAACGCGCACCCCGAAGCATGGCGCACCGAAGACCAGTAGAAATTCGTTCGAAAAACTAATCTGGAATGCACACCCGGAAGCGTGGCGCACCGAAGACCGACCAAAATTCGTCCAAAAAACTACGTCTAGAGTGCACACCCCGAAGCGTGGCGCACCGAGGACCGACCGAAATTCACCAGAAAAATAAAGACTAGAACGCGCACCCCGAAGCATGGTGCACTGAGGATCGATCGAAATTTACCCAAAAAAGTAAGTCTGGAACGTGCACCCCGAAGCGTGCGCACCGAAGATCGGCCAAAATACGTCTGAAAAACTGAGTCTGGAACACGTACCAGAAACTTGGCGTACCAAAAATCAGCAAAAATTCACCCGAAAAACTAAGTCTAGAACGGGCGCGCCGAGGATTGGCGCACCGAGAATCGACCGAAATTCGCCCAAAAAACTAAGTCTGGAACGCACACCACGAAGAGGAAGAGTGGTGCACCGAAGACCGACTGAAATTCGCCCAAAAAACTAAGTCTGGAACGCACCCCAAATCGTGGCGTATCGAAGACCAGCCGAAATTCGCCCGAAATACTAATTTTGGAACACACAGCCCGAAGCGTGGTGCACCAGAGACCGACCGAAATTCACCCGAAAAACTAAGTCTGGAATGCACACCCCGAAGTGTTGCGCAGTGAAGACCGGTCAAAATTCACCGTAAAAACTAATTCTGGAATGCGCACCCCGAAGCATGGCACACCGAGGACCGGTCGAAATTCACCCAAAAAACTACGTCTGGAACGCGCACCCCGAAACGTGTCGCACCGAGGATCGGCCAAAATTTACCAAAAAAATAAAGTCTGGAACGCGCACCCCAAAGCGTGGCGCACCGAAGACCGCCCAAAATTTGCCCAAAAAACTAAGTCTGGAATGCGCACCCCGAAGTGTGGCACTCCGAAGACCGATCGAAATTCTCCAGAAAAACTATGTCTAGAACGCGCACCCCGAAGTGTGGCGCACTGAAGACCGATCGAAATTCTCCCAAAAAACTAAGTCTGGAATTCGCACCCCGAAGCGTGGCACCGTGAAGACTGGCCAAAATTTGACCAAAAAACTAAGTTTGGAATGCGCAAGCCGAAGCGTGGTGCACCGAAGACCGGCCGAAAATCGCCCAAAAACTTAGTCTGGAATGCGCCCCGAAGCATGGGGCACCAAAGACCGGCCGAAATTCGCCAGAAAAGCTAAGTCTGGAACGCGCACCCTGAAACGTGGCTCCCCGAAGGCCGACCGAAATTCGCCCAAAAAACTAAGTCTAGAACACGTACCCCGAAGCGTGGCGCACAGAAGACCGACCGAAAATTTCCCAGAAAACTAAGTCTGGAATACACACCCTGAAGCGTGGCGCATCGAAGACCGATCAAAATTCGCCCAAAAAACTAAGTCTGCAACACATACCTTGAAGCGTGGCGCACCAAAGACCAGCCGTAATTCGCCCAAAAAATTAAGTCTAGAACGTGCACCCCGAAGCGTGGCGCACCGAAGGCCGACCGAAATTTGCCCGAAAAACTAAGTCTGGAACGCGCACCCCGAAGCGTGGCGCACCGAAAAACGGCAAAAAATGGCCTGAAAAACTAAAAATGGAACTCGTACCCCGAACCGTGGCGCACCGAAGACCGGCCGAAATTCGCCCAAAAAACTAAGTCTGGAACGTGCGCCCCGAAGCGTGGCGCATCGAAGACCGACCGAAAATTGGCAAAAAAACAATGTCTGGAATGCACACCCCGAAGCGTGGTGCAGCGAAAACCGATCGAAATTCGCGTAAAAAACTAAGTTCGGAACGCACCCACCGAAGAGTGGCGCACCGAAGACTGGCCGAAATTCGTCCAAAAAACTAAGTCTGGAATGCGCACCCCGAAGCGTGGCGAACCGAAGACCGATCGAAATTCGCCAGAAAAACTAAGTCTTGAATGCGCACCCCGAAGCATGGCACATCGAAGACCGGCCAAAATTTGGCAGAAAAACTAGGTCCGGAACGCGCACCCCGAAGCGTGGTGCAACGAAGATCGGACAAAATTCACATGAAAAACTAAGTCTGGAACGTGCACGCCAAAGCGTGGCACACTGAAGACCAGTCAAAATTCGCCCGAAAAACTATGTCTGGAATACCCCCGAAGCAAGGCGCACCGAAGACCGGCCAAAATTCGGCCAAAAAAGTATGTCTGGAACGCGCACCCCGAAGCGTGGCACACCGAATACCTGCCGAAATTCGCTTGAAAAACTAAGTCTGGAACACGTAGACCGAAGCGTGGCACACCGAAGACCGACCAAAATTTATCCAAAAAACTAAGTCTAAAGTGCGCACCCAGAAGCGTGGTGCACCGAGGACCAGCCAAAATTCTCTCGAAAAACTAAGTCTGAAATGCCCACCCCGAAGCGTGGCGCACTGAGGACCGGCAAAAATTCGCTCGAAAAACTTAGTCTGGAATGCGTAACCCAAAGCGTGGCTTAACGAAGACCGGCCAAAATTCGTCTAAAAAACTAAGTCTAGAACACGTACCCCGAAGCATGCCGTACCAAAGACCGGTCAAAATTCGCCCGAAAAACTAAGTCTGGAATGCGCACCCCAAAGTGTGGCGTACCGAAGACCGGCCGAAATTCGCCCGAAAAACTAAGTCAGGAACGCGCACACCGAAGCATGGCTCACCGAAGACCGACCGAAATTCATCCAAAAAACTAAGTCTTGAATGCGCACCTTGAAGCGTGGCGTATCGAAGACCGGCTGAAATTCGGTAAAAAAACAAAGTCTGGAACACGCACCCCGAAGCGTGGCTCAGTGAAGACTTGCCGATTTTCGCTTGAACAACTAAGTCCGGAACGCACCCACCGAAGAGTGGCGCACCGAAGACCGGCCGAAATTCATCGAAAAAACTAAGTCTTGAATGCGCACCCTGAAGTGTGGCGAACCGAAGACCGGCCGAAATTCGGCAGAAAAACTAAGTCTGGAATGCACACCCCAAAGCGTGGCGCAGTAAAGACCGGCCGAAATTCACCCGAAAAACTAAGTCTGGAACGCGCACCACAAAGTGTGGCGCACCGAATACCGGTCAAAATTCGTCTAGAAAACTAAGTCTGGAACGGGCACCCCAAAGTGTGGCGCACCGAAGACCGGCCGAAATTCGCTCAGAAAAACTAAGTCTGGAACGCGCACCCCGAAGCATGGCGCACAAAAGACCGGTCGAAATTCACCCGAAAAACTAAGTCTAGAATGCGCACCCCGAAGTGTGGCGCACCGAAGACAGACTGAAATTCGCCCGATAAACTAAGTCTCGAATGAGCACCCCTAATCGTGGCGCACCGAGGACCGACAAAAATTTGCCCAAAAAACTAAGTCTGGAGCGCGTACCCCAAAGCGTGGCACACCGAAGACCGACCATAATTCGCCCGGAAAACTAAGTCTGGAACGTGCACCCCGAAGCATGGCGCACCGAAGACCGGCTGAAATTCGCCAGAAAAACTAAGTCTGGAACGTGCACCCTGAAGTGTAGCGCAACGAAAAGAGACCAAAATTGGGCTAAAAAACAAAAAATGGAACTCGCACCTCGAAGCATGGCGCACTGAAGATCGGTCAAAATTCGCCCAAAATACTAAGTCTGCAATGCGCACCCCAATGCGTGTCGCACCGAAGACCGACCGAAATTTGCCTGAAATACTAAGTTTGGAACGTGCAACCCGAAACTTGGTGCACCGAAGATCGACCAAAATTTGCCCAAAAAACCAAGTCTGGAATGTGCACCCCGAAGCGTGTTGTATCGAAGACCGATCAAAATTCGCCCGAAAAACTAAGTCTAGAACACGCACACCAGAGTGTGGCTCACTGAAAACCGATCGAAATTGGCCCGAAAAACTAAAAATGGAACACGCACCTCGAAGCGTGGCGCACCGAAGACCAACCAAAATTCACCCAAAAAACTAGTCTGGAAAGCACACCCCGAAGCGTGGCGCACCGAAGACCGACCGAAATTCGCCTGAAATACTAAGTCTGGAACACGCACCCCGAAGTGTGGCGCACCAAAGACCGACCGAAATTTGCTTGAAAAACTATGTCTAGAACGCACACCCCAAAGCATGGAGCACCGAAGACCGACCGAAATTCGCTTGAAAAGCTAAGTATGGAACGCGCACCCCGAAGCGTGGCGCACCAAAGGACAGACAAAAATTCACTCGAAAAATTAAGTCTGGAATGTGCACCTAGAAGCATGGCACACCGAAGACTGGCCAAAATTCGCCCGAAAAACTAAGCCTGGAATGCGCACCCCGAAGCATAGCGCACCGAAGACCGACCGAAATTCGCCCGAAAAACTAAGACAGGAATACGTACCCCAAGGCATGGCATACCAAAGACTGGCCGAAATTTACCTGAAAAACTAAGTCTGGAATGCATAACCCAAAGCGTGGTGCACTTAAAACCGACCGAAATTTGGCAGAAAAACTAAGTCTGAAATGCGCACCCCGAAGCGTGCCGCAACGAAGACCGGCCGAAATTCGCCCAAAAAACAAAGTCTGGAACGCGCATGCCGAAGCGTGGCATACCGAAGATCGGTCGAATTTCATCCAAAAAACTAAGTATTGAATGCACACCCTGAAGCATGGCGCACCGAGGACCAGCCGAAATTCGCCCGAAAAACTAAGTCTGGAACGCGCACTCCAAAGCGTGGCGCACCGAGGACCGTTAAAAATTTGCTCGAAAAACTAAGTCTGAAATGCGCACCCCATAGCGTGGCACACTGAAGACTGATCGAAATTTGCTCGAAAAACTAAGTCTGGAGTGTGCACCCCAAAGCGTGGCGCACCGAAGACCGGCCGAAATTCGCCTGAAAAACTAAGTTTGGAATGCACACCCCGAAGCGTGGCGCATCGAAAATTGACCAAAATTCGACCAAAAAACTATGTCTGGAACGCGCACCTAAAGGATGGCGCACCAAAGACCGGTCAAAATTCTCCCAAAAAACTAAGCCTGGAACTGGCACCCCGAAGCGTAGCGCACCGAAGACCGGCCAAAATTTGTCCAGAAAACTAAGTCTGGAACGTGCACCTAGAAGCGTGGCACACCGAACACCGGCCATAATTCGCCCAGAACACTAAGTTTGGATCGCACACCCCGAAGCGTGGTGCACCGAAGATCGACCGAAATTCACTCGAAAAACTAAGTCAGGAACGCGCACCCCGAAGTGTGGTGTACAGAAGACCGACCGAAATTCGCCTAAAAAACTATGTCTGGAACGCGCAACCCGAAGCATGGCGCAACAAAGACCGACCAAAATTTGCCTAAAAAACTACGTTTGGAACACGCACCCCGAAGCATATCGCAGTGAAGACCAACCGAAATTCGCTCGAAAAACTAAGTTTGGAACGTGCACCCCGAACCGTGGCGTACCGAAGATCGGTCGAAATTTGCCCAAAAAACTAAGTCTGAAACACACAGCACAAAACATGGCGCACCGAAGACCGGTCAAAATTCGCCTGAAAAACTAAGTCTGGAACGCGCACCCTGAATCTTAGCGCACCGAAAACCGACCGAAATTGGCCTGAAAAATTATGTCTGGAACACACACCCCAAAGCATGGCACACCAAAGACCAGCTGAAATTCATCCAAAAAACTAAGTCTAGAACGCGCACCCCGAATCATGGTGTACCGAAGACCGATCGAAATTTGCCCGATATAATAAGTCTGGAACACGCAACCCGAAGTGTGGTGCACCGAAGATCGGTCGAAATTTGCTCGAAAAACTAAGTCTGGAACGCGCACCCTAAAGTAGGGATGGCAATGGTGCGGTTTCGGTACGATTTTGGGCAAAACCGAAACCGCACCGCAACACCGAACCGCCACACCGAAACCGCACCGCACCGCGACAGTGTACCATATGTAAAACCAAAACAGCACCATGCGGTGTGGTGCATCGCGGTTTTACATTATAATGGTCTAAACGGTGCGGTTTTTTGCGGTTTTGGGTAAAACCGAAACTGCACCGCAACACCGAAATCGCAAATCGAAACCGCACCGCATCGTGATAGTTTTATATTTTGGCAAACCAAAACCGCACCATGCGGTGTGGTTTTCCACAGTTTGCGGTTTAAAACCGCACCGTTGCCATCCCTACCCTAAGGCATTGCGCATCGAAGACCGGTAGAAATTTGTTCGAAAACTAAGTCTGGAACACGCACCCCGAATCATGGCGCACCGAAGACCAACCAAAATTGGTTCGAAAAACTAAGTCTGGAGTGTGCACCCCGACACTTGGCGCACTGAGGACCGACCAAAATTTGCCCTAAAAACTAAGTCTGGAACCATACCCCGAAGCATACGCACCGAAGACCGGCCAAAATTTGCCCGAAAAACTAAGTCTGGAACACGTACCACGAAACTTGGCACACTAAAAACTGGCCAAAATTCATCCAAAAACTAAGTCTGGAACGCGCACCTCGAAGATTGGCGCACCGAGAATCGACCGAAATTTGCCCAAAAAACTAAGTCTGGAACGTGCACCCTGAATCGTGGCGCACCGTAGACCGGCAAAAATTTGCCCGAAATACTAATTCTGGAACACGCACCCCGAAGTGTGGCGTACCGAAGATCGACCGAAATTCGTCTGAAAAACTAAGTCTGGAATACGCACCCCGAAGCGTGCATAGTGAAGACCGGTCAAAATTCGCTCGAAAAACTAAGTCTAGAATGCGCACCCCGAAGCGTGGCGCACCGAGTACCGGCTGAAATTCGCCAAAAAAACTAAGTCTGGAACGCGCACCCCGAAACATGTCGCACCGAGGACCAGCCAAAATTTATCCGAAAAATAAAGTCTAGAACGCGCACCCCGAAGCGTGGCGCACCGATGACCGACCAAAATTCGCCTAAAAAATTAAGTCTGGAATGCGTACCCCGAAGCGTGGCGCTTGAAAGATCGATCGAAATTCGCCAGAAAAACTAAGTCTGGAACGCGCACCCCGAAGCGTGGCGCACCGAAGACCGACCGAAATTCGCCAAAAAAACTAAGTCTGGAATGCGCACCCCGAAGCGTGCACACTGAAGACCGACTGAAATTCGGTAGAAAAAATAAGTCTGGAATGCACATCCCGAAGCGTGGCCCAGTGAAGACCGGCCAAAATTTACCCAAAAAATTAAGTTTGGAACGCGCACGCCGAAGCGAGGCGCACCGAAGATCGACCGAAATTGGCCCAAAAAACTTAGTCTGGAACATGCACCCCGAAGCGTGGCGCACTGAAGACCGACCGAAATTCACCCGAAAAACTAAGTCTGGAACGTGCACCCGGAAGCGTGGCTCACTGAAGGCCGGCCGAAATTCGCCCAAAAAACTAAGTCTGGAACACGCACCCTGAAGTGTGGCGCACCGAAGACCAGCTGAAATTCGCCCAAAAAACTAAGTTTTGAACGCGCACCCGGAAGTGTGGCGCACCGAAGACCGGCCGAAATTCGCCCAAAAATAGTAAGTCTGGAACGTGCACCCCGAAGCATTGGGCACCGAAGACCTGCCAAAATTTGCCCGAAATACTAATTCTGGAACACGCACCCCGAAGCGTGGTGCACCGGAGATCGACCGAAATTCGCCCAAAAAACTAAGTCTGGAATGCGCCCCCCGAAACGTATCGCACCGAGGACTAGCCAAAATTTATCCGAAAAAACAAAGTCTGGAACGCACACCCCGAAGCGTGACGCACCGATGACCGGCCAAAATTCGCCCAAAAAACTAAGTCTGGAATGTGCACCCCGAAGCGTGGCGCTTCGAAGATCGATCGAAATTCCCCAGAAAAAACTAAGTCTGGAACGCGCACCCCGAAGCGTGGCTCATCGAAGACCGACCGAAATTTGCCTAAAAAACTAAGTCTGGAATGCGCACCCCGAAGCGTGGCGCACTGAAGATCGGTTGAAATTCGGCAGAAAAAGTAAATCTGGAATGTGCACCCCGAAGCGTAGCGCACTGAAGACCGACCAAAATTTGCCCGAAAAATTATGTTTAGAACACGCACGCCGAACCGTGGCGCACCGA
This sequence comes from Chamaelirium japonicum, assembly GCA_947650365.1. Classification (NCBI taxonomy): domain Eukaryota; kingdom Viridiplantae; phylum Streptophyta; class Magnoliopsida; order Liliales; family Melanthiaceae; genus Chamaelirium; species Chamaelirium japonicum. Next base: position 23,636,512 of record OX393552.1, read on the forward strand.
AGACCGACTGAAATTGGCCCGAAAACTTAGTCTGGAACGCGCACCCCGAAGTGTGGCGCACTGAAGACCGGCCAAAATTTGCCCGAAAAACTAAGTCTGGAACGCGTACCCCGAAGTGTGGCTCATCGAAGGCCAGCCGAAATTCGCACAAAAAACTAAGTCTGGAACAAGCACCCCGAAGCATGGCGCACCGAAGACCGGCTGAAATTCACCCAAAAAACTAAGTCTTAACGCGCACCCAAAAGCGTGGTGCACCGAAGACCGGCCGAAATTCGCCTGAAAATAGTAAGTCTGGAATGCACACCCCGAAGCGTGGTGCACCGAAGACCTGCGACAATTCACCCGAAAAACTAAGTCTTGAACACACACCCCAAAGCTTGCCGTACATAAGACCGATCAAAATTAGATTGAAAAACTAAGTCATAAATGCGCACCCTGAAGCGTGGCGCACCGAAGACCGACCTTAATTCGCACAAAAAACTAAGTCTGGAGTGCGATCCCAGAAGCGTGGCGCACCGAGGACCGGCCAAAATTCTCCCAAAAAACTAAGTCTGGAATGCGCACCCCAAAGCGTGGCGTACCAAGGACATGCAAAAATTCGCTCGAAAAACTAAGTCTGGAACGAGCACCCCGAAGCGTGGCGCATCGACGATCGGCCGAAATTTGCCCAAAAAACTAAGTCTGGAACATGCACCCCAAAGCATGGTGCACCGAAAATCGGTCGAAAATTCGTACGAAAAACTAAGTCTGTAATGCGCACCCTGAAGCGTGGTTCACCAAAGACCGATCGAAATTCATCCAAAAAACTAAGTTAGGAACGCGCACCCTGAAGAGTGGCACACTAAAGACCTGCCGAAATTCGACAAAAAAACTAAGTCTGGAATGCGCACCCTGAAGCGTGGTGCAGCGAAAACCGACCGAAATTCGCTCGAAAAGCAAACTCTGGAACGTGCACACCGAAGCGTGGCGCACCGAAGACCGGCCGAAGTTCACCCAAAAAACTAAGTCTGGAATACGCGTCCTGAAGCGTGGCGCACCGAAGACCATCCAAAATTCGACAGAAAAACTAAGTCTGCAATGCGCACCCCGAAGCGTGGCACAACGAAGACCGGCACAAATTTGCCCGAAATGATAAGTCTAGAACGCGCACCACGAAGAGTGGCGCACTGAAGAACGACCGAAATTCGCTCGAAAATCTAAGTCTGTAATGCGCATCCCGAAGCATGGTGCACCGAAAACTAGCCAAAATTCTGCAAAGAAACAAAGTCTAGAACGCGCACCCCAAAGCGTCGTGTAGCGAAATCCGACCAAAATTCGCACAAAAAACTAAGTCTGGAACGTGCATGATGAAGCGTGGCGCACTGTAGACCGATCAAAATTCTCCTGAAAAACTAAGTCTCGAACACGCACCCCGAAGCGTGGTGCACCGAAGACCGGCCAAAATTTATCCAGAAAACTAAGTCTGGAATGTGCACCCCAAAGCATGGCGCACAGAAGACCGGCCAAAATTTGCCCGGAAAACTAAGTCTGGAACGTGCACCCCGATGCGTGGCTCACCGAGGACCGACCAAAATTCGTCCGAAAAACTAAGTTAGGAACACGCACCCCGAAGAGTGGTGCACCGAAGACTGGTCGAAATTTACCCAAAAATCTAAGTCTGGAACGCACACCTCGAAGCGTGGCGCACCGAAGACCGACCAAAATTCGATCGAAATACTAAGTCTGGAATGCGCACCCCAAAGCGTGGCGCACCCAAAACTGGCTGAAATTCACCCGAATAACTAAGTCTGGAATGCACACACCAAAGCATGGCACATCGAAGATCGGCCGAAATTCACTTGAAAAACTATGTCTGGAATGCACATCCTGAAGCGTGGAGCACCGAAGACCGACCGAAATTTGCCCAAAAAACTAAGTCTAGAGTGCGCACCTCGAAGCATGGCGCACAGAGGATCGGGCGAAATTCGCCCAAAAAAATAAATCTGGAACGTGCACCCTGAAGCGTGGCGTACCAAGGACCGGCCGAAATTTGGCAGAAAAACTAAGTCTGGAACTCGCACCCTGAAGCGTGGAGCAGTGAAGACCGATCGAAATTCACCCGAAAAACTAAGTCTTGAATGCGCACGCCAAAGCATGGTGCACCGAAGACCGGCAGAAATTTGCCCAAAAAACTTAATCTGGAATGCGCACCCCGAAGCATGGCGCACCGAAGACAAGCCAAAATTCGCCCGAAAAATTAAGTCTGGAACGCGCACCCCGAAGAGTGCCGGACCGAAGACCGACCGAAATTTACTTGAAAAACTAAGTTTGGAACGCGCACGTCAAAGCATGGCGCACCGAAGACCGATCGAAATTCGTGGGGAAAACTAAGTCTGGAACGTGCACCCCGAAGCATGGCGCACCAAAGACTAACCAAAATTCACCCGAAAAACTGAGTCTGGAACGCGCACCCCGATGTATGGCGCACCGACGATCAGCCAAAATTTGATCGAAAAACTAAGTCTGGAATGCACACTCCGAAGCGTGGCGCACCGAAGACCGGCCAAAATTCGCCCGAAAAACTAAGTCAAAAACGCGCACCCCGAAGCATGGTGCATTGAAGTCCGACCAAAATTCGCCCGAAAAACTAAGTCTAGAACGCGCACCCCGAAGCGTGGTGCACCGAAGACCGGCCTTGCTCGAAATACTAAGTTTGGAATGCGCAGCCCGAAGCGTGGCGCACCAAAGACTGGCCGAAATTCACCCGAAAAACTAAGTCTGGAATGCGACCCCAAAGCGTGGCGCACCGAAGACCGGCCGAAATTCGCTTGAAAAACTCAGTCTGGAACACGCATCCCGAAGCTAAAATTTTAATTTTATAATTATTTCAATAAAGAATTATTTAATAATTTATTTCAATAATAATCTAATAAGTTTATTATATAATAATTTAGGTATTTAATTATTAATTAAATTATTATATTATTTCAAAAAATTAATAAATAATATAATTTATTCTTAAAATTATTAATTAAATATTTTAAAAATAAAATACTTAAATTTATTTTGTTAAAATATTATATAATTATATAATGGAATTATTTTATTAGAATATAATAATAACATAAAGAAATAATAGAATTATTCAAATATTTTATTAAATAATTAAATAATTATTTGAATCATTATTCCATAAATTATAATTAATCCAATAATTTTATTATTTACTTATTGAATAATTGAATAATGATTATTGAATTATTAAATAAGTAAATAATAAAAATATTTAATTAATTATAATTTATGGAATAATGATTAAAATAATAATTTAATTATTATATAAAATATTTAAATAATTTTATTATTTTTATATTTTATTAATATTTTTTAATAATATAATTCAATTATATAATTATATAATATTTTCATCAAAAAATTTAAGTATTTTATTACTTCAATATTTAAGTAATAATTTAAAGTATAAATTATATTAATTAATAATTTTTTAAAATAATAAAATAATTGAATAAATAATTACATGACTAAATTATTATGTAATAAAATTATTAGATTATCATTAAAATAAATTATTAAATAATTATTTATTTATATAACTAAAATATTAGAATTTAATTATTAAGATAATTAAATAAAGAATTATTTAAATAATAATTTTTTGAAATAATTAAATAGTTAGTCAATTATTGAAATATTTAAAAATTTAATTAGTGAATAAATATATCAAATAGATTATTTATATAAAAAAATAAATATTTTCATTATTAAATAATTTTATAGTTAAATAAATAATAATTTAAATAAAATATAGTATAATGAAATAAATATAAAATTTTATAAAATTATGAGATATTAATTTAAATAACTTAAAAAATAATTATTTAATTCAGTAATAAAATTAAACAATAATTTAATAACTATTACTTATTATTTAAATATTTAATTAATTATTTGAATATATGGAAAATAAAAATAAAATTTAAATAGCTTAATATTTTTTTTAATAATCAAAAAAATATTTATTGATTTTTATATTTAAATAATAAATAAATAGTTTAAATAATTTAATTATGAAGAAACGAAGGCAGAAGAGAGAGAAGAAGAGATATGATAATGGAGAAATAAACGAGGAGAGAAGAAATCCTGCTCCAGTCCATTAGCCATAAGTATAGGTTTGAAGTAAGAAGTAATCTAAATTCCAAAACTTCACTTCTCAATAGTATCATCTCAACGTTATTATGATTATCATTGAAATATTTCTATAATTATTTTAATAATAGTAAACGTTTATTTAATTATAAAATAATTGAAATAATTGAAATATTTTAATAATTAACTTTTTATTAAAATAATAATTTTATTTAATTATCTAGTTATTTAATAGAATTTATTATTTTGTTTATTTATTAATTATTATAATATTAAATAATCATATTATGTACCTATTTAATGGTTTAAAATATTAAATATAGAAGTAATAATTTAATTATATAATTTAATTTATTTTATTAGTTATTTCTTTAATTATTATTATTTTTTAAATTAATTTAACTAATTTATTAAATAATAAATTGTTAAAATAATAAAATAATTAATTATTTCATATTTTATTATTTAATAAGTAATTAATGAAAATATTTCATTAATTACCATTAATGAAATAATTATTATAATTTTTATTTAATTATTTTATGAAATAATTTATTAATTTCATTATTTCTTTAATAAAGTAATATAATAATATAATAACTAATTCCTTATTATTTTTTAAAAAAATTATTATTTAAAAAAATATTTTATTATTTCTATATTCACATAATTCACTAATTATTTAAATAATAAGTAAATAGTTATTGAATTAATATTTTATATTATTACTTAATAAAATAAATAATTTTTTGATATATTTAATTTAATTTTTTATAATTTATTTAAATAATTTGTTAATTATTTCATTACATTATTATTTAAGTTAATTATTATTTATTTAACTATAAAATTATTTAATAATGAAATTATTTTTTTGTTTAAGTACTTAATCTATTTAATATATTTCTTTGCTAAATAAATTATAACATATTTAAATAATTAACTAATTATTTAATTATTTCAAAAAAATATTATTTAAATAATTCTTTATATAATTATCTAAGTAATGAAATTCTAACTTTATAATTATTTCCATAAATAATTATTCAAAAATTAATTTAAATAATAAAATAATAATCTTATTACATAATAATTTAGTTATGTAATTATTAAATAAATTATTTTAATATTTTCAAAAATTATAATTTATTTAAATTATTATTTATTTAACTATGAAATTATTTAATAATTAAATTATTTTTTTGTTTAAGTAAGTATTCCATTTAATATATTTCTTTACTAAAATGTTTTTAAATATTTAACTAATTAAATAAATATTCACTTATTTTGAAAAATTATTATTGAAACAATTCTTTATATCATTATTTAATTAATGAAATTCTAATTTTATAATTATTTCAATAAATAATTATTTAATAATTTATATCAATAGTAATCTAATAATTTTATTACATAATAATTTAGGTATGTAATTATTAATTAAATTATTATATTATTTCAAAAAATTATTAATTAATATAATTTATTCTTAAAATTATTACATAAATATTTAAAAAATATAATACATAAATTTATTTTATTAAAATATTATATAATTATATAATGGAATTATTTTATTAGAATATAATAATAATATAAAGAAATAATTTATTTTCTAAAATAATTAAATTATTATTTGATATCATTATTCCATAAATTACAATTAATCTAATATTTTTATTATTTACTTATTGAATAATTCAATAATGATAATTGAACTGGCACCCCGAAGCGTAGCGCATCGAAGCCTGGAACTGGCACCCCGAAGCGTAGCGCATTGAAAACTGACCAAAATTCGACCAAAAAACTATGTCTGGAACGCGCACCTAAAGGATGGCGCACCAAAGACCGGTCGAAATTCTCCCAAAAAACTAAGCCTGGAACTGGCACCCCGAAGCGTAGCGCACCGAGGACCGGCCAAAATTTGTCCAGAAAACTAAGTCTGGAACGTGCACCTAGAAGCATGGCACACCGAACACCGGCCATAATTCGCCCAGAAGATAAGTTTGGATCGCACACCCCGAAGCGTGGTGCACCGAAGATCGACCGAAATTCACCCGAAAAACTAAGTCAGGAACGCGCACCCCGAAGTGTGGTGTACAGAAGACCGACCGAAATTCGCCTAAAAAACTATGTCTGGAACGCGCAACCCGAAGCATAGCGCAGCAAAGACCGACCAAAATTTGCCTAAAAAACTACGTTTGGAACACGCACCCCGAAGCATATCGCAGTGAAGACCAGCCGAAATTCGCTCGAAAAACTCAGTTTGGAACGTGCACCCCGAACCGTGGCGTACCGAAGATCGGTCGAAATTTGCCCTGCCCAAAAAACTAAGTCTGAAACACACAGCACAAAACATGGCGCACCGAAGACCGGTCAAAATTCGCCTGAAAAACTAAGTCTGGAACGCGCACCCTGAATCTTAGCGCACCGAAAACCGACCGAAATTGGCCTGAAAAATTATGTCTGGAACACACACCCCAAAGCATGGCACACCAAAGACCAGCTGAAATTCATCCAAAAAACTAAGTCTAGAACGCGCACCCCGAATCATGGTGTACCGAAGACCGATCGAAATTTGCCCGATATAATAAGTCTGGAACACGCAACCCGAAGTGTGGTGCACCAAAGATCGGTCGAAATTTGCTCGAAAAACTAAGTCTGGAACGCGCACCCTAAAGTAGGGATGGCAACGGTGCAGTTTCGGTACGATTTTGGGTAAAACCGAAACCGCACCGCAACACCGAACCGCCACACCGAAACCGCACCGCACCGCGACAGTGTACCATATGTAAAACCAAAACAGCACCATGCGGTGCGGTGCATCACGGTTTTACATTATAATGGTCTAAACGGTGCGGTTTTTTGTGGTTTTGGGTAAAACCGAAACTGCACCGCAACACCGAAACCGCAAATCGAAACCGCACCGCATCGTGACAGCTTTATATTTTGGCAAACCAAAACCGCACCATGCGGTGTGGTTTTCCATGGTTTGCGGTTTAAAACCGCACCGTTGCCATCCCTACCCTAAGGCATTGCGCATCGAAGACCGGTAGAAATTTGTTCGAAAACTAAGTCTGGAACACGCACCCCGAATCATGGCGCACCGAAGACCAACCAAAATTGGTTCGAAAAACTAAGTCTGGAGTGTGCACCCCGACACTTGGCGCACTGAGGACCGACCAAAATTTGCCCTAAAAACTAAGTCTGGAACCATACCCCGAAGCATACGCACCGAAGACCGGCCAAAATTTGCCCGAAAAACTAAGTCTGGAACACGTACCACGAAACTTGGCACACTAAAAACTGGCCAAAATTCGTCCAAAAACTAAGTCTGGAACGCGCACCTTGAAGATTGGCGCACCGAGAATCGACCGAAATTCGCCCAAAAAACTAAGTCTGGAACATGCACCCTGAATCGTGGCGCACCGTAGACCGGCAAAAATTTGCCCGAAATACTAATTCTGGAACACGCACCCCGAAGTGTGGCGTATCGGAGATCGACCGAAATTCGTCTGAAAAACTAAGTCTGGAATACGCACCCCGAAGCGTGCACAGTGAAGACTGGTCAAAATTCGCCCGAAAAACTAAGTCTAGAATGCGCACCCCGAAGCGTGGCGCACCGAGTACCGGCCGAAATTCGCCAAAAAAACTAAGTCTGGAACGCGCACCCCGAAACATGTCGCACCGAGGACCAGCCAAAATTTATCCAAAAAATAAAGTCTAGAACGCGCACCCCGAAGCATGGCGCACCGATGACCGACCAAAATTCGCCTAAAAAATTAAGTCTGGAATGCGTACCCCGAAGTGTGGCGCTTGAAAGATCGATCGAAATTCGCCAGAAAAACTAAGTCTGGAACGCGCACCCCGAATCGTGGCGCACCGAAGACCGACCGAAATTCGCCAAAAAAACTAAGTCTGGAATGCGCACCCCGAAGCGTGGCACACTGAAGACCGACTGAAATTCGGTAGAAAAAATAAGTCTGGAATGCACATCCCGAAGCGTGGCCCAGTGAAGACCGGCCAAAATTTACCCGAAAAATTAAGTTTGGAATGCGCACGCCGAAGCGAGGCGCACTGAAGATCGACCGAAATTGGCCCAAAAAACTTAGTCTGGAACATGCACCCCGAAGCGTGGCGCACTGAAGACCGACCGAAATTCACCCGAAAAACTAAGTCTGGAACATGCACCCGGAAGCGTGGCTCATTGAAGGCCGGCCGAAATTCGCCCAAAAAACTAAGTCTGGAACACGCACCCTGAAGTGTGGCGCACCGAAGACCAGCTGAAATTCGCCCAAAAAACTAAGTTTTGAACGCGCACTCGGAAGTGTGGCGCACCGAAGACCGGCCGAAATTCGCCCAAAAATAGTAAGTCTGGAACGTGCACCCCGAAGCATTGGGCACCGAAGACCTGCCAAAATTTGCCCGAAATACTAATTCTGGAACACGCACCCCGAAGCGTGGTGCACCGGAGATCGACCGAAATTCGCCCAAAAAACTAAGTCTAGAATGCGCCCCCCGAAACGTGTCACACCGAGGACTAGCCAAAATTTATCCGAAAAAACAAAGTCTGGAACGCACACCCCGAAGCGTGACGCACCGATGACCGGCCAAAATTTGCCCAAAAAACTAAGTCTGGAATGTGCACCCCGAAGCGTGGCGCTTCGAAGATCGATCGAAATTCCCCAGAAAAACTAAGTCTGGAATGCGCACCCCGAAGCGTGGCTCACCGAAGACCGACTGAAATTTGCCTAAAAAACTAAGTCTGGAATGCGCACCCCGAAGCGTGGCGCACTGAAGATCGGTTGAAATTCGGCAGAAAAAGTAAGTCTGGAATGTGCACCCCGAAGCGTAGCGCACTGAAGACCGGCCGAAATTTGCCCGAAAAATTATGTTTAGAACACGTACGCCGAACCGTGGCGCACCGAAGACCGACCGAAATTGGCCCGAAAACTTAGTCTGGAACGCGCACCCCGAAGTGTGGCACACTGAAGACCGGCCAAAATTTGCCCGAAAAACTAAGTCTGGAACGCGTACCCCGAAGTGTGGCTCATCAAAGGCCAGCCGAAATTCGCACAAAAAACTAAGTCTGGAACAAGCACCCCGAAGCATGGCGCACCGAAGACCGGCTGAAATTCACCCAAAAAACTAAGTCTTAACGCGCACCCAAAAGCGTGGTGCACCGAAGACCGGCCGAAATTCGCCTGAAAATAGTAAGTCTGGAACGCACACCCCGAAGCGTGGTGCACCGAAGACCTGCCACAATTCACCCGAAAAACTAAGTCTGGAACACACACCCCAAAGCTTGCCGTACATAAGACCGATCGAAATTAGATTGAAAAACTAAGTCATAAATGCACACCCTGAAGCGTGGCGCACCGAAGACCGACCTTAATTCGCACAAAAAACTAAGTCTGGAGTGCGATCCCAGAAGCGTGGTGCACCGAGGACCGGCCAAAATTCTCCTGAAAAACTAAGTCTGGAATGCGCACCCCAAAGCGTGGCGTACCAAGGACATGCAAAAATTCGCTCGAAAAACTAAGTCTGGAACGAGCACCCCGAAGCGTGGCGCATCGACGATCGGCCGAAATTCGCCCAAAAAACTAAGTCTGGAACATGCACCCCAAAGCATGGTGCACCGAAAACCGGTCGAAAATTCGTACGAAAAACTAAGTCTGTAATGCGCACCTCGAAGCGTGGTTCACCAAAGACCGATCGAAATTCATCCAAAAAACTAAGTTAGGAACGCGCACCCTGAAGAGTGGCACACTAAAGACTTGCCGAAATTCGGCAAAAAAACTAAGTCTGGAATGCGCACCCTGAAGCGTGGTGCAGCGAAAACCGACCGAAATTCGCTCGAAAAGCAAACTCTGGAACGTGCACACCAAAGCGTGGCGCACCGAAGACCGGCCGAAGTTCACCCAAAAAACTAAGTCTGGAATACGCATCCTAAAGCGTGGCGCACCGAAGACCATCCAAAATTCGACAGAAAAACTAAGTCTGCAATGCGCACCCCGAAGCGTGGCACAACGAAGACCGGCCGAAATTTGCCCGAAATGATAAGTCCACGAAGAGTGGCGCACCGAAGAACGACCGAAATTCGCTCGAAAATCTAAGTCTGTAATGCGCATCCCGAAGCATGGTGCACCGAAAACTAGCCAAAATTTGGCAAAGAAACAAAGTCTAGAACGCGCACCCCAAAGCGTGGTGTAGCGAAAACCGACCAAAATTCGCACGAAAAACTAAGTCTGGAACGTGCATGATGAAGCGTGGCGCACCGTAGACCGATCAAAATTCTCCCGAAAAACTAAGTCTCGAACACGCACCCCGAAGCGTGGTGCACCGAAGACCGGCCAAAATTTATCCAGAAAACTAAGTCTGGAATGTGCACCCCAAAGCATGGCGCACAGAAGACCGGCCAAAATTTGCCCGGAAAACTAAGTCTGGAACGTGCACCCCGATGCGTGGCTCACCGAGGACCGACCAAAATTCGTCCGAAAAACTAAGTTAGGAACACGCACCCCGAAGAGTGGTGCACCGAAGACTGGTCGAAATTTACCCAAAAAACTAAGTCTGGAACGCACACCTCGAAGCATGGCGCACCGAAGACCGACCAAAATTCGATCGAAATACTAAGTCTGGAATGCGCACCCCAAAGCGTGGCGCACCCAAAACTGGCTGAAATTCACCCGAATAACTAAGTCTGGAATGCACACACCAAAGCATGGCACATCGAAGATCGGCCGAAATTCACTTGAAAAACTATGTCTGGAATGCACATCCTGAAGCGTGGAGCACCGAAGACCGACCGAAATTTGCCCAAAAAACTAAGTCTAGAGTGCGCACCCCGAAGCATGGCGCACAGAGGATCGGGCAAAATTCGCCCAAAAAAATAAATCTGGAACGTGCACCCTGAAGTGTGGCGTACCAAGGACCGGCCGAAATTTGGCAGAAAAACTAAGTCTGGAACTCGCACCCTGAAGCGTGGAGCAGTGAAGACCGATCGAAATTCACCCGAAAAACTAAGTCTTGAATGCGCACGCCAAAGCGTGGTGCACCGAAGACCGGCAGAAATTTGCCCGAAAAACTTAATCTGGAATGCGCACCCCGAAGCATGGCGCACCGAAGACAAGCCAAAATTCGCCCGAAAAATTAAGTCTGGAACGCGCACCCCGAAGAGTGCCGGATCGAAGACCGACCGAAATTTACCTGAAAAACTAAGTTTGGAACGTGCACGTCAAAGCATGGCGCACCGAAGACCGATCGAAATTCGTGGGGAAAACTAAGTCTGGAACGTGCACCCCGAAGCATGGCGCACCGAAGACTAACCAAAATTCACCCGAAAAACTGAGTCTGGAATGCGCACCCCCATGTATGGCGCACCGACGATCAGCCAAAATTTGATCGAAAAACTAAGTCTGGAATGCACACTCCGAAGCGTGGCGCACCGAAGACCGGCCAAAATTCGCCCGAAAAACTAAGTCAAAAACGCGCACCCCGAAGCATGGTGCATTGAAGTCCGACCAAAATTCACCCGAAAAACTAAGTCTAGAACGCGCACCCCAAAGCGTGGTGCACCGAAGACGGCCTTGCTCGAAATACTAAGTTTGGAATGCGCAGCCCGAAGCGTGGCGCACCAAAGACTGGCCGAAATTCACCCGAAAAACTAAGTCTAGAATGCGACCCCAAAGCGTGGCGCACCGAAGACCGGCCGAAATTTGCTTGAAAAACTCAGTCTGGAACACGAATCCCGAAGCTAAAATTTTAATTTTATAATTATTTCAATAAAGAATTATTTAATAATTTATTTCAATAATAATCTAATAAGTTTATTATATAATAATTTAGGTATTTAATTATTATTTAAATTATTATATTATTTTAAAAAATTAATAAATAATATAATTTATTCTTAAAATTATTAATTAAATATTTTAAAAATAAAATACTTAAATTTATTTTGTTAAAATATTATATAATTATATAATGGAATTATTTTATTAGAATATAATAATAACATAAAGAAATAATAGAATTATTCAAATATTTTATTAAATAATTAAATAATTATTTGAATCATTATTCCATAAATTATAATTAATCCAATAATTTTATTATTTACTTATTGAATAATTCAATAATGATTATTGAATTATTTTATTATTGAATTATTAAATAAGTAAATAATAAAAATATTTAATTAATTATAATTTATGGAATAATGTTTTAAATAATAATTTAATTATTATATAAAATATTTAAATAATTTTAATATTTCTATATTTTATTAATATTTTTTAATAAAATAATTTAATTATTTAATTATATAATATTTTCATCAAATAATTTAAGTATTTTATTACTTCAATATTTAAGTAATAATTTAAAGTATAAATTATATTAATTAATAATTTTTTAAAATAATAAAATAAATGAATAAATAATTACATAACTAAATTATTATGTAATAAAATTATTAGATTATCATTAAAATAAATTATTAAAAAATTATTTATTTATATAACTAAAATATTAGAATTTAATTATTAAGATAATTAAATAAAGAATTATTTAAATAATAATTTTTTGAAATAATTAAATAGTTAGTCAATTATTGAAATATTTAAAAATTTAATTAGTGAATAAATATATCAAATAGATTATTTATATAATAAAATAAATATTTTCATTATTATATAATTTTATAGTTAAATAAATAATAATTTAAATAAAATATTGTATAATGAAATAAATATAAAATTTTATAAAATTATGAGATATTAATTTAAATAACTTAAAAAATAATTATTAAATTCAGTAATAAAATAAAACAATAATTTAATAACTATTACTTATTATTTAAATAATTAATTAATTATTTGAATATATGGAAAATAAAAATAAAATTTAAATAGCTTAATATTTTTTTTAATAGTCAAAAAAATATTTATTGATTTTTATATTTAAATAATAAATAATTAGTTTAAATAATTTAATTATGAAGAAACGAAGGCAGAAGAGAGAGAAGAAGAGATATGATAATGGAGAAATAAACGAGGAGAGAAGAAATCCTGCTCCAGTCCATTAGCCACAAGTATAGGTTTGAAGTAAGAAGTAATCTAAATTCCAAAACTTCAATTCTCAATAGTATCATCTCAATGTTATTATGATTATCATTGAAATATTTCTATAATTGTTTTAATAATAGTAAACGTTTATTTAATTATAAAATAATTGAAATAATTGAAATATTTTAATAATTAACTTTTTATTAAAATAATAATTTTATTTAATTATCTAGTTATTTAATAGAATTTATTATTTTGTTTATTTATTAATTATTATAATATTAAATAATCATATTATGTACCTATTTAATGGTTTAAAATATTTAATAAATAAATAATAATTTAATTATATCATTTAATTTATTTTATTAGTTATTTCTGTAATTATTATGATTTTTTAAATTAATTTAACTAATTTATTAAATAATAAATTGTTAAAATAATAAAATAATTAATTATTTCATATTTTATTATTTAATAAGTAATTAATGAAAATATTTCATTAATTACCATTAATAAAATAATTATTATAATTTTTATTTAATTATTTTTTGAAATAATTTATTAATTTCATTATTTCTTTAATAAAGTAATATAATAATATAATAACTAATTCCTTATTATTTTTTAAAAAATCTATTATTTTAAATTTTTTTTATTATTTCTATATTCATATAATTCACTAATTATTTAAATAATAAGTAAATAGTTATTGAATTAATATTTTATATTATTACTTAATAAAATAATTAATTTTTTGATATATTTAATTTAATTTTTTATAATTTATTTAAATAATTTGTTAATTATTTCATTACATTATTATTTAAGTTTATTATTATTTATTTAACTATAAAATTATTTAATAATTAAATTATTTTTTTGTTTAAGTACTTAATCTATTTAATATATTTCTTTGCTAAATAAATTATAACATATTTAAATAATTAACTAATTATTTAATTATTTCAAAAAAATATTATTTAAATAATTCTTTATATAATTATATAAGTAATGAAATTCTAACTTTATAATTATTTCCATAAATAATTATTCAAAAATTAATTTAAATACTAAAATAATAATCTTATTACATAATAATTTAGTTATGTAATTATTAAATAAATTATTTAAATATTTTCAAAAAATATAATTTATTTAAATTATTATTTATTTAACTATAAAATTATTTAATAATTAAATTATTTTTTTGTTTAAGTAAGTATTCCATTTAATATATTTCTTTACTAATTTTTTTTTAAATATTTAACTAATTAAATAAATATTCACTTATTTTGAAAAATTATTATTGAAACTATTCTTTATCTCATTATTTAGTTAATGAAATTCTAATTTTATAATTATTTCAATAAATAATTATTTAATAATTTATATCAATAGTAATCAAATAATTTTATTACATAATAATTTAGGTATGTAATTATTAATTAAATTATTATATTATTTCAAAAAATTATTAATTAATATAATTTATTCTTAAAATTATTACATAAATATTTAAAAAATATAATAAATAAATTTATTTTGTTAAAATATTATATAATTATATAATGGAATTATTTTATTAGAATATAATAATAATATAAAGAAATAATTTATTTTCTAAAATAATTAAATTATTATTTGATATCATTATTCCATAAATTATAATTAATCTAATATTTTTATTATTTACTTATTGAATAATTCCATAATGATAATTGAATTATTTCATTATTGAATTATTCAATAAGTAAATAATATAGATATTTCATTATTTATAATTTATGGAATAATGATTCAAATAATTATTTAATTATTTAATAAAATATTTTAATAATTTCATTATTTCTTTATGTTATTTATATTTTATAATAAAATAATTCAATTATACAATTATTTAATATTTTAATAAAATAATTTAAGTATTTTATTATTTAAATAGTGACGTAATAATTTAAAGTATAAATTATATTAATAAATAATTTTTGAAATTCATAAAATAATTTAGTCAATAATTACATAAATAAATTATTATATAATAAAATTTTTAGATTATCTTTTAAATAAATTATTAAATAATTATTTATTTATATAACAAAAATATTAGAATTTAGTTATTTAGATAATTAAATATAGAATTATTTAAATAATTAAATATTTATTCAATTATTGAAATATTTAAAAACTTAATTAGTGAAGATATATATCAAATAGATTATTTACTTAAAAAAATCAATATTTTTGTTATTAAAAAATTTCATTTTTAAATAAATAATAATTTCATTATATAATTAATTTATTATATTAGTTATTTTTTTAATTATTACTATCTTTTCAATTAATTTAATTAGTTCATTAAATAATAAATTAGAGAAATAATAAAATAATTAATTAATTCATTATTTTATTATTTAATATGTAATTAATGAAAATATTTAATTAATTAACATTAATAAAATAATTTTTATAATTTTTATTTAATTATATTAGAAAATAATTGATTAATTTAATTATTTATTTCATAAAGTAATAAAATAATATAATAACTAATTATTTATTATTTTCAAAAAATTATATAATTTAAAAAAATATGTTATTATTTAAATGTTCAAATAATTAACTAATTATTTAAATTAACTAATTATTTAAATTTTTTTTTTTATAATTTAATAAAATAATTTGTGAATTATTTCATTACATAATAATTTAATTAAATTATTATTTATTTAACTATAAAATTATTTAATAATTAAATTACTTTTTTGTTTAAGTAAATAATCTATTTAATATATTACTTTACTAAATAAGTTTTGAAATATTTAAATAATTGTTTTTAGGGTTATTTTGACTTTGCCCCCCAAGTTTTGCCATAAATTAGACTTTACCCCCCACATTTTCATTAATTAGACTTTACCCCCCAAAACTAACTGTTCCGTCAGCTCACCATCTAGAGAAAGGTTGAGCTGACGGAAAAGAAATAAAGTTTTGGGGGGTGAGCTAACGGAACAGTTAGTTTTGGGGGGTAAAGTCTAATTAATGAAAATGTGGGGGGTAAAGTCTAATTCAAGGCAAAACTTGGGGGGCAAAGTCAAAATAACCCTTGTTTTTATTATTATCTAAATAATGAAATTAGCATTTAATAATTATTTTAATAAAATAATTTTTAAAAAAATTATTTAATTGATAATATAATAATTTTATTATATAATAATTTAGTTATATAATTATTTAATAAATTATTTTATTATTTCAAAAAATAATATTTTTTTAAATTATTCTTTTGTTTAAGTCAATAATCTATTTAATATATTTCTTTACTAAATAAGTTTTTAAATATTTAAATAATTGAATAATTATTCATTTATATAAAAAAATTATTATTGAAATAATTATTTATATATTTATCTACTTAATAAAACTCTAATTTTTACAATTATTTCAATAAATTATTATTTAATATTTTATTTAAATAATAATCTAATTATTTTATTACATAATAATTTAGTTATGTAATTATTAATGAAATTATTTTATTATTTCAAAAAATTATTAATTAATATAATTTATTCTTTGAATTATTAATAAAATATTTAAAAAATAAAATAGTTAAATTTGTTTACTTAAATAATTTTATAGTTAAATAAATAATAATTTAAATAAAATATTATATAATGAAATAAATAAAAATATTTATTAAATTATGAGATATTAATTTAAATAACAAAAAAAAAATTTATTTAATTAAGTAATAAAATAAGACAATAATTTAATAACTATTTACTTATTATTCAAATAATTTGTTAATTATTTGAATATATGAATAATAAAATATTTTTTTAAATAGCTTAATACTTTTATTAATAATTAAAGAAATATTTATTGATTTTAATATTTAAATAATAAATAATTAGTTTAAATAATTTAATTATATAGATAATTAAATATTTCTTTAATTATTTAATTTATTTAACTATTTAATTTATTAAACTAATTAAATTAATTAAATAAAAGGAAGTAAAGTAGGAAGATGAGGCACACCCGAATTTTTTGCTTTAAAAAAATTTATATTTTTCTTTTAAAAAATTTAAAACATTACAACTGTTATGAGATCGTTCGATCGGATGACTGTTCACCGTCAGATCTCTCACATAGATTTGGGTTTCCTAAATAATACTTAGGCCCTAAGTAAACTTACCCTAAAAATAATATACAACCCCTTTAGGGTGGGGCATGTTTGACGGCTCTCTCTTTCTCCCATCTCACAATATGTTATCAACACGAATATATCAAGCCGAGCCAATCCGTGGCAAGAAAACGGAGAGAGAAACAAAGACAGAAGAGGGAGAGGAAGAGAGATGAGAATAGAGAAATAAACGAATAGAGAAGAAGTCCTGCCCCAGTCCATTGGCCACGGGTATAGGTTTAATTTATTTCTTTACTAAATAAGTTTTTAAATATTTAAATAATTAAATAATTATTTATTTACTAAAAAAATATTATTTAAATAATTCTTTATATAATTATCTAATTAATAAAATTCTTATTTTAAAATAATTTCAAAACATAATTTTTTAATAATTTATTTAAATCATAATATAATAATTTTATTATATAATAATTTAGTTATATAATTATTAATGAAATTATTTTATAATTTAAAAAAATTATTAATTTATATAATTTATTCTTTAAATTATTACTTAAATATTTAAAAAATAAAATATTTTAATTTATTTTGTTAAATATCATATAATTATATAATGGAATTATATTATTATAAATTAATAATAATAAAAAGATATAATTAAATTATTCAAATATTTTCTAAAATAATTAAATAATTATTTGAAAAAAATATATAGGAAGTAAAGAAGGAAGATGAGGCACAACCGAATTTTTGGATTTAAAAAAATATATATTATTCTTTAAAGAAATTTAAAACATTACAAGTTTTATGAGATCGTTCGATCGGATGACTGTCCACCGTCGGATCTCTCCTATAGATTAGGGTTTCCCATATTATACTTAGGCCCTAAGTAAGCTTACCCTATAAATAATATACGACCCTTTAGGGTGGGGTACGTTTGGCGGCTCTTTTTTTCTTTCATCTCAGAATATGTTATCAACACGAATATATCGAGTCTAAACGACCCATCGCAAGGAAACAGAGAGAGAAACGAAGATAGAAGAGAGAGAAGAAGAGAGATGAGAATAGAGAAATAAACAAAGAGAGAAGAAGTCCTGCTCTAGTCTATTGGCTACGGGTATAGGTTTGAAGTAAGAAGTAATCTAAAATCTAAAACTCCACTTCTCAATAGTATCATCTCAATGTTATTATGATTATCATTGTAATGTTTCTATAATTTTTTTAATAATATTAATCGTTTATTTACTTATAAAATAATTTAAATAATTGAAAAATTTTAATAATTAAGTTTTTATTTAAATAATTATTTTATTTATTTATTTATTTTTTTAATTATCTATTTATTTAATGAAATTTATTATTTTATTTATTTATTAAAATTATTATTTCAAAAAATGATTCATTAATATAATTTACTCTTTTAATTATTAATTAAATATTTAAAAATAAAATACTTAAATTTATTTAGTTAAAATATTATATAATTTTATATTGGAATTATTTTATTTGAATAAAATAATAACATATAGAAATAATTAAATTATTCAAATATTTTATTAAATAATTTAATAATTATTTTAATTATTATTCCATAAATTATAATTAATCCAAAATTTTTATTATTTACTTATTAAATAATTCAATAATGATTATTGAATTATTTCATTATTGAATTATTCAATAAGTAAAAAATAAAAATATTTGATTAATTATAATTTATAGAATAATGATTCAAATAATTATTTAATTATTGAATCAATAATTTTTTCAAAAAAATTATTCGATTATCATTTAAATAAATTATTAAATTATTATTTATTTATATAACTAAAATATTAGAATTTAATTATTTAGATAATGAAATAAAGAATTATTTAAATAATTAATTAATTAGTCATTTGTTAAAATATTTAAAAACTTAATTAGTGAAGAAATATATCAAATAGATTATTTACTTAAAAAAATAAATATTTTCATTAGTAAATAATTTTATAGTAAAATAAATAATAATTTAAATAAAATATTATATAATGAAATAAATAAAATTTATTAAATTATGAGATATTAATTAAAATAAGTTAAACTATTAATTATTTAATTAAGTAATAAAATAAGAAAATAATTTAATAACTATTTACTTATTATTTAAATAATTAGTTAATTATTTGAATATATGAACAATAAAATATTTTTTAAATTGCTTAATATTTTTTTTAATAATCAATAAAATATTTATTGATTTTAATATTTAAATAATAAATAATTAGTATAAATAATTTAATTATGTAGATAAATAAATATTTCTTTAATTATTTAATTATTTTATTTATTTAACTATTTAATTTATAAAACTAATTAAATTAATAATATAATAGGAAGTAAATAAGGAAGATGAGGCATACTCGAATTTTTTGCTTTAAAAAAACTTATATTTTTCTGTAAAAAAGTTTAAAACATTACAACTGTTATGAGATCGTTCGATCGGATGATTGTTCACCGTCGGATCTCTCCCATAGATTAGGATTTCCCATATAATACTTAGGCCCTTAGTAAGCTTAACCTATAAATAATATACGACCCCTTTAGGGTGGGGTATGTTTGACGGCTCTCTCTTTCTCTCATCTCACAATATGTTATCAACACGAATATATCGAGCCCAGCTAATCCGTCGCAAGAAAACGAATAGAGAAACAAAGACAGAAGAGAGAGAAGAAGAGAGATGAGAATGAAAAAATAAATGAAGAGAGAAAAAATCCTGCCCCAGTCCATTGGCCACGGGTATAGGTTTGAAATAAGAAGTAATCTAAATTTCAAAACTCCACTTTTTATTAGAATGTAAACATAACATAAAGAAATAATTGAATTATTCAAATTTTTTATAAAATTATTAAATAATTTTTTGAATCATTATTCCATAAATTATAATCAATCAAATATTTTTATTATCTACTTATTGAATAATTCAATAATGATTATTGAATTATTTTTTTATTGAATTATTCAATAATTAAATAATAAAAATATTTAATTAAATATAATTTATGGAATAAGGATTCAAATAATTATTTAATTAACTTATAAAATATTTAAATAATTTTATTATTTCTTTATGTTATTAATATTTTTTCATAGAATAATTCAATTATATAATTATATAATATTTTAATCAAATAATTTAATAATTTAATTATTTTATTATTTACTTAATAATTTAAAGTATAAATTATATAAATTAAAAAGTTTTTTAAAATAATAAAATAATTTAATCAATAATTACATAACTAAATTATTATGTAATAAAATTATTATATTATCATTTAAACAAATTATTAAATAATTATTATGTAATAAAAACAAAGTCTGGAATTATTAAATTATTATATTATTATTAAATAATTATTAAATTATAAATTATTATGTAATAAAATCTAAGTCTGGAATGCACACTCCGAAGCGTGGCGCACCGAAGACTGGCCAAAATTCGCCCGAAAAACTAAATCAAAAATGCGCACCCCGAAGCATGGTGCATTGAAGTCCGACCAAAATTCGCCCGAAAAAGTAAGTCTAGAACGCGCAACCCGAAGCGTGGTGCACCGAAGACCGGCCTTGCTCAAAATACTAAGTTTGGAAGGCGCAGCCCGAAGCGTGGCGCACCAAAGACTGGTCGAAATTCACCCGAAAAACTAAGTCTGGAATGCGACCCCAAAGCGTGGCGCACCGAGGACCGGCCGAAATTCGCTTGAAAAACTCAGTCTGGAACACGCATCCCGAAGCTAAAATTTTAATTTTATAATTATTTCAATAAAGAATTATTTAATAATTTATTTCAATAATAATCTAATAAGTTTATTATATAATAATTTAGGTATTTAATTATTAATTAAATTATTATATTATTTCAAAAAATTAATAATTAATATAATTTTTTCTTAAAATTTTTAATTAAATATTTTAAAAATAAAATACTTAAATTTATTTTATTAAAATATTATATAAATATATAATGGAATTATTTTATTAGAATATAATAATAACATAAAGAAATAATAGAATTATTCAAATATTTTATTAAATAATTAAATAATTATTTGAATCATTATTCCATAAACTATAATTAATCCAATAATTTTATTATTTACTTATTGAATAATTCAATAATGATTATTGAATTATTTTATTATTGAATTATTAAATAAGTAAATAATAAAAATATTTAATTAATTATATTTTATGGAATAATGATTTAAATAATAATTTAATTATTATATAAAATATTTAAATAATTTTATTATTTCTATATGTTTTTAATATTTTTTAATAAAATAATTCAATTATATAATTATATAATATTTTGATCAAATAATTTAAGTATTTTATTACTTCAATATTTAAGTAATAATTTAAAGTATAAATTATATTAATTAATAATTTTTTAAAATAATAAAATAATTGAATAAATAATTACATAACTAAATTATTATGTAATAAAATTATTAGATTATCATTAAAATAAATTATTAAATAATTATTTATTTATATAACTAAAATATTAGAATTTAATTATTAAGATAATTAAATAAAGAATTATTTAAATAATAATTTTTTGAAATAATTAAATAGTTAGTCAATTATCGAAATATTTAAAAATTTAATTAGTTGAGAAATATATCAAATAGATTATTTATATAAAAAGATAAATATTTTCATTATTAAATAATTTTGTAGTTAAATAAATAATAATTTAAATAAAATATTGTATAATGAAATAAATATAAAATTTTATAAAATTATGAGATATTAATTTAAATAACTTAAAAAATAATTATTTAATTCAGTAATAAATTAAAACAATAATTTAATAACTATTTACTTATTATTTAAATAATTAATTAATTATTTGAATATATAGAAAATAGAAATAAAATTTAAATAGCTTAATATTTTTTTTTATAATCAAAAAAATATTTATTGATTTTTATATTTAAATAATAAATAATTAGTTTAAATAATTCCAAAACTTCACTTCTCAATCGTATCATCTCAACGTAATTATGATTATCATTGAAATATTTCTATAATTGTTTTAATAATAGTAAACGTTTATTTAATTATAAAATAATTGAAATAATTGAAATATTTTAATAATTAACTTTTTAATTATTTTATTTATTTATTAATTATTATAATATTAAATAATCATATTATGTACCTATTTAATGGTTTAAAATATTAAATAAAGAAGTAATAATTTAATTATATAATTTAATTTATTTTATTAGTTATTTCTTTAATTATTATTATTTTTTAAATTAATTTAACTAATTTATTAAATAATAAATTGTTAAAATAATAAAATAATTAATTATTTCATATTTTATTATTTAATAAGTAATTAATGAAAATATTTCATTAATTACCATTAATGAAATAATTATTATAATTTTTATTTAATTATTTTATGAAATAATTTATTAATTTCATTATTTCTTTAATAAAGTAATATAATAATATAATAACTAATTCCTTATTATTTTTTAAAAAATCTATTATTTAAAATTTTTTTTTATTATTTCTATATTCACATAATTCACTAATTATTTATATAATAAGTAAATAGTTATTGAATTAATATTTTATATTATTATTTAATAAAATAATTAATTTTTTGATATATTTAATTTAATTTTTTATAATTTATTTAAATAATTTGTTAATTATTTCTTTACATTATTATTTAAGTTGATTATTATTTATTTAACTATAAAATTATTTAATAATTAAATTATTTTTTTGATTAAGTACTTAATCTATTTAATATATTTCTTTGCTAAATAAATTATAACATATTTAAATAATTAACTAATTATTTAATTATTTCAAAAAAATATTATTTAAATAATTCTTTATATAATTATATAAGTAATGAAATTCTAACTTTATAATTATTTCCTTAAATAATTATTCAAATAAATATTTATTGAATAATTCTTTATATAATCAATAAATATTTATTGATTTTTATATTTAAATAATAAATAATTAGTTTAAATAATTTAATTATGAAGAAACGAAGGCAGAAGAGAGAGAAGAAGATATATGATAATGGAGAATTAAACGAGGAGAGAAGAAATCCTGCTCCAGTCCATTAGCCACAAGTATAGGTTTGAAGTAAGAAGTAATCTAAATTCCAAAACTTCACTTCTCAATAGTATCATCTCAACGTTATTATGATTATCATTGAAATATTTCTATAATTATTTTAATAATAGTAAACATTTATTTAATTATAAAATAATTGAAATAATTGAAATATTTTAATAATTAACTTTTTATTAAAATAATAATTTTATTTAATTATCTAGTTATTTAATAAAATTTATTATTTTATTTATTTATTAATTATTATAATATTAAATAATCATATTATGTACCTATTTAATGGTTTAAAATATTAAATAAAGAAGTAATAATTTAATTATATAATTTAATTTATTTTATTAGTTATTTCTTTAATTATTATTATTTTTTAAATTAATTTAACTAATTTATTAAATAATAAATTGTTAAAATAATAAAATAATTAATTATTTCATATTTTATTATTTAATAAGTAATTAATGAAAATATTTCATTAATTACCATTAATGAAATAATTATTATAATTTTTATTTAATTATTTTATGAAATAATTTATTAATTTCATTATTTCTTTAATAAAGTAATATAATAATATAATAACTAATTCCTTATTATTTTTTAAAAAATCTATTATTTAAAAAAATATTTTATTATTTCTATATTCACATAATTCACTAATTATTTATATAATAAGTAAATAGTTATTGAATTAATATTTTATATTATTATTTAAAAAAATAATTAATTTTTTGATATATTTAATTTAATTTTTTATAATTTATTTAAATAATTTGTTAATTATTTCATTACATTATTATTTAAGTTAATTATTATTTATTTAACTATAAAATTATTTCATAATTAAATTATTTTTTTGTTTAAGTACTTAATCTATTTAATATATTTCTTTGCTAAATAAATTATAACATATTTAAATAATTAACTAATTATTTAATTATTTCAAAAAAATATTATTTAAATAATTCTTTATATATTTATCTAAGTAATGAAATTCTAACTTTATAATTATTTCCTTAAATAATTATTCAAAAACTAATTTAAATAATAAAATAATAATCTTATTACATAATAATTTAGTTATGTAATTATTAAATAAATTATTTTAATATTTTCAAAAAATATAATTTATTTAAATTATTATTTATTTAACTATGAAATTATTTAATAATTAAATTATTTTTTTGTTTAAGTAAGTATTCCATTTAATATATTTCTTTACTAAAATGTTTTTAAATATTTAACTAATTAAATAAATATTCACTTATTTTGAAAAATTATTATTGAAACTATTCTTTATATCATTATTTAATTAATGAAATTCTAATTTTATAATTATTTCAATAAATAATTATTTAATAATTTATATCAATAGTAATCTAATAATTTTATTACATAATAATTTAGGTATGTAATTATTAATTAAATTATTATATTATTTCAAAAAATTATTAATTAATATAATTTATTCTTAAAATTATTACATAAATATTTAAAAAATATAATACATAAATTTATTTTGTTAAAATATTATATAATTATATAATGGAATTATTTTATTAGAATATAATAATAATATAAAGAAATAATTTATTTTCTAAAATAATTAAATTATTATTTGATATCATTATTCCATAAATTATAATTAATATAATATTTTTATTATTTACTTATTGAATAATTCGATAATGATAATTGAATTATTTCATTATTGAATTATTCAATAAGTAAATAATATAGATATTTCATTATTTATAATTTATGGAATAATGATTCAAATAATTATATAATTATTTAATAAAATATTTTAATAATTCCATTATTTCTTTATGTTATTTATATTTTATATTAAAATAATTCAATTATATAATTATTTAATATTTTAATAAAATAATTTAAGTATTTTATTATTTAAATAGTGATGAAATAATTTAAAGTATAAATTATATTAATAAATAATTTTTGAAATTCATAAAATAATTTAATCAATAATTACAAAAATAAATTATTATATAATACAATTTTTAGATTATCATTTAAATAAATTATTAAATAATTATTTATTTATATAACTAAAATATTAGAATTTAGTTATTTAGATAATTAAATATAGAATTATTTAAATAATTAAATATTTATTCAATTATTGAAATATTTAAAAACTTAATTAGTGAAGATATATATCAAATAGATTATTTACTTAAAAAAATCAATATTTTTATTATTAAAAAATTTCATTTTTAAATAAATAATAATTTCATAATATAATTAATTTATTATATTAGTTATTTTTTTAATTATTACTATCTTTTTAATTAATTTAATTAGTTCATTAAATAATAAATTAGAGAATTAATAAAATAATTAATTAATTCATTATTTTATTATTTAATATGTAATTAATGAAAATATTTAATTAATTACCATTAATAAAATAATTTTTATAATTTTTATTTAATTATATTATAAAATATTTGATTAATTTAATTATTTATTTCATAAAGTAATAAAATAATATAATAACTAATTATTTATAATTTATAATTTAATAAAATATTTTGTGAATTATTTCATTACATAATAATTTAATTAAATTATTATTTATTTCACTATAAAATTATTTAATAATTAAATTATTTTTTTGTTTAAGTAAATAATCTATTTAATATATTACTTTACTAAATAAGTTTTGAAATATTTAAATAATTCTCTTTATAATTATCTAAATAATGAAATTAGCATTTAATAATTATTTTAATAAAATAATTTGTAAAAAATTTATTTAATTGATAATATAATAATTTTATTATATAATAATTTAGCTATGTAATTATTAAATAAATTATTTTATTATTTGAAAAAATCATATTTTTTTAAATTATTCTTTTGCTTAAGTAAATAATCCATTTAATATATTTCTTTACTAAATAAGTTTTTAAATATTTAAATAATTGAATAATTATTCATTTATATAAAAAAATTATTATTGAAATAATTATTTATATAGTTATCTACTTAATAAAACTCTAATTTTACAATTATTTCAATAAATTATTATTTAAAATTTTATTTAAATAATAATCTAATAATTTTATTACATAATAATTTAGTTATGTAATTATTAATGAAATTATTTTATTATTTCAAAAAATTATTAATTAATATAATTTAATCTTTGAATTATTAATGAAATATTTAAAAAATAAAATAGTTAAATTTGTTTACTTAAATAATTTTATAGTTAAATAAATAATAATTTAAATAAAATATTATATAATGAAATAAATAAAAAAATTTATTAAATTATGAGATATTAATTTAAATAACAAAAAAAAATTTATTTAATTAAGTAATAAAATAAGAAAATAATTTAATAACTATTTACTTATTATTCAAATAATTAGTTAATTATTTGAATATATGAATAATAAAATATTTTTTTAAATAGCTTAATACTTTTATTAATAATTAAAGAAATATTTATTGATTTTAATATTTAATTATTTAATTTATTTAACTATTTAATTTATTAAACTAATTAAATTAATTAAATAAAAGGAAGTAAAGAAGGAAGATGAGGCACACCCGAATTTTTTGCTTTAAAAAAATTTATATTTTTCTTTTAAAAAATTTAAAACATTACAACTGTTATGTGATCGTTCGATCGGATGACTATTCACCGTCAGATCTCTCACATAGATTTGGGTTTCCTAAATAATACTTAGGCCCTAAGTAAACTTACCCTAAAAATAATATACAACCCCTTTAGGGTGGGGCATGTTTGACGGCTCTCTCTTTCTCCCATCTCACAATATGTTATCAACACGAATATATCAAGCCGAGCCAATCCGTGGCAAGAAAACGGAAAGAGAAACAAAGACAGAAGAGGGAGAAGAAGAGAGATGAGAATGGAGAAATAAACGAATAGAGAAGAAGTCCTGCCCCAGTCCATTGGCCATGGGTATAGGTTTAATTTATTTCTTTACTAAATAAGTTTTTAAATATTTAAATAATTAAATAATTATTTATATAATTATCTAATTAATAAAATTCTAATTTTAAAATTATTTCAAAACATAGATTTTTAATAATTTATTTAAATCATAATATAATAATTTTATTATATAATAATTTAGTTATATAATTATTATTGAAATTAATTTATAATTTAAAAAAATTATTAATTTATATAATTTATTCTTTAAATTATTACTTAAATATTTAAAAAATAAAATATTTTAATTTATTTTGTTAAAATATTATATAATTATATAATGGAATTATATTATTATAATATAATAATAATAAAAAGATATAATTAAATTATTTAAATATTTTCAAAAATAATTAAATAATTATTTGAATCATCATTACATAAATTATAATTAATCAAATATTTGTATTATTTACTTATTGAATAATTCAATAATAATTATTGAATTATTTAATTATTGAATTATATAATAAGTAAATAATTAAAATATTTAATTAACTATAATTTATAGATAATTAAATATTAGTTAAAAAATTTAATTAACTATAATTTATAATAATAAAAAATTAACTATAATTTAATTAACTATAATTTATAATAATAAAAAATTAGTTAAAAATTTTTAATTATATAGATAATTAAATATTTCATTAATTATTTAATTTATTAATTTATTGAACTATTTAATTTTTTAAAATAATGAAATTAATTAAATAATATTAAGTAAAGAAGTAAGATGAGGCACACCCGAATTTTTTGCTTTAAAAAATTTATATTTTTCTTTAAAAAAATTTAAAACATTACAACTGTTATGAGATCGTTTGATTGGATGACTGTCCACTGTCGGAAGAAAACGAAGAGAGAAATAAAGGCAGAAGAGAGAGAAGATTAGATATGAGAATGGAAAAATAAACGAAGAGAGAAGAAATCATGCTCCAGTCCATTAGCCATGGATATACGTTTGAAGTAAAAAGTAATCTAAATTCCAAAACGCCACTTCTCAATAGTATCATCTTAACGTTATTATGATTATCATTGAAATATTTCTATAATTTTTTTAATAATAGTAATTATTTATTTAATTATAAAATATTTTAAATAATAGAAATATTTTATTAATTAACTTTTTACTAAAATAATATTTTTATTTAATTATTTAATTATCTAGTTATTTAATGAAATTAATTATTTTATTTATTTAATAATTATTATATTATTAAATAATTAAATTATGTACCTATTTAATGGTTTAAAATATTAAATAAAGAAATAATGATTTAATTATATAATTAATTTATTTTATTAGTTATTTATTTTATTATTATTATTTTTTAAATTAATTTAATTAATTCATGAAATAATAAAATGCTGAAATAATAAAATAATTAGTTTAAATAATTAAATATTTCTTTAATTATTTAATTATTTAATTTATTTCATTATTTAATTTAATAAACTAATTAAATTAATTAAATAATAGGAAGTAAAGAAGGAAGATGAGGCACACCCAAATTTTTTGCTTTAAAAAAATTTATTTTTTTCTTTTTAAAAAATTTAAAATATTATAACTGTTATGAGATCGTTCGATCGGATGACTGTCCACCGTCGGATCCCTCCCTTAGATTAGGGTTTCCCATATAATACTTAGGCCATAAGTAAGCTTACCCTATAAATAATATACGACCCCTTTAGGGTGGGGCACGTTTGACGGCTCTCTTTTTCCCATCTCATAATATGTTATTAACACGAACATATCGAGCCCAATCGACCCGTCGTAAGAAAACAGAAAGAACAACGAAGACAAAAGAGAGAGAAGAAGAGAGATGAGAATGGTGAAATAAACAAAAAGGGAAGAAGTCCTGCTCCAGTCCATTGGCCATGGGTATAGGTTTGAAGTAAGAAGTAATCTAAATTCCAAAAATCCACTTCTGAATAGTATCATCTCAACGTTACTATGATTATCATTGTAATATTTCTATAATTTTTTAAATAATAGTAATCATTTAATTATTTGATTATCTAGTTATTTATTGAAATTTGTTATTTTATTTATTTATTAATTATTATATTATTAAATAATTAAATTATGTAACTATTTAATGGTTTAAAATATTAAATAAAGTAATAATGATTTAATTATATAATTAATTTATTTTATTAGTTATTTCTTTAATTATTATTATTTTTTCAATTAATTTTATTAATTTATTAAATAATAAATTGTTGAAATAGTTATTGAATTAATTTTTTATTTAATTAACTAATAAAATAATTAATTTTTGAATGTAATTTATTTAATTTTTTATAATTTAATAAAATAATTTTTTAATTATTCTGTTACATAATAATTTATTTAAACTATTATTTATTTAACTTTTAAATTATTTAATAATAATTTTTTTTTGTTTAAGTAAATAATCAATTTAATATATTTTATTACTAAATAAGTTTTTAAATATTTAAACTATAGACTAATTATTTAATTAGTTAAAAAAATTATAATTTAAATAATTCTTTATATAATTATCTAAATAATGAAATTATAATTTTATAATTATTTTAATAAATAATTATTCAAAAATTTATTGAAATGATAATATAATAATTTAATTACATATTAATTTAGTTATATAATTATTGATTAAATTATTTTATATTTCAAAAAATTATAATTTAATTAAATTAAGATTTATTGAACTATGGAATAATTGAATAATTAAATTATTTTTTTGTTTAAGTAAATAATCAATTTAATATATTTACTAACTAAATAAGTTTTTAATTATTTAAATAATTAAATAATTATTTACTTATTTCAAAAAATTATTATTTAAATAGTTCTTTGTATAATTATCTAATTATTGAAATTATAATTTTATAATTTTTTGAAAAAATAATTATTTAATAATTTATTAAAATAATAATATTTTAATTTTTTTACATAATTATTTAGTTATGTAGTAATTAAATAATTTAATCAATAATTACATAACTAAATTATTATGGAATAAAATTATTATATTATCATTTAAACAAATTATAAAATAATTATTTATTTATATAACTAAAATATTAGAGTTTAATTATTTAGATAATTAAATAAATATTATTTAAATAAATTTTTTTTAAATAATTAAATCATTAGTCAATTATTGAAATATTTAAAAACTTAATTAGTGAAGAAATATATCAAATAGATTATTTACTTAAAAAAATATATTTTTATTATTAAATAATTTCATTTGTTAAATAAATAATAATTTAAATAAAATATTGTATAATGAAATAAATATAAAATTTTATTAAATTATGGGATATTAATTGAAATAACTAAAAAAAATAATTATTTAATTAAATAATAAAATAAAACAATAATTTTATAACTATTTACGTATTATTTGAATAATTAGTTAATTATTTGAATATATAAATATTAAAATATTTTTTTAAATAGTTTAATATTTTTTTTAATAATCAAAGAAATATTTATTGATTTTAATATTTAATTAATAAATAATTTCATTATATAAATAATTAAATATTTCTTTAATTATTTAATTATATAATTTTTTTAACTATTTAATTTATTAAACTAATTAAATTAATTAAATAATAGAAAGTAAAGATGGAAGATGAGGCAAACCCAAATTTTTTTCTTTAAAAAAATATATTTTTCTTTAAAAAAATTTAAAATATTATAACTGTTATGGGATCATTCGATCGGATGACTGTCCACCGTCGGATCCCTCTCTTAGATTAGGGTTTCCCATATAATACTAAGGCCCTAAGTAAGCTTACCCTATAAATAATATACGACTCCTTTAGGGTGGGGCATGTTTGACGGCTCTCTCATTCTCCCATCTCGTAATATGTTATTAATACGAACTTATCGAGCCCAGTCGACTCGTCGCAAGAAAGCGGAGAGAGAAACGAAGACAAAAGAGACAGAAGAAGAAAGATGAGAATGAAGAAATAAATGAAGAGAGAAAAAGTCATGCTCCAATCCATTAGCCATAGGTCTGAAGTAAGAAGTAATCTAAATTCCAAATCTCCACTTCTTAATAGTATTATCTCAACGTTATTATGATTATCATTGCAATATTTCTATAATTTTTTTAATAATAGTAATCGTTTATTTAATTATAAAATAAATTAACTAATTGAAATTTTTTAATATTTAACTTTTTATTAAAATAATAATTTTATTTAATTATTTAATTATCTAGTTATTTAATGAAATTTATTATATATTTCATTTATTAATTATTATATTATTAAATAATTAAATTATTTAACTATTTAATGGTTTAAAATATGAAATAAAGAAATAATGATTTTATTATATAATTAATTTATTTTATTATTTATTTCTTTACTTATTATTATTTTTTAAAAGTATTTTATTAATTAATTAAATAATAAATATTTAAAATAATAAAATAATTAATTATTTTATTATTCAATAAGTAAATAATGAAAATATTTAATTAATTATGTTTAATGAAATAATTATTAATTATTAATTATAAATTATAAATTTTATTATTTTATAATATATTTTATTAATTTAATTATTTATTAAATAAAGTAATAAAATAATATATTA
The DNA here is from genome assembly GCA_947650365.1 of Chamaelirium japonicum. Taxonomy (NCBI): domain Eukaryota; kingdom Viridiplantae; phylum Streptophyta; class Magnoliopsida; order Liliales; family Melanthiaceae; genus Chamaelirium; species Chamaelirium japonicum. Next base: position 23,668,632 of record OX393552.1, read on the forward strand.
ATATAATAAATGATTATTTATTATTTTAAAAAATAGATTATTTTAAAAAATATTTTATTATTTATATGATTAAATAATTAACTAATTATTTAAATAATAAGTAAATAGTTATTGAATTAATTTTTTATGTTATTACTTCATGAAATAATTGATTTTTTGATGTATTTTATTTAATTTTTTATAATTTAATTAAATAATTTGTTATTTACTTCATTAGATAATAATTTATTTAAATTTTTATTTATTTAACCATAAAATTAATTAATAATTAAATTATTTCTTATTTAAGTAAATAATCCATTTAATATATTTCTTTATAAAATTAGTTTTTAAATATTTAAATAATAGACTAATCTATTTAACTAAATTTTTTAAAATAATTTATTTATATATCAAATAGATTATTTACTTAAAAAATAAATATTTTTATTATTAAATAATTTCATAGGTAAATAAAAAATAAATTACAAAAAATATTTTATAATTAAATAAATATAAAATTTTATTAAATTATGAGATATTAATTAAAATAACTGAAAAAAATAATTATTCAATTAAGTAATAAAATAAAACAATAATTTAATAATAATTTACTTATAATTTAAATAGATAGTTAATTATTTGAATATATAAATAATAAAATATTTTTTTAAAAAGCTTAATATTTTTTTTTATAATCAAATAAATAGTTATATAACTATTAATAATTTTAAAATAAATTTAGTTATAGAATTATTAATTAATTTAGTTAGATAATTACTTATTTGAAAAAATTATTATTTAAACAATTCTTTATATCATTATTTAATTAAAAAAAAATTAATTTGATAATTATTTCAATAAAGAATTATTTAATAAATTATTTCAATAATAATTTAATAAGTTTATTATATTATAATTTAGTTATGTAATTATTAATTAAATTATTGTATTATTTTAAAAAATTAATAAATAATATAATTTATTCTTAAAATTATTAATTAAATATTTTAAAAATAAAATACATAAATTTATTTTGTTAAAATATTATATAATTATATAATGGAATTATTTTATTAGAATATAATAATAATATAAAGAAATAATAAAATTATTCAAATATTTTCTAAAATAATTAAATATTATTTGATATTATTATTCTATAAATTATAATTAATCTAATATTTTAATTATTTACTTATGGAATAATTCAATAATGACAATTGAATTGTTTCATTATTGAATTATTCAATAACTAAATCATAAAAATATTTAATTAATTATAATTTATGGAATAATGATTCAAATAAATATATAATAATTTTAAAAATATTTAAATAATTTCATTATTTCTTTATGTTTTTAATATTTTATAATAAAATAATTCATTTATATAATTATATAATATTTTAATCAAATAATTAAAGTATTTTATTATTTAAATATTAACTTAATAATATAAAGTATAAATTATATTAATAAATAATTTTTGAAATTAATAAAATAATTTAATCAATAATTATATAACTAAATTATTATATAATAAAATTAGTGAAAATATATAGATTATTTACTTAAAAAAATTAATATGTTTATTATTAAATAATATCATAGTTAAATAATTAATAATTTGAATAAATTATTATATAATTTATTTAATATAAAATATTATGAAATTATAAGATATTAATTGAAATAACTAAAAATAATATTTATTTAATTAAGTAATCAAATAAAATAATAATGTAATATATATTTATTTATTATTTAAATAATTAGTTAATATTTGAAATATATGAATATGAAAATATTTCTTCAGTTAGATTTATAATTTTTTAATAATTACATAAATATTTATTTATTTTAATATTTAATTAATAAATTATTAGTTTAAATTATTTAATTATATAGATAATTAAATATTTCATTAATTATTTAAATTTTTAATTTATTTAACTATTTAATTTATTAAACTAATTAAATTAATTAAATAATAGGAAGTAAAGAAGGAAGATGAGGCACACCCGAATTTTTGGCTTTAAAAAAATATATATTATTCTTTAAAGAAATTTAAAACATTACAAGTTTTATGAGATCGTTCGATCGGATGACTGTCCACCGTCGGATCTCTCCCATAGATTAGGGTTTCCCATATTATACTTAGGCCCTAAGTAAGCTTACTCTATAAATAATATACGACCCTTTAGGGTGTGGTACGTTTGACGGCTCTTTTTTTCTTTCATCTCAGAATATGTTATCAACACGAATATATCGAGTCCAAACGACCCATCGCAAGGAAACAGAAAGAGAAACGAAGATAGAAGAGAGAGAAGAAGAGAGATGAGAATGGAGAAATAAATAAAGAGAGAAGAAGTCCTGCTCCAGTCTATTGGCCACGGGTATAGGTTTGAAGTAAGAAGTAATCTAAATTCTAAAACTCCACTTCTCAATAGTATCATCTCAATGTTATTATGATTATCATTGTAATGTTTCTATAATTTTTTTAACAATATTAATCGTTTATTTACTTATAAAATAATTTAAATAATTAAAAAAATTTAATAATTAAGTTTTTATTAAAATAATTATTTTATTTAATTATTTAATTTTTTAATTATCTAGTTATTTAATGAAATTTATTATTTTATTTATTTATTAAAATTATTATTTCAAAAAATTATTCATTAATATAATTTACTCTTTCAATTATTAATTAAATATTTAAAAATAAAATACTTAAATTTATTTAGTTAAAATATTATATAATTATATATTGGAATTATTTTATTCGAATAAAATAATAACATAAAGATATAATTTAATTATTCAAATATTTTATTAAATAATTTAATAAATTTTTGAATTATTATTCCATAAATTATAATTAATCCAATATTTTTATTATTTACTTATTAAATAATTCAATAATGATTATTGAATTATTTTATTATTGAATTATTCAATAAGTAAATAATAAAAATATTTGATTAATTATAATTTATTGAATAATGATTCAAATAATTATTTAATTATTGAATCAATAATTTATTCAAAAAAATTATTCGATTATCATTTAAATAAATTATTAAATTATTATTTATTTTTATAACTAAAATATTAGAATTTAATTATTTAGATAATGAAATAAAGAATTATTTAAATAATTAATTATTTAGTCATTTATTAAAATATTTAAAAACTTAATTAGTAAAGAAATATATCAAATAGATTATTTACTTAAAATAATAAATATTTTCATTAGTAAATAATTTTATAGTAAAATAAGTAATAATTTAAATAAAATATTATATAATAAAATAAATAAAATTTATTAAATTATGAGATATTAATTGAAATAAGTTAAACTATTAATTATTTAATTAAGTAATAAAATAAGACAATAATTTAATAACTATTTACTTATTATTTAAATAATTAGTTAATTATTTGAAAATATGAATTATAAAATATTTTTTAAATTGCTTAATATTTTTTTTAATAATCATTAAAATATTTATTGATTTTAATATTTAAATAATAAATAATTAGTATAAATAATTTAATTATATAGATAATTAAATATTTCTTTAATTATTTAATTATTTAATTATTTTATTTATATAACTATTTAATTTATAAAACTAATTAAATTAATAATATAATAGGAAGTAAATAAGGAAGATGAGGCACACCCGAATTTTTTGCTTTAAAAAAACTTATATTTTTCTGTAAAAAAGTTTAAAACATTACAACTATTATGAGATCGTTCGATCGGATGATTGTTCACCGTCGGATCTCTCCCATAGATTAGGATTTCCCATATAATACTTAGGCCCTTAGTAAGCTTAGCCTATAAATAATATACGACCCCTTTAGGGTGGGGTACGTTTGACGGCTCTCTCTTTCTCCCATCTCACAATATGTTATCAACACGAATATATCAAGCCCAGCTAATCCGTCGCAAGAAAACGAAGAGAGAAACGAAGACAGAAGAGAGAGAAGAAGAGAGATGAGAATGGAAAAATAAATGAAGAGAGAAGAAATCCTACCCCAGTCCATTGGCCACGGGTATAGGTTTGAAATAAGAAGTAATCTAAATTTCAAAACTCCACTTTTTATTAGAATGTAAACATAACATAAAGAAATAATTGAATTATTCAAATATTTTATAAAATTATTAAATAATTTTTTGAATCATTATTCCATAAATTATAATTAATCAAATATTTTTATTATCTACTTATTGAATAATTCAATAATGATTATTGAATTATTTTTTTATTGAATTATTCAATAATTAAATTATAAAAATATTTAATTAAATATAATTTATGGAATAAGGATTCAAATAATTATTTAATTAACTTATAAAATATTTAAATAATTTTATTATTTCTTTATGTTATTAATATTTTTTCATAGAATAATTCAATTATATAATTATATAATATTTTAATCAAATAATTTAATTATTTAATTATTTTATTATTTACTTAATAATTTAAAGTATAAATTATATAAATTAATAAGTTTTTTACAATAATAAAATAATTTAATCAATAATTACATAACTAAATTATTATGTAATAAAATTATTATATTATCATTTAAACAAATTATTAAATAATTATTATGTAATAAAAACTAAGTCTGGAATTATTAAACTATTAAATAATTATTAAATAATTATTAAATTATAAATTATTATGTAATAAAAACTAAGTCTGGAATGCACACTCCGAAGCGTGGCGCACCGAAGACCGGCCAAAATTTGCCCGAAAAACTAAGTCAAAAACGCGCACCCCGAAGCATGGTACATTGAAGTCCGACCAAAATTCGCCCGAAAAACTAAGTCTAGAACGCTCACCCCGAAGCGTGGTGCACCGAAGACCGGCCTTGCTCGAAATACTAAGTTTGGAAGGCGCAGCCCGAAGCGTGGCGCACCAAAGACTGGCCGAAATTCACCCGAAAAACTAAGTCTGGAATGCGACCCCAAAGCGTGGCGCACCGAAGACCGACCGAAATTCGCTTGAAAAACTCAGTCTGGAACACGCATCCCGAAGCTAAAATTTTAATTTGATAATTATTTCAATAAAGAATTATTTAATAATTTATTTCAATAATAATCTAATAAGTTTATTATATAATAATTTAGGTATTTAATTATTAATTAAATTATTATATTATTTCAAAAAATTAATAAATAATATAATTTATTCTTAAAATTATTAATTAAATATTTTAAAAATAAAATACTTAAATTTATTTTGTTAAAATATTATATAATTATATAATGGAATTATTTTATTAGAATATAATAATAACATAAAGAAATAATAGAATTATTCAAATATTTTATTAAATAATTAAATAATTATTTGAATCATTATTCCATAAATTATAATTAATCCAATAATTTTATTATTTACTTATTGAATAATTCAATAATGATTATTGAATTATTTTATTATTGAATTATTAAATAAGTAAATAATAATAATATTTAATTAATTATAATTTATGGAATAATGATTTAAATAATAATTTAATTATTATATAAAATATTTAAATAATTTTATTAATTCTATATTTTATTAATATTTTTTAATAAAATAATTCAATTATATAATTATATAATATTTTCATCAAATAATTTAAGTATTTTATTACTTCAATATTTAAGTAATAATTTAAAGTATAAATTATATTAATTAATAATTTTTTAAAATAATAAAATAATTGAATAAATAATTATATGACTAGATTATTATGTAATAAAATTATTAGATTATCATTAAAATAAATTATTAAATAATTATTTATTTATATAACTAAAATATTAGAATTTAATTATTAAGATAATTAAATAAAGAATTATTTAAATAATAATTTTTTGAAATAATTAAATAGTTAGTCAATTATTGAAATATTTAAAAATTTAATTAGTGAATAAATATATCAAATAGATTATTTATATAAGACCGATCGAAATTAGATTGAAAAACTAAGTCATAAATGCGCACCCTGAAGCGTGGCGCACCGAAGACCGACCTTAATTCGCACAAAAAACTAAGTCTGGAGTGTGATCCCAGAAGCGTGGCGCACCGAGGACCGGCCAAAATTCTCCCGAAAAACTAAGTCTGGAATGTGCACCCCAAAGCGTGGCGTACCAAGGACATGCAAAAATTCGCTCGAAAAACTAAGTCTGGAACGAGCACCCCGAAGCGTGGCGCATCGACGATCGGTCGAAATTCGCCCAAAAAACTAAGTCTGGAACATGCACCCCAAAGCATGGTGCACCGAAAACCGGTCGAAAATTCGTACGAAAAACGAAGTCTGTAATGCGCACCCCGAAGCGTGGTTCACCAAAGACCGATCGAAATTCATCCAAAAAACTAAGTTAGGAACGCGCACCCTGAAGAGTGGCACACTAAAGACCTGCCGAAATTCGACAAAAAAACTAAGTCTGGAATGCGCACCCTGAAGCGTAGTGCACCGAAAACCGACCGAAATTCGCTCGAAAAGCAAACTCTGGAACGTGCACACCGAAGCGTGGCGCACCGAAGACAGATCGAAGTTCACCCAAAAAACTAAGTCTGGAATACGCGTCCTGAAGCGTGACGCACCGAAGACCATCCAAAATTCGTCAGAAAAACTAAGTCTGCAATGCGCACCCCGAAGCGTGGCACAACGAAGACCGGCCGAAATTTGCCCGAAATGATAAGTCTAGAACGCGCACCACGAAGAGTGGCGCACCGAAGAACGACCGAAATTCGCTCGAAAATCTAAGTCTGTAATGCGCATCCCGAAGCATGGTGCACCGAAAACTAGCCAAAATTCGGTAAAGAAACAAAGTCTAGAACGCGCACCCCAAAGCGTGGTGTAGCGAAAACCGACCAAAATTCGCACGAAAAACTAAGTCTGGAACGTGCATGATGAAGCGTGGCGCACCCCAAAGCGTGGCGTACCAAGGACATGCAAAAATTCGCTCGAAAAACTAAGTCTGGAACGAGCACCCCGAAGCGTGGCGCATCGACGATCGGCCGAAATTCGCCCAAAAAACTAAGTCTGGAACATGCACCCCAAAGCATGGTGCACCGAAAACCGGTCGAAAATTCGTACGAAAAACTAAGTCTGTAATGCGCACCTCGAAGCGTGGTTCACCAAAGACCGATCGAAATTCATCCAAAAAACTAAGTTAGGAACGCGCACCCTGAAGAGTGGCACACTAAAGACTTGCCGAAATTCGGCAAAAAAGCTAAGTCTGGAATGCGCACCCTGAAGCGTGGTGCAGCGAAAACCGACCGAAATTCGCTCGAAAAGCAAACTCTGGAACGTGCACACCAAAGCGTGGCGCACCGAAGACCGGCCGAAGTTCACCCAAAAAACTAAGTCTGGAATACGCATCCTAAAGCGTGGCGCACCGAAGACCATCCAAAATTCGACAGAAAAACTAAGTCTGCAATGCGCACCCCGAAGCGTGGCACAACGAAGACCGGCCGAAATTTGCCCGAAATGATAAGTCCACGAAGAGTGGCGCACCGAAGAACGACCGAAATTCGCTCGAAAATCTAAGTCTGTAATGCGCATCCCGAAGCATGGTGCACCGAAAACTAGCCAAAATTCGGCAAAGAAACAAAGTCTAGAACGCGCACCCCAAAGCGTGGTGTAGCGAAAACCGACCAAAATTCGCACGAAAAACTAAGTCTGGAACGTGCATGATGAAGCGTGGCGCACCGTAGACCGATCAAAATTCTCCCGAAAAACTAAGTCTCGAACACGCACCCCGAAGCGTGGTGCACCGAAGACCGGCCAAAATTTATCCAGAAAACTAAGTCTGGAATGTGCACCCCAAAGCATGGCGCACAGAAGACCGGCCAAAATTTGCCCGGAAAACTAAGTCTGGAACGTGCACCCCGATGCGTGGCTCACCGAGGACCGACCAAAATTCGTCCGAAAAACTAAGTTAGGAACACGCACCCCAAAGAGTGGTGCACCGAAGACTGGTCGAAATTTACCCAAAAAACTAAGTCTGGAACGCACACCTCGAAGCATGGCGCACCGAAGACCGACCAAAATTCGATCGAAATACTAAGTCTGGAATGCGCACCCCAAAGCGTGGCGCACCCAAAACTGGCTGAAATTCACCCGAATAACTAAGTCTGGAATGCACACACCAAAGCATGGCACATCGAAGATCGGCCGAAATTCACTTGAAAAACTATGTCTGGAATGCACATCCTGAAGCGTGGAGCACCGAAGACCGACCGAAATTTGCCCAAAAAACTAAGTCTAGAGTGCGCACCCCGAAGCATGGCGCACAGAGGATCGGGCAAAATTCGCCCAAAAAAATAAATCTGGAACGTGCACCCTGAAGTGTGGCGTACCAAGGACCGGCCGAAATTTGGCAGAAAAACTAAGTCTGGAACTCGCACCCTGAAGCGTGGAGCAGTGAAGACCGATCGAAATTCACCCGAAAAACTAAGTCTTGAATGCGCACGCCAAAGCGTGGTGCACCGAAGACCGGCAGAAATTTGCCCGAAAAACTTAATCTGGAATGCGCACCCCGAAGCATGGCGCACCGAAGACAAGCCAAAATTCGCCCGAAAAATTAAGTCTGGAACGCGCACCCCGAAGAGTGCCGGACCGAAGACCGACCGAAATTTACCTGAAAAACTAAGTTTGGAACGTGCACGTCAAAGCATGGCGCACCGAAGACCGATCGAAATTCGTGGGGAAAACTAAGTCTGGAACGTGCACCCCGAAGCATGGCGCACCGAAGACTAACCAAAATTCACCCGAAAAACTGAGTCTGGAATGCGCACCCCCATGTATGGCGCACCGACGATCAGCCAAAATTTGATCGAAAAACTAAGTCTGGAATGCACACTCCGAAGCGTGGCGCACCGAAGACCGGCCAAAATTCGCCCGAAAAACTAAGTCAAAAACGCGCACCCCGAAGCATGGTGCATTGAAGTCCGACCAAAATTCGCCCGAAAAACTAAGTCTAGAACGCGCACCCCAAAGCGTGGTGCACCGAAGACGGCCTTGCTCGAAATACTAAGTTTGGAATGCGCAGCCCGAAGCGTGGCGCACCAAAGACTGGCCGAAATTTACCCGAAAAACTAAGTCTAGAATGCGACCCCAAAGCGTGGCGCACCGAAGACCGGCCGAAATTTGCTTGAAAAACTCAGTCTGGAACACGAATCCCGAAGCTAAAATTTTAATTTTATAATTATTTCAATAAAGAATTATTTAATAATTTATTTCAATAATAATCTAATAAGTTTATTATATAATAATTTAGGTATTTAATTATTATTTAAATTATTATATTATTTCAAAAAATTAATAAATAATATAATTTATTCTTAAAATTATTAATTAAATATTTTAAAAATAAAATACTTAAATTTATTTTGTTAAAATATTATATAATTATATAATGGAATTATTTTATTAGAATATAATAATAACATAAAGAAATAATAGAATTATTCAAATATTTTATTAAATAATTAAATAATTATTTGAATCATTATTCCATAAATTATAATTAATCCAATAATTTTATTATTTACTTATTGAATAATTCAATAATGATTATTGAATTATTTTATTATTGAATTATTAAATAAGTAAATAATAAAAATATTTAATTAATTATAATTTATGGAATAATGTTTTAAATAATAATTTAATTATTATATAAAATATTTAAATAATTTTAATATTTCTATATTTTATTAATATTTTTTAATAAAATAATTTAATTATATAATTATATAATATTTTCATCAAATAATTTAAGTATTTTATTACTTCAATATTTAAGTAATAATTTAAAGTATAAATTATATTAATTAATAATTTTTTAAAATAATAAAATAAATGAATAAATAATTACGTAACTAAATTATTATGTAATAAAATTATTAGATTATCATTAAAATAAATTATTAAAAAATTATTTATTTATATAACTAAAATATTAGAATTTAATTATTAAGAAAATTAAATAAAGAATTATTTAAATAATAATTTTTTGAAATAATTAAATAGTTAGTCAATTATTGAAATATTTAAAAATTTAATTAGTGAATAAATATATCAAATAGATTATTTATATAATAAAATAAATATTTTCATTATTATATAATTTTATAGTTAAATAAATAATAATTTAAATAAAATATTGTATAATGAAATAAATATAAAATTTTATAAAATTATGAGATATTAATTTAAATAACTTAAAAAATAATTATTAAATTCAGTAATTAAATAAAACAATAATTTAATAACTATTACTTATTATTTAAATAATTAATTAATTATTTGAATATATGGAAAATAAAAATAAAATTTAAATAGCTTAATATTTTTTTTAATAGTCAAAAAAATATTTATTGATTTTTATATTTAAATAATAAATAATTAGTTTAAATAATTTAATTATGAAGAAACGAAGGCAGAAGAGAGAGAAGAAGAGATATGATAATGGAGAAATAAACGAGGAGAGAAGAAATCCTGCTCCAGTCCATTAGCCACAAGTATAGGTTTGAAGTAAGAAGTAATCTAAATTCCAAAACTTCAATTCTCAATAGTATCATCTCAATGTTATTATGATTATCATTGAAATATTTCTATAATTGTTTTAATAATAGTAAACGTTTATTTAATTATAAAATAATTGAAATAATTGAAATATTTTAATAATTAACTTTTTATTAAAATAATAATTTTATTTAATTATCTAGTTATTTAATAGAATTTATTATTTTGTTTATTTATTAATTATTATAATATTAAATAATCATATTATGTACCTATTTAATGGTTTAAAATATTTAATAAATAAATAATAATTTAATTATATCATTTAATTTATTTTATTAGTTATTTCTGTAATTATTATGATTTTTTAAATTAATTTAACTAATTTAGTAAATAATAAATTGTTAAAATAATAAAATAATTAATTATTTCATATTTTATTATTTAATAAGTAATTAATGAAAATATTTCATTAATTACCATTAATAAAATAATTATTATAATTTTTATTTAATTATTTTTTGAAATAATTTATTAATTTCATTATTTCTTTAATAAAGTAATATAATAATATAATAACTAATTCCTTATTATTTTTTAAAAAATCTATTATTTTAAATTTTTTTTATTATTTCTATATTCATATAATTCACTAATTATTTAAATAATAAGTAAATAGTTATTGAATTAATATTTTATATTATTACTTAATAAAATAATTAATTTTTTGATATATTTAATTTAATTTTTTATAATTTATTTAAATAATTTGTTAATTATTTCATTACATTATTATTTAAGTTTATTATTATTTATTTAACTATAAAATTATTTAATAATTAAATTATTTTTTTGTTTAAGTACTTAATCTATTTAATATATTTCTTTGCTAAATAAATTATAACATATTTAAATAATTAACTAATTATTTAATTATTTCAAAAAAATATTATTTAAATAATTCTTTATATAATTATATAAGTAATGAAATTCTAACTTTATAATTATTTCCATAAATAATTATTCAAAAATTAATTTAAATACTAAAATAATAATCTTATTACATAATAATTTAGTTATGTAATTATTAAATAAATTATTTAAATATTTTCAAAAAATATAATTTATTTAAATTATTATTTATTTAACTATAAAATTATTTAATAATTAAATTATTTTTTTGTTTAAGTAAGTATTCCATTTAATATATTTCTTTACTAATTTTTTTTTAAATATTTAACTAATTAAATAAATATTCACTTATTTTGAAAAATTATTATTGAAACTATTCTTTATCTCATTATTTAATTAATGAAATTCTAATTTTATAATTATTTCAATAAATAATTATTTAATAATTTATATCAATAGTAATCAAATAATTTTATTACATAATAATTTAGGTATGTAATTATTAATTAAATTATTATATTATTTCAAAAAATTATTAATTAATATAATTTATTCTTAAAATTATTACATAAATATTTAAAAAATATAATAAATAAATTTATTTTGTTAAAATATTATATAATTATATAATGGAATTATTTTATTAGAATATAATAATAATATAAAGAAATAATTTATTTTCTAAAATAATTAAATTATTATTTGATATCATTATTCCATAAATTATAATTAATCTAATATTTTTATTATTTACTTATTGAATAATTCCATAATGATAATTGAATTATTTCATTATTGAATTATTCAATAAGTAAATAATATAGATATTTCATTATTTATAATTTATGGAATAATGATTCAAATAATTATTTAATTATTTAATAAAATATTTTAATAATTTCATTATTTCTATATGTTATTTATATTTTATAATAAAATAATTCAATTACACAATTATTTAATATTTTAATAAAATAATTTAAGTATTTTATTATTTAAATAGTGACGTAATAATTTAAAGTATAAATTATATTAATAAATAATTTTTGAAATTCATAAAATAATTTAATCAATAATTACATAAATAAATTATTATATAATAAAATTTTTAGATTATCTTTTAAATAAATTATTAAATAATTATTTATTTATATAACAAAAATATTAGAATTTAGTTATTTAGATAATTAAATATAGAATTATTTAAATAATTAAATATTTATTCAATTATTGAAATATTTAAAAACTTAATTAGTGAAGATATATATCAAATAGATTATTTACTTAAAAAAATCAATATTTTTGTTATTAAAAAATTTCATTTTTAAATAAATAATAATTTCATTATATAATTAATTTATTATATTAGTTATTTTTTTAATTATTACTATCTTTTCAATTAATTTATTTAGTTCATTAAATAATAAATTAGAGAAATAATAAAATAATTAATTAATTCATTATTTTATTATTTAATATGTAATTAATGAAAATATTTAATTAATTAACATTAATAAAATAATTTTTATAATTTTTATTTAATTATATTAGAAAATAATTGATTAATTTAATTATTTATTTCATAAAGTAATAAAATAATATAATAACTAATTATTTATTATTTTCAAAAAATTATATAATTTAAAAAAATATGTTATTATTTAAATGTTCAAATAATTAACTAATTATTTAAATTAACTAATTATTTAAATTTTTTTTTTTTTATAATTTAATAAAATAATTTGTGAATTATTTCATTACATAATAATTTAATTAAATTATTATTTATTTAACTATAAAATTATTTAATAATTAAATTACTTTTTTGTTTAAGTAAATAATCTATTTAATATATTACTTTACTAAATAAGTTTTGAAATATTTAAATAATTGTTTTTAGGGTTATTTTGACTTTGCCCCCCAAGTTTTGCCATAAATTAGACTTTACCCCCCATATTTTCATTAATTAGACTTTACCCCCCAAAACTAACTGTTCCGTCAGCTCACCATCTAGAGAAAGGTTGAGCTGACGGAAAAGAAATAAAGTTTTGGGGGGTGAGCTAACGGAACAGTTAGTTTTGGGGGGTAAAGTCTAATTAATGAAAATATGGGGGGTAAAGTCTAATTCAAGGCAAAACTTGGGGGGCAAAGTCAAAATAACCCTTGTTTTTATTATTATCTAAATAATGAAATTAGCATTTAATAATTATTTTAATAAAATAATTTTTAAAAAAATTATTTAATTGATAATATAATAATTTTATTATATAATAATTTAGTTATATAATTATTTAATAAATTATTTTATTATTTCAAAAAATAACATTTTTTTAAATTATTCTTTTGTTTAAGTCAATAATCTATTTAATATATTTCTTTACTAAATAAGTTTTTAAATATTTAAATAATTGAATAATTATTCATTTATATAAAAAAATTATTATTGAAATAATTATTTATATATTTATCTACTTAATAAAACTCTAATTTTTACAATTATTTTAATAAATTATTATTTAATATTTTATTTAAATAATAATCTAATTATTTTATTACATAATAATTTAGTTATGTAATTATTAATGAAATTATTTTATTATTTCAAAAAATTATTAATTAATATAATTTATTCTTTGAATTATTAATAAAATATTTAAAAAATAAAATAGGTAAATTTGTTTACTTAAATAATTTTATAGTTAAATAAATAATAATTTAAATAAAATATTATATAATGAAATAAATAAAAATATTTATTAAATTATGAGATATTAATTTAAATAACAAAAAAAAAATTTATTTAATTAAGTAATAAAATAAGACAATAATTTAATAACTATTTACTTATTATTAAAATAATTTGTTAATTATTTGAATATATGAATAATAAAATATTTTTTTAAATAGCTTAATACTTTTATTAATAATTAAAGAAATATTTATTGATTTTAATATTTAAATAATAAATAATTAGTTTAAATAATTTAATTATATAGATAATTAAATATTTCTTTAATTATTTAATTTATTTAACTATTTAATTTATTAAACTAATTAAATTAATTAAATAAAAGGAAGTAAAGTAGGAAGATGAGGCACACCCGAATTTTTTGCTTTAAAAAAATTTATATTTTTCTTTTAAAAAATTTAAAACATTACAACTGTTATGAGATCGTTCGATCGGATGACTGTTCACCGTCAGATCTCTCACATAGATTTGGGTTTCCTAAATAATACTTAGGCCCTAAGTAAACTTACCCTAAAAATAATATACAACCCCTTTAGGGTGGGGCATGTTTGACGGCTCTCTCTTTCTCCCATCTCACAATATGTTATCAACACGAATATATCAAGCCGAGCCAATCCGTGGCAAGAAAACGGAGAGAGAAACAAAGACAGAAGAGGGAGAGGAAGAGAGATGAGAATAGAGAAATAAACGAATAGAGAAGAAGTCCTGCCCCAGTCCATTGGCCACGGGTATAGGTTTAATTTATTTCTTTACTAAATAAGTTTTTAAATATTTAAATAATTAAATAATTATTTATTTACTAAAAAAATATTATTTAAATAATTCTTTATATAATTATCTAATTAATAAAATTCTTATTTTAAAATTATTTCAAAACATAATTTTTTAATAATTTATTTAAATCATAATATAATAATTTTATTATATAATAATTTAGTTATAAAATTATTAATGAAATTATTTTATAATTTAAAAAAATTATTAATTTATATAATTTATTCTTTAAATTATTACTTAAATATTTAAAAAATAAAATATTTTAATTTATTTTGTTAAATATCATATAATTATATAATGGAATTTTATTATTATAAAATAATAATAATAAAAAGATATAATTAAATTATTCAAATATTTTCTAAAATAATTAAATAATTATTTGAAAAAAATATATAGGAAGTAAAGAAGGAAGATGAGGCACAACCGAATTTTTGGATTTAAAAAAATATATATTATTCTTTAAAGAAATTTAAAACATTACAAGTTTTATGAGATCGTTCGATCGGATGACTGTCCACCGTCGGATCTCTCCCATAGATTAGGGTTTCCCATATTATACTTAGGCCCTAAGTAAGCTTACCCTATAAATAATATACGACCCTTTAGGGTGGGGTACGTTTGGCGGCTCTTTTTTTCTTTCATCTCAGAATATGTTATCAACACGAATATATCGAGTCTAAACGACCCATCGCAAGGAAACAGAGAGAGAAACGAAGATAGAAGAGAGAGAAGAAGAGAGATGAGAATAGAGAAATAAACAAAGAGAGAAGAAGTCCTGCTCTAGTCTATTGGCCACGGGTATAGGTTTGAAGTAAGAAGTAATCTAAATTCTAAAACTCCACTTCTCAATAGTATCATCTCAATGTTATTATGATTATCATTGTAATGTTTCTATAATTTTTTTAATAATATTAATCGTTTATTTACTTATAAAATAATTTAAATAATTGAAAAATTTTAATAATTAAGTTTTTATTTAAATAATTATTTTATTTATTTATTTATTTTTTTAATTATCTATTTATTTAATGAAATTTATTATTTTATTTATTTATTAAAATTATTATTTCAAAAAATGATTCATTAATATAATTTACTCTTTTAATTATTAATTAAATATTTCAAAATAAAATACTTAAATTTATTTAGTTAAAATATTATATAATTTTATATTGGAATTATTTTATTTGAATAAAATAATAACATAAAGAAATAATTAAATTATTCAAATATTTTATTAAATAATTTAATAATTATTTTAATTATTATTCCATAAATTATAATTAATCCAAAATTTTTATTATTTACTTATTAAATAATTCAATAATGATTATTGAATTATTTCATTATTGAATTATTCAATAAGTAAAAAATAAAAATATTAGATTAATTATAATTTATAGAATAATGATTCAAATAATTATTTAATTATTGAATCAATAATTTTTTCAAAAAAATTATTCGATTATCATTTAAATAAATTATTAAATTATTATTTATTTATATAACTAAAATATTAGAATTTAATTATTTAGATAATGAAATAAAGAATTATTTAAATAATTAATTAATTAGTCATTTATTAAAATATTTAAAAACTTAATTAGTGAAGAAATATATCAAATAGATTATTTACTTAAAAAAATAAATATTTTCATTAGTAAATAATTTTATAGTAAAATAAATAATAATTTAAATAAAATATTATATAATGAAATAAATAAAATTTATTAAATTATGAGATATTAATTGAAATAAGTTAAACTATTAATTATTTAATTAAGTAATAAAATAAGAAAATAATTTAATAACTATTTACTTATTATTTAAATAATTAGTTAATTATTTGAATATATGAACAATAAAATATTTTTTAAATTGCTTAATATTTTTTTTAATAATCAATAAAATATTTATTGATTTTAATATTTAAATAATAAATAATTAGTATAAATAATTTAATTATGTAGATAAATAAATATTTCTTTAATTATTTAATTATTTTATTTATTTAACTATTTAATTTATAAAACTAATTAAATTAATAATATAATAGGAAGTAAATAAGGAAGATGAGGCATACTCGAATTTTTTGCTTTAAAAAAACTTATATTTTTCTGTAAAAAAGTTTAAAACATTACAACTGTTATGAGATCGTTCGATCGGATGATTGTTCACCGTCGGATCTCTCCCATAGATTAGGATTTCCCATATAATACTTAGGCCCTTAGTAAGCTTAACCTATAAATAATATACGACCCCTTTAGGGTGGGGTACGTTTGACGGCTCTCTCTTTCTCTCATCTCACAATATGTTATCAACACGAATATATCGAGCCCAGCTAATCCGTCGCAAGAAAACGAATAGAGAAACGAAGACAGAAGAGAGAGAAGAAGAGAGATGAGAATGAAAAAATAAATGAAGAGAGAAAAAATCCTGCCCCAGTCCATTGGCCACGGGTATAGGTTTGAAATAAGAAGTAATCTAAATTTCAAAACTCCACTTTTTATTAGAATGTAAACATAACATAAAGAAATAATTGAATTATTCAAATTTTTTATAAAATTATTAAATAATTTTTTGAATCATTATTCCATAAATTATAATCAATCAAATATTTTTATTATCTACTTATTGAATAATTCAATAATGATTATTGAATTATTTTTTTATTGAATTATTCAATAATTAAATAATAAAAATATTTAATTAAATATAATTTATGGAATAAGGATTCAAATAATTATTTAATTAACTTATAAAATATTTAAATAATTTTATTATTTCTTTATGTTATTAATATTTTTTCATAGAATAATTCAATTATATAATTATATAATATTTTAATCAAATAATTTAATAATTTAATTATTTTATTATTTACTTAATAATTTAAAGTATAAATTATATAAATTAAAAAGTTTTTTAAAATAATAAAATAATTTAATCAATAATTACATAACTAAATTATTATGTAATAAAATTATTATATTATCATTTAAACAAATTATTAAATAATTATTATGTAATAAAAACAAAGTCTGGAATTATTAAATTATTAAATAATTATTAAATAATTATTAAATTATAAATTATTATGTAATAAAATCTAAGTCTGGAATGCACACTCCGAAGCGTGGCGCACCGAAGACTGGCCAAAATTCGCCCGAAAAACTAAATCAAAAACGCGCACCCCGAAGCATGGTGCATTGAAGTCCGACCAAAATTCGCCCGAAAAAGTAAGTCTAGAACGCGCACCCCGAAGCGTGGTGCACCGAAGACCGGCCTTGCTCAAAATACTAAGTTTGGAAGGCGCAGCCCGAAGCGTGGCGCACCAAAGACTGGCCGAAATTCACCCGAAAAACTAAGTCTGGAATGCGACCCCAAAGCGTGGCGCACCGAGGACCGGCCGAAATTCGCTTGAAAAACTCAGTCTGGAACACGCATCCCGAAGCTAAAATTTTAATTTTATAATTATTTCAATAAAGAATTATTTAATAATTTATTTCAATAATAATCTAATAAGTTTATTATATAATAATTTAGGTATTTAATTATTAATTAAATTATTATATTATTTCAAAAAATTAATAATTAATATAATTTATTCTTAAAATTTTTAACTAAATATTTTAAAAATAAAATACTTAAATTTATTTTATTAAAATATTATATAAATATATAATGGAATTATTTTATTAGAATATAATAATAACATAAAGAAATAATAGAATTATTCAAATATTTTATTAAATAATTAAATAATTATTTGAATCATTATTCCATAAATTATAATTAATCCAATAATTTTATTATTTACTTATTGAATAATTCAATAATGATTATTGAATTATTTTATTATTGAATTATTAAATAAGTAAATAATAAAAATATTTAATTAATTATATTTTATGGAATAATGATTTAAATAATAATTTAATTATTATATAAAATATTTAAATAATTTTATTATTTCTATATGTTTTTAATATTTTTTAATAAAATAATTCAATTATATAATTATATAATATTTTCATCAAATAATTTAAGTATTTTATTACTTCAATATTTAAGTAATAATTTAAAGTATAAATTATATTAATTAATAATTTTTTAAAATAATAAAATAATTGAATAAATAATTACATAACTAAATTATTATGTAATAAAATTATTAGATTATCATTAAAATAAATTATTAAATAATTATTTATTTATATAACTAAAATATTAGAATTTAATTATTAAGATAAATAAATAAAGAATTATTTAAATAATAATTTTTTGAAATAATTAAATAGTTAGTCAATTATTGAAATATTTAAAAATTTAATTAGTGAAGAAATATATCAAATAGATTATTTATATAAAAAGATAAATATTTTCATTATTAAATAATTTTGTAGTTAAATAAATAATAATTTAAATAAAATATTGTATAATGAAATAAATATAAAATTTTATAAAATTATGAGATATTAATTTAAATAACTTAAAAAATAATTATTTAATTCAGTAATAAATTAAAACAATAATTTAATAACTATTTACTTATTATTTAAATAATTAATTAATTATTTGAATATATAGAAAATAGAAATAAAATTTAAATAGCTTAATATTTTTTTTTATAATCAAAAAAATATTTATTGATTTTTATATTTAAATAATAAATAATTAGTTTAAATAATTCCAAAACTTCACTTCTCAATCGTATCATCTCAACGTTATTATGATTATCATTGAAATATTTCTATAATTGTTTTAATAATAGTATACGTTTATTTAATTATAAAATAATTAAAATAATTGAAATATTTTAATAATTAACTTTTTAATTATTTTATTTATTTATTAATTATTATAATATTAAATAATCATATTATGTACCTATTTAATGGTTTAAAATATTAAATAAAGAAGTAATAATTTAATTATATAATTTAATTTATTTTATTAGTTATTTCTTTAATTATTATTATTTTTTAAATTAATTTAACTAATTTATTAAATAATAAATTGTTAAAATAATAAAATAATTAATTATTTCATATTTTATTATTTAATAAGTAATTAATGAAAATATTTCATTAATTACCATTAATGAAATAATTATTATAATATTTATTTAATTATTTTATGAAATAATTTATTAATTTCATTATTTCTTTAATAAAGTAATATAATAATATAATAACTAATTCCTTATTATTTTTTAAAAAATCTATTATTTAAAATTTTTTTTTATTATTTCTATATTCACATAATTCACTAATTATTTATATAATAAGTAAATAGTTATTGAATTAATATTTTATATTATTATTTAATAAAATAATTAATTTTTTGATATATTTAATTTAATTTTTTATAATTTATTTAAATAATTTGTTAATTATTTCATTACATTATTATTTAATTTAATTATTATTTATTTAACTATAAAATTATTTCATAATTAAATTATTTTTTTGTTTAAGTACTTAATCTATTTAATATATTTCTTTGCTAAATAAATTATAACATATTTAAATAATTAACTAATTATTTCATTATTTCAAAAAAATATTATTTAAATAATTCTTTATATATTTATCTAAGTAATGAAATTCTAACTTTATAATTATTTCCTTAAATAATTATTCAAAAACTAATTTAAATAATAAAATAATAATCTTATTACATAATAATTTAGTTATGTAATTATTAAATAAATTATTTTAATAATTTCAAAAAATATAATTTATTTAAATTATTATTTATTTAACTATGAAATTATTTAATAATTAAATTATTTTTTTGTTTAAGTAAGTATTCCATTTAATATATTTCTTTACTAAAATGTTTTTAAATATTTAACTAATTAAATAAATATTCACTTATTTTGAAAAATTATTATTGAAACTATTCTTTATATCATTATTTAATTAATGAAATTCTAATTTTATAATTATTTCAATAAATAATTATTTAATAATTTATATCAATAGTAATCTAATAATTTTATTACATAATAATTTAGGTATATAATTATTAATTAAATTATTATATTATTTCAAAAAATTATTAATTAATATAATTTATTCTTAAAATTATTACATAAATATTTAAAAAATATAATACATAAATTTATTTTGTTAAAATATTATATAATTATATAATGGAATTATTTTATTAGAATATAATAATAATATAAAGAAATAATTTATTTTCTAAAATAATTAAATTATTATTTGATATCATTATTCCATAAATTATAATTAATATAATATTTTTATTATTTACTTATTGAATAATTCGATAATGATAATTGAATTATTTCATTATTGAATTATTCAATAAGTAAATAATATAGATATTTCATTATTTATAATTTATGGAATAATGATTCAAATAATTATATAATTATTTAATAAAATATTTTAATAATTCCATTATTTCTTTATGTTATTTATATTTTATATTAAAATAATTCAATTATACAATTATTTAATATTTTAATAAAATAATTTAAGTATTTTATTATTTAAATAGTGATGAAATAATTTAAAGTATAAATTATATTAATAAATAATTTTTGAAATTCATAAAATAATTTAATCAATAATTACAAAAATAAATTATTATATAATACAATTTTTAGATTATCATTTAAATAAATTATTAAATAATTATTTATTTATATAACTAAAATATTAGAATTTAGTTATTTAGATAATTAAATATAGAATTATTTAAATAATTAAATATTTATTCAATTATTGAAATATTTAAAAACTTAATTAGTGAAGATATATATCAAATAGATTATTTACTTAAAAAAATCAATATTTTTATTATTAAAAAATTTCATTTTTAAATAAATAATAATTTCATAATATAATTAATTTATTATATTAGTTATTTTTTTAATTATTACTATCTTTTTAATTAATTTAATTAATTCATTAAATAATAAATTAGAGAATTAATAAAATAATTAATTAATTCATTATTTTATTATTTAATATGTAATTAATGAAAATATTTAATTAATTACCAGTAATAAAATAATTTTTATAATTTTTATTTAATTATATTATAAAATATTTGATTAATTTAATTATTTATTTCATAAAGTAATAAAATAATATAATAACTAATTATTTATAATTTATAATTTAATAAAATAATTTGTGAATTATTTCATTACATAATAATTTAATTAAATTATTATTTATTTAACTATAAAATTATTTAATAAATAAATTATTTTTTTATTTAAGTAAATAATCTATTTAATATATTACTTTACTAAATAAGTTTTGAAATATTTAAATAATTCTCTTTATAATTATCTAAATAATGAAATTAGCATTTAATAATTATTTTAATAAAATAATTTGTAAAAAATTTATTTAATTGATAATATAATAATTTTATTATATAATAATTTAGTTATGTAATTATTAAATAAATTATTTTATTATTTGAAAAAATAATATTTTTTTAAATTATTCTTTTGCTTAAGTAAATAATCCATTTAATATATTTCTTTACTAAATAAGTTTTTAAATATTTAAATAATTGAATAATTATTCATTTATATAAAAAAATTATTATTGAAATAATTATTTATATAGTTATCTACTTAATAAAACTCTAATTTTACAATTATTTTAATAAATTATTATTTAAAATTTTATTTAAATAATAATCTAATAATTTTATTACATAATAATTTAGTTATGTAATTATTAATGAAATTATTTTATTATTTCAAAAAATTATTAATTAATATAATTTAATCTTTGAATTATTAATGAAATATTTAAAAAATAAAATAGTTAAATTTGTTTACTTAAATAATTTTATAGTTAAATAAATAATAATTTAAATAAAATATTATATAATGAAATAAATAAAAAAATTTATTAAATTATGAGATATTAATTTAAATAACAAAAAAAAATTTATTTAATTAAGTAATAAAATAAGAAAATAATTTAATAACTATTTACTTATTATTCAAATAATTAGTTAATTATTTGAATATATGAATAATAAAATATTTTTTTAAATAGCTTAATACTTTTATTAATAATTAAAGAAATATTTATTGATTTTAATATTTAATTATTTAATTTATTTAACTATTTAATTTATTAAACTAATTAAATTAATTAAATAAAAGGAAGTAAAGAAGGAAGATGAGGCACACCCGAATTTTTTGCTTTAAAAAAATTTATATTTTTCTTTTAAAAAATTTAAAACATTACAACTGTTATGTGATCGTTCGATCGGATGACTATTCACCGTCAGATCTCTCACATAGATTTGGGTTTCCTAAATAATACTTAGGCCCTAAGTAAACTTACCCTAAAAATAATATACAACCCCTTTAGGGTGGGGCATGTTTGACGGCTCTCTCTTTCTCCCATCTCACAATATGTTATCAACACGAATATATCAAGCCGAGCCAATCCGTGGCAAGAAAACGGAAAGAGAAACAAAGACAGAAGAGGGAGAAGAAGAGAGATGAGAATGGAGAAATAAACGAATAGAGAAGAAGTCCTGCCCCAGTCCATTGGCCATGGGTATAGGTTTAATTTATTTCTTTACTAAATAAGTTTTTAAATATTTAAATAATTAAATAATTATTTATATAATTATCTAATTAATAAAATTCTAATTTTAAAATTATTTCAAAACATAGATTTTTAATAATTTATTTAAATCATAATATAATAATTTTATTATATAATAATTTAGTTATATAATTATTATTGAAATTAATTTATAATTTAAAAAAATTATTAATTTATACAATTTATTCTTTAAATTATTACTTAAATATTTAAAAAATAAAATATTTTAATTTATTTTGTTAAAATATTATATAATTATATAATGGAATTATATTATTATAATATAATAATAATAAAAAGATATAATTAAATTATTTAAATATTTTCAAAAATAATTAAATAATTATTTGAATCATCATTACATAAATTATAATTAATCAAATATTTGTATTATTTACTTATTGAATAATTCAATAATAATTATTGAATTATTTAATTATTGAATTATATAATAAGTAAATAATTAAAATATTTAAATAACTATAATTTATAGATAATTAAATATTAGTTAAAAAATTTATTTAACTATAATTTATAATAATAAAAAATTAACTATAATTTAATTAACTATAATTTATAATAATAAAAAATTAGTTAAAAAATTTTAATTATATAGATAATTAAATATTTCATTAATTATTTAATTTATTAATTTATTGAACTATTTAATTTTTTAAACTAATGAAATTAATAAAATAATATGAAGTAAAGAAGTAAGATGAGGCACACCCGAATTTTTTGCTTTAAAAAATTTATATTTTTCTTTAAAAAAATTTAAAACATTACAACTGTTATGAGATCGTTTGATTGGATGACTGTCCACTGTCGGAAGAAAACGAAGAGAGAAATAAAGGCAGAAGAGAGAGAAGATTAGATATGAGAATGGAAAAATAAACGAAGAGAGAAGAAATCATGCTCCAGTCCATTAGCCATGGATATACGTTTGAAGTAAAAAGTAATCTAAATTCCAAAACGCCACTTCTCAATAGTATCATCTTAACGTTATTATGATTATCATTGAAATATTTCTATAATTTTTTTAATAATAGTAATTATTTATTTAATTATAAAATATTTTAAATAATAGAAATATTTTAATAATTAACTTTTTACTAAAATAATATTTTTATTTAATTATTTAATTATCTAGTTATTTAATGAAATTAATTATTTTATTTATTTAATAATTATTATATTAATAAATAATTAAATTATGTACCTATTTAATGGTTTAAAATATTAAATAAAGAAATAATGATTTAATTATATAATTAATTTATTTTATTAGTTATTTATTTTATTATTATTATTTTTTAAATTAATTTAATTAATTCATGAAATAATAAAATGCTGAAATAATAAAATAATTAGTTTAAATAATTAAATATTTCTTTAATTATTTAATTATTTAATTTATTTCATTATTTAATTTAATAAACTAATTAAATTAATTAAATAATAGGAAGTAAAGAAGGAAGATGAGGCACACCCAAATTTTTTGCTTTAAAAAAATTTATTTTTTTTCTTTTTAAAAAATTTAAAATATTATAACTGTTATGAGATCGTTCGATCGGATGACTGTCCACCGTCGGATCCCTCCCTTAGATTAGGGTTTCCTATATAATACTTAGGCCATAAGTAAGCTTACCCTATAAATAATATACGACCCCTTTAGGGTGGGGCACGTTTGACGGCTCTCTTTTTCCCATCTCATAATATGTTATTAACATGAACATATCGAGCCCAATCGACCCGTCGTAAGAAAACAGAGAGAACAACGAAGACAAAAGAGAGAGAAGAAGAGAGATGAGAATGGTGAAATAAACAAAGAGGGAAGAAGTCCTGCTCCAGTCCATTGGCCATGGGTATAGGTTTGAAGTAAGAAGTAATCTAAATTCCAAAAATCCACTTCTGAATAGTATCATCTCAACGTTACTATGATTATCATTGTAATATTTCTATAATTTTTTAAATAATAGTAATCATTTAATTATTTGATTATCTAGTTATTTATTGAAATTTGTTATTTTATTTATTTATTAATTATTATATTATTAAATAATTAAATTATGTAACTATTTAATGGTTTAAAATATTAAATAAAGTAATAATGATTTAATTATATAATTAATTTATTTTATTAGTTATTTCTTTAATTATTATTATTTTTTCAATTAATTTTATTAATTTATTATATAATAAATTGTTGAAATAGTTATTGAATTAATTTTTTATTTAATTAACTAATAAAATAATTAATTTTTGAATGCAATTTATTTAATTTTTTATAATTTAATAAAATAATTTTTTAATTATTCTGTTACATAATAATTTATTTAAACTATTATTTATTTAACTTTTAAATTATTTAATAATAATTTTTTTTTGTTTAAGTAAATAATCAATTTAATATATTTTATTACTAAATAAGTTTTTAAATATTTAAACTATAGACTAATTATTTAATTAGTTAAAAAAATTATAATTTAAATAATTCTTTATATAATTATCTAAATAATGAAATTATAATTTTATAATTATTTTAATAAATAATTATTCAAAAATTTATTGAAATGATAATATAATAATTTAATTACATATTAATTTAGTTATATAATTATTGATTAAATTATTTTATATTTCAAAAAATTATAATTTAATTAAATTAAGATTTATTGAACTATGGAATAATTGAATAATTAAATTAATTTTTTGTTTCAGTAAATAATCAATTTAATATATTTACTAACTAAATAAGTTTTTAATTATTTAAATAATTAAATAATTATTTACTTATTTCAAAAAATTATTATTTAAATAGTTCTTTGTATAATTATCTAATTATTGAAATTATAATTTTATAATTTTTTGAAAAAATAATTATTTAATAATTTATTAAAATAATAATATTTTAATTTTTTTACATAATTATTTAGTTATGTAGTAATTAAATAAATGATTTTATTATTTCAAAAAATTATTAATTAATATAATTTATTTTTTTAATGATTATTTAAATATTTAATAAATAAAATACTTAAATATATTTTATAAAAATATTGTATAATTATATAATGGAATTATTTTATTAGAATATAAACATAACATAAAGAAATAATTGAATTATTCAAATATTTTATAAAATTATTAAATAATTTTTTGAATCATTATTCCATAAATTATAATTAATCAAATATTTTTATTTTCTACTTATTGAATAATTCAATAATGATTATTGAATTATTTTATTATTGAATTATTCAATAAGTAAATAATAAAAATATTTAATTAAATATAACTTATAGAATAAGGATTCAAATAATTATTTAATTAACTTATAAAATATTTAAATAATTTTATTATTTCTTTATGTTATTAATATTTTTTCATAGAATAATTCAATTATATAATTATATAATATTTTAATCAAATAATTTAATAATTTAATTATTTTATTATTTACTTATTAATTTAAAGTATAAATTATATAAATTAATAAGTTTTTTTGAATAATAAAATAATTTAATCAATAATTACATAACTAAATTATTATGGAATAAAATTATTATATTATCATTTAAACAAATTATAAAATAATTATTTATTTATATAACTAAAATATTAGAGTTTAATTATTTAGATAATTAAATAAATATTATTTAAATAATTTTTTTTTAAATAATTAAATCATTAGTCAATTATTGAAATATTTAAAAACTTAATTAGTGAAGAAATATATCAAATAGATTATTTACTTAAAAAAATATATTTTTATTATTAAATAATTTCATTTGTTAAATAAATAATAATTTAAATAAAATATTGTATAATGAAATAAATATAAAATTTTATTAAATTATGGGATATTAATTTAAATAACTAAAAAAAATAATTATTTAATTAAATAATAAAATAAAACAATAATTTAATAACTATTTACGTATTATTTGAATAATTAGTTAATTATTTGAATATATAAATATTAAAATATTTTTTTAAATAGTTTAATATTTTTTTTAATAATCAAAGAAATATTTATTGATTTTAATATTTAATTAATAAATAATTTCATTATATAAATAATTCAATATTTCTTTAATTATTTAATTATATAATTTTTTTAACTATTTAATTTATTAAACTAATTAAATTAATTAAATAATAGAAAGTAAAGATGGAAGATGAGGCAAACCCAAATTTTTTTCTTTAAAAAAATATATTTTTCTTTAAAAAAATTTAAAATATTATAACTGTTATGGGATCATTCGATCGGATGACTGTCCACCGTCGGATCCCTCTCTTAGATTAGGGTTTCCCATATAATACTAAGGCCCTAAGTAAGCTTACCCTATAAATAATATACGACTCCTTTAGGGTGGGGCATGTTTGACGGCTCTCTCATTCTCCCATCTCATAATATGTTATTAATACGAACTTATCGAGCCCAGTCGACCCGTCGCAAGAAAGCGGAGAGAGAAACGAAGACAAAAGAGACAGAAGAAGAAAGATGAGAATGAAGAAATAAATGAAGAGAGAAAAAGTCATGCTCCAATCCATTGGCCATAGGTCTGAAGTAAGAAGTAATCTAAATTCCAAATCTCCACTTCTTAATAGTATTATCTCAACGTTATTATGATTATCATTGCAATATTTCTATAATTTTTTTAATAATAGTAATCGTTTATTTAATTATAAAATAAATTAACTAATTGAAATTTTTTAATATTTAACTTTTTATTAAAATAATAATTTTATTTAATTATTTAATTATCTAGTTATTTAATGAAATTTATTATATATTTCATTTATTAATTATTATATTATTAAATAATTAAATTATTTAACTATTTAATGGTTTAAAATATGAAATAAAGAAATAATGATTTTATTATATAATTAATTTATTTTATTATTTATTTCTTTACTTATTATTATTTTTTAAAAGTATTTTATTAATTAATGAAATAATAAATATTTAAAATAATAAAATAATTAATTATTTTATTATTCAATAAGTAATTAATGAAAATATTTAATTAATTATGTTTAATGAAATAATTATTAATTATTAATTATAAATTATAAATTTTATTATTTTATAAAATATTTTATTAATTTAATTATTTATTAAATAAAGTAATAAAATAATATATTAATATAATAAATGATTATTTATTATTTTAAAAAATAGATTATTTTAAAAAATATTTTATTATTTATATGATTAAATAATTAACTAATTATTTAAATAATAAGTAAATAGTTATTGAATTAATTTTTTATGTTATTACTTCATGAAATAATTGATTTTTTGATGTATTTTATTTAATTTTTTATAATTTAATTAAATAATTTGTTATTTACTTCATTAGATAATAATTTATTTAAATTTTTATTTATTTAACCATAAAATTAATTAATAATTAAATTATTTCTTATTTAAGTAAATAATCTATTTAATATATTTCTTTATAAAATTAGTTTTTAAATATTTAAATAATAGACTAATCTATTTAACTAAATTTTTTAAAATAATTTATTTATATATCAAATAGATTATTTACTTAAAAAATAAATATTTTTATTATTAAATAATTTCATAGGTAAATAAAAAATAAATTACAAAAAATATTTTATAATTAAATAAATATAAAATTTTATTAAATTATGAGATATTAATTAAAATAACTGAAAAAAATAATTATTCAATTAAGTAATAAAATAAAACAATAATTTAATAATAATTTACTTATAATTTAAATAGATAGTTAATTATTTGAATATATAAATAATAAAATATTTTTTTAAAAAGCTTAATATTTTTTTTTATAATCAAATAAATAGTTATATAACTATTAATAATTTTAAAATAAATTTAGTTATAGAATTATTAATTAATTTAGTTAGATAATTACTTATTTGAAAAAATTATTATTTAAACAATTCTTTATATCATTATTTAATTAAAAAAAATTAATTTGATAATTATTTCAATAAAGAATTACTTAATAAATTATTTCAATAATAATTTAATAAGTTTATTATATTATAATTTAGTTATGTAATTATTAATTAAATTATTGTATTATTTTAAAAAATTAATAAATAATATAATTTATTCTTAAAATTATTAATTAAATATTTTAAAAATAAAATACATAAATTTATTTTGTTAAAATATTATATAATTATATAATGGAATTATTTTATTAGAATATAATAATAATATAAAGAAATAATAAAATTATTCAAATATTTTCTAAAATAATTAAATATTATTTGATATTATTATTCTATAAATTATAATTAATCTAATATTTTAATTATTTACTTATGGAATAATTCAATAATGACAATTGAATTGTTTCATTATTGAATTATTCAATAACTAAATCATAAAAATATTTAATTAATTATAATTTATGGAATAATGATTCAAATAAATATTTAATAATTTTGAAAAATATTTAAATAATTTCATTATTTCTTTATGTTATTAATATTTTATAATAAAATAATTCATTTATATAATTATATAATATTTTAATCAAATAATTAAAGTATTTTATTATTTAAATATTAACTTAATAATATAAAGTATAAATTATATTAATAAATAATTTTTGAAATTAATAAAATAATTTAATCAATAATTATATAACTAAATTATTATATAATAAAATTAGTGAAAATATATAGATTATTTACTTAAAAAAATTAATATGTTTATTATTAAATAATATCATAGTTAAATAATTAATAATTTGAATAAATTATTATATAATTTATTTAATATAAAATATTATGAAATTATAAGATATTAATTGAAATAACTAAAAATAATATTTATTTAATTAAGTAATCAAATAAAATAATAATGTAATATATATTTATTTATTATTTAAATAATTAGTTAATATTTGAAATATATGAATATGAAAATATTTCTTCAGTTAGATTTATAATTTTTTAATAATTAAATAAATATTTATTTATTTTAATATTTAATTAATAAATTATTAGTTTAAATTATTTAATTATATAGATAATTAAATATTTCATTAATTATTTAAATTTTTAATTTATTTAACTATTTAATTTATTAAACTAATTAAATTAATTAAATAATAGGAAGTAAAGAAGGAAGATGAGGCACACCCGAATTTTTGGCTTTAAAAAAATATATATTATTCTTTAAAGAAATTTAAAACATTACAAGTTTTATGAGATCGTTCGATCGGATGACTGTCCACCGTCGGATCTCTCCCATAGATTAGGGTTTCCCATATTATACTTAGGCCCTAAGTAAGCTTACTCTATAAATAATATACGACCCTTTAGGGTGTGGTACGTTTGACGGCTCTTTTTTTCTTTCATCTCAGAATATGTTATCAACACGAATATATCGAGTCCAAACGACCCATCGCAAGGAAACAGAAAGAGAAACGAAGATAGAAGAGAGAGAAGAAGAGAGATGAGAATGGAGAAATAAACAAAGAGAGAAGAAGTCCTGCTCCAGTCTATTGGCCACGGGTATAGGTTTGAAGTAAGAAGTAATCTAAATTCTAAAACTCCACTTCTCAATAGTATCATCTCAATGTTATTATGATTATCATTGTAATGTTTCTATAATTTTTTTAACAATATTAATCGTTTATTTACTTATAAAATAATTTAAATAATTAAAAAATTTTAATAATTAAGTTTTTATTAAAATAATTATTTTATTTAATTATTTAATTTTTTAATTATCTAGTTATTTAATGAAATTTATTATTTTATTTATTTATTAAAATTATTATTTCAAAAAATTATTCATTAATATAATTTACTCTTTCAATTATTAATTAAATATTTAAAAATAAAATACTTAAATTTATTTAGTTAAAATATTATATAATTATATATTGGAATTATTTTATTCGAATAAAATAATAACATAAAGATATAATTTAATTATTCAAATATTTTATTAAATAATTTAATAATTATTTGAATTATTATTCCATAAATTATAATTAATCCAATATTTTTATTATTTACTTATTAAATAATTCAATAATGATTATTGAATTATTTTATTATTGAATTATTCAATAAGTAAATAATAAAAATATTTGATTAATTATAATTTATAGAATAATGATTCAAATAATTATTTAATTATTGAATCAATAATTTATTCAAAAAAATTATTCGATTATCATTTAAATAAATTATTAAATTATTATTTATTTTTATAACTAAAATATTAGAATTTAATTATTTAGATAATGAAATAAAGAATTATTTAAATAATTAATTATTTAGTCATTTATTAAAATATTTAAAAACTTAATTAGTAAAGAAATATATCAAATAGATTATTTACTTAAAATAATAAATATTTTCATTAGTAAATAATTTTATAGTAAAATAAGTAATAATTTAAATAAAATATTATATAATAAAATAAATAAAATTTATTAAATTATGAGATATTAATTGAAATAAGTTAAACTATTAATTATTTAATTAAGTAATAAAATAAGACAATAATTTAATAACTATTTACTTATTATTTAAATAATTAGTTAATTATTTGAAAATATGAATTATAAAATATTTTTTAAATTGCTTAATATTTTTTTTAATAATCATTAAAATATTTATTGATTTTAATATTTAAATAATAAATAATTAGTATAAATAATTTAATTATATAGATAATTAAATATTTCTTTAATTATTTAATTATTTAATTATTTTATTTATATAACTATTTAATTTATAAAACTAATTAAATTAATAATATAATAGGAAGTAAATAAGGAAGATGAGGCACACCCGAATTTTTTGCTTTAAAAAAACTTATATTTTTCTGTAAAAAAGTTTAAAACATTACAACTATTATGAGATCGTTCGATCGGATGATTGTTCACCGTCGGATCTCTCCCATAGATTAGGATTTCCCATATAATACTTAGGCCCTTAGTAAGCTTAGCCTATAAATAATATACGACCCCTTTAGGGTGGGGTACGTTTGACGGCTCTCTCTTTCTCCCATCTCATAATATGTTATCAACACGAATATATCAAGCCCAGCTAATCCGTCGCAAGAAAACGAAGAGAGAAACGAAAACAGAAGAGAGAGAAGAAGAGAGATGAGAATGGAAAAATAAATGAAGAGAGAAGAAATCCTACCCCAGTCCATTGGCCACGGGTATAGGTTTGAAATAAGAAGTAATCTAAATTTCAAAACTCCACTTTTTATTAGAATGTAAACATAACATAAAGAAATAATTGAATTATTCAAATATTTTATAAAATTATTAAATAATTTTTTGAATCATTATTCCATAAATTATAATTAATCAAATATTTTTATTATCTACTTATTGAATAATTCAATAATGATTATTGAATTATTTTTTTATTGAATTATTCAATAATTAAATTATAAAAATATTTAATTAAATATAATTTATGGAATAAGGATTCAAATAATTATTTAATTAACTTATAAAATATTTAAATAATTTTATTATTTCTTTATGTTATTAATATTTTTTCATAGAATAATTCAATTATATAATTATATAATATTTTTAATCAAATAATTTAATTATTTAATTATTTTATTATTTACTTAATAATTTAAAGTATAAATTATATAAATTAATAAGTTTTTTACAATAATAAAATAATTTAATCAATAATTACATAACTAAATTATTACGTAATAAAATTATTATATTATCATTTAAACAAATTATTAAATAATTATTATGTAATAAAAACTAAGTCTGGAATTATTAAACTATTAAATAATTATTAAATTATAAATTATTATGTAATAAAAACTAAGTCTGGAATGCACACTCCGAAGCGTGGCGCACCGAAGACCGGCCAAAATTCGCCCGAAAAACTAAGTCAAAAACGCGCACCCCGAAGCATGGTACATTGAAGTCCGACCAAAATTCGCCCGAAAAACTAAGTCTAGAACGCTCACCCCGAAGCGTGGTGCACCGAAGACCGGCCTTGCTCGAAATACTAAGTTTGGAAGGCGCAGCCCGAAGCGTGGCGCACCAAAGACTGGCCGAAATTCACCCGAAAAACTAAGTCTGGAATGCGACCCCAAAGCGTGGCGCACCGAAGACCGACCGAAATTCGCTTGAAAAACTCAGTCTGGAACACGCATCCCGAAGCTAAAATTTTAATTTGATAATTATTTCAATAAAGAATTATTTAATAATTTATTTCAATAATAATCTAATAAGTTTATTATATAATAATTTAGGTATTTAATTATTAATTAAATTATTATATTATTTCAAAAAATTAATAAATAATATAATTTATTCTTAAAATTATTAATTAAATATTTTAAAAATAAAATACTTAAATTTATTTTGTTAAAATATTATATAATTATATAATGGAATTATTTTATTAGAATATAATAATAACATAAAGAAATAATAGAATTATTCAAATATTTTATTAAATAATTAAATAATTATTTGAATCATTATTCCATAAATTATAATTAATCCAATAATTTTATTATTTACTTATTGAATAATTCAATAATGATTATTGAATTATTTTATTATTGAATTATTAAATAATAAATAATAAAAATATTTAATTAATTATAATTTATGGAATAATGATTTAAATAATAATTTAAATATTATATAAAATATTTAAATAATTTTATTAATTCTATATTTTATTAATATTTTTTAATAAAATAATTCAATTATATAATTATATAATATTTTCATCAAATAATTTAAGTATTTTATTACTTCAATATTTAAGTAATAATTTAAAGTATAAATTATATTAATTAATAATTTTTTAAAATAATAAAATAATTGAATAAATAATTATATGACTAGATTATTATGTAATAAAATTATTAGATTATCATTAAAATAAATTATTAAATAATTATTTATTTATATAACTAAAATATTAGAATTTAATTATTAAGATAATTAAATAAAGAATTATTTAAATAATAATTTTTTGAAATAATTAAATAGTTAGTCAATTATTGAAATATTTAAAAATTTAATTAGTGAATAAATATATCAAATAGATTATTTATATAAGACCGATCGAAATTAGATTGAAAAACTAAGTCATAAATGCGCACCCTGAAGCGTGGCGCACCGAAGACCGACCTTAATTCGCACAAAAAACTAAGTCTGGAGTGCGATCCCAGAAGCGTGGCGCACCGAGGACCGGCCAAAATTCTCCCGAAAAACTAAGTCTGGAATGTGCACCCCAAAGCGTGGCGTACCAAGGACATGCAAAAATTCGCTCGAAAAACTAAGTCTGGAACGAGCACCCCGAAGCGTGGCGCATCGACGATCGGCCGAAATTCGCCCAAAAAACTAAGTCTGGAACATGCACCCCAAAGCATGGTGCACCGAAAACCGGTCGAAAATTCGTACGAAAAACGAAGTCTGTAATGCGCACCCCGAAGCGTGGTTCACCAAAGACCGATCGAAATTCATCCAAAAAACTAAGTTAGGAACGCGCACCCTGAAGAGTGGCACACTAAAGACCTGCCGAAATTCGACAAAAAAACTAAGTCTGGAATGCGCACCCTGAAGCGTAGTGCACCGAAAACCGACCGAAATTCGCTCGAAAAGCAAACTCTGGAACGTGCACACCGAAGCGTGGCGCACCGAAGACAGATCGAAGTTCACCCAAAAAACTAAGTCTGGAATACGCGTCCTGAAGCGTGGCGCACCGAAGACCATCCAAAATTCGTCAGAAAAACTAAGTCTGCAATGCGCACCCCGAAGCGTGGCACAACGAAGACCGGCCGAAATTTGCCCGAAATGATAAGTCTAGAACGCGCACCATGAAGAGTGGCGCACCGAAGAACGACCGAAATTCGCTCGAAAATCTAAGTCTGTAATGCGCATCCCGAAGCATGGTGCACCGAAAACTAGCCAAAATTCGGTAAAGAAACAAAGTCTAGAACGCGCACCCCAAAGCGTGGTGTAGCGAAAACCGACCAAAATTCGCACGAAAAACTAAGTCTGGAACGTGCATGATGAAGCGTGGCGCACTGTAGACCGATCGAAATTCTCCCGAAAAACTAAGTCTCGAACACGCACCCCGAAGCGTGGTGCACCGAAGACCGGCCAAAATTTATCCAGAAAACTAAGTCTGGAATGTGCACCCCAAAGCATGGCGCACAGAAGACCGGCCAAAATTTGCCCGGAAAACTAAGTCTGGAACGTGCACCCCGATGCATGGCTCACCGAGGACCGACCAAAATTCGTCCGAAAAACTAAGTTAGGAACACGCACCCCGAAGAGTGGTGCACCGAAGACTGGTCGAAATTTACCCAAAAAACTAAGTCTGGAACGCACACCTCGAAGCGTGGCGCACCGAAGACCGACCAAAATTCGATCGAAATACTAAGTCTGGAATGCGCACCCCAAAGCGTGGTGCACCCAAAACTGGCTGAAATTCACCCGAATAACTAAGTCTGGAATGCACACACCAAAGCATGGCACATCGAAGATCGGCCGAAATTCACTTAAAAAACTATGTCTAGAATGCACATCCTGAAGCGTGGAGCACCGAAGACCGACCGAAATTTGCCCAAAAAACTAAGTCTAGAGTGCGCACCCCGAAGCATGACGCACAGAGGATCGGGCGAAATTCGCCCAAAAAAATAAATCTGGAACGTGCACCCTGAAGCGTGGCGTACCAAGGACCGGCCGAAATTTGGCAGAAAAACTAAGTCTGGAACTCGCACCCTGAAGCGTGGAGCAGTGAAGACCGATCGAAATTCACCCGAAAAACTAAGTCTTGAATGCGCACGCCAAAGCGTGGTGCACCGAAGACCGGCAGAAATTTGCCCGAAAAACTTAATCTGGAATGCGCACCCCGAAGCATGGCGCACCGAAGACAAGCCAAAATTCGCCCGAAAAATTAAGTCTGGAACGCGCACCCCGAAGAGTGCCGGACCGAAGACCGACCGAAATTTACCTGAAAAACTAAGTTTGGAACGCGCACGTCAAAGCATGGCGCACCGAAGACCGATCGAAATTCGTGGGGAAAACTAAGTCTGGAACGTGCACCCCGAAGCATGGCGCACCGAAGACTAACCAAAATTCACCCGAAAAACTGAGTCTGGAATGCGCACCCCGATGTATGGCGCACCGACGATCAGCCAAAATTTGATCGAAAAACTAAGTCTGGAATGCACACTCCGAAGCGTGGCGCACCGAAGATCGGCCAAAATTCGCCCGAAAAAACTAAGTCAAAAACGCGCACCCCGAAGCATGGTGCATTGAAGTCCGACCAAAATTCGCCCGAAAAACTAAGTCTAGAATGCGCACCCCGAAGCGTGGTGCACCGAAGACCGGCCTTGCTCGAAATACTAAGTTTGGAATGCGCAGCCCGAAGCGTGGCGCACCAAAGACTGACCGAAATTCACCCGAAAAACTAAGTCTGGAATACGACCCCAAAGCGTGGCGCACCGAAGACCAGCCGAAATTCGCTTGAAAAACTCAGTCTGGAACACGTATCCCGAAGCTAAAATTTTAATTTTATAATTATTTCAATAAAGAATTATTTAATAATTTATTTCAATAATAATCTAATAAGTTTATTATATAATAATTTAGGTATTTAATTATTAATTAAATTATTATATTATTTCAAAAAATTAATAAATAATATAATTTATTCTTAAAATTATTAATTAAATATTTTAAAAATAAAATAATTAAATTTATTTTGTTAAAATATTATATAATTATATAATGGAATTATTTTATTAGAATATAATAATAACATAAAGAAATAATAGAATTATTCAAATATTTTATTAAATAATTAAATAATTATTTGAATCATTATTCCATAAATTATAATTAATCCAATAATTTTATTATTTACTTATTGAATAATTCAATAATGATTATTGAATTATTTTATTATTGAATTATTAAATAAGTAAATAATAAAAATATTTAATTAATTATAATTTATGGAATAATGATTTAAATAATAATTTAATTATTATCTAAAATATTTAAATAATTTTATTATTTCTATATTTTATTAATATTTTTTAATAAAATAATACAATTATATAATTATATAATATTTTCATCAAATAATTTAAGTATTTTATTACTTCAATATTTAAGTAATAATTTAAAGTATAAATTATATTAATTAATAATTTTTTAAAATAATAAAATAATTGAATAAATAATTACATGACTAAATTATTATGTAATAAAATTATTAGATTATCATTAAAATAAATTATTAAATAATTATTTATTTATATAACTAAAATATTAGAATTTAATTATTAAGATAATTAAATAAAGAATTATTTAAATAATAATTTTTTGAAATAATTAAATAGTTAGTCAATTATTGAAATATTTAAAAATTTAATTAGTGAATAAATATATCAAATAGATTATTTATATAAAAAAATAAATATTTTCATTATTAAATAAATTTATAGTTAAATAAATAATAATTTAAATAAAATATTGTATAATGAAATAAATATAAAATTTTATAAAATTATGAGATATTAATTTAAATAACTTAAAAAATAATTATTTAATTCAGTAATAAAATAAAACAATAATTTAATAACTATTACTTATTATTTAAATAATTAATTAATTATTTGAATATATGGAAAATAAAAATAAAATTTAAATAGCTTAATATTTTTTTTAATAATCAAAAAAATATTTATTGATTTTTATATTTAAATAATAAATAATTAGTTTAAATAATTTAATTATGAAGAAACGAAGGCAGAAGAGAGAGAAGAAGATATATGATAATGGAGAAATAAACGAGGAGAGAAGAAATCCTGCTCCAGTCCATTAGCCACAAGTATAGGTTTGAAGTAAGAAGTAATCTAAATTCCAAAACTTCACTTCTCAATAGTATCATCTCAACGTTATTATGATTATCATTGAAATATTTCTATAATTATTTTAATAATAGTAAACATTTATTTAATTATAAAATAATTGAAATAATTGAAATATTTTAATAATTAACTTTTATTAAAATAATAATTTTATTTAATTATCTAGTTATTTAATAGAATTTATTATTTTAATTATTTATTAATTATTATAATATTAAATAATCATATTATGTACCTATTTAATGGTTTAAAATATTAAATAAAGAAGTAATAATTTAATTATATAATTTAATTTATTTTATTAGTTATTTCTTTAATTATTATTATTTTTTAAATTAATTTAACTAATTTATTAAATAATAAATTGTTAAAATAATAAAATAATTAATTATTTCATATTTTATTATTTAATAAGTAATTAATGAAAATATTTCATTAATTATTATTAATGAAATAATTATTATAATTTTTATTTAATTATTTTATGAAATAATTTATTAATTTCATTATTTCTTTAATAAAGTAATATAATAATATAATAACTAATTCCTTATTATTTTTTAAAAAATCTATTATTTAAAAAAATATTTTATTATTTCTATATTCACATAATTCACTAATTATTTATATAATAAGTAAATAGTTATTGAATTAATATTTTATATTATTATTTAATAAAATAATTAATTTTTTGATATATTTAATTTAATTTTTTATAATTTATTTAAATAATTTGTTAATTATTTCATTACATTATTATTTAAGTTAATTATTATTTATTTAACTATAAAATTATTTAATAATTAAATTATTTTTTTGTTTAAGTACTTAATCTATTTAATATATTTCTTTGCTAAATAAATTATAACATATTTAAATAATTAACTAATTATTTAATTATTTCAAAAAAATATTATTTAAATAATTCTTTATATAATTATCTAAGTAATGAAATTCTAACTTTATAATTATTTCCTTAAATAATTATTCAAAAACTAATTTAAATAATAAAATAATAATCTTATTACATAATAATTTAGTTATGTAATTATTAAATAAATTATTTTAATATTTTCAAAAAATATAATTTATTTAAATTATTATTTATTTAACTATGAAATTATTTAATAATTAAATTATTTTTTTGTTTAAGTAAGTATTCCATTTAATATATTTCTTTACTAAAATGTTTTTAAATATTTAACTAATTAAATAAATATTCACTTATTTTGAAAAATTATTATTGAAACTATTCTTTATATCATTATTTAATTAATGAAATTCTAATTTTATAATTATTTCAATAAATAATTATTTAATAATTTATATCAATAGTAATCTAATAATTTTATTACATAATAATTTAGGTATGTAATTATTAATTAAATTATTATATTATTTCAAAAAATTATTAATTAATATAATTTATTCTTAAAATTATTACATAAATATTTAAAAAATATAATACATAAATTTATTTTGTTAAAATATTATATAATTATATAATGGAATTATTTTATTAGAATATAATAATAATATAAAGAAATAATTTATTTTCTAAAATAATTAAATTATTATTTGATATCATTATTCCATAAATTATAATTAATCTAATATTTTTATTATTTACTTATTGAATAATTCGATAATGATAATTGAATTATTTCATTATTGAATTATTCAATAAGTAAATAATATAGATATTTCATTATTTATAATTTATGGAATAATGATTCAAATAATT
The DNA here is from genome assembly GCA_947650365.1 of Chamaelirium japonicum. Lineage (NCBI taxonomy): Eukaryota > Viridiplantae > Streptophyta > Magnoliopsida > Liliales > Melanthiaceae > Chamaelirium > Chamaelirium japonicum. Next base: position 23,708,912 of record OX393552.1, read on the forward strand.
ATTTAATTATTTAATAAAATATTTTAATAATTCCATTATTTCTTAATGTTATTTATATTTTATATTAAAATAATTCAATTATACAATTATTTAATATTTTAATAAAATAATTTAAGTATTTTATTATTTAAATAGTGATGAAATAATTTAAAGTATAAATTATATTAATAAATAATTTTTGAAATTCATAAAATAATTTAATCAATAATTACAAAAATAAATTATTATATAATACAATTTTTAGATTATCATTTAAATAAATTATTAAATAATTATTTATTTATATAACTAAAATTTTATAATTTAGTTATTTAGATAATTAAATATAGAATTATTTAAATAATTAAATATTTATTCAATTATTGAGATATTTAAAAACTTAATTAGTGAAGATATATATCAAATAGATTATTTACTTTAAAAAATCAATATTTTTATTATTAAAAAATTTCATTTTTAAATAAATAATAATTTCATTATATAATTAATTTATTATATTAGTTATTTTTTTAATTATTACTATCTTTTTAATTAATTTAATTAGTTTATTAAATAATAAATTAGAGAAATAATAAAATAATTAATTAATTCATTATTTTATTATTTAATATGTAATTAATGAAAATATTTAATTAATTACCATTAATAAAATAATTTTTATAATTTTTATTTAATTATATTATAAAATATTTGATTAATTTAATTATTTATTTCATAAAGTAATAAAATAATATAATAACTAATTATTTATAATTTATAATTTAATAAAATAATTTGTGAATTATTTCATTACATAATAATTTAATTAAATTATTATTTATTTAACTATAAAATTATTTAATAATTAAATTATTTTTTTGTTTAAGTAAATAATCTATTTAATATATTACTTTACTAAATAAGTTTTGAAATATTTAAATAATTCTTTTTATAATTATCTAAATAATGAAATTAGTATTTAATAATTATTTTAATAAAATAATTTGTAAAAAATTTATTTAATTGATAATACAATAATTTTATTATATAATAATTTAGTTATGTAATTATTAAATAAATTATTTTATTATTTGAAAAAATAATATTTTTTTAAATTATTCTTTTGCTTAAGTAAATAATCCATTTAATATATTTCTTTACTAAATAAGTTTTTAAATATTTAAATAATTGAATAATTATTCATTTATATAAAAAAATTATTATTGAAATAATTATTTATATAGTTATCTACTTAATAAAACTCTAATTTTACAGTTATTTCAATAAATTATTATTTAATATTTTATTTAAATAATAATCTAATAATTTTATTATATAATAATTTAGTTATGTAATTATTAATGAAATTATTTTATTATTTCAAAAAATTATTAATTAATATAATTTAATCTTTGAATTATTAATGAAATATTTAAAAAATAAAATAGTTAAATTTGTTTACTTAAATAATTTTATAGTTAAATAAATAATAATTTAAATAAAATATTATATAATGAAATAAATAAAAAAATTTATTAAATTATGAGATATTAATTTAAATAACAAAAAAAAAATTATTTAATTAAGTAATAAAATAAGAAAATAATTTAATAACTATTTACTTATTATTCAAATAATTAGTTAATTATTTGAATATATGAATAATAAAATATTTTTTTAAATAGCTTAATACTTTTATTAATAATTAAAGAAATATTTATTGATTTTAATATTTAATTATTTAATTTATTTAACTATTTAATTTATTAAACTAATTAAATTAATTAAATAAAAGGAAGTAAAGAAGGAAGATGAGGCACACCCGAATTTTTTGCTTTAAAAAAATTTATATTTTTCTTTTAAAAAATTTAAAACATTACAACTGTTATGTGATCGTTCGATCGGATGACTATTCACCGTCAGATCTCTCACATAGATTTGGGTTTCCTAAATAATACTTAGGCCCTAAGTAAACTTACCCTAAAAATAATATACAACCCCTTTAGGGTGGGGCATGTTTGACGGCTCTCTCTTTCTCCCATCTCACAATATGTTATCAACACGAATATATCAAGCTGAGCCAATCCGTTGCAAGAAAACGGAGAGAGAAACAAAGACAGAAGAGGGAGAAGAAGAGAGATGAGAATGGAGAAATAAACGAATAGAGAAGAAGTCCTGCCCCAGTCCATTGGCCATGGGTATAGGTTTAATTTATTTCTTTACTAAATAAGTTTTTAAATATTTAAATAATTAAATAATTATTTATATAATTATCTAATTAATAAAAATCTAATTTTAAAATTATTTCAAAATAATTAAATAATTTAGTTATATAATTATTATTGAAATTAATTTATAATTTAAAAAAATTATTAATTTATATAATTTATTCTTTAAATTATTACTTAAATATTTAAAAAATAAAATATTTTAATTTATTTTGTTAAAATATTATATAATTATATAATGGAATTATATTATTATAATATAATAATAATAAAAAGATATAATTAAATTATTTAAATATTTTCAAAAATAATTAAATAATTATTTGAATCATCATTACATAAATTATAATTAATCAAATATTTGTATTATTTACTTATTGAATAATTCAATAATAATTATTGAATTATTTAATTATTGAATTATATAATAAGTAAATAATTAAAATATTTAATTAACTATAATTTATAGATAATTAAATATTAGTTAAAAAATTTAATTAACTATAATTTATAATAATAAAAAATTAACTATAATTTAATTAACTATAATTTATAATAATAAAAAATTAGTTAAAAAATTTTAATTATATAGATAATTAAATATTTCATTAATTATTTAATTTATTAATTTATTGAACTATTTAATTTTTTAAAATAATGAAATTAATTAAATAATATGAAGTAAAGAAGTAAGATGAGGCACACCCGAATTTTTTGCTTTAAAAAATTTATATTTTTCTTTAAAAAAATTTAAAACATTACAACTGTTATGAGATCGTTCGATTGGATGACTGTCCACTGTCGGAAGAAAACGAAAAGAGAAATAAAGGCAGAAGAGAGAGAAGATTAGATATGAGAATGGAAAAATAAACGAAGAGAGAAGAAATCATGCTCCAGTCCATTAGCCATGGATATACGTTTGAAGTAAAAAGTAATCTAAATTCCAAAACGCCACTTCTCAATAGTATCATCTTAACGTTATTATGATTATCATTGAAATATTTCTATAATTTTTTTAATAATAGTAATTATTTATTTAATTATAAAATATTTTAAATAATAGAAATATTTTATTAATTAACTTTTTACTAAAATAATATTTTTATTTAATTATTTAATTATCTAGTTATTTAATGAAATTAATTATTTTATTTATTTAATAATTATTATATTATTAAATAATTAAATTATGTACCTATTTAATGGTTTAAAATATTAAATAAAGAAATAATGATTTAATTATATAATTAATTTATTTTATTAGTTATTTATTTTATTATTATTATTTTTTAAATTAATTTAATTAATTCATGAAATAATAAAATGCTGAAATAATAAAATAATTAGTTTAAATAATTAAATATTTCTTTAATTATTTAATTATTTAATTTATTTCATTATTTAATTTAATAAACTAATTAAATTAATTAAATAATAGGAAGTAAAGAAGGAAGATGAGGCACACCCAAATTTTTTGCTTTAAAAAAATTTATTTTTTTCTTTTTAAAAAATTTAAAATATTATAACTGTTATGAGATCGTTCGATCGGATGACTGTCCACCGTCGGATCCCTCCCTTAGATTAGGGTTTCCCATATAATACTTAGGCCATAAGTAAGCTTACCCTATAAATAATATACGACCCCTTTAGGGTGGGGCACGTTTGACGGCTCTCTTTTTCCCATCTCATAATATGTTATTAACACGAACATATCGAGCCCAATCGACCCGTCGTAAGAAAACAGAAAGAACAACGAAGACAAAAGAGAGAGAAGAAGAGAGATGAGAATGGTGAAATAAACAAAAAGGGAAGAAGTCCTGCTCCAGTCCATTGGCCATGGGTATAGGTTTGAAGTAAGAAGTAATCTAAATTCCAAAAATCCACTTCTGAATAGTATCATCTCAACGTTACTATGATTATCATTGTAATATTTCTATAATTTTTTAAATAATAGTAATCATTTAATTATTTGATTATCTAGTTATTTATTGAAATTTGTTATTTTATTTATTTATTAATTATTATATTATTAAATAATTAAATTATGTAACTATTTAATGGTTTAAAATATTAAATAAAGTAATAATGATTTAATTATATAATTAATTTATTTTATTAGTTATTTCTTTAATTATTATTATTTTTTCAATTAATTTTATTAATTTATTAAATAATAAATTGTTGAAATAGTTATTGAATTAATTTTTTATTTAATTAACTAATAAAATAATTAATTTTTGAATGTAATTTATTTAATTTTTTATAATTTAATAAAATAATTTTTTAATTATTCTGTTACATAATAATTTATTTAAACTATTATTTATTTAACTTTTAAATTATTTAATAATAATTTTTTTTTGTTTAAGTAAATAATCAATTTAATATATTTTATTACTAAATAAGTTTTTAAATATTTAAACTATAGACTAATTATTTAATTAGTTAAAAAAATTATAATTTAAATAATTCTTTATATAATTATCTAAATAATGAAATTATAATTTTATAATTATTTTAATAAATAATTATTCAAAAATTTATTGAAATGATAATATAATAATTTAATTACATATTAATTTAGTTATATAATTATTGATTAAATTATTTTATATTTCAAAAAATTATAATTTAATTAAATTAAGATTTATTGAACTATGGAATAATTGAATAATTAAATTATTTTTTTGTTTAAGTAAATAATCAATTTAATATATTTACTAACTAAATAAGTTTTTAATTATTTAAATAATTAAATAATTATTTACTTATTTCAAAAAATTATTATTTAAATAGTTCTTTGTATAATTATCTAATTATTGAAATTATAATTTTATAATTTTTTGAAAAAATAATTATTTAATAATTTATTAAAATAATAATATTTTAATTTTTTTACATAATTATTTAGTTATGTAGTAATTAAATAATTTAATCAATAATTACATAACTAAATTATTATGGAATAAAATTATTATATTATCATTTAAACAAATTATAAAATAATTATTTATTTATATAACTAAAATATTAGAGTTTAATTATTTAGATAATTAAATAAATATTATTTAAATAAATTTTTTTTAAATAATTAAATCATTAGTCAATTATTGAAATATTTAAAAACTTAATTAGTGAAGAAATATATCAAATAGATTATTTACTTAAAAAAATATATTTTTATTATTAAATAATTTCATTTGTTAAATAAATAATAATTTAAATAAAATATTGTATAATGAAATAAATATAAAATTTTATTAAATTATGGGATATTAATTGAAATAACTAAAAAAAATAATTATTTAATTAAATAATAAAATAAAACAATAATTTTATAACTATTTACGTATTATTTGAATAATTAGTTAATTATTTGAATATATAAATATTAAAATATTTTTTTAAATAGTTTAATATTTTTTTTAATAATCAAAGAAATATTTATTGATTTTAATATTTAATTAATAAATAATTTCATTATATAAATAATTAAATATTTCTTTAATTATTTAATTATATAATTTTTTTAACTATTTAATTTATTAAACTAATTAAATTAATTAAATAATAGAAAGTAAAGATGGAAGATGAGGCAAACCCAAATTTTTTTCTTTAAAAAAATATATTTTTCTTTAAAAAAATTTAAAATATTATAACTGTTATGGGATCATTCGATCGGATGACTGTCCACCGTCGGATCCCTCTCTTAGATTAGGGTTTCCCATATAATACTAAGGCCCTAAGTAAGCTTACCCTATAAATAATATACGACTCCTTTAGGGTGGGGCATGTTTGACGGCTCTCTCATTCTCCCATCTCGTAATATGTTATTAATACGAACTTATCGAGCCCAGTCGACTCGTCGCAAGAAAGCGGAGAGAGAAACGAAGACAAAAGAGACAGAAGAAGAAAGATGAGAATGAAGAAATAAATGAAGAGAGAAAAAGTCATGCTCCAATCCATTAGCCATAGGTCTGAAGTAAGAAGTAATCTAAATTCCAAATCTCCACTTCTTAATAGTATTATCTCAACGTTATTATGATTATCATTGCAATATTTCTATAATTTTTTTAATAATAGTAATCGTTTATTTAATTATAAAATAAATTAACTAATTGAAATTTTTTAATATTTAACTTTTTATTAAAATAATAATTTTATTTAATTATTTAATTATCTAGTTATTTAATGAAATTTATTATATATTTCATTTATTAATTATTATATTATTAAATAATTAAATTATTTAACTATTTAATGGTTTAAAATATGAAATAAAGAAATAATGATTTTATTATATAATTAATTTATTTTATTATTTATTTCTTTACTTATTATTATTTTTTAAAAGTATTTTATTAATTAATTAAATAATAAATATTTAAAATAATAAAATAATTAATTATTTTATTATTCAATAAGTAAATAATGAAAATATTTAATTAATTATGTTTAATGAAATAATTATTAATTATTAATTATAAATTATAAATTTTATTATTTTATAATATATTTTATTAATTTAATTATTTATTAAATAAAGTAATAAAATAATATATTAATATAATAAATGATTATTTATTATTTTAAAAAATAGATTATTTTAAAAAATATTTTATTATTTATATGATTAAATAATTAACTAATTATTTAAATAATAAGTAAATAGTTATTGAATTAATTTTTTATGTTATTACTTCATGAAATAATTGATTTTTTGATGTATTTTATTTAATTTTTTATAATTTAATTAAATAATTTGTTATTTACTTCATTAGATAATAATTTATTTAAATTTTTATTTATTTAACCATAAAATTAATTAATAATTAAATTATTTCTTATTTAAGTAAATAATCCATTTAATATATTTCTTTATAAAATTAGTTTTTAAATATTTAAATAATAGACTAATCTATTTAACTAAATTTTTTAAAATAATTTATTTATATATCAAATAGATTATTTACTTAAAAAATAAATATTTTTATTATTAAATAATTTCATAGGTAAATAAAAAATAAATTACAAAAAATATTTTATAATTAAATAAATATAAAATTTTATTAAATTATGAGATATTAATTAAAATAACTGAAAAAAATAATTATTCAATTAAGTAATAAAATAAAACAATAATTTAATAATAATTTACTTATAATTTAAATAGATAGTTAATTATTTGAATATATAAATAATAAAATATTTTTTTAAAAAGCTTAATATTTTTTTTTATAATCAAATAAATAGTTATATAACTATTAATAATTTTAAAATAAATTTAGTTATAGAATTATTAATTAATTTAGTTAGATAATTACTTATTTGAAAAAATTATTATTTAAACAATTCTTTATATCATTATTTAATTAAAAAAAAATTAATTTGATAATTATTTCAATAAAGAATTATTTAATAAATTATTTCAATAATAATTTAATAAGTTTATTATATTATAATTTAGTTATGTAATTATTAATTAAATTATTGTATTATTTTAAAAAATTAATAAATAATATAATTTATTCTTAAAATTATTAATTAAATATTTTAAAAATAAAATACATAAATTTATTTTGTTAAAATATTATATAATTATATAATGGAATTATTTTATTAGAATATAATAATAATATAAAGAAATAATAAAATTATTCAAATATTTTCTAAAATAATTAAATATTATTTGATATTATTATTCTATAAATTATAATTAATCTAATATTTTAATTATTTACTTATGGAATAATTCAATAATGACAATTGAATTGTTTCATTATTGAATTATTCAATAACTAAATCATAAAAATATTTAATTAATTATAATTTATGGAATAATGATTCAAATAAATATATAATAATTTTAAAAATATTTAAATAATTTCATTATTTCTTTATGTTTTTAATATTTTATAATAAAATAATTCATTTATATAATTATATAATATTTTAATCAAATAATTAAAGTATTTTATTATTTAAATATTAACTTAATAATATAAAGTATAAATTATATTAATAAATAATTTTTGAAATTAATAAAATAATTTAATCAATAATTATATAACTAAATTATTATATAATAAAATTAGTGAAAATATATAGATTATTTACTTAAAAAAATTAATATGTTTATTATTAAATAATATCATAGTTAAATAATTAATAATTTGAATAAATTATTATATAATTTATTTAATATAAAATATTATGAAATTATAAGATATTAATTGAAATAACTAAAAATAATATTTATTTAATTAAGTAATCAAATAAAATAATAATGTAATATATATTTATTTATTATTTAAATAATTAGTTAATATTTGAAATATATGAATATGAAAATATTTCTTCAGTTAGATTTATAATTTTTTAATAATTACATAAATATTTATTTATTTTAATATTTAATTAATAAATTATTAGTTTAAATTATTTAATTATATAGATAATTAAATATTTCATTAATTATTTAAATTTTTAATTTATTTAACTATTTAATTTATTAAACTAATTAAATTAATTAAATAATAGGAAGTAAAGAAGGAAGATGAGGCACACCCGAATTTTTGGCTTTAAAAAAATATATATTATTCTTTAAAGAAATTTAAAACATTACAAGTTTTATGAGATCGTTCGATCGGATGACTGTCCACCGTCGGATCTCTCCCATAGATTAGGGTTTCCCATATTATACTTAGGCCCTAAGTAAGCTTACTCTATAAATAATATACGACCCTTTAGGGTGTGGTACGTTTGACGGCTCTTTTTTTCTTTCATCTCAGAATATGTTATCAACACGAATATATCGAGTCCAAACGACCCATCGCAAGGAAACAGAAAGAGAAACGAAGATAGAAGAGAGAGAAGAAGAGAGATGAGAATGGAGAAATAAATAAAGAGAGAAGAAGTCCTGCTCCAGTCTATTGGCCACGGGTATAGGTTTGAAGTAAGAAGTAATCTAAATTCTAAAACTCCACTTCTCAATAGTATCATCTCAATGTTATTATGATTATCATTGTAATGTTTCTATAATTTTTTTAACAATATTAATCGTTTATTTACTTATAAAATAATTTAAATAATTAAAAAAATTTAATAATTAAGTTTTTATTAAAATAATTATTTTATTTAATTATTTAATTTTTTAATTATCTAGTTATTTAATGAAATTTATTATTTTATTTATTTATTAAAATTATTATTTCAAAAAATTATTCATTAATATAATTTACTCTTTCAATTATTAATTAAATATTTAAAAATAAAATACTTAAATTTATTTAGTTAAAATATTATATAATTATATATTGGAATTATTTTATTCGAATAAAATAATAACATAAAGATATAATTTAATTATTCAAATATTTTATTAAATAATTTAATAAATTTTTGAATTATTATTCCATAAATTATAATTAATCCAATATTTTTATTATTTACTTATTAAATAATTCAATAATGATTATTGAATTATTTTATTATTGAATTATTCAATAAGTAAATAATAAAAATATTTGATTAATTATAATTTATTGAATAATGATTCAAATAATTATTTAATTATTGAATCAATAATTTATTCAAAAAAATTATTCGATTATCATTTAAATAAATTATTAAATTATTATTTATTTTTATAACTAAAATATTAGAATTTAATTATTTAGATAATGAAATAAAGAATTATTTAAATAATTAATTATTTAGTCATTTATTAAAATATTTAAAAACTTAATTAGTAAAGAAATATATCAAATAGATTATTTACTTAAAATAATAAATATTTTCATTAGTAAATAATTTTATAGTAAAATAAGTAATAATTTAAATAAAATATTATATAATAAAATAAATAAAATTTATTAAATTATGAGATATTAATTGAAATAAGTTAAACTATTAATTATTTAATTAAGTAATAAAATAAGACAATAATTTAATAACTATTTACTTATTATTTAAATAATTAGTTAATTATTTGAAAATATGAATTATAAAATATTTTTTAAATTGCTTAATATTTTTTTTAATAATCATTAAAATATTTATTGATTTTAATATTTAAATAATAAATAATTAGTATAAATAATTTAATTATATAGATAATTAAATATTTCTTTAATTATTTAATTATTTAATTATTTTATTTATATAACTATTTAATTTATAAAACTAATTAAATTAATAATATAATAGGAAGTAAATAAGGAAGATGAGGCACACCCGAATTTTTTGCTTTAAAAAAACTTATATTTTTCTGTAAAAAAGTTTAAAACATTACAACTATTATGAGATCGTTCGATCGGATGATTGTTCACCGTCGGATCTCTCCCATAGATTAGGATTTCCCATATAATACTTAGGCCCTTAGTAAGCTTAGCCTATAAATAATATACGACCCCTTTAGGGTGGGGTACGTTTGACGGCTCTCTCTTTCTCCCATCTCACAATATGTTATCAACACGAATATATCAAGCCCAGCTAATCCGTCGCAAGAAAACGAAGAGAGAAACGAAGACAGAAGAGAGAGAAGAAGAGAGATGAGAATGGAAAAATAAATGAAGAGAGAAGAAATCCTACCCCAGTCCATTGGCCACGGGTATAGGTTTGAAATAAGAAGTAATCTAAATTTCAAAACTCCACTTTTTATTAGAATGTAAACATAACATAAAGAAATAATTGAATTATTCAAATATTTTATAAAATTATTAAATAATTTTTTGAATCATTATTCCATAAATTATAATTAATCAAATATTTTTATTATCTACTTATTGAATAATTCAATAATGATTATTGAATTATTTTTTTATTGAATTATTCAATAATTAAATTATAAAAATATTTAATTAAATATAATTTATGGAATAAGGATTCAAATAATTATTTAATTAACTTATAAAATATTTAAATAATTTTATTATTTCTTTATGTTATTAATATTTTTTCATAGAATAATTCAATTATATAATTATATAATATTTTAATCAAATAATTTAATTATTTAATTATTTTATTATTTACTTAATAATTTAAAGTATAAATTATATAAATTAATAAGTTTTTTACAATAATAAAATAATTTAATCAATAATTACATAACTAAATTATTATGTAATAAAATTATTATATTATCATTTAAACAAATTATTAAATAATTATTATGTAATAAAAACTAAGTCTGGAATTATTAAACTATTAAATAATTATTAAATAATTATTAAATTATAAATTATTATGTAATAAAAACTATGTCTGGAATGCACACTCCGAAGCGTGGCGCACCGAAGACCGGCCAAAATTTGCCCGAAAAACTAAGTCAAAAACGCGCACCCCGAAGCATGGTACATTGAAGTCCGACCAAAATTCGCCCGAAAAACTAAGTCTAGAACGCTCACCCCGAAGCGTGGTGCACCGAAGACCGGCCTTGCTCGAAATACTAAGTTTGGAAGGCGCAGCCCGAAGCGTGGCGCACCAAAGACTGGCCGAAATTCACCCGAAAAACTAAGTCTGGAATGCGACCCCAAAGCGTGGCGCACCGAAGACCGACCGAAATTCGCTTGAAAAACTCAGTCTGGAACACGCATCCCGAAGCTAAAATTTTAATTTGATAATTATTTCAATAAAGAATTATTTAATAATTTATTTCAATAATAATCTAATAAGTTTATTATATAATAATTTAGGTATTTAATTATTAATTAAATTATTATATTATTTCAAAAAATTAATAAATAATATAATTTATTCTTAAAATTATTAATTAAATATTTTAAAAATAAAATACTTAAATTTATTTTGTTAAAATATTATATAATTATATAATGGAATTATTTTATTAGAATATAATAATAACATAAAGAAATAATAGAATTATTCAAATATTTTATTAAATAATTAAATAATTATTTGAATCATTATTCCATAAATTATAATTAATCCAATAATTTTATTATTTACTTATTGAATAATTCAATAATGATTATTGAATTATTTTATTATTGAATTATTAAATAAGTAAATAATAATAATATTTAATTAATTATAATTTATGGAATAATGATTTAAATAATAATTTAATTATTATATAAAATATTTAAATAATTTTATTAATTCTATATTTTATTAATATTTTTTAATAAAATAATTCAATTATATAATTATATAATATTTTCATCAAATAATTTAAGTATTTTATTACTTCAATATTTAAGTAATAATTTAAAGTATAAATTATATTAATTAATAATTTTTTAAAATAATAAAATAATTGAATAAATAATTATATGACTAGATTATTATGTAATAAAATTATTAGATTATCATTAAAATAAATTATTAAATAATTATTTATTTATATAACTAAAATATTAGAATTTAATTATTAAGATAATTAAATAAAGAATTATTTAAATAATAATTTTTTGAAATAATTAAATAGTTAGTCAATTATTGAAATATTTAAAAATTTAATTAGTGAATAAATATATCAAATAGATTATTTATATAAGACCGATCGAAATTAGATTGAAAAACTAAGTCATAAATGCGCACCCTGAAGCGTGGCGCACCGAAGACCGACCTTAATTCGCACAAAAAACTAAGTCTGGAGTGTGATCCCAGAAGCGTGGCGCACCGAGGACCGGCCAAAATTCTCCCGAAAAACTAAGTCTGGAATGTGCACCCCAAAGCGTGGCGTACCAAGGACATGCAAAAATTCGCTCGAAAAACTAAGTCTGGAACGAGCACCCCGAAGCGTGGCGCATCGACGATCGGCCGAAATTCGCCCAAAAAACTAAGTCTGGAACATGCACCCCAAAGCATGGTGCACCGAAAACCGGTCGAAAATTCGTACGAAAAACGAAGTCTGTAATGCGCACCCCGAAGCGTGGTTCACCAAAGACCGATCGAAATTCATCCAAAAAACTAAGTTAGGAACGCGCACCCTGAAGAGTGGCACACTAAAGACCTGCCGAAATTCGACAAAAAAACTAAGTCTGGAATGCGCACCCTGAAGCGTAGTGCACCGAAAACCGACCGAAATTCGCTCGAAAAGCAAACTCTGGAACGTGCACACCGAAGCGTGGCGCACCGAAGACAGATCGAAGTTCACCCAAAAAACTAAGTCTGGAATACGCGTCCTGAAGCGTGACGCACCGAAGACCATCCAAAATTCGTCAGAAAAACTAAGTCTGCAATGCGCACCCCGAAGCGTGGCACAACGAAGACCGGCCGAAATTTGCCCGAAATGATAAGTCTAGAACGCGCACCACGAAGAGTGGCGCACCGAAGAACGACCGAAATTCGCTCGAAAATCTAAGTCTGTAATGCGCATCCCGAAGCATGGTGCACCGAAAACTAGCCAAAATTCGGTAAAGAAACAAAGTCTAGAACGCGCACCCCAAAGCGTGGTGTAGCGAAAACCGACCAAAATTCGCACGAAAAACTAAGTCTGGAACGTGCATGATGAAGCGTGGCGCACCCCAAAGCGTGGCGTACCAAGGACATGCAAAAATTCGCTCGAAAAACTAAGTCTGGAACGAGCACCCCGAAGCGTGGCGCATCGACGATCGGCCGAAATTCGCCCAAAAAACTAAGTCTGGAACATGCACCCCAAAGCATGGTGCACCGAAAACCGGTCGAAAATTCGTACGAAAAACTAAGTCTGTAATGCGCACCTCGAAGCGTGGTTCACCAAAGACCGATCGAAATTCATCCAAAAAACTAAGTTAGGAACGCGCACCCTGAAGAGTGGCACACTAAAGACTTGCCGAAATTCGGCAAAAAAGCTAAGTCTGGAATGCGCACCCTGAAGCGTGGTGCAGCGAAAACCGACCGAAATTCGCTCGAAAAGCAAACTCTGGAACGTGCACACCAAAGCGTGGCGCACCGAAGACCGGCCGAAGTTCACCCAAAAAACTAAGTCTGGAATACGCATCCTAAAGCGTGGCGCACCGAAGACCATCCAAAATTCGACAGAAAAACTAAGTCTGCAATGCGCACCCCGAAGCGTGGCACAACGAAGACCGGCCGAAATTTGCCCGAAATGATAAGTCCACGAAGAGTGGCGCACCGAAGAACGACCGAAATTCGCTCGAAAATCTAAGTCTGTAATGCGCATCCCGAAGCATGGTGCACCGAAAACTAGCCAAAATTCGGCAAAGAAACAAAGTCTAGAACGCGCACCCCAAAGCGTGGTGTAGCGAAAACCGACCAAAATTCGCACGAAAAACTAAGTCTGGAACGTGCATGATGAAGCGTGGCGCACCGTAGACCGATCAAAATTCTCCCGAAAAACTAAGTCTCGAACACGCACCCCGAAGCGTGGTGCACCGAAGACCGGCCAAAATTTATCCAGAAAACTAAGTCTGGAATGTGCACCCCAAAGCATGGCGCACAGAAGACCGGCCAAAATTTGCCCGGAAAACTAAGTCTGGAACGTGCACCCCGATGCGTGGCTCACCGAGGACCGACCAAAATTCGTCCGAAAAACTAAGTTAGGAACACGCACCCCAAAGAGTGGTGCACCGAAGACTGGTCGAAATTTACCCAAAAAACTAAGTCTGGAACGCACACCTCGAAGCATGGCGCACCGAAGACCGACCAAAATTCGATCGAAATACTAAGTCTGGAATGCGCACCCCAAAGCGTGGCGCACCCAAAACTGGCTGAAATTCACCCGAATAACTAAGTCTGGAATGCACACACCAAAGCATGGCACATCGAAGATCGGCCGAAATTCACTTGAAAAACTATGTCTGGAATGCACATCCTGAAGCGTGGAGCACCGAAGACCGACCGAAATTTGCCCAAAAAACTAAGTCTAGAGTGCGCACCCCGAAGCATGGCGCACAGAGGATCGGGCAAAATTCGCCCAAAAAAATAAATCTGGAACGTGCACCCTGAAGTGTGGCGTACCAAGGACCGGCCGAAATTTGGCAGAAAAACTAAGTCTGGAACTCGCACCCTGAAGCGTGGAGCAGTGAAGACCGATCGAAATTCACCCGAAAAACTAAGTCTTGAATGCGCACGCCAAAGCGTGGTGCACCGAAGACCGGCAGAAATTTGCCCGAAAAACTTAATCTGGAATGCGCACCCCGAAGCATGGCGCACCGAAGACAAGCCAAAATTCGCCCGAAAAATTAAGTCTGGAACGCGCACCCCGAAGAGTGCCGGACCGAAGACCGACCGAAATTTACCTGAAAAACTAAGTTTGGAACGTGCACGTCAAAGCATGGCGCACCGAAGACCGATCGAAATTCGTGGGGAAAACTAAGTCTGGAACGTGCACCCCGAAGCATGGCGCACCGAAGACTAACCAAAATTCACCCGAAAAACTGAGTCTGGAATGCGCACCCCCATGTATGGCGCACCGACGATCAGCCAAAATTTGATCGAAAAACTAAGTCTGGAATGCACACTCCGAAGCGTGGCGCACCGAAGACCGGCCAAAATTCGCCCGAAAAACTAAGTCAAAAACGCGCACCCCGAAGCATGGTGCATTGAAGTCCGACCAAAATTCGCCCGAAAAACTAAGTCTAGAACGCGCACCCCAAAGCGTGGTGCACCGAAGACGGCCTTGCTCGAAATACTAAGTTTGGAATGCGCAGCCCGAAGCGTGGCGCACCAAAGACTGGCCGAAATTTACCCGAAAAACTAAGTCTAGAATGCGACCCCAAAGCGTGGCGCACCGAAGACCGGCCGAAATTTGCTTGAAAAACTCAGTCTGGAACACGAATCCCGAAGCTAAAATTTTAATTTTATAATTATTTCAATAAAGAATTATTTAATAATTTATTTCAATAATAATCTAATAAGTTTATTATATAATAATTTAGGTATTTAATTATTATTTAAATTATTATATTATTTCAAAAAATTAATAAATAATATAATTTATTCTTAAAATTATTAATTAAATATTTTAAAAATAAAATACTTAAATTTATTTTGTTAAAATATTATATAATTATATAATGGAATTATTTTATTAGAATATAATAATAACATAAAGAAATAATAGAATTATTCAAATATTTTATTAAATAATTAAATAATTATTTGAATCATTATTCCATAAATTATAATTAATCCAATAATTTTATTATTTACTTATTGAATAATTCAATAATGATTATTGAATTATTTTATTATTGAATTATTAAATAAGTAAATAATAAAAATATTTAATTAATTATAATTTATGGAATAATGTTTTAAATAATAATTTAATTATTATATAAAATATTTAAATAATTTTAATATTTCTATATTTTATTAATATTTTTTAATAAAATAATTTAATTATATAATTATATAATATTTTCATCAAATAATTTAAGTATTTTATTACTTCAATATTTAAGTAATAATTTAAAGTATAAATTATATTAATTAATAATTTTTTAAAATAATAAAATAAATGAATAAATAATTACGTAACTAAATTATTATGTAATAAAATTATTAGATTATCATTAAAATAAATTATTAAAAAATTATTTATTTATATAACTAAAATATTAGAATTTAATTATTAAGAAAATTAAATAAAGAATTATTTAAATAATAATTTTTTGAAATAATTAAATAGTTAGTCAATTATTGAAATATTTAAAAATTTAATTAGTGAATAAATATATCAAATAGATTATTTATATAATAAAATAAATATTTTCATTATTATATAATTTTATAGTTAAATAAATAATAATTTAAATAAAATATTGTATAATGAAATAAATATAAAATTTTATAAAATTATGAGATATTAATTTAAATAACTTAAAAAATAATTATTAAATTCAGTAATTAAATAAAACAATAATTTAATAACTATTACTTATTATTTAAATAATTAATTAATTATTTGAATATATGGAAAATAAAAATAAAATTTAAATAGCTTAATATTTTTTTTAATAGTCAAAAAAATATTTATTGATTTTTATATTTAAATAATAAATAATTAGTTTAAATAATTTAATTATGAAGAAACGAAGGCAGAAGAGAGAGAAGAAGAGATATGATAATGGAGAAATAAACGAGGAGAGAAGAAATCCTGCTCCAGTCCATTAGCCACAAGTATAGGTTTGAAGTAAGAAGTAATCTAAATTCCAAAACTTCAATTCTCAATAGTATCATCTCAATGTTATTATGATTATCATTGAAATATTTCTATAATTGTTTTAATAATAGTAAACGTTTATTTAATTATAAAATAATTGAAATAATTGAAATATTTTAATAATTAACTTTTTATTAAAATAATAATTTTATTTAATTATCTAGTTATTTAATAGAATTTATTATTTTGTTTATTTATTAATTATTATAATATTAAATAATCATATTATGTACCTATTTAATGGTTTAAAATATTTAATAAATAAATAATAATTTAATTATATCATTTAATTTATTTTATTAGTTATTTCTGTAATTATTATGATTTTTTAAATTAATTTAACTAATTTAGTAAATAATAAATTGTTAAAATAATAAAATAATTAATTATTTCATATTTTATTATTTAATAAGTAATTAATGAAAATATTTCATTAATTACCATTAATAAAATAATTATTATAATTTTTATTTAATTATTTTTTGAAATAATTTATTAATTTCATTATTTCTTTAATAAAGTAATATAATAATATAATAACTAATTCCTTATTATTTTTTAAAAAATCTATTATTTTAAATTTTTTTTATTATTTCTATATTCATATAATTCACTAATTATTTAAATAATAAGTAAATAGTTATTGAATTAATATTTTATATTATTACTTAATAAAATAATTAATTTTTTGATATATTTAATTTAATTTTTTATAATTTATTTAAATAATTTGTTAATTATTTCATTACATTATTATTTAAGTTTATTATTATTTATTTAACTATAAAATTATTTAATAATTAAATTATTTTTTTGTTTAAGTACTTAATCTATTTAATATATTTCTTTGCTAAATAAATTATAACATATTTAAATAATTAACTAATTATTTAATTATTTCAAAAAAATATTATTTAAATAATTCTTTATATAATTATATAAGTAATGAAATTCTAACTTTATAATTATTTCCATAAATAATTATTCAAAAATTAATTTAAATACTAAAATAATAATCTTATTACATAATAATTTAGTTATGTAATTATTAAATAAATTATTTAAATATTTTCAAAAAATATAATTTATTTAAATTATTATTTATTTAACTATAAAATTATTTAATAATTAAATTATTTTTTTGTTTAAGTAAGTATTCCATTTAATATATTTCTTTACTAATTTTTTTTTAAATATTTAACTAATTAAATAAATATTCACTTATTTTGAAAAATTATTATTGAAACTATTCTTTATCTCATTATTTAATTAATGAAATTCTAATTTTATAATTATTTCAATAAATAATTATTTAATAATTTATATCAATAGTAATCAAATAATTTTATTACATAATAATTTAGGTATGTAATTATTAATTAAATTATTATATTATTTCAAAAAATTATTAATTAATATAATTTATTCTTAAAATTATTACATAAATATTTAAAAAATATAATAAATAAATTTATTTTGTTAAAATATTATATAATTATATAATGGAATTATTTTATTAGAATATAATAATAATATAAAGAAATAATTTATTTTCTAAAATAATTAAATTATTATTTGATATCATTATTCCATAAATTATAATTAATCTAATATTTTTATTATTTACTTATTGAATAATTCCATAATGATAATTGAATTATTTCATTATTGAATTATTCAATAAGTAAATAATATAGATATTTCATTATTTATAATTTATGGAATAATGATTCAAATAATTATTTAATTATTTAATAAAATATTTTAATAATTTCATTATTTCTATATGTTATTTATATTTTATAATAAAATAATTCAATTACACAATTATTTAATATTTTAATAAAATAATTTAAGTATTTTATTATTTAAATAGTGACGTAATAATTTAAAGTATAAATTATATTAATAAATAATTTTTGAAATTCATAAAATAATTTAATCAATAATTACATAAATAAATTATTATATAATAAAATTTTTAGATTATCTTTTAAATAAATTATTAAATAATTATTTATTTATATAACAAAAATATTAGAATTTAGTTATTTAGATAATTAAATATAGAATTATTTAAATAATTAAATATTTATTCAATTATTGAAATATTTAAAAACTTAATTAGTGAAGATATATATCAAATAGATTATTTACTTAAAAAAATCAATATTTTTGTTATTAAAAAATTTCATTTTTAAATAAATAATAATTTCATTATATAATTAATTTATTATATTAGTTATTTTTTTAATTATTACTATCTTTTCAATTAATTTATTTAGTTCATTAAATAATAAATTAGAGAAATAATAAAATAATTAATTAATTCATTATTTTATTATTTAATATGTAATTAATGAAAATATTTAATTAATTAACATTAATAAAATAATTTTTATAATTTTTATTTAATTATATTAGAAAATAATTGATTAATTTAATTATTTATTTCATAAAGTAATAAAATAATATAATAACTAATTATTTATTATTTTCAAAAAATTATATAATTTAAAAAAATATGTTATTATTTAAATGTTCAAATAATTAACTAATTATTTAAATTAACTAATTATTTAAATTTTTTTTTTTTTATAATTTAATAAAATAATTTGTGAATTATTTCATTACATAATAATTTAATTAAATTATTATTTATTTAACTATAAAATTATTTAATAATTAAATTACTTTTTTGTTTAAGTAAATAATCTATTTAATATATTACTTTACTAAATAAGTTTTGAAATATTTAAATAATTGTTTTTAGGGTTATTTTGACTTTGCCCCCCAAGTTTTGCCATAAATTAGACTTTACCCCCCATATTTTCATTAATTAGACTTTACCCCCCAAAACTAACTGTTCCGTCAGCTCACCATCTAGAGAAAGGTTGAGCTGACGGAAAAGAAATAAAGTTTTGGGGGGTGAGCTAACGGAACAGTTAGTTTTGGGGGGTAAAGTCTAATTAATGAAAATATGGGGGGTAAAGTCTAATTCAAGGCAAAACTTGGGGGGCAAAGTCAAAATAACCCTTGTTTTTATTATTATCTAAATAATGAAATTAGCATTTAATAATTATTTTAATAAAATAATTTTTAAAAAAATTATTTAATTGATAATATAATAATTTTATTATATAATAATTTAGTTATATAATTATTTAATAAATTATTTTATTATTTCAAAAAATAACATTTTTTTAAATTATTCTTTTGTTTAAGTCAATAATCTATTTAATATATTTCTTTACTAAATAAGTTTTTAAATATTTAAATAATTGAATAATTATTCATTTATATAAAAAAATTATTATTGAAATAATTATTTATATATTTATCTACTTAATAAAACTCTAATTTTTACAATTATTTCAATAAATTATTATTTAATATTTTATTTAAATAATAATCTAATTATTTTATTACATAATAATTTAGTTATGTAATTATTAATGAAATTATTTTATTATTTCAAAAAATTATTAATTAATATAATTTATTCTTTGAATTATTAATAAAATATTTAAAAAATAAAATAGGTAAATTTGTTTACTTAAATAATTTTATAGTTAAATAAATAATAATTTAAATAAAATATTATATAATGAAATAAATAAAAATATTTATTAAATTATGAGATATTAATTTAAATAACAAAAAAAAAATTTATTTAATTAAGTAATAAAATAAGACAATAATTTAATAACTATTTACTTATTATTAAAATAATTTGTTAATTATTTGAATATATGAATAATAAAATATTTTTTTAAATAGCTTAATACTTTTATTAATAATTAAAGAAATATTTATTGATTTTAATATTTAAATAATAAATAATTAGTTTAAATAATTTAATTATATAGATAATTAAATATTTCTTTAATTATTTAATTTATTTAACTATTTAATTTATTAAACTAATTAAATTAATTAAATAAAAGGAAGTAAAGTAGGAAGATGAGGCACACCCGAATTTTTTGCTTTAAAAAAATTTATATTTTTCTTTTAAAAAATTTAAAACATTACAACTGTTATGAGATCGTTCGATCGGATGACTGTTCACCGTCAGATCTCTCACATAGATTTGGGTTTCCTAAATAATACTTAGGCCCTAAGTAAACTTACCCTAAAAATAATATACAACCCCTTTAGGGTGGGGCATGTTTGACGGCTCTCTCTTTCTCCCATCTCACAATATGTTATCAACACGAATATATCAAGCCGAGCCAATCCGTGGCAAGAAAACGGAGAGAGAAACAAAGACAGAAGAGGGAGAGGAAGAGAGATGAGAATAGAGAAATAAACGAATAGAGAAGAAGTCCTGCCCCAGTCCATTGGCCACGGGTATAGGTTTAATTTATTTCTTTACTAAATAAGTTTTTAAATATTTAAATAATTAAATAATTATTTATTTACTAAAAAAATATTATTTAAATAATTCTTTATATAATTATCTAATTAATAAAATTCTTATTTTAAAATTATTTCAAAACATAATTTTTTAATAATTTATTTAAATCATAATATAATAATTTTATTATATAATAATTTAGTTATAAAATTATTAATGAAATTATTTTATAATTTAAAAAAATTATTAATTTATATAATTTATTCTTTAAATTATTACTTAAATATTTAAAAAATAAAATATTTTAATTTATTTTGTTAAATATCATATAATTATATAATGGAATTTTATTATTATAAAATAATAATAATAAAAAGATATAATTAAATTATTCAAATATTTTCTAAAATAATTAAATAATTATTTGAAAAAAATATATAGGAAGTAAAGAAGGAAGATGAGGCACAACCGAATTTTTGGATTTAAAAAAATATATATTATTCTTTAAAGAAATTTAAAACATTACAAGTTTTATGAGATCGTTCGATCGGATGACTGTCCACCGTCGGATCTCTCCCATAGATTAGGGTTTCCCATATTATACTTAGGCCCTAAGTAAGCTTACCCTATAAATAATATACGACCCTTTAGGGTGGGGTACGTTTGGCGGCTCTTTTTTTCTTTCATCTCAGAATATGTTATCAACACGAATATATCGAGTCTAAACGACCCATCGCAAGGAAACAGAGAGAGAAACGAAGATAGAAGAGAGAGAAGAAGAGAGATGAGAATAGAGAAATAAACAAAGAGAGAAGAAGTCCTGCTCTAGTCTATTGGCCACGGGTATAGGTTTGAAGTAAGAAGTAATCTAAATTCTAAAACTCCACTTCTCAATAGTATCATCTCAATGTTATTATGATTATCATTGTAATGTTTCTATAATTTTTTTAATAATATTAATCGTTTATTTACTTATAAAATAATTTAAATAATTGAAAAATTTTAATAATTAAGTTTTTATTTAAATAATTATTTTATTTATTTATTTATTTTTTTAATTATCTATTTATTTAATGAAATTTATTATTTTATTTATTTATTAAAATTATTATTTCAAAAAATGATTCATTAATATAATTTACTCTTTTAATTATTAATTAAATATTTCAAAATAAAATACTTAAATTTATTTAGTTAAAATATTATATAATTTTATATTGGAATTATTTTATTTGAATAAAATAATAACATAAAGAAATAATTAAATTATTCAAATATTTTATTAAATAATTTAATAATTATTTTAATTATTATTCCATAAATTATAATTAATCCAAAATTTTTATTATTTACTTATTAAATAATTCAATAATGATTATTGAATTATTTCATTATTGAATTATTCAATAAGTAAAAAATAAAAATATTAGATTAATTATAATTTATAGAATAATGATTCAAATAATTATTTAATTATTGAATCAATAATTTTTTCAAAAAAATTATTCGATTATCATTTAAATAAATTATTAAATTATTATTTATTTATATAACTAAAATATTAGAATTTAATTATTTAGATAATGAAATAAAGAATTATTTAAATAATTAATTAATTAGTCATTTATTAAAATATTTAAAAACTTAATTAGTGAAGAAATATATCAAATAGATTATTTACTTAAAAAAATAAATATTTTCATTAGTAAATAATTTTATAGTAAAATAAATAATAATTTAAATAAAATATTATATAATGAAATAAATAAAATTTATTAAATTATGAGATATTAATTGAAATAAGTTAAACTATTAATTATTTAATTAAGTAATAAAATAAGAAAATAATTTAATAACTATTTACTTATTATTTAAATAATTAGTTAATTATTTGAATATATGAACAATAAAATATTTTTTAAATTGCTTAATATTTTTTTTAATAATCAATAAAATATTTATTGATTTTAATATTTAAATAATAAATAATTAGTATAAATAATTTAATTATGTAGATAAATAAATATTTCTTTAATTATTTAATTATTTTATTTATTTAACTATTTAATTTATAAAACTAATTAAATTAATAATATAATAGGAAGTAAATAAGGAAGATGAGGCATACTCGAATTTTTTGCTTTAAAAAAACTTATATTTTTCTGTAAAAAAGTTTAAAACATTACAACTGTTATGAGATCGTTCGATCGGATGATTGTTCACCGTCGGATCTCTCCCATAGATTAGGATTTCCCATATAATACTTAGGCCCTTAGTAAGCTTAACCTATAAATAATATACGACCCCTTTAGGGTGGGGTACGTTTGACGGCTCTCTCTTTCTCTCATCTCACAATATGTTATCAACACGAATATATCGAGCCCAGCTAATCCGTCGCAAGAAAACGAATAGAGAAACGAAGACAGAAGAGAGAGAAGAAGAGAGATGAGAATGAAAAAATAAATGAAGAGAGAAAAAATCCTGCCCCAGTCCATTGGCCACGGGTATAGGTTTGAAATAAGAAGTAATCTAAATTTCAAAACTCCACTTTTTATTAGAATGTAAACATAACATAAAGAAATAATTGAATTATTCAAATTTTTTATAAAATTATTAAATAATTTTTTGAATCATTATTCCATAAATTATAATCAATCAAATATTTTTATTATCTACTTATTGAATAATTCAATAATGATTATTGAATTATTTTTTTATTGAATTATTCAATAATTAAATAATAAAAATATTTAATTAAATATAATTTATGGAATAAGGATTCAAATAATTATTTAATTAACTTATAAAATATTTAAATAATTTTATTATTTCTTTATGTTATTAATATTTTTTCATAGAATAATTCAATTATATAATTATATAATATTTTAATCAAATAATTTAATAATTTAATTATTTTATTATTTACTTAATAATTTAAAGTATAAATTATATAAATTAAAAAGTTTTTTAAAATAATAAAATAATTTAATCAATAATTACATAACTAAATTATTATGTAATAAAATTATTATATTATCATTTAAACAAATTATTAAATAATTATTATGTAATAAAAACAAAGTCTGGAATTATTAAATTATTAAATAATTATTAAATAATTATTAAATTATAAATTATTATGTAATAAAATCTAAGTCTGGAATGCACACTCCGAAGCGTGGCGCACCGAAGACTGGCCAAAATTCGCCCGAAAAACTAAATCAAAAACGCGCACCCCGAAGCATGGTGCATTGAAGTCCGACCAAAATTCGCCCGAAAAAGTAAGTCTAGAACGCGCACCCCGAAGCGTGGTGCACCGAAGACCGGCCTTGCTCAAAATACTAAGTTTGGAAGGCGCAGCCCGAAGCGTGGCGCACCAAAGACTGGCCGAAATTCACCCGAAAAACTAAGTCTGGAATGCGACCCCAAAGCGTGGCGCACCGAGGACCGGCCGAAATTCGCTTGAAAAACTCAGTCTGGAACACGCATCCCGAAGCTAAAATTTTAATTTTATAATTATTTCAATAAAGAATTATTTAATAATTTATTTCAATAATAATCTAATAAGTTTATTATATAATAATTTAGGTATTTAATTATTAATTAAATTATTATATTATTTCAAAAAATTAATAATTAATATAATTTATTCTTAAAATTTTTAACTAAATATTTTAAAAATAAAATACTTAAATTTATTTTATTAAAATATTATATAAATATATAATGGAATTATTTTATTAGAATATAATAATAACATAAAGAAATAATAGAATTATTCAAATATTTTATTAAATAATTAAATAATTATTTGAATCATTATTCCATAAATTATAATTAATCCAATAATTTTATTATTTACTTATTGAATAATTCAATAATGATTATTGAATTATTTTATTATTGAATTATTAAATAAGTAAATAATAAAAATATTTAATTAATTATATTTTATGGAATAATGATTTAAATAATAATTTAATTATTATATAAAATATTTAAATAATTTTATTATTTCTATATGTTTTTAATATTTTTTAATAAAATAATTCAATTATATAATTATATAATATTTTCATCAAATAATTTAAGTATTTTATTACTTCAATATTTAAGTAATAATTTAAAGTATAAATTATATTAATTAATAATTTTTTAAAATAATAAAATAATTGAATAAATAATTACATAACTAAATTATTATGTAATAAAATTATTAGATTATCATTAAAATAAATTATTAAATAATTATTTATTTATATAACTAAAATATTAGAATTTAATTATTAAGATAAATAAATAAAGAATTATTTAAATAATAATTTTTTGAAATAATTAAATAGTTAGTCAATTATTGAAATATTTAAAAATTTAATTAGTGAAGAAATATATCAAATAGATTATTTATATAAAAAGATAAATATTTTCATTATTAAATAATTTTGTAGTTAAATAAATAATAATTTAAATAAAATATTGTATAATGAAATAAATATAAAATTTTATAAAATTATGAGATATTAATTTAAATAACTTAAAAAATAATTATTTAATTCAGTAATAAATTAAAACAATAATTTAATAACTATTTACTTATTATTTAAATAATTAATTAATTATTTGAATATATAGAAAATAGAAATAAAATTTAAATAGCTTAATATTTTTTTTTATAATCAAAAAAATATTTATTGATTTTTATATTTAAATAATAAATAATTAGTTTAAATAATTCCAAAACTTCACTTCTCAATCGTATCATCTCAACGTTATTATGATTATCATTGAAATATTTCTATAATTGTTTTAATAATAGTATACGTTTATTTAATTATAAAATAATTAAAATAATTGAAATATTTTAATAATTAACTTTTTAATTATTTTATTTATTTATTAATTATTATAATATTAAATAATCATATTATGTACCTATTTAATGGTTTAAAATATTAAATAAAGAAGTAATAATTTAATTATATAATTTAATTTATTTTATTAGTTATTTCTTTAATTATTATTATTTTTTAAATTAATTTAACTAATTTATTAAATAATAAATTGTTAAAATAATAAAATAATTAATTATTTCATATTTTATTATTTAATAAGTAATTAATGAAAATATTTCATTAATTACCATTAATGAAATAATTATTATAATATTTATTTAATTATTTTATGAAATAATTTATTAATTTCATTATTTCTTTAATAAAGTAATATAATAATATAATAACTAATTCCTTATTATTTTTTAAAAAATCTATTATTTAAAATTTTTTTTTATTATTTCTATATTCACATAATTCACTAATTATTTATATAATAAGTAAATAGTTATTGAATTAATATTTTATATTATTATTTAATAAAATAATTAATTTTTTGATATATTTAATTTAATTTTTTATAATTTATTTAAATAATTTGTTAATTATTTCATTACATTATTATTTAATTTAATTATTATTTATTTAACTATAAAATTATTTCATAATTAAATTATTTTTTTGTTTAAGTACTTAATCTATTTAATATATTTCTTTGCTAAATAAATTATAACATATTTAAATAATTAACTAATTATTTCATTATTTCAAAAAAATATTATTTAAATAATTCTTTATATATTTATCTAAGTAATGAAATTCTAACTTTATAATTATTTCCTTAAATAATTATTCAAAAACTAATTTAAATAATAAAATAATAATCTTATTACATAATAATTTAGTTATGTAATTATTAAATAAATTATTTTAATAATTTCAAAAAATATAATTTATTTAAATTATTATTTATTTAACTATGAAATTATTTAATAATTAAATTATTTTTTTGTTTAAGTAAGTATTCCATTTAATATATTTCTTTACTAAAATGTTTTTAAATATTTAACTAATTAAATAAATATTCACTTATTTTGAAAAATTATTATTGAAACTATTCTTTATATCATTATTTAATTAATGAAATTCTAATTTTATAATTATTTCAATAAATAATTATTTAATAATTTATATCAATAGTAATCTAATAATTTTATTACATAATAATTTAGGTATATAATTATTAATTAAATTATTATATTATTTCAAAAAATTATTAATTAATATAATTTATTCTTAAAATTATTACATAAATATTTAAAAAATATAATACATAAATTTATTTTGTTAAAATATTATATAATTATATAATGGAATTATTTTATTAGAATATAATAATAATATAAAGAAATAATTTATTTTCTAAAATAATTAAATTATTATTTGATATCATTATTCCATAAATTATAATTAATATAATATTTTTATTATTTACTTATTGAATAATTCGATAATGATAATTGAATTATTTCATTATTGAATTATTCAATAAGTAAATAATATAGATATTTCATTATTTATAATTTATGGAATAATGATTCAAATAATTATATAATTATTTAATAAAATATTTTAATAATTCCATTATTTCTTTATGTTATTTATATTTTATATTAAAATAATTCAATTATACAATTATTTAATATTTTAATAAAATAATTTAAGTATTTTATTATTTAAATAGTGATGAAATAATTTAAAGTATAAATTATATTAATAAATAATTTTTGAAATTCATAAAATAATTTAATCAATAATTACAAAAATAAATTATTATATAATACAATTTTTAGATTATCATTTAAATAAATTATTAAATAATTATTTATTTATATAACTAAAATATTAGAATTTAGTTATTTAGATAATTAAATATAGAATTATTTAAATAATTAAATATTTATTCAATTATTGAAATATTTAAAAACTTAATTAGTGAAGATATATATCAAATAGATTATTTACTTAAAAAAATCAATATTTTTATTATTAAAAAATTTCATTTTTAAATAAATAATAATTTCATAATATAATTAATTTATTATATTAGTTATTTTTTTAATTATTACTATCTTTTTAATTAATTTAATTAATTCATTAAATAATAAATTAGAGAATTAATAAAATAATTAATTAATTCATTATTTTATTATTTAATATGTAATTAATGAAAATATTTAATTAATTACCAGTAATAAAATAATTTTTATAATTTTTATTTAATTATATTATAAAATATTTGATTAATTTAATTATTTATTTCATAAAGTAATAAAATAATATAATAACTAATTATTTATAATTTATAATTTAATAAAATAATTTGTGAATTATTTCATTACATAATAATTTAATTAAATTATTATTTATTTAACTATAAAATTATTTAATAAATAAATTATTTTTTTATTTAAGTAAATAATCTATTTAATATATTACTTTACTAAATAAGTTTTGAAATATTTAAATAATTCTCTTTATAATTATCTAAATAATGAAATTAGCATTTAATAATTATTTTAATAAAATAATTTGTAAAAAATTTATTTAATTGATAATATAATAATTTTATTATATAATAATTTAGTTATGTAATTATTAAATAAATTATTTTATTATTTGAAAAAATAATATTTTTTTAAATTATTCTTTTGCTTAAGTAAATAATCCATTTAATATATTTCTTTACTAAATAAGTTTTTAAATATTTAAATAATTGAATAATTATTCATTTATATAAAAAAATTATTATTGAAATAATTATTTATATAGTTATCTACTTAATAAAACTCTAATTTTACAATTATTTTAATAAATTATTATTTAAAATTTTATTTAAATAATAATCTAATAATTTTATTACATAATAATTTAGTTATGTAATTATTAATGAAATTATTTTATTATTTCAAAAAATTATTAATTAATATAATTTAATCTTTGAATTATTAATGAAATATTTAAAAAATAAAATAGTTAAATTTGTTTACTTAAATAATTTTATAGTTAAATAAATAATAATTTAAATAAAATATTATATAATGAAATAAATAAAAAAATTTATTAAATTATGAGATATTAATTTAAATAACAAAAAAAAATTTATTTAATTAAGTAATAAAATAAGAAAATAATTTAATAACTATTTACTTATTATTCAAATAATTAGTTAATTATTTGAATATATGAATAATAAAATATTTTTTTAAATAGCTTAATACTTTTATTAATAATTAAAGAAATATTTATTGATTTTAATATTTAATTATTTAATTTATTTAACTATTTAATTTATTAAACTAATTAAATTAATTAAATAAAAGGAAGTAAAGAAGGAAGATGAGGCACACCCGAATTTTTTGCTTTAAAAAAATTTATATTTTTCTTTTAAAAAATTTAAAACATTACAACTGTTATGTGATCGTTCGATCGGATGACTATTCACCGTCAGATCTCTCACATAGATTTGGGTTTCCTAAATAATACTTAGGCCCTAAGTAAACTTACCCTAAAAATAATATACAACCCCTTTAGGGTGGGGCATGTTTGACGGCTCTCTCTTTCTCCCATCTCACAATATGTTATCAACACGAATATATCAAGCCGAGCCAATCCGTGGCAAGAAAACGGAAAGAGAAACAAAGACAGAAGAGGGAGAAGAAGAGAGATGAGAATGGAGAAATAAACGAATAGAGAAGAAGTCCTGCCCCAGTCCATTGGCCATGGGTATAGGTTTAATTTATTTCTTTACTAAATAAGTTTTTAAATATTTAAATAATTAAATAATTATTTATATAATTATCTAATTAATAAAATTCTAATTTTAAAATTATTTCAAAACATAGATTTTTAATAATTTATTTAAATCATAATATAATAATTTTATTATATAATAATTTAGTTATATAATTATTATTGAAATTAATTTATAATTTAAAAAAATTATTAATTTATACAATTTATTCTTTAAATTATTACTTAAATATTTAAAAAATAAAATATTTTAATTTATTTTGTTAAAATATTATATAATTATATAATGGAATTATATTATTATAATATAATAATAATAAAAAGATATAATTAAATTATTTAAATATTTTCAAAAATAATTAAATAATTATTTGAATCATCATTACATAAATTATAATTAATCAAATATTTGTATTATTTACTTATTGAATAATTCAATAATAATTATTGAATTATTTAATTATTGAATTATATAATAAGTAAATAATTAAAATATTTAAATAACTATAATTTATAGATAATTAAATATTAGTTAAAAAATTTATTTAACTATAATTTATAATAATAAAAAATTAACTATAATTTAATTAACTATAATTTATAATAATAAAAAATTAGTTAAAAAATTTTAATTATATAGATAATTAAATATTTCATTAATTATTTAATTTATTAATTTATTGAACTATTTAATTTTTTAAACTAATGAAATTAATAAAATAATATGAAGTAAAGAAGTAAGATGAGGCACACCCGAATTTTTTGCTTTAAAAAATTTATATTTTTCTTTAAAAAAATTTAAAACATTACAACTGTTATGAGATCGTTTGATTGGATGACTGTCCACTGTCGGAAGAAAACGAAGAGAGAAATAAAGGCAGAAGAGAGAGAAGATTAGATATGAGAATGGAAAAATAAACGAAGAGAGAAGAAATCATGCTCCAGTCCATTAGCCATGGATATACGTTTGAAGTAAAAAGTAATCTAAATTCCAAAACGCCACTTCTCAATAGTATCATCTTAACGTTATTATGATTATCATTGAAATATTTCTATAATTTTTTTAATAATAGTAATTATTTATTTAATTATAAAATATTTTAAATAATAGAAATATTTTAATAATTAACTTTTTACTAAAATAATATTTTTATTTAATTATTTAATTATCTAGTTATTTAATGAAATTAATTATTTTATTTATTTAATAATTATTATATTAATAAATAATTAAATTATGTACCTATTTAATGGTTTAAAATATTAAATAAAGAAATAATGATTTAATTATATAATTAATTTATTTTATTAGTTATTTATTTTATTATTATTATTTTTTAAATTAATTTAATTAATTCATGAAATAATAAAATGCTGAAATAATAAAATAATTAGTTTAAATAATTAAATATTTCTTTAATTATTTAATTATTTAATTTATTTCATTATTTAATTTAATAAACTAATTAAATTAATTAAATAATAGGAAGTAAAGAAGGAAGATGAGGCACACCCAAATTTTTTGCTTTAAAAAAATTTATTTTTTTTCTTTTTAAAAAATTTAAAATATTATAACTGTTATGAGATCGTTCGATCGGATGACTGTCCACCGTCGGATCCCTCCCTTAGATTAGGGTTTCCTATATAATACTTAGGCCATAAGTAAGCTTACCCTATAAATAATATACGACCCCTTTAGGGTGGGGCACGTTTGACGGCTCTCTTTTTCCCATCTCATAATATGTTATTAACATGAACATATCGAGCCCAATCGACCCGTCGTAAGAAAACAGAGAGAACAACGAAGACAAAAGAGAGAGAAGAAGAGAGATGAGAATGGTGAAATAAACAAAGAGGGAAGAAGTCCTGCTCCAGTCCATTGGCCATGGGTATAGGTTTGAAGTAAGAAGTAATCTAAATTCCAAAAATCCACTTCTGAATAGTATCATCTCAACGTTACTATGATTATCATTGTAATATTTCTATAATTTTTTAAATAATAGTAATCATTTAATTATTTGATTATCTAGTTATTTATTGAAATTTGTTATTTTATTTATTTATTAATTATTATATTATTAAATAATTAAATTATGTAACTATTTAATGGTTTAAAATATTAAATAAAGTAATAATGATTTAATTATATAATTAATTTATTTTATTAGTTATTTCTTTAATTATTATTATTTTTTCAATTAATTTTATTAATTTATTATATAATAAATTGTTGAAATAGTTATTGAATTAATTTTTTATTTAATTAACTAATAAAATAATTAATTTTTGAATGCAATTTATTTAATTTTTTATAATTTAATAAAATAATTTTTTAATTATTCTGTTACATAATAATTTATTTAAACTATTATTTATTTAACTTTTAAATTATTTAATAATAATTTTTTTTTGTTTAAGTAAATAATCAATTTAATATATTTTATTACTAAATAAGTTTTTAAATATTTAAACTATAGACTAATTATTTAATTAGTTAAAAAAATTATAATTTAAATAATTCTTTATATAATTATCTAAATAATGAAATTATAATTTTATAATTATTTTAATAAATAATTATTCAAAAATTTATTGAAATGATAATATAATAATTTAATTACATATTAATTTAGTTATATAATTATTGATTAAATTATTTTATATTTCAAAAAATTATAATTTAATTAAATTAAGATTTATTGAACTATGGAATAATTGAATAATTAAATTAATTTTTTGTTTCAGTAAATAATCAATTTAATATATTTACTAACTAAATAAGTTTTTAATTATTTAAATAATTAAATAATTATTTACTTATTTCAAAAAATTATTATTTAAATAGTTCTTTGTATAATTATCTAATTATTGAAATTATAATTTTATAATTTTTTGAAAAAATAATTATTTAATAATTTATTAAAATAATAATATTTTAATTTTTTTACATAATTATTTAGTTATGTAGTAATTAAATAAATGATTTTATTATTTCAAAAAATTATTAATTAATATAATTTATTTTTTTAATGATTATTTAAATATTTAATAAATAAAATACTTAAATATATTTTATAAAAATATTGTATAATTATATAATGGAATTATTTTATTAGAATATAAACATAACATAAAGAAATAATTGAATTATTCAAATATTTTATAAAATTATTAAATAATTTTTTGAATCATTATTCCATAAATTATAATTAATCAAATATTTTTATTTTCTACTTATTGAATAATTCAATAATGATTATTGAATTATTTTATTATTGAATTATTCAATAAGTAAATAATAAAAATATTTAATTAAATATAACTTATAGAATAAGGATTCAAATAATTATTTAATTAACTTATAAAATATTTAAATAATTTTATTATTTCTTTATGTTATTAATATTTTTTCATAGAATAATTCAATTATATAATTATATAATATTTTAATCAAATAATTTAATAATTTAATTATTTTATTATTTACTTATTAATTTAAAGTATAAATTATATAAATTAATAAGTTTTTTTGAATAATAAAATAATTTAATCAATAATTACATAACTAAATTATTATGGAATAAAATTATTATATTATCATTTAAACAAATTATAAAATAATTATTTATTTATATAACTAAAATATTAGAGTTTAATTATTTAGATAATTAAATAAATATTATTTAAATAATTTTTTTTTAAATAATTAAATCATTAGTCAATTATTGAAATATTTAAAAACTTAATTAGTGAAGAAATATATCAAATAGATTATTTACTTAAAAAAATATATTTTTATTATTAAATAATTTCATTTGTTAAATAAATAATAATTTAAATAAAATATTGTATAATGAAATAAATATAAAATTTTATTAAATTATGGGATATTAATTTAAATAACTAAAAAAAATAATTATTTAATTAAATAATAAAATAAAACAATAATTTAATAACTATTTACGTATTATTTGAATAATTAGTTAATTATTTGAATATATAAATATTAAAATATTTTTTTAAATAGTTTAATATTTTTTTTAATAATCAAAGAAATATTTATTGATTTTAATATTTAATTAATAAATAATTTCATTATATAAATAATTCAATATTTCTTTAATTATTTAATTATATAATTTTTTTAACTATTTAATTTATTAAACTAATTAAATTAATTAAATAATAGAAAGTAAAGATGGAAGATGAGGCAAACCCAAATTTTTTTCTTTAAAAAAATATATTTTTCTTTAAAAAAATTTAAAATATTATAACTGTTATGGGATCATTCGATCGGATGACTGTCCACCGTCGGATCCCTCTCTTAGATTAGGGTTTCCCATATAATACTAAGGCCCTAAGTAAGCTTACCCTATAAATAATATACGACTCCTTTAGGGTGGGGCATGTTTGACGGCTCTCTCATTCTCCCATCTCATAATATGTTATTAATACGAACTTATCGAGCCCAGTCGACCCGTCGCAAGAAAGCGGAGAGAGAAACGAAGACAAAAGAGACAGAAGAAGAAAGATGAGAATGAAGAAATAAATGAAGAGAGAAAAAGTCATGCTCCAATCCATTGGCCATAGGTCTGAAGTAAGAAGTAATCTAAATTCCAAATCTCCACTTCTTAATAGTATTATCTCAACGTTATTATGATTATCATTGCAATATTTCTATAATTTTTTTAATAATAGTAATCGTTTATTTAATTATAAAATAAATTAACTAATTGAAATTTTTTAATATTTAACTTTTTATTAAAATAATAATTTTATTTAATTATTTAATTATCTAGTTATTTAATGAAATTTATTATATATTTCATTTATTAATTATTATATTATTAAATAATTAAATTATTTAACTATTTAATGGTTTAAAATATGAAATAAAGAAATAATGATTTTATTATATAATTAATTTATTTTATTATTTATTTCTTTACTTATTATTATTTTTTAAAAGTATTTTATTAATTAATGAAATAATAAATATTTAAAATAATAAAATAATTAATTATTTTATTATTCAATAAGTAATTAATGAAAATATTTAATTAATTATGTTTAATGAAATAATTATTAATTATTAATTATAAATTATAAATTTTATTATTTTATAAAATATTTTATTAATTTAATTATTTATTAAATAAAGTAATAAAATAATATATTAATATAATAAATGATTATTTATTATTTTAAAAAATAGATTATTTTAAAAAATATTTTATTATTTATATGATTAAATAATTAACTAATTATTTAAATAATAAGTAAATAGTTATTGAATTAATTTTTTATGTTATTACTTCATGAAATAATTGATTTTTTGATGTATTTTATTTAATTTTTTATAATTTAATTAAATAATTTGTTATTTACTTCATTAGATAATAATTTATTTAAATTTTTATTTATTTAACCATAAAATTAATTAATAATTAAATTATTTCTTATTTAAGTAAATAATCTATTTAATATATTTCTTTATAAAATTAGTTTTTAAATATTTAAATAATAGACTAATCTATTTAACTAAATTTTTTAAAATAATTTATTTATATATCAAATAGATTATTTACTTAAAAAATAAATATTTTTATTATTAAATAATTTCATAGGTAAATAAAAAATAAATTACAAAAAATATTTTATAATTAAATAAATATAAAATTTTATTAAATTATGAGATATTAATTAAAATAACTGAAAAAAATAATTATTCAATTAAGTAATAAAATAAAACAATAATTTAATAATAATTTACTTATAATTTAAATAGATAGTTAATTATTTGAATATATAAATAATAAAATATTTTTTTAAAAAGCTTAATATTTTTTTTTATAATCAAATAAATAGTTATATAACTATTAATAATTTTAAAATAAATTTAGTTATAGAATTATTAATTAATTTAGTTAGATAATTACTTATTTGAAAAAATTATTATTTAAACAATTCTTTATATCATTATTTAATTAAAAAAAATTAATTTGATAATTATTTCAATAAAGAATTACTTAATAAATTATTTCAATAATAATTTAATAAGTTTATTATATTATAATTTAGTTATGTAATTATTAATTAAATTATTGTATTATTTTAAAAAATTAATAAATAATATAATTTATTCTTAAAATTATTAATTAAATATTTTAAAAATAAAATACATAAATTTATTTTGTTAAAATATTATATAATTATATAATGGAATTATTTTATTAGAATATAATAATAATATAAAGAAATAATAAAATTATTCAAATATTTTCTAAAATAATTAAATATTATTTGATATTATTATTCTATAAATTATAATTAATCTAATATTTTAATTATTTACTTATGGAATAATTCAATAATGACAATTGAATTGTTTCATTATTGAATTATTCAATAACTAAATCATAAAAATATTTAATTAATTATAATTTATGGAATAATGATTCAAATAAATATTTAATAATTTTGAAAAATATTTAAATAATTTCATTATTTCTTTATGTTATTAATATTTTATAATAAAATAATTCATTTATATAATTATATAATATTTTAATCAAATAATTAAAGTATTTTATTATTTAAATATTAACTTAATAATATAAAGTATAAATTATATTAATAAATAATTTTTGAAATTAATAAAATAATTTAATCAATAATTATATAACTAAATTATTATATAATAAAATTAGTGAAAATATATAGATTATTTACTTAAAAAAATTAATATGTTTATTATTAAATAATATCATAGTTAAATAATTAATAATTTGAATAAATTATTATATAATTTATTTAATATAAAATATTATGAAATTATAAGATATTAATTGAAATAACTAAAAATAATATTTATTTAATTAAGTAATCAAATAAAATAATAATGTAATATATATTTATTTATTATTTAAATAATTAGTTAATATTTGAAATATATGAATATGAAAATATTTCTTCAGTTAGATTTATAATTTTTTAATAATTAAATAAATATTTATTTATTTTAATATTTAATTAATAAATTATTAGTTTAAATTATTTAATTATATAGATAATTAAATATTTCATTAATTATTTAAATTTTTAATTTATTTAACTATTTAATTTATTAAACTAATTAAATTAATTAAATAATAGGAAGTAAAGAAGGAAGATGAGGCACACCCGAATTTTTGGCTTTAAAAAAATATATATTATTCTTTAAAGAAATTTAAAACATTACAAGTTTTATGAGATCGTTCGATCGGATGACTGTCCACCGTCGGATCTCTCCCATAGATTAGGGTTTCCCATATTATACTTAGGCCCTAAGTAAGCTTACTCTATAAATAATATACGACCCTTTAGGGTGTGGTACGTTTGACGGCTCTTTTTTTCTTTCATCTCAGAATATGTTATCAACACGAATATATCGAGTCCAAACGACCCATCGCAAGGAAACAGAAAGAGAAACGAAGATAGAAGAGAGAGAAGAAGAGAGATGAGAATGGAGAAATAAACAAAGAGAGAAGAAGTCCTGCTCCAGTCTATTGGCCACGGGTATAGGTTTGAAGTAAGAAGTAATCTAAATTCTAAAACTCCACTTCTCAATAGTATCATCTCAATGTTATTATGATTATCATTGTAATGTTTCTATAATTTTTTTAACAATATTAATCGTTTATTTACTTATAAAATAATTTAAATAATTAAAAAATTTTAATAATTAAGTTTTTATTAAAATAATTATTTTATTTAATTATTTAATTTTTTAATTATCTAGTTATTTAATGAAATTTATTATTTTATTTATTTATTAAAATTATTATTTCAAAAAATTATTCATTAATATAATTTACTCTTTCAATTATTAATTAAATATTTAAAAATAAAATACTTAAATTTATTTAGTTAAAATATTATATAATTATATATTGGAATTATTTTATTCGAATAAAATAATAACATAAAGATATAATTTAATTATTCAAATATTTTATTAAATAATTTAATAATTATTTGAATTATTATTCCATAAATTATAATTAATCCAATATTTTTATTATTTACTTATTAAATAATTCAATAATGATTATTGAATTATTTTATTATTGAATTATTCAATAAGTAAATAATAAAAATATTTGATTAATTATAATTTATAGAATAATGATTCAAATAATTATTTAATTATTGAATCAATAATTTATTCAAAAAAATTATTCGATTATCATTTAAATAAATTATTAAATTATTATTTATTTTTATAACTAAAATATTAGAATTTAATTATTTAGATAATGAAATAAAGAATTATTTAAATAATTAATTATTTAGTCATTTATTAAAATATTTAAAAACTTAATTAGTAAAGAAATATATCAAATAGATTATTTACTTAAAATAATAAATATTTTCATTAGTAAATAATTTTATAGTAAAATAAGTAATAATTTAAATAAAATATTATATAATAAAATAAATAAAATTTATTAAATTATGAGATATTAATTGAAATAAGTTAAACTATTAATTATTTAATTAAGTAATAAAATAAGACAATAATTTAATAACTATTTACTTATTATTTAAATAATTAGTTAATTATTTGAAAATATGAATTATAAAATATTTTTTAAATTGCTTAATATTTTTTTTAATAATCATTAAAATATTTATTGATTTTAATATTTAAATAATAAATAATTAGTATAAATAATTTAATTATATAGATAATTAAATATTTCTTTAATTATTTAATTATTTAATTATTTTATTTATATAACTATTTAATTTATAAAACTAATTAAATTAATAATATAATAGGAAGTAAATAAGGAAGATGAGGCACACCCGAATTTTTTGCTTTAAAAAAACTTATATTTTTCTGTAAAAAAGTTTAAAACATTACAACTATTATGAGATCGTTCGATCGGATGATTGTTCACCGTCGGATCTCTCCCATAGATTAGGATTTCCCATATAATACTTAGGCCCTTAGTAAGCTTAGCCTATAAATAATATACGACCCCTTTAGGGTGGGGTACGTTTGACGGCTCTCTCTTTCTCCCATCTCATAATATGTTATCAACACGAATATATCAAGCCCAGCTAATCCGTCGCAAGAAAACGAAGAGAGAAACGAAAACAGAAGAGAGAGAAGAAGAGAGATGAGAATGGAAAAATAAATGAAGAGAGAAGAAATCCTACCCCAGTCCATTGGCCACGGGTATAGGTTTGAAATAAGAAGTAATCTAAATTTCAAAACTCCACTTTTTATTAGAATGTAAACATAACATAAAGAAATAATTGAATTATTCAAATATTTTATAAAATTATTAAATAATTTTTTGAATCATTATTCCATAAATTATAATTAATCAAATATTTTTATTATCTACTTATTGAATAATTCAATAATGATTATTGAATTATTTTTTTATTGAATTATTCAATAATTAAATTATAAAAATATTTAATTAAATATAATTTATGGAATAAGGATTCAAATAATTATTTAATTAACTTATAAAATATTTAAATAATTTTATTATTTCTTTATGTTATTAATATTTTTTCATAGAATAATTCAATTATATAATTATATAATATTTTTAATCAAATAATTTAATTATTTAATTATTTTATTATTTACTTAATAATTTAAAGTATAAATTATATAAATTAATAAGTTTTTTACAATAATAAAATAATTTAATCAATAATTACATAACTAAATTATTACGTAATAAAATTATTATATTATCATTTAAACAAATTATTAAATAATTATTATGTAATAAAAACTAAGTCTGGAATTATTAAACTATTAAATAATTATTAAATTATAAATTATTATGTAATAAAAACTAAGTCTGGAATGCACACTCCGAAGCGTGGCGCACCGAAGACCGGCCAAAATTCGCCCGAAAAACTAAGTCAAAAACGCGCACCCCGAAGCATGGTACATTGAAGTCCGACCAAAATTCGCCCGAAAAACTAAGTCTAGAACGCTCACCCCGAAGCGTGGTGCACCGAAGACCGGCCTTGCTCGAAATACTAAGTTTGGAAGGCGCAGCCCGAAGCGTGGCGCACCAAAGACTGGCCGAAATTCACCCGAAAAACTAAGTCTGGAATGCGACCCCAAAGCGTGGCGCACCGAAGACCGACCGAAATTCGCTTGAAAAACTCAGTCTGGAACACGCATCCCGAAGCTAAAATTTTAATTTGATAATTATTTCAATAAAGAATTATTTAATAATTTATTTCAATAATAATCTAATAAGTTTATTATATAATAATTTAGGTATTTAATTATTAATTAAATTATTATATTATTTCAAAAAATTAATAAATAATATAATTTATTCTTAAAATTATTAATTAAATATTTTAAAAATAAAATACTTAAATTTATTTTGTTAAAATATTATATAATTATATAATGGAATTATTTTATTAGAATATAATAATAACATAAAGAAATAATAGAATTATTCAAATATTTTATTAAATAATTAAATAATTATTTGAATCATTATTCCATAAATTATAATTAATCCAATAATTTTATTATTTACTTATTGAATAATTCAATAATGATTATTGAATTATTTTATTATTGAATTATTAAATAATAAATAATAAAAATATTTAATTAATTATAATTTATGGAATAATGATTTA
Organism: Chamaelirium japonicum; assembly: GCA_947650365.1. Taxonomy (NCBI): domain Eukaryota; kingdom Viridiplantae; phylum Streptophyta; class Magnoliopsida; order Liliales; family Melanthiaceae; genus Chamaelirium; species Chamaelirium japonicum. The sequence goes on from OX393552.1 coordinate 23,749,946, forward strand.
AATAATAATTTAAATATTATATAAAATATTTAAATAATTTTATTAATTCTATATTTTATTAATATTTTTTAATAAAATAATTCAATTATATAATTATATAATATTTTCATCAAATAATTTAAGTATTTTATTACTTCAATATTTAAGTAATAATTTAAAGTATAAATTATATTAATTAATAATTTTTTAAAATAATAAAATAATTGAATAAATAATTATATGACTAGATTATTATGTAATAAAATTATTAGATTATCATTAAAATAAATTATTAAATAATTATTTATTTATATAACTAAAATATTAGAATTTAATTATTAAGATAATTAAATAAAGAATTATTTAAATAATAATTTTTTGAAATAATTAAATAGTTAGTCAATTATTGAAATATTTAAAAATTTAATTAGTGAATAAATATATCAAATAGATTATTTATATAAGACCGATCGAAATTAGATTGAAAAACTAAGTCATAAATGCGCACCCTGAAGCGTGGCGCACCGAAGACCGACCTTAATTCGCACAAAAAACTAAGTCTGGAGTGCGATCCCAGAAGCGTGGCGCACCGAGGACCGGCCAAAATTCTCCCGAAAAACTAAGTCTGGAATGTGCACCCCAAAGCGTGGCGTACCAAGGACATGCAAAAATTCGCTCGAAAAACTAAGTCTGGAACGAGCACCCCGAAGCGTGGCGCATCGACGATCGGCCGAAATTCGCCCAAAAAACTAAGTCTGGAACATGCACCCCAAAGCATGGTGCACCGAAAACCGGTCGAAAATTCGTACGAAAAACGAAGTCTGTAATGCGCACCCCGAAGCGTGGTTCACCAAAGACCGATCGAAATTCATCCAAAAAACTAAGTTAGGAACGCGCACCCTGAAGAGTGGCACACTAAAGACCTGCCGAAATTCGACAAAAAAACTAAGTCTGGAATGCGCACCCTGAAGCGTAGTGCACCGAAAACCGACCGAAATTCGCTCGAAAAGCAAACTCTGGAACGTGCACACCGAAGCGTGGCGCACCGAAGACAGATCGAAGTTCACCCAAAAAACTAAGTCTGGAATACGCGTCCTGAAGCGTGGCGCACCGAAGACCATCCAAAATTCGTCAGAAAAACTAAGTCTGCAATGCGCACCCCGAAGCGTGGCACAACGAAGACCGGCCGAAATTTGCCCGAAATGATAAGTCTAGAACGCGCACCATGAAGAGTGGCGCACCGAAGAACGACCGAAATTCGCTCGAAAATCTAAGTCTGTAATGCGCATCCCGAAGCATGGTGCACCGAAAACTAGCCAAAATTCGGTAAAGAAACAAAGTCTAGAACGCGCACCCCAAAGCGTGGTGTAGCGAAAACCGACCAAAATTCGCACGAAAAACTAAGTCTGGAACGTGCATGATGAAGCGTGGCGCACTGTAGACCGATCGAAATTCTCCCGAAAAACTAAGTCTCGAACACGCACCCCGAAGCGTGGTGCACCGAAGACCGGCCAAAATTTATCCAGAAAACTAAGTCTGGAATGTGCACCCCAAAGCATGGCGCACAGAAGACCGGCCAAAATTTGCCCGGAAAACTAAGTCTGGAACGTGCACCCCGATGCATGGCTCACCGAGGACCGACCAAAATTCGTCCGAAAAACTAAGTTAGGAACACGCACCCCGAAGAGTGGTGCACCGAAGACTGGTCGAAATTTACCCAAAAAACTAAGTCTGGAACGCACACCTCGAAGCGTGGCGCACCGAAGACCGACCAAAATTCGATCGAAATACTAAGTCTGGAATGCGCACCCCAAAGCGTGGTGCACCCAAAACTGGCTGAAATTCACCCGAATAACTAAGTCTGGAATGCACACACCAAAGCATGGCACATCGAAGATCGGCCGAAATTCACTTAAAAAACTATGTCTAGAATGCACATCCTGAAGCGTGGAGCACCGAAGACCGACCGAAATTTGCCCAAAAAACTAAGTCTAGAGTGCGCACCCCGAAGCATGACGCACAGAGGATCGGGCGAAATTCGCCCAAAAAAATAAATCTGGAACGTGCACCCTGAAGCGTGGCGTACCAAGGACCGGCCGAAATTTGGCAGAAAAACTAAGTCTGGAACTCGCACCCTGAAGCGTGGAGCAGTGAAGACCGATCGAAATTCACCCGAAAAACTAAGTCTTGAATGCGCACGCCAAAGCGTGGTGCACCGAAGACCGGCAGAAATTTGCCCGAAAAACTTAATCTGGAATGCGCACCCCGAAGCATGGCGCACCGAAGACAAGCCAAAATTCGCCCGAAAAATTAAGTCTGGAACGCGCACCCCGAAGAGTGCCGGACCGAAGACCGACCGAAATTTACCTGAAAAACTAAGTTTGGAACGCGCACGTCAAAGCATGGCGCACCGAAGACCGATCGAAATTCGTGGGGAAAACTAAGTCTGGAACGTGCACCCCGAAGCATGGCGCACCGAAGACTAACCAAAATTCACCCGAAAAACTGAGTCTGGAATGCGCACCCCGATGTATGGCGCACCGACGATCAGCCAAAATTTGATCGAAAAACTAAGTCTGGAATGCACACTCCGAAGCGTGGCGCACCGAAGATCGGCCAAAATTCGCCCGAAAAAACTAAGTCAAAAACGCGCACCCCGAAGCATGGTGCATTGAAGTCCGACCAAAATTCGCCCGAAAAACTAAGTCTAGAATGCGCACCCCGAAGCGTGGTGCACCGAAGACCGGCCTTGCTCGAAATACTAAGTTTGGAATGCGCAGCCCGAAGCGTGGCGCACCAAAGACTGACCGAAATTCACCCGAAAAACTAAGTCTGGAATACGACCCCAAAGCGTGGCGCACCGAAGACCAGCCGAAATTCGCTTGAAAAACTCAGTCTGGAACACGTATCCCGAAGCTAAAATTTTAATTTTATAATTATTTCAATAAAGAATTATTTAATAATTTATTTCAATAATAATCTAATAAGTTTATTATATAATAATTTAGGTATTTAATTATTAATTAAATTATTATATTATTTCAAAAAATTAATAAATAATATAATTTATTCTTAAAATTATTAATTAAATATTTTAAAAATAAAATAATTAAATTTATTTTGTTAAAATATTATATAATTATATAATGGAATTATTTTATTAGAATATAATAATAACATAAAGAAATAATAGAATTATTCAAATATTTTATTAAATAATTAAATAATTATTTGAATCATTATTCCATAAATTATAATTAATCCAATAATTTTATTATTTACTTATTGAATAATTCAATAATGATTATTGAATTATTTTATTATTGAATTATTAAATAAGTAAATAATAAAAATATTTAATTAATTATAATTTATGGAATAATGATTTAAATAATAATTTAATTATTATCTAAAATATTTAAATAATTTTATTATTTCTATATTTTATTAATATTTTTTAATAAAATAATACAATTATATAATTATATAATATTTTCATCAAATAATTTAAGTATTTTATTACTTCAATATTTAAGTAATAATTTAAAGTATAAATTATATTAATTAATAATTTTTTAAAATAATAAAATAATTGAATAAATAATTACATGACTAAATTATTATGTAATAAAATTATTAGATTATCATTAAAATAAATTATTAAATAATTATTTATTTATATAACTAAAATATTAGAATTTAATTATTAAGATAATTAAATAAAGAATTATTTAAATAATAATTTTTTGAAATAATTAAATAGTTAGTCAATTATTGAAATATTTAAAAATTTAATTAGTGAATAAATATATCAAATAGATTATTTATATAAAAAAATAAATATTTTCATTATTAAATAAATTTATAGTTAAATAAATAATAATTTAAATAAAATATTGTATAATGAAATAAATATAAAATTTTATAAAATTATGAGATATTAATTTAAATAACTTAAAAAATAATTATTTAATTCAGTAATAAAATAAAACAATAATTTAATAACTATTACTTATTATTTAAATAATTAATTAATTATTTGAATATATGGAAAATAAAAATAAAATTTAAATAGCTTAATATTTTTTTTAATAATCAAAAAAATATTTATTGATTTTTATATTTAAATAATAAATAATTAGTTTAAATAATTTAATTATGAAGAAACGAAGGCAGAAGAGAGAGAAGAAGATATATGATAATGGAGAAATAAACGAGGAGAGAAGAAATCCTGCTCCAGTCCATTAGCCACAAGTATAGGTTTGAAGTAAGAAGTAATCTAAATTCCAAAACTTCACTTCTCAATAGTATCATCTCAACGTTATTATGATTATCATTGAAATATTTCTATAATTATTTTAATAATAGTAAACATTTATTTAATTATAAAATAATTGAAATAATTGAAATATTTTAATAATTAACTTTTATTAAAATAATAATTTTATTTAATTATCTAGTTATTTAATAGAATTTATTATTTTAATTATTTATTAATTATTATAATATTAAATAATCATATTATGTACCTATTTAATGGTTTAAAATATTAAATAAAGAAGTAATAATTTAATTATATAATTTAATTTATTTTATTAGTTATTTCTTTAATTATTATTATTTTTTAAATTAATTTAACTAATTTATTAAATAATAAATTGTTAAAATAATAAAATAATTAATTATTTCATATTTTATTATTTAATAAGTAATTAATGAAAATATTTCATTAATTATTATTAATGAAATAATTATTATAATTTTTATTTAATTATTTTATGAAATAATTTATTAATTTCATTATTTCTTTAATAAAGTAATATAATAATATAATAACTAATTCCTTATTATTTTTTAAAAAATCTATTATTTAAAAAAATATTTTATTATTTCTATATTCACATAATTCACTAATTATTTATATAATAAGTAAATAGTTATTGAATTAATATTTTATATTATTATTTAATAAAATAATTAATTTTTTGATATATTTAATTTAATTTTTTATAATTTATTTAAATAATTTGTTAATTATTTCATTACATTATTATTTAAGTTAATTATTATTTATTTAACTATAAAATTATTTAATAATTAAATTATTTTTTTGTTTAAGTACTTAATCTATTTAATATATTTCTTTGCTAAATAAATTATAACATATTTAAATAATTAACTAATTATTTAATTATTTCAAAAAAATATTATTTAAATAATTCTTTATATAATTATCTAAGTAATGAAATTCTAACTTTATAATTATTTCCTTAAATAATTATTCAAAAACTAATTTAAATAATAAAATAATAATCTTATTACATAATAATTTAGTTATGTAATTATTAAATAAATTATTTTAATATTTTCAAAAAATATAATTTATTTAAATTATTATTTATTTAACTATGAAATTATTTAATAATTAAATTATTTTTTTGTTTAAGTAAGTATTCCATTTAATATATTTCTTTACTAAAATGTTTTTAAATATTTAACTAATTAAATAAATATTCACTTATTTTGAAAAATTATTATTGAAACTATTCTTTATATCATTATTTAATTAATGAAATTCTAATTTTATAATTATTTCAATAAATAATTATTTAATAATTTATATCAATAGTAATCTAATAATTTTATTACATAATAATTTAGGTATGTAATTATTAATTAAATTATTATATTATTTCAAAAAATTATTAATTAATATAATTTATTCTTAAAATTATTACATAAATATTTAAAAAATATAATACATAAATTTATTTTGTTAAAATATTATATAATTATATAATGGAATTATTTTATTAGAATATAATAATAATATAAAGAAATAATTTATTTTCTAAAATAATTAAATTATTATTTGATATCATTATTCCATAAATTATAATTAATCTAATATTTTTATTATTTACTTATTGAATAATTCGATAATGATAATTGAATTATTTCATTATTGAATTATTCAATAAGTAAATAATATAGATATTTCATTATTTATAATTTATGGAATAATGATTCAAATAATTATTTAATTATTTAATAAAATATTTTAATAATTCCATTATTTCTTAATGTTATTTATATTTTATATTAAAATAATTCAATTATACAATTATTTAATATTTTAATAAAATAATTTAAGTATTTTATTATTTAAATAGTGATGAAATAATTTAAAGTATAAATTATATTAATAAATAATTTTTGAAATTCATAAAATAATTTAATCAATAATTACAAAAATAAATTATTATATAATACAATTTTTAGATTATCATTTAAATAAATTATTAAATAATTATTTATTTATATAACTAAAATATTATAATTTAGTTATTTAGATAATTAAATATAGAATTATTTAAATAATTAAATATTTATTCAATTATTGAGATATTTAAAAACTTAATTAGTGAAGATATATATCAAATAGATTATTTACTTTAAAAAATCAATATTTTTATTATTAAAAAATTTCATTTTTAAATAAATAATAATTTCATTATATAATTAATTTATTATATTAGTTATTTTTTTAATTATTACTATCTTTTTAATTAATTTAATTAGTTTATTAAATAATAAATTAGAGAAATAATAAAATAATTAATTAATTCATTATTTTATTATTTAATATGTAATTAATGAAAATATTTAATTAATTACCATTAATAAAATAATTTTTATAATTTTTATTTAATTATATTATAAAATATTTGATTAATTTAATTATTTATTTCATAAAGTAATAAAATAATATAATAACTAATTATTTATAATTTATAATTTAATAAAATAATTTGTGAATTATTTCATTACATAATAATTTAATTAAATTATTATTTATTTAACTATAAAATTATTTAATAATTAAATTATTTTTTTGTTTAAGTAAATAATCTATTTAATATATTACTTTACTAAATAAGTTTTGAAATATTTAAATAATTCTTTTTATAATTATCTAAATAATGAAATTAGTATTTAATAATTATTTTAATAAAATAATTTGTAAAAAATTTATTTAATTGATAATACAATAATTTTATTATATAATAATTTAGTTATGTAATTATTAAATAAATTATTTTATTATTTGAAAAAATAATATTTTTTTAAATTATTCTTTTGCTTAAGTAAATAATCCATTTAATATATTTCTTTACTAAATAAGTTTTTAAATATTTAAATAATTGAATAATTATTCATTTATATAAAAAAATTATTATTGAAATAATTATTTATATAGTTATCTACTTAATAAAACTCTAATTTTACAGTTATTTCAATAAATTATTATTTAATATTTTATTTAAATAATAATCTAATAATTTTATTATATAATAATTTAGTTATGTAATTATTAATGAAATTATTTTATTATTTCAAAAAATTATTAATTAATATAATTTAATCTTTGAATTATTAATGAAATATTTAAAAAATAAAATAGTTAAATTTGTTTACTTAAATAATTTTATAGTTAAATAAATAATAATTTAAATAAAATATTATATAATGAAATAAATAAAAAAATTTATTAAATTATGAGATATTAATTTAAATAACAAAAAAAAAATTATTTAATTAAGTAATAAAATAAGAAAATAATTTAATAACTATTTACTTATTATTCAAATAATTAGTTAATTATTTGAATATATGAATAATAAAATATTTTTTTAAATAGCTTAATACTTTTATTAATAATTAAAGAAATATTTATTGATTTTAATATTTAATTATTTAATTTATTTAACTATTTAATTTATTAAACTAATTAAATTAATTAAATAAAAGGAAGTAAAGAAGGAAGATGAGGCACACCCGAATTTTTTGCTTTAAAAAAATTTATATTTTTCTTTTAAAAAATTTAAAACATTACAACTGTTATGTGATCGTTCGATCGGATGACTATTCACCGTCAGATCTCTCACATAGATTTGGGTTTCCTAAATAATACTTAGGCCCTAAGTAAACTTACCCTAAAAATAATATACAACCCCTTTAGGGTGGGGCATGTTTGACGGCTCTCTCTTTCTCCCATCTCACAATATGTTATCAACACGAATATATCAAGCTGAGCCAATCCGTTGCAAGAAAACGGAGAGAGAAACAAAGACAGAAGAGGGAGAAGAAGAGAGATGAGAATGGAGAAATAAACGAATAGAGAAGAAGTCCTGCCCCAGTCCATTGGCCATGGGTATAGGTTTAATTTATTTCTTTACTAAATAAGTTTTTAAATATTTAAATAATTAAATAATTATTTATATAATTATCTAATTAATAAAATTCTAATTTTAAAATTATTTCAAAATAATTAAATAATTTAGTTATATAATTATTATTGAAATTAATTTATAATTTAAAAAAATTATTAATTTATATAATTTATTCTTTAAATTATTACTTAAATATTTAAAAAATAAAATATTTTAATTTATTTTGTTAAAATATTATATAATTATATAATGGAATTATATTATTATAATATAATAATAATAAAAAGATATAATTAAATTATTTAAATATTTTCTAAAATAATTAAATAATTATTTGAATCATCATTTCATAAATTATAATTAATCAAATATTTGTATTATTTACTTATTGAATAATTCAATAATAATTATTGAATTATTTAATTATTGAATTATATAATAAGTAAATAATTAAAATATTTAATTAACTATAATTTATAGATAATTAAATATTAGTTAAAAAATTTAATTAACTATAATTTATAATAATAAAAAATTAACTATAATTTAATTAACTATAATTTATAATAATAAAAAATTAGTTAAAAAATTTTAATTATATAGATAATTAAATATTTCATTAATTATTTAATTTATTAATTTATTGAACTATTTAATTTTTTAAAATAATGAAATTAATTAAATAATATGAAGTAAAGAAGTAAGATGAGGCACACCCGAATTTTTTGCTTTAAAAAATTTATATTTTTCTTTAAAAAAATTTAAAACATTACAACTGTTATGAGATCGTTCGATTGGATGACTGTCCACTGTCGGAAGAAAACGAAAAGAGAAATAAAGGCAGAAGAGAGAGAAGATTAGATATGAGAATGGAAAAATAAACGAAGAGAGAAGAAATCATGCTCCAGTCCATTAGCCATGGATATACGTTTGAAGTAAAAAGTAATCTAAATTCCAAAACGCCACTTCTCAATAGTATCATCTTAACGTTATTATGATTATCATTGAAATATTTCTATAATTTTTTTAATAATAGTAATTATTTATTTAATTATAAAATATTTTAAATAATAGAAATATTTTAATAATTAACTTTTTACTAAAATAATATTTTTATTTAATTATTTAATTATCTAGTTATTTAATGAAATTAATTATTTTATTTATTTAATAATTATTATATTATTAAATAATTAAATTATGTACCTATTTAATGGTTAAAAATATTAAATAAAGAAATAATGATTTAATTATATAATTAATTTATTTTATTAGTTATTTATTTTATTATTATTATTTTTTAAATTAATTTAATTAATTCATGAAATAATAAAATGCTGAAATAATAAAATAATTAGTTTAAATAATTAAATATTTCTTTAATTATTTAATTATTTAATTTATTTCATTATTTAATTTAATAAACTAATTAAATTAATTAAATAATAGGAAGTAAAGAAGGAAGATGAGGCACACCCAAATTTTTTGCTTTAAAAAAATTTATTTTTTTCTTTTTAAAAAATTTAAAATATTATAACTGTTATGAGATCGTTCGATCTGATGACTGTCCACCGTCGGATCCCTCCCTTAGATTAGGGTTTCCCATATAATACTTAGGCCATAAGTAAGCTTACCCTATAAATAATATACGACCCCTTTAGGGTGGGGCATATTTGACGGCTCTCTTTTTCCCATCTCATAATATGTTATTAACACGAACATATCGAGCCCAATCGACCCGTCGTAAGAAAACAGAGAGAACAACGAAGACAAAAGAGAGAGAAGAAGAGAGATGAGAATGGTGAAATAAACAAAGAGGGAAGAAGTCCTGCTCCAGTCCATTGGCCATGGGTATAGGTTTGAAGTAAGAAGTAATCTAAATTCCAAAAATCCACTTCTCAATAGTATCATCTCAACGTTACTATGATTATCATTGTAATATTTCTATAATTTTTTAAATAATAGTAATCATTTAATTATTTGATTATCTAGTTATTTATTGAAATTTGTTATTTTATTTATTTATTAATTATTATATTATTAAATAATTAAATTATGTAACTATTTAATGGTTTAAAATATTAAATAAAGTAATAATGATTTAATTATATAATTAATTTATTTTATTAGTTATTTCTTTAATTATTATTATTTTTTCAATTAATTTTATTAATTTATTAAATAATAAATTGTTGAAATAGTTATTGAATTAATTTTTTATTTAATTAACTAATAAAATAATTAATTTTTGAATGTAATTTATTTAATTTTTTATAATTTAATAAAATAATTTTTTACTTATTCTGTTACATAATAATTTATTTAAACTATTATTTATTTAAGTTTTAAATTATTTAATAATAATTTTTTTTTGTTTAAGTAAATAATCAATTTAATATATTTTATTACTAAATAAGTTTTTAAATATTTAAACTATAGACTAATTATTTAATTAGTTAAAAAAATTATAATTTAAATAATTCTTTATATAATTATCTAAATAATGAAATTATAATTTTATAATTATTTTAATAAATAATTATTCAAAAATTTATTGAAATGATAATATAATAATTTAATTACATATTAATTTAGTTATATAATTATTGATTAAATTATTTTATATTTCAAAAAATTATAATTTAATTAAATTAAGATTTATTGAATTATGGAATAATTGAATAATTAAATTATTTTTTTATTTCAGTAAATAATCAATTTAATATATTTACTAACTAAATAAGTTTTTAATTATTTAAATAATTAAATAATTATTTACTTATTTCAAAAAATTATTATTTAAATAGTTCTTTGTATAATTATCTAATTATTGAAATTCTAATTTTATAATTTTTTGAAAAAATAATTATTTAATAATTTATTAAAATAATAATATTTTAATTTTTTTACATAATAATTTAGTTATGTAGTAATTAAATAAATGATTTTATTATTTCAAAAAAATATTAATTAATATAATTTATTTTTTTAATGATTATTTAAATATTTAATAAATAAAATACTTAAATATATTTTATAAAAATATTGTATAATTATATAATGGAATTATTTTATTAGAATATAAACATAACATAAAGAAATAATTGAATTATTCAAATATTTTATAAAATTATTAAATAATTTTTTGAATCATTATTCCATAAATTATAATTAATCAAATATTTTTATTATCTACTTATTGAATAATTCAATAATGATTATTGAATTATTTTATTATTGAATTATTCAATAAGTAAATAATAAAAATATTTAATTAAATATAACTTATGGAATAAGGATTCAAATAATTATTTAATTAACTTATAAAATATTTAAATAATTTTATTATTTCTTTATGTTATTAATATTTTTTCATAGAATAATTCAATTATATAATTATATAATATTTTAATCAAATAATTTAATAATTTAATTATTTTATTATTTACTTATTAATTTAAAGTATAAATTATATAAATTAATAAGTTTTTTTGAATAATAAAATAATTTAATCAATAATTACATAACTAAATTATTATGGAATAAAATTATTATATTATCATTTAAACAAATTATAAAATAATTATTTATTTATATAACTAAAATATTAGAGTTTAATTATTTAGATAATTAAATAAATATTATTTAAATAAATTTTTTTTAAATAATTAAATCATTAGTCAATTATTGAAATATTTAAAAACTTAATTAGTGAAGAAATATATCAAATAGATTATTTATTTAAAAAAATATATTTTTATTATTAAATAATTTCATTTGTTAAATAAATAATAATTTAAATAAAATATTGTATAATGAAATAAATATAAAATTTTATTAAATTATGGGATATTAATTGAAATAACTAAAAAAAATAATTATTTAATTAAATAATAAAATAAAACAATAATTTAATAACTATTTACGTATTATTTGAATAATTAGTTAATTATTTGAATATATAAATATTAAAATATTTTTTTAAATAGTTTAATATTTTTTTTAATAATCAAAGAAATATTTATTGATTTTAATATTTAATTAATAAATAATTTCATTATATAAATAATTCAATATTTCTTTAATTATTTAATTATATAATTTTTTTAACTATTTAATTTATTAAACTAATTAAATTAATTAAATAATAGAAAGTAAAGATGGAAGATGAGGCAAACCCAAATTTTTTTCTTTAAAAAAATATATTTTTCTTTAAAAAAATTTAAAATATTATAACTGTTATGGGATCATTCGATCGGATGACTGTCCACCGTCGGATCCCTCTCTTAGATTAGGGTTTCCCATATAATACTAAGGCCCTAAGTAAGCTTACCCTATAAATAATATACGACTCCTTTAGGGTGGGGCATGTTTGACGGCTCTCTCATTCTCCCATCTCATAATATGTTATTAATACGAACTTATCGAGCCCAGTCGACCCGTCGCAAGAAAGCGGAGAGAGAAACGAAGACAAAAGAGACAGAAGAAGAAAGATGAGAATGAAGAAATAAATGAAGAGAGAAAAAGTCATGCTCCAATCCATTGGCCATAGGTCTGAAGTAAGAAGTAATCTAAATTCCAAATCTCCACTTCTTAATAGTATTATCTCAACGTTATTATGATTATCATTGCAATATTTCTATAATTTTTTTAATAATAGTAATCGTTTATTAAATTATAAAATAAATTAACTAATTGAAATTTTTTAATATTTAACTTTTTATTAAAATAATAATTTTATTTAATTATTTAATTATCTAGTTATTTAATGAAATTTATTATATATTTCATTTATTAATTATTATATTATTAAATAATTAAATTATTTAACTATTTAATGGTTTAAAATATGAAATAAAGAAATAATGATTTTATTATATAATTAATTTATTTTATTATTTATTTCTTTACTTATTATTATTTTTTAAAAGTATTTTATTAATTAATGAAATAATAAATATTTAAAATAATAAAATAATTAATTATTTTATTATTCAATAAGTAATTAATGAAAATATTTAATTAATTATGTTTAATGAAATAATTATTAATTATTAATTATAAATTATAAATTTTATTATTTTATAAAATATTTTATTAATTTAATTATTTATTAAATAAAGTAATAAAATAATATATTAATATAATAAATGATTATTTATTATTTTAAAAAATAGATTATTTTAAAAAATATTTTATTATTTATATGATTAAATAATTAACTAATTATTTAAATAATAAGTAAATAGTTATTGAATTAATTTTTTATGTTATTACTTCATGAAATAATTGATTTTTTGATGTATTTTATTTAATTTTTTATAATTTAATTAAATAATTTGTTATTTACTTCATTAGATAATAATTTATTTAAATTTTTATTTATTTAACCATAAAATTAATTAATAATTAAATTATTTCTTATTTAAGTAAATAATCTATTTAATATATTTCTTTATAAAATTAGTTTTTAAATATTTAAATAATAGACTAATCTATTTAACTAAATTTTTTAAAATAATTTATTTATATATCAAATAGATTATTTACTTAAAAAATAAATATTTTTATTATTAAATAATTTCATAGGTAAATAAAAAATAAATTACAAAAAATATTTTATAATTAAATAAATATAAAATTTTATTAAATTATGAGATATTAATTAAAATAACTGAAAAAAATAATTATTCAATTAAGTAATAAAATAAAACAATAATTTAATAATAATTTACTTATAATTTAAATAGATAGTTAATTATTTGAATATATAAATAATAAAATATTTTTTTAAAAAGCTTAATATTTTTTTTTATAATCAAATAAATAGTTATATAACTATTAATAATTTTAAAATAAATTTAGTTATAGAATTATTAATTAATTTAGTTAGATAATTACTTATTCGAAAAAATTATTATTTAAACAATTCTTTATATCATTATTTAATTAAAAAAAATTAATTTGATAATTATTTCAATAAAGAATTACTTAATAAATTATTTCAATAATAATTTAATAAGTTTATTATATTATAATTTAGTTATGTAATTATTAATTAAATTATTGTATTATTTTAAAAAATTAATAAATAATATAATTTATTCTTAAAATTATTAATTAAATATTTTAACAATAAAATACATAAATTTATTTTGTTAAAATATTATATAATTATATAATGGAATTATTTTATTAGAATATAATAATAATATAAAGAAATAATAAAATTATTCAAATATTTTCTAAAATAATTAAATATTATTTGATATTATTATTCTATGAATTATAATTAATCTAATATTTTAATTATTTACTTATGGAATAATTCAATAATGACAATTGAATTGTTTCATTATTGAATTATTCAATAACTAAATCATAAAAATATTTAATTAATTATAATTTATGGAATAATGATTCAAATAAATATTTAATAATTTTGAAAAATATTTAAATAATTTCATTATTTCTTTATGTTATTAATATTTTATAATAAAATAATTCATTTATATAATTATATAATATTTTAATCAAATAATTAAAGTATTTTATTATTTAAATATTAACTTAATAATATAAAGTATAAATTATATTAATAAATAATTTTTGAAATTAATAAAATAATTTAATCAATAATTATATAACTAAATTATTATATAATAAAATTAGTGAAAATATATAGATTATTTACTTAAAAAAATTAATATGTTTATTATTAAATAATATCATAGTTAAATAATTAATAATTTGAATAAATTATTATATAATTTATTTAATATAAAATATTATGAAATTATAAGATATTAATTGAAATAACTAAAAATAATATTTATTTAATTAAGTAATCAAATAAAATAATAATGTAATATATATTTATTTATTATTTAAATAATTAGTTAATATTTGAAATATATGAATATGAAAATATTTCTTCAGTTAGATTTATAATTTTTTAATAATTAAATAAATATTTATTTATTTTAATATTTAATTAATAAATTATTAGTTTAAATTATTTAATTATATAGATAATTAAATATTTCATTAATTATTTAAATTTTTAATTTATTTAACTATTTAATTTATTAAACTAATTAAATTAATTAAATAATAGGAAGTAAAGAAGGAAGATGAGGCACACCCGAATTTTTGGCTTTAAAAAAATATATATTATTCTTTAAAGAAATTTAAAACATTACAAGTTTTATGAGATCGTTCGATCGGATGACTGTCCACCGTCGGATCTCTCCCATAGATTAGGGTTTCCCATATTATACTTAGGCCCTAAGTAAGCTTACTCTATAAATAATATACGACCCTTTAGGGTGTGGTACGTTTGACGGCTCTTTTTTTCTTTCATCTCAGAATATGTTATCAACACGAATATATCGAGTCCAAACGACCCATCGCAAGGAAACAGAAAGAGAAACGAAGATAGAAGAGAGAGAAGAAGAGAGATGAGAATGGAGAAATAAACAAAGAGAGAAGAAGTCCTGCTCCAGTCTATTGGCCACGGGTATAGGTTTGAAGTAAGAAGTAATCTAAATTCTAAAACTCCACTTCTCAATAGTATCATCTCAATGTTATTATGATTATCATTGTAATGTTTCTATAATTTTTTTAACAATATTAATCGTTTATTTACTTATAAAATAATTTAAATAATTAAAAAATTTTAATAATTAAGTTTTTATTAAAATAATTATTTTATTTAATTATTTAATTTTTTAATTATCTAGTTATTTAATGAAATTTATTATTTTATTTATTTATTAAAATTATTATTTCAAAAAATTATTCATTAATATAATTTACTCTTTCAATTATTAATTAAATATTTAAAAATAAAATACTTAAATTTATTTAGTTAAAATATTATATAATTATATATTGGAATTATTTTATTCGAATAAAATAATAACATAAAGATATAATTTAATTATTCAAATATTTTATTAAATAATTTAATAATTATTTGAATTATTATTCCATAAATTATAATTAATCAAATATTTTTATTATTTACTTATTAAATAATTCAATAATGATTATTGAATTATTTTATTATTGAATTATTCAATAAGTAAATAATAAAAATATTTGATTAATTATAATTTATAGAATAATGATTCAAATAATTATTTAATTATTGAATCAATAATTTATTCAAAAAAATTATTCGATTATCATTTAAATAAATTATTAAATTATTATTTATTTTTATAACTAAAATATTAGAATTTAATTATTTAGATAATGAAATAAAGAATTATTTAAATAATTAATTATTTAGTCATTTATTAAAATATTTAAAAACTTAATTAGTAAAGAAATATATCAAATAGATTATTTACTTAAAATAATAAATATTTTCATTAGTAAATAATTTTATAGTAAAATAAGTAATAATTTAAATAAAATATTATATAATAAAATAAATAAAATTTATTAAATTATGAGATATTAATTGAAATAAGTTAAACTATTAATTATTTAATTAAGTAATAAAATAAGACAATAATTTAATAACTATTTACTTATTATTTAAATAATTAGTTAATTATTTGAAAATATGAATTATAAAATATTTTTTAAATTGCTTAATATTTTTTTTAATAATCATTAAAATATTTATTGATTTTAATATTTAAATAATAAATAATTAGTATAAATAATTTAATTATATAGATAAATAAATATTTCTTTAATTATTTAATTATTTAATTATTTTATTTATATAACTATTTAATTTATAAAACTAATTAAATTAATAATATAATAGGAAGTAAATAAGGAAGATGAGGCACACCCGAATTTTTTGCTTTAAAAAAACTTATATTTTTCTGTAAAAAAGTTTAAAACATTACAACTATTATGAGATCGTTCGATCGGATGATTGTTCACCGTCGGATCTCTCCCATAGATTAGGATTTCCCATATAATACTTAGGCCCTTAGTAAGCTTAGCCTATAAATAATATACGACCCCTTTAGGGTGGGGTACGTTTGACGGCTCTCTCTTTCTCCCATCTCACAATATGTTATCAACACGAATATATCAAGCCCAGCTAATCCGTCGCAAGAAAACGAAGAGAGAAACGAAAACAGAAGAGAGAGAAGAAGAGAGATGAGAATGGAAAAATAAATGAAGAGAGAAGAAATCCTACCCCAGTCCATTGGCCACGGGTATAGGTTTGAAATAAGAAGTAATCTAAATTTCAAAACTCCACTTTTTATTAGAATGTAAACATAACATAAAGAAATAATTGAATTATTCAAATATTTTATAAAATTATTAAATAATTTTTTGAATCATTATTCCATAAATTATAATTAATCAAATATTTTTATTATCTACTTATTGAATAATTCAATAATGATTATTGAATTATTTTTTTATTGAATTATTCAATAATTAAATTATAAAAATATTTAATTAAATATAATTTATGGAATAAGGATTCAAATAATTATTTAATTAACTTATAAAATATTTAAATAATTTTATTATTTCTTTATGTTATTAATATTTTTTCATAGAATAATTCAATTATATAATTATATAATATTTTAATCAAATAATTTAATTATTTAATTATTTTATTATTTACTTAATAATTTAAAGTATAAATTATATAAATTAATAAGTTTTTTACAATAATAAAATAATTTAATCAATAATTACATAACTAAATTATTACGTAATAAAATTATTATATTATCATTTAAACAAATTATTAAATAATTATTATGTAATAAAAACTAAGTCTGGAATTATTAAACTATTAAATAATTATTAAATTATAAATTATTATGTAATAAAAACTAAGTCTGGAATGCACACTCCGAAGCGTGGCGCACCGAAGACCGGCCAAAATTCGCCCGAAAAACTAAGTCAAAAACGCGCACCCCGAAGCATGGTACATTGAAGTCCGACCAAAATTCGCCCGAAAAACTAAGTCTAGAACGCTCACCCCGAAGCGTGGTGCACCGAAGACCGGCCTTGCTCGAAATACTAAGTTTGGAAGGCGCAGCCCGAAGCGTGGCGCACCAAAGACTGGCCGAAATTCACCCGAAAAACTAAGTCTGGAATGCGACCCCAAAGCGTGGCGCACCGAAGACCGACCGAAATTCGCTTGAAAAACTCAGTCTGGAACACGCATCCCGAAGCTAAAATTTTAATTTGATAATTATTTCAATAAAGAATTATTTAATAATTTATTTCAATAATAATCTAATAAGTTTATTATATAATAATTTAGGTATTTAATTATTAATTAAATTATTATATTATTTCAAAAAATTAATAAATAATATAATTTATTCTTAAAATTATTAATTAAATATTTTAAAAATAAAATACTTAAATTTATTTTGTTAAAATATTATATAATTATATAATGGAATTATTTTATTAGAATATAATAATAACATAAAGAAATAATAGAATTATTCAAATATTTTATTAAATAATTATTTGAATCATTATTCCATAAATTATAATTAATCCAATAATTTTATTATTTACTTATTGAATAATTCAATAATGATTATTGAATTATTTTATTATTGAATTATTAAATAAGTAAATAATAAAAATATTTAATTAAATATAATTTATGGAATAATGATTTAAATAATAATTTAATTATTATATAAAATATTTAAATAATTTTATTAATTCTATATTTTATTAATATTTTTTAATAAAATAATTCAATTATATAATTATATAATATTTTCATCAAATAATTTAAGTATTTTATTACTTCAATATTTAAGTAATAATTTAAAGTATAAATTATATTAATTAATAATTTTTTAAAATAATAAAATAATTGAATAAATAATTATATGACTAGATTATTATGTAATAAAATTATTAGATTATCATTAAAATAAATTATTAAATAATTATTTATTTATATAACTAAAATATTAGAATTTAATTATTAAGATAATTAAATAAAGAATTATTTAAATAATAATTTTTTGAAATAATTAAATAGTTAGTCAATTATTGAAATATTTAAAAATTTATTTAGTGAATAAATATATCAAATAGATTATTTATATAAGACCGATCGAAATTAGATTGAAAAACTAAGTCATAAATGCGCACCCTGAAGCGTGGCGCACCGAAGACCGACCTTAATTCGCACAAAAAACTAAGTCTGGAGTGCGATCCCAGAAGCGTGGCGCACCGAGGACCGGCCAAAATTCTCCCGAAAAACTAAGTCTGGAATGTGCACCCCAAAGCGTGGCGTACCAAGGACATGCAAAAATTCACTCGAAAAACTAAGTCTGGAACGAGCACCCCGAAGCGTGGCGCATCGACGATCGGCCGAAATTCGCCCAAAAAACTAAGTCTGGAACATGCACCCCAAAGCATGGTGCACCGAAAACCGGTCGAAAATTCGTACGAAAAACGAAGTCTGTAATGCGCACCCCGAAGCGTGGTTCACCAAAGACCGATCGAAATTCATCCAAAAAACTAATTTAGGAACGCGCACCCTGAAGAGTGGCACACTAAAGACCTGCCGAAATTCGACAAAAAAACTAAGTCTGGAATGCGCACCCTGAAGCGTAGTGCACCGAAAACCGACCAAAATTCGCTCGAAAAGCAAACTCTGGAACGTGCACACCGAAGCGTGGCGCACCGAAGACAGATCGAAGTTCACCCAAAAAACTAAGTCTGGAATACGCGTCCTGAAGCGTGGCGCACCGAAGACCATCCAAAATTCGTCAGAAAAACTAAGTCTGCAATGCGCACCCCGAAGCGTGGCACAACGAAGACCGGCCGAAATTTGCCCGAAATGATAAGTCTAGAACGCGCACCACGAAGAGTGGCGCACCGAAGAACGACCGAAATTCGCTCGAAAATCTAAGTCTGTAATGCGCATCCCGAAGCATGGTGCACCGAAAACTAGCCAAAATTCGGTAAAGAAACAAAGTCTAGAACGCGCACCCCAAAGCGTGGTGTAGCGAAAACCGACCAAAATTCGCACGAAAAACTAAGTCTGGAACGTGCATGATGAAGCGTGGCGCACTGTAGACCGATCGAAATTCTCCCGAAAAACTAAGTCTCGAACACGCACCCCGAAGCGTGGTGCACCGAAGACCGGCCAAAATTTATCCAGAAAACTAAGTCTGGAATGTGCACCCCAAAGCATGGCGCACAGAAGACCGGCCAAAATTTGCCCGGAAAACTAAGTCTGGAACGTGCACCCCGATGCGTGGCTCACCGAGGACCGACCAAAATTCGTCCGAAAAACTAAGTTAGGAACACGCACCCCGAAGAGTGGTGCACCGAAGACTGGTCGAAATTTACCCAAAAAACTAAGTCTGGAACGCACACCTCGAAGCGTGGCGCACCGAAGACCGACCAAAATTCGATCGAAATACTAAGTCTGGAATGCGCACCCCAAAGCGTGGCGCACCCAAAACTGGCTGAAATTCACCCGAATAACTAAGTCTAGAATGCACACACCAAAGCATGGCACATCGAAGATCGGCCGAAATTCACTTAAAAAACTATGTCTGGAATGCACATCCTGAAGCGTGGAGCACCGAAGACCGACCGAAATTTGCCCAAAAAACTAAGTCTAGAGTGCGCACCCCGAAGCATGACGCACAGAGGATCGGGCGAAATTCGCCCAAAAAAATAAATCTGGAACGTGCACCCTGAAGCGTGGCGTACCAAGGACCGGCCGAAATTTGGCAGAAAAACTAAGTCTGGAACTCGCACCCTGAAGCGTGGAGCAGTGAAGACCGATCGAAATTCACCCGAAAAACTAAGTCTTGAATGCGCACGCCAAAGCGTGGTGCACCGAAGACCGGCAGAAATTTGCCCGAAAAACTTAATCTGGAATGCGCACCCCGAAGCATGGCGCACCGAAGACAAGCCAAAATTCGCCCGAAAAATTAAGTCTGGAACGCGCACCCCGAAGAGTGCCGGACCGAAGACCGACCGAAATTTACCTGAAAAACTAAGTTTGGAACGCGCACGTCAAAGCATGGCGCACCGAAGACCGATCGAAATTCGTGGGGAAAACTAAGTCTGGAACGTGCACCCCGAAGCATGGCGCACCGAAGACTAACCAAAATTCACCCGAAAAACTGAGTCTGGAATGCGCACCCCGATGTATGGCGCACCGACGATCAACCAAAATTTGATCGAAAAACTAAGTCTGGAATGCACACTCCGAAGCGTGGCGCACCGAAGACCGGCCAAAATTCGCCCGAAAAAACTAAGTCAAAAACGCGCACCCCGAAGCATGGTGCATTGAAGTCCGACCAAAATTCGCCCGAAAAACTAAGTCTAGAACGCGCACCCCGAAGCGTGGTGCACCGAAGACCGGCCTTGCTCGAAATACTAAGTTTGGAATGCGCAGCCCGAAGCGTGGCGCACCAAAGACTGACCGAAATTCACCCGAAAAACTAAGTCTGGAATACGACCCCAAAGCGTGGCGCACCGAAGACCAGCCGAAATTCGCTTAAAAAACTCAGTCTGGAACACGCATCCCGAAGCTAAAATTTTAATTTTATAATTATTTCAATAAAGAATTATTTAATAATTTATTTCAATAATAATCTAATAAGTTTATTATATAATAATTTAGGTATTTAATTATTAATTAAATTATTATATTATTTCAAAAAATTAATAAATAATATAATTTATTCTTAAAATTATTAATTAAATATTTTAAAAATAAAATAATTAAATTTATTTTGTTAAAATATTATATAATTATATAATGGAATTATTTTATTAGAATATAATAATAACATAAAGAAATAATAGAATTATTCAAATATTTTATTAAATAATTAAATAATTATTTGAATCATTATTCCATAAATTATAATTAATCCAATAATTTTATTATTTACTTATTGAATAATTCAATAATGATTATTGAATTATTTTATTATTGAATTATTAAATAAGTAAATAATAAAAATATTTAATTAATTATAATTTATGGAATAATGATTTAAATAATAATTTAATTATTATCTAAAATATTTAAATAATTTTATTATTTCTATATTTTATTAATATTTTTTAATAAAATAATACAATTATATAATTATATAATATTTTCATCAAATAATTTAAGTATTTTATTACTTCAATATTTAAGTAATAATTTAAAGTATAAATTATATTAATTAATAATTTTTTAAAATAATAAAATAATTGAATAAATAATTACATGACTAAATTATTATGTAATAAAATTATTAGATTATCATTAAAATAAATTATTAAATAATTATTTATTTATATAACTAAAATATTAGAATTTAATTATTAAGATAATTAAATAAAGAATTATTTAAATAATAATTTTTTGAAATAATTAAATAGTTAGTCAATTATTGAAATATTTAAAAATTTAATTAGTGAATAAATATATCAAATAGATTATTTATATAAAAAAATAAATATTTTCATTATTAAATAAATTTATAGTTAAATAAATAATAATTTAAATAAAATATTGTATAATGAAATAAATATAAAATTTTATAAAATTATGAGATATTAATTTAAATAACTTAAAAAATAATTATTTAATTCAGTAATAAAATAAAACAATAATTTAATAACTATTACTTATTATTTAAATAATTAATTAATTATTTGAATATATGGAAAATAAAAATAAAATTTAAATAGCTTAATATTTTTTTTAATAATCAAAAAAATATTTATTGATTTTTATATTTAAATAATAAATAATTAGTTTAAATAATTTAATTATGAAGAAACGAAGGCAGAAGAGAGAGAAGAAGATATATGATAATGGAGAAATAAACGAGGAGAGAAGAAATCCTGCTCCAGTCCATTAGCCACAAGTATAGGTTTGAAGTAAGAAGTAATCTAAATTCCAAAACTTCACTTCTCAATAGTATCATCTCAACGTTATTATGATTATCATTGAAATATTTCTATAATTATTTTAATAATAGTAAACATTTATTTAATTATAAAATAATTGAAATATTTTAATAATTAACTTTTTATTAAAATAATAATTTTATTTAATTATCTAGTTATTTAATAGAATTTATTATTTTATTTATTTATTAATTATTATAATATTAAATAATCATATTATGTACCTATTTAATGGTTTAAAATATTAAATAAAGAAGTAATAATTTAATTATATAGTTTAATTTATTTTATTAGTTATTTATTTAATTATTATTATTTTTTAAATTAATTTAACTAATTTATTAAATAATAAATTGTTAAAATAATAAAATAATTAATTATTTCATATTTTATTATTTAATAAGTAATTAATGAAAATATTTCATTAATTACCATTAATGAAATAATTATTATAATTTTTATTTAATTATTTTATGAAATAATTTATTAATTTCATTATTTCTTTAATAAAGTAATATAATAATATAATAACTAATTCCTTATTATTTTTTAAAAAATCTATTATTTAAAAAAATATTTTATTATTTCTATATTCACATAATTCACTAATTATTTATATAATAAGTAAATAGTTATTGAATTAATATTTTATATTATTATTTAATAAAATAATTAATTTTTTGATATATTTAATTTAATTTTTTATAATTTATTTAAATAATTTGTTAATTATTATTTATTTAACTATAAAATTATTTAATAATTAAATTATTTTTTTGTTTAAGTACTTAATCTATTTAATATATTTCTTTGCTAAATAAATTATAACATATTTAAATAATTAACTAATTATTTAATTATTTCAAAAAAATATTATTTAAATAATTCTTTATATAATTATCTAAGTAATGAAATTCTAACTTTATAATTATTTCCTTAAATAATTATTCAAAAACTAATTTAAATAATAAAATAATAATCTTATTACATAATAATTTAGTTATGTAATTATTAAATAAATTATTTTAATATTTTCAAAAAATATAATTTATTTAAATTATTATTTATTTAACTATGAAATTATTTAATAATTAAATTATTTTTTTGTTTAAGTAAGTATTCCATTTAATATATTTCTTTACTAAAATGTTTTTAAATATTTAACTAATTAAATAAATATTCACTTATTTTGAAAAATTATTATTGAAACTATTCTTTATATCATTATTTAATTAATGAAATCCTAATTTTATAATTATTTCAATAAATAATTATTTAATAATTTATATCAATAGTAATCTAATAATTTTATTACATAATAATTTAGGTATGTAATTATTAATTAAATTATTATATTATTTCAAAAAATTATTAATTAATATAATTTATTCTTAAAATTATTACATAAATATTTAAAAAATATAATACATAAATTTATTTTGTTAAAATATTATATAATTATATAATGGAATTATTTTATTAGAATATAATAATAATATAAAGAAATAATTTATTTTCTAAAATAATTAAATTATTATTTGATATCATTATTCCATATATTATAATTAATATAATATTTTTATTATTTACTTATTGAATAATTCGATAATGATAATTGAATTATTTCATTATTGAATTATTCAATAAGTAAATAATATAGATATTTCATTATTTATAATTTATGGAATAATGATTCAAATAATTATTTAATTATTTAATAAAATATTTTAATAATTCCATTATTTCTTAATGTTATTTATATTTTATATTAAAATAATTCAATTATACAATTATTTAATATTTTAATAAAATAATTTAAGTATTTTATTATTTAAATAGTGATGAAATAATTTAAAGTATAAATTATATTAATAAATAATTTTTGAAATTCATAAAATAATTTAATCAATAATTACAAAAATAAATTATTATATAATACAATTTTTAGATTATCATTTAAATAAATTATTAAATAATTATTTATTTATATAACTAAAATATTATAATTTAGTTATTTAGATAATTAAATATAGAATTATTTAAATAATTAAATATTTTTTCAATTATTGAGATATTTAAAAACTTAATTAGTGAAGATATATATCAAATAGATTATTTACTTAAAAAAATCAATATTTTTATTATTAAAAAATTTCATTTTTAAATAAATAATAATTTCATTATATAATTAATTTATTATATTAGTTATTTTTTTAATTATTACTATCTTTTTAATTAATTTAATTAGTTTATTAAATAATAAATTAGAGAATTAATAAAATAATTAATTAATTCATTATTTTATTATTTAATATGTAATTAATGAAAATATTTAATTAATTACCATTAATAAAATAATTTTTATAATTTTTATTTAATTATATTATAAAATATTTGATTAATTTAATTATTTATTTCATAAAGTAATAAAATAATATAATAACTAATTATTTATAATTTATAATTTAATAAAATAATTTGTGAATTATTTCATTACATAATAATTTAATTAAATTATTATTTATTTAACTATAAAATTATTTAATAATTAAATTATTTTTTTGTTCAAGTAAATAATTTATTTAATATATTACTTTACTAAATAAGTTTTGAAATATTTAAATAATTCTCTTTATAATTATCTAAATAATGAAATTAGCATTTAATAATTATTTTAATAAAATAATTTGTAAAAAATTTATTTAATTGATAATATAATAATTTTATTATATAATAATTTAGTTATGTAATTATTAAATAAATTATTTTATTATTTGAAAAAATAATATTTTTTTAAATTATTCTTTTGCTTAAGTAAATAATCCATTTAATATATTTCTTTACTAAATAAGTTTTTAAATATTTAAATAATTGAATAATTATTCATTTATATAAAAAAATTATTATTGAAATAATTATTTATATAGTTATCTACTTAATAAAACTCTAATTTTACAGTTATTTCAATAAATTATTATTTAATATTTTATTTAAATAATAATCTAATAATTTTATTACATAATAATTTAGTTATGTAATTATTAATGAAATTATTTTATTATTTCAAAAAATTATTAATTAATATAATTTAATCTTTGAATTATTAATGAAATATTTAAAAAATAAAATAGTTAAATTTGTTTACTTAAATAATTTTATAGTTAAATAAATAATAATTTAAATAAAATATTATATAATGAAATAAATAAAAAAATTTATTAAATTATGAGATATTAATTTAAATAACAAAAAAAAATTTATTTAATTAAGTAATAAAATAAGAAAATAATTTAATAACTATTTACTTATTATTCAGATAATTAGTTAATTATTTGAATATATGAATAATAAAATATTTTTTTAAATAGCTTAATACTTTTATTAATAATTAAAGAAATATTTATTGATTTTAATATTTAATTATTTAATTTATTTAACTATTTAATTTATTAAACTAATTAAATTAATTAAATAAAAGGAAGTAAAGAAGGAAGATGAGGCACACCCGAATTTTTTGCTTTAAAAAAATTTATATTTTTCTTTTAAAAAATTTAAAACATTACAACTGTTATGTGATCGTTCGATCGGATGACTATTCACCGTCAGATCTCTCACATAGATTTGGGTTTCCTAAATAATACTTAGGCCCTAAGTAAACTTACCCTAAAAATAATATACAACCCCTTTAGGGTGGGGCATGTTTGACGGCTCTCTCTTTCTCCCATCTCACAATATGTTATCAACACGAATATATCAAGCCGAGCCAATCCGTGGCAAGAAAACGGAAAGAGAAATAAAGACAGAAGAGGGAGAAGAAGAGAGATGAGAATGGAGAAATAAACGAATAGAGAAGAAGTCCTGCCCCAGTCCATTGGCCATGGGTATAGGTTTAATTTATTTCTTTACTAAATAAGTTTTTAAATATTTAAATAATTAAATAATTATTTATATAATTATCTAATTAATAAAATTCTAATTTTAAAATTATTTCAAGACATAGATTTTTAATAATTTATTTAAATCATAATATAATAATTTTATTATATAATAATTTAGTTATATAATTATTATTGAAATTAATTTATAATTTAAAAAAATTATTAATTTATATAATTTATTCTTTAAATTATTACTTAAATATTTAAAAAATAAAATATTTTAATTTATTTTGTTAAAATATTATATAATTATATAATGGAATTATATTATTATAATATAATAATAATAAAAAGATATAATTAAATTATTTAAATATTTTCAAAAATAATTAAATAATTATTTGAATCATCATTACATAAATTATAATTAATCAAATATTTGTATTATTTACTTATTGAATAATTCAATAATAATTATTGAATTATTTAATTATTGAATTATATAATAAGTAAATAATTAAAATATTTAATTAACTATAATTTATAGATAATTAAATATTAGTTAAAAAATTTAATTAACTATAATTTATAATAATAAAAAATTAACTATAATTTAATTAACTATAATTTATAATAATAAAAAATTAGTTAAAAAATTTTAATTATATAGATAATTAAATATTTCATTAATTATTTAATTTATTAATTTATTGAACTATTTAATTTTTTAGAATAATGAAATTAATTAAATAATATGAAGTAAAGAAGTAAGATGAGGCACACCCGAATTTTTTGCTTTAAAAAATTTAAATTTTTCTTTAAAAAAATTTAAAACATTACAACTGTTATGAGATCGTTCGATTGGATGACTGTCCACTGTCGGAAGAAAACGAAGAGAGAAATAAAGGCAGAAGAGAGAGAAGATTAGATATGAGAATGGAAAAATAAACGAAGAGAGAAGAAATCATGCTCCAGTCCATTAGCCATGGATATACGTTTGAAGTAAAAAGTAATCTAAATTCCAAAACGCCACTTCTCAATAGTATCATCTTAACGTTATTATGATTATCATTGAAATATTTCTATAATTTTTTTAATAATAGTAATTATTTATTTAATTATAAAATATTTTAAATAATAGAAATATTTTAATAATTAACTTTTTACTAAAATAATATTTTTATTTAATTATTTAATTATCTAGTTATTTAATGAAATTAATTATTTTATTTATTTAATAATTATTATATTATTAAATAATTAAATTATGTACCTATTTAATGGTTTAAAATATTAAATAAAGAAATAATGATTTAATTATATAATTAATTTATTTTATTAGTTATTAATTTTATTATTATTATTTTTTAAATTAATTTAATTAATTCATGAAATAATAAAATGCTGAAATAATAAAATAATTAGTTTAAATAATTAAATATTTCTTTAATTATTTAATTATTTAATTTATTTCATTATTTAATTTAATAAACTAATTAAATTAATTAAATAATAGGAAGTAAAAAAGGAAGATGAGGCACACCCAAATTTTTTGCTTTAAAAAAATTTATTTTTTTCTTTTTAAAAAATTTAAAATATTATAACTGTTATGAGATCGTTCGATCGGATGATTGTCCACCGTCGGATCCCTCCCTTAGATTAGGGTTTCCCATATAATACTTAGGCCATAAGTAAGCTTACCCTATAAATAATATACGACCCCTTTAGGGTGGGGCACGTTTGACGGCTCTCTTTTTCCCATCTCATAATATGTTATTAACACGAACATATCGAGCCCAATCGACCCGTCGTAAGAAAACAGAGAGAACAACGAAGACAAAAGAGAGAGAAGAAGAGAGATGAGAATGGTGAAATAAACAAAGAGGGAAGAAGTCCTGCTCCAGTCCATTGGCCATGGGTATAGGTTTGAAGTAAGAAGTAATCTAAATTCCAAAAATCCACTTCTCAATAGTATCATCTCAACGTTACTATGATTATCATTGTAATATTT
Source organism: Chamaelirium japonicum (assembly GCA_947650365.1). Taxonomy (NCBI): domain Eukaryota; kingdom Viridiplantae; phylum Streptophyta; class Magnoliopsida; order Liliales; family Melanthiaceae; genus Chamaelirium; species Chamaelirium japonicum. The sequence goes on from OX393552.1 coordinate 23,778,961, forward strand.
CTATAATTTTTTAAATAATAGTAATCATTTAATTATTTGATTATCTAGTTATTTATTGAAATTTGTTATTTTATTTATTTATTAATTATTATATTATTAAATAATTAAATTATGTAACTATTTAATGGTTTAAAATATTAAATAAAGTAATAATGATTTAATTATATAATTAATTTATTTTATTAGTTATTTCTTTAATTATTATTATTTTTTCAATTAATTTTATTAATTTATTAAATAATAAATTGTTGAAATAATTATTGAATTAATTTTTTATTTAATTAACTAATAAAATAATTAATTTTTGAATGTAATTTATTTAATTTTTTATAATTTAATAAAATAATTTTTTAATTATTCTGTTACATAATAATTTATTTAAACTATTATTTATTTAACTTTTAAATTATTTAATAATAATTTTTTTTTGTTTAAGTAAATAATCAATTTAATATATTTTATTACTAAATAAGTTTTTAAATATTTAAACTATAGACTAATTATTTAATTAGTTAAAAAAATTATAATTTAAATAATTCTTTATATAATTATCTAAATAATGAAATTATAATTTTATAATTATTTTAATAAATAATTATTCAAAAATTTATTGAAATGTTAATATAATAATTTAATTACATATTAATTTAGTTATATAATTATTGATTAAATTATTTTATATTTCAAAAAATTATAATTTAATTAAATTAAGATTTATTGAACTATGGAATAATTGAATAATTAAATTATTTTTTTGTTTCAGTAAATAATCAATTTAATATATTTACTAACTAAATAAGTTTTTAATTATTTAAATAATTAAATAATTATTTACTTATTTCAAAAAATTATTATTTAAATAGTTCTTTGTATAATTATCTAATTATTGAAATTCTAATTTTATAATTTTTTGAAAAAATAATTATTTAATAATTTATTAAAATAATAATATTTTAATTTTTTTATATAATAATTTAGTTATGTAGTAATTAAATAAATGATTTTATTATTTCAAAAAATTATTAATTAATATAATTTATTTTTTTAGTGATTATTTAAATATTTAATAAATAAAATACTTAAATATATTTTTTAAAAATATTGTATAATTATATAATGGAATTATTTTATTAGAATATAAACATAACATAAAGAAATAATTGAATTATTCAAATATTTTATAAAATTATTAAATAATTTTTTGAATCATTATTCCATAAATTATAATTAATCAAATATTTTTATTATCTACTTATTGAATAATTCAATAATGATTATTGAATTATTTTATTATTGAATTATTCAATAAGTAAATAATAAAAATATTTAATTAAATATAACTTATGGAATAAGGATTCAAATAATTATTTAATTAACTTATAAAATATTTAAATAATTTTATTATTTCTTTATGTTATTAATATTTTTTCATAGAATAATTCAATTATATAATTATATAATATTTTAATCAAATAATTTAATAATTTAATTATTTTATTATTTACTTATTAATTTAAAGTATAAATTATATAAATTAATAAGGTTTTTTGAATAATAAAATAATTTAATCAATAATTACATAACTAAATTATTATGGAATAAAATTATTATATTATCATTTAAAAAAATTATAAAATAATTATTTATTTATATAACTAAAATATTAGAGTTTAATTATTTAGATAATTAAATAAATATTATTTAAATAAATTTTTTTTAAATAATTAAATCATTAGTCAATTATTGAAATATTTAAAAACTTAATTAGTGAAGAAATATATCAAATAGATTATTTACTTAAAAAAATATATTTTTATTATTAAATAATTTCATTTGTTAGATAAATAATAATTTAAATAAAATATTGTATAATGAAATAAATATAAAATTTTATTAAATTATGGGATATTAATTGAAATAACTAAAAAAAATAATTATTTAATTAAATAATAAAATAAAACAATAATTTAATAACTATTTACGTATTATTTGAATAATTAGTTAATTATTTGAATATATAAATATTAAAATATTTTTTTAAATAGTTTAATATTTTTTTTAATAATCAAAGAAATATTTATTGATTTTAATATTTAATTAATAAATAATTTCATTATATAAATAATTAAATATTTCTTTAATTATTTAATTATATAATTTTTTTAACTATTTAATTTATTAAACTAATTAAATTAATTAAATAATAGAAAGTAAAGATGGAAGATGAGGCAAACCCAAATTTTTTTCTTTAAAAAAATATATTTTTCTTTAAAAAAATTTAAAATATTATAACTGTTATAGGATCATTCGATCGGATGACTGTCCACCGTCGGATCCCTCTCTTAGATTAGGGTTTCCCATATAATACTAAGGCCCTAAGTAAGCTTACCCTATAAATAATATACGACTCCTTTAGGGTGGGGTATGTTTGACGGCTCTCTCATTCTCCCATCTCATAATATGTTATTAATACGAACTTATCGAGCCCAGTCGACCCGTCGCAAGAAAGCGGAGAGAGAAACGAAGACAAAAGAGACAGAAGAAGAAAGATGAGAATGAAGAAATAAATGAAGAGAGAAAAAGTCATGCTCCAATCCATTGGCCATAGGTCTGAAGTAAGAAGTAATCTAAATTCCAAATCTCCACTTCTTAATAGTATTATCTCAACGTTATTATGATTATCATTGCAATATTTCTATAATTTTTTTAATAATAGTAATCGTTTATTTAATTATAAAATAAATTAACTAATTGAAATTTTTTAATATTTAACTTTTTATTAAAATAATAATTTTATTTAATTATTTAATTATCTAGTTATTTAATGAAATTTATTATATATTTCATTTATTAATTATTATATTATTAAATAATTAAAATATTTAACTATTTAATGGTTTAAAATATGAAATAAAGAAATAATGATTTTATTATATAATTAATTTATTTTATTATTTATTTCTTTACTTATTATTATTTTTTAAAAGTATTTTATTAATTAATTAAATAATAAATATTTAAAATAATAAAATAATTAATTATTTTATTATTCAATAAGTAATTAATGAAAATATTTAATTAATTATGTTTAATGAAATAATTATTAATTATTAATTATAAATTATAAATTTTATTATTTTATAAAATATTTTATTAATTTAATTATTTATTAAATAAAGTAATAAAATAATATATTAATATAATAAATGATTATTTATTATTTTAAAAAATAGATTATTTTAAAAAATATTTTATTATTTATATGATTAAATAATTAACTAATTATTTAAATAATAAGTAAATAGTTATTGAATTAATTTTTTATGTTATTACTTCATGAAATAATTGATTTTTTGATGTAATTTATTTAATTTTTTATAATTTAATTAAATAATTTGTTATTTACTTCATTAGATAATAATTTATTTAAATTTTTATTTATTTAACCATAAAATTAATTAATAATTAAATTATTTCTTATTTAAGTAAATAATCTATTTAATATATTTCTTTATAAAATTAGTTTTTCAATATTTAAATAATAGACTAATCTATTTAACTAAATTTTTTAAAATAATTTATTTATATATCAAATAGATTATTTACTTAAAAAATAAATATTTTTATTATTAAATAATTTCATAGGTAAATAAAAAATAAATTACAAAAAATATTTTATAATTAAATAAATATAAAATTTTATTAAATTATGAGATATTAATTAAAATAACTGAAAAAAATAATTATTCAATTAAGTAATAAAATAAAACAATAATTTAATAATAATTTACTTATAATTTAAATAGATAGTTAATTATTTGAATATATAAATAATAAAATATTTTTTAAAAAAGCTTAATATTTTTTTTTATAATCAAATAAATAGTTATATAACTATTAATAATTTTAAAATTAATTTAGTTATAGAATTATTAATTAATTTAGTTAGATAATTACTTATTTGAAAAAATTATTATTTAAACAATTCTTTATATCATTATTTAATTAGAAAAAAATTAATTTGATAATTATTTCAATAAAGAATTATTTAATAAATTATTTCAATAATAATTTAATAAGTTTATTATATTATAATTTAGTTATGTAATTATTAATTAAATTATTGTATTATTTTAAAAAATTAATATATAATATAATTTATTCTTAAAATTATTAATTAAATATTTTAAAAATAAAATACATAAATTTATTTTGTTAAAATATTATATAATTATATAATGGAATTATTTTATTAGAATATAATAATAATATAAAGAAATAATAAAATTATTCAAATATTTTCTAAAATAATTAAATATTATTTGATATCATTATTCTATAAATTATAATTAATCTAATATTTTAATTATTTACTTATGGAATAATTCAATAATGACAATTGAATTGTTTCATTATTGAATTATTCAATAACTAAATCATAAAAATATTTAATTAATTATAATTTATGGAATAATGATTCAAATAAATATTTAATAATTTTGAAAAATATTTAAATAATTTCATTATTTCTTTATGTTATTAATATTTTATAATAAAATAATTCATTTATATAATTATATAATATTTTAATCAAATAATTAAAGTATTTTATTATTTAAATATTAACTTAATAATATAAAGTATAAATTATATTAATAAATAATTTTTGAAATTAATAAAATAATTTAATCAATAATTATATAACTAAATTATTATATAATAAAATTAGTGAAAATATATAGATTATTTACTTAAAAAAATTAATATGTTTATTATTAAATAATATCATAGTTAAATAATTAATAATTTAAATAAATTATTATATAATTTATTTAATATAAAATATTATGAAATTATAAGATATTAATTGAAATAACTAAAAATAATATTTATTTAATTAAGTAATCAAATAAAATAATAATGTAATATATATTTATTTATTATTTAAATAATTAGTTAATATTTGAAATATATGAATATGAAAATATTTCTTCAGTTAGATTTATAATTTTTTAATAATTAAAAAAATATTTATTTATTTTAATATTTAATTAATAAATTATTAGTTTAAATTATTTAATTATATAGATAATTAAATATTTCATTAATTATTTAAATTTTTAATTTATTTAACTATTTAATTTATTAAACTAATTAAATTAATTAAATAATAGGAAGTAAAGAAGGAAGATGAGGCACACCCGAATTTTTGGCTTTAAAAAAATATATATTATTCTTTAAAGAAATTTAAAACATTACAAGTTTTATGAGATCGTTCGATCGGATGACTGTCCACCGTCGGATCTCTCCCATAGATTAGGGTTTCCCATATTATACTTAGGCCCTAAGTAAGCTTACTCTATAAATAATATACGACCCTTTAGGGTGTGGTACGTTTGACGGCTCTTTTTTTCTTTCATCTCAGAATATGTTATCAACACGAATATATCGAGTCCAAACGACCCATCGCAAGGAAACAGAAAGAGAAACGAAGATAGAAGAGAGAGAAGAAGAGAGATGAGAATGGAGAAATAAACAAAGAGAGAAGAAGTCCTGCTCCAGTCTATTGGCCACGGGTATAGGTTTGAAGTAAGAAGTAATCTAAATTCTAAAACTCCACTTCTCAATAGTATCATCTCAATGTTATTATGATTATCATTGTAATGTTTCTATAATTTTTTTAACAATATTAATCGTTTATTTACTTATAAAATAATTTTAATAATTAAAAAATTTTAATAATTAAGTTTTTATTAAAATAATTATTTTATTTAATTATTTAATTTTTTAATTATCTAGTTATTTAATGAAATTTATTATTTTATTTATTTATTAAAATTATTATTTCAAAAAATTATTCATTAATATAATTTACTCTTTCAATTATTAATTAAATATTTAAAAATAAAATACTTAAATTTATTTAGTTAAAATATTATATAATTATATATTGGAATTATTTTATTCGAATAAAATAATAACATAAAGATATAATTTAATTATTCAAATATTTTATTAAATAATTTAATAATTATTTGAATTATTATTCCATAAATTATAATTAATCCAATATTTTTATTATTTACTTATTAAATAATTCAATAATGATTATTGAATTATTTTATTATTGAATTTCTCAATAAGTAAATAATAAAAATATTTGATTAATTATAATTTATAGAATAATGATTCAAAAATTTATTTAATTATTGAATCAATAATTTATTCAAAAAAATTATTCGATTATCATTTAAATAAATTATTAAATTATTATTTATTTTTATAACTAAAATATTAGAATTTAATTATTTAGATAATGAAATAAAGAATTATTTAAATAATTAATTATTTAGTCATTTATTAAAATATTTAAAAACTTAATTAGTAAAGAAATATATCAAATAGATAATTTACTTAAAAAAATAAATATTTTCATTAGTAAATAATTTTATAGTAAAATAAATAATAATTTAAATAAAATATTATATAATAAAATAAATAAAATTTATTAAATTATGAGATATTAATTGAAATAAGTTAAACTATTAATTATTTAATTAAGTAATAAAATAAGACAATAATTTAATAACTATTTACTTATTATTTAAATAATTAGTTAATTATTTGAAAATATGAATTATAAAATATTTTTTAAATTGCTTAATATTTTTTTTAATAATCATTAAAATATTTATTGATTTTAATATTTAAATAATAAATAATTAGTATAAATAATTTAATTATATAGATAATTAAATATTTCTTTAATTATTTAATTATTTAATTATTTTATTTATATAACTATTTAATTTATAAAACTAATTAAATTAATAATATAATAGGAAGTAAATAAGGAAGATGAGGCACACCCGAAGTTTTTGCTTTAAAAAAACTTATATTTTTCTGTAAAAAAGTTTAAAACATTACAACTATTATGAGATCGTTCGATCGGATGATTGTTCACCGTCGGATCTCTCCCATAGATTAGGATTTCCCATATAATACTTAGGCCCTTAGTAAGCTTAGCCTATAAATAATATACGACACCTTTAGGGTGGGGTACGTTTGACGGCTCTCTCTTTCTCCCATCTCACAATATGTTATCAACACGAATATATCGAGCCCAGCTAATCCGTCGCAAGAAAACGAAGAGAGAAACGAAGACAGAAGAGAGAGAAGAAGAGAGATGAGAATGGAAAAATAAATGAAGAGAGAAGAAATCCTGCCCCAGTCCATTGGCCACGGGTATAGGTTTGAAATAAGAAGTAATCTAAATTTTAAAACTCCACTTTTTATTAGAATGTAAACATAACATAAAGAAATAATTGAATTATTCAAATATTTTATAAAATTATTAAATAATTTTTTGAATCATTATTCCATAAATTATAATTAATCAAATATTTTTATTATCTACTTATTGAATAATTCAATAATGATTATTGAATTATTTTTTTATTGAATTATTCAATAATTAAATTATAAAAATATTTAATTAAATATAATTTATGGAATAAGGATTCAAATAATTATTTAATTAACTTATAAAATATTTAAATAATTTTATTATTTCTTTATGTTATTAATATTTTTTCATAGAATAATTCAATTATATAATTATATAATATTTTAATCAAATAATTTAATTATTTAATTATTTTATTATTTACTTAATAATTTAAAGTATAAATTATATAAATTAATAAGTTTTTTACAATAATAAAATAATTTAATCAATAATTACATAACTAAATTATTATGTAATAAAATTATTATATTATCATTTAAACAAATTATTAAATAATTATTATGTAATAAAAACTAAGTCTGGAATTATTAAATTATTAAATAATTATTAAATAATTATTAAATTATAAATTATTATGTAATAAAAACTAAGTCTGGAATGCACACTCCGAAGCGTGGCGCACCGAAGACCGGCCAAAATTCGCCCGAAAAACTAAGTCAAAAACGCGCACCCCGAAGCATGGTACATTGAAGTCCGACCAAAATTCGCCCGAAAAACTAAGTCTAGAACGCTCACCCCGAAGCGTGGTGCACCGAAGACCGGCCTTGCTCGAAATACTAAGTTTGGAAGGCGCAGCCCGAAGCGTGGCGCACCAAAGACTGGCCGAAATTCACCCGAAAAACTAAGTCTGGAATGCGACCCCAAAGCGTGGCGCACCGAAGACCGACCGAAATTCGCTTGAAAAACTCAGTCTGGAACACGCATCCCGAAGCTAAAATTTTAATTTGATAATTATTTCAATAAAGAATTATTTAATAATTTATTTCAATAATAATCTAATAAGTTTATTATATAATAATTTAGGTATTTAATTATTAATTAAATTATTATATTATTTCAAAAAATTAATAAATAATATAATTTATTCTTAAAATTATTAATTAAATATTTTAAAAATAAAATACTTAAATTTATTTTGTTAAAATATTATATAATTATATAATGGAATTATTTTATTAGAATATAATAATAACATAAAGAAATAATAGAATTATTCAAATATTTTATTAAATAATTATTTGAATCATTATTCCATAAATTATAATTAATCCAATAATTTTATTATTTACTTATTGAATAATTCAATAATGATTATTGAATTATTTTATTATTGAATTATTAAATAAGTAAATAATAAAAATATTTAATTAAATATAATTTATGGAATAATGATTTAAATAATAATTTAATTATTATATAAAATATTTAAATAATTTTATTAATTCTATATTTTATTAATATTTTTTAATAAAATAATTCAATTATATAATTATATAATATTTTCATCAAATAATTTAAGTATTTTATTACTTCAATATTTAAGTAATAATTTAAAGTATAAATTATATTAATTAATAATTTTTTAAAATAATAAAATAATTGAATAAATAATTATATGACTAGATTATTATGTAATAAAATTATTAGATTATCATTAAAATAAATTATTAAATAATTATTTATTTATATAACTAAAATATTAGAATTTAATTATTAAGATAATTAAATAAAGAATTATTTAAATAATAATTTTTTGAAATAATTAAATAGTTAGTCAATTATTGAAATATTTAAAAATTTAATTAGTGAATAAATATATCAAATAGATTATTTATATAAGACCGATCGAAATTAGATTGAAAAACTAAGTCATAAATGCGCACCCTGAAGCGTGGCGCACCGAAGACCGACCTTAATTCGCACAAAAAACTAAGTCTGGAGTGCGATCCCAGAAGCGTGGCGCACCGAGGACCGGCCAAAATTCTCCCGAAAAACTAAGTCTGGAATGTGCACCCCAAAGCGTGGCGTACCAAGGACATGCAAAAATTCGCTCGAAAAACTAAGTCTGGAACGAGCACCCCGAAGCGTGGCGCATCGACGATCGGCCGAAATTCGCCCAAAAAACTAAGTCTGGAACATGCACCCCAAAGCATGGTGCACCGAAAACCGGTCGAAAATTCGTACGAAAAACGAAGTCTGTAATGCGCACCCCGAAGCGTGGTTCACCAAAGACCGATCGAAATTCATCCAAAAAACTAATTTAGGAACGCGCACCCTGAAGAGTGGCACACTAAAGACCTGCCGAAATTCGACAAAAAAACTAAGTCTGGAATGCGCACCCTGAAGCGTAGTGCACCGAAAACCGACCGAAATTCGCTCGAAAAGCAAACTCTGGAACGTGCACACCGAAGCGTGGCGCACCGAAGACCATCCAAAATTCGTCAGAAAAACTAAGTCTGCAATGCGCACCCCGAAGCGTGGCACAACGAAGACCGGCCGAAATTTGCCCGAAATGATAAGTCTAGAACGCGCACCACGAAGAGTGGCGCACCGAAGAACGACCGAAATTCGCTCGAAAATCTAAGTCTGTAATGCGCATCCCGAAGCATGGTGCACCGAAAACTAGCCAAAATTCGGTAAAGAAACAAAGTCTAGAACGCGCACCCCAAAGCGTGGTGTAGCGAAAACCGACCAAAATTCGCACGAAAAACTAAGTCTGGAACGTGCATGATGAAGCGTGGCGCACTGTAGACCGATCGAAATTCTCCCGAAAAACTAAGTCTCGAACACGCACCCCGAAGCGTGGTGCACCGAAGACCGGCCAAAATTTATCCAGAAAACTAAGTCTGGAATGTGCACCCCAAAGCATGGCGCACAGAAGACCGGCCAAAATTTGCCCGGAAAACTAAGTCTGGAACGTGCACCCCGATGCGTGGCTCACCGAGGACCGACCAAAATTCGTCCGAAAAACTAAGTTAGGAACACGCACCCCGAAGAGTGGTGCACCGAAGACTGGTCGAAATTTACCCAAAAAACTAAGTCTGGAACGCACACCTCGAAGCGTGGCGCACCGAAGACCGACCAAAATTCGATCGAAATACTAAGTCTGGAATGCGCACCCCAAAGCGTGGCGCACCCAAAACTGGCTGAAATTCACCCGAATAACTAAGTCTAGAATGCACACACCAAAGCATGGCACATCGAAGATCGGCCGAATTTCACTTAAAAAACTATGTCTGGAATGCACATCCTGAAGCGTGGAGCACCGAAGACCGACCGAAATTTGCCCAAAAAACTAAGTCTAGAGTGCGCACCCCGAAGCATGACGCACAGAGGATCGGGCGAAATTCGCCCAAAAAAATAAATCTGGAACGTGCACCCTGAAGCGTGGCGTACCAAGGACCGGCCGAAATTTGGCAGAAAAACTAAGTCTGGAACTCGCACCCTGAAGCGTGGAGCAGTGAAGACCGATCGAAATTCACCCGAAAAACTAAGTCTTGAATGCGCACGCCAAAGCGTGGTGCACCGAAGACCGGCAGAAATTTGCCCGAAAAACTTAATCTGGAATGCGCACCCCGAAGCATGGCGCACCGAAGACAAGCCAAAATTCGCCCGAAAAATTAAGTCTGGAACGCGCACCCCGAAGAGTGCCGGACCGAAGACCGACCGAAATTTACCTGAAAAACTAAGTTTGGAACGCGCACGTCAAAGCATGGCGCACCGAAGACCGATCGAAATTCGTGGGGAAAACTAAGTCTGGAACGTGCACCCCGAAGCATGGCGCACCGAAGACTAACCAAAATTCACCCGAAAAACTGAGTCTGGAATGCGCACCCCGATGTATGGCGCACCGACGATCAGCCAAAATTTGATCGAAAAACTAAGTCTGGAATGCACACTCCGAAGCGTGGCGCACCGAAGACCGGCCAAAATTCGCCCGAAAAAACTAAGTCAAAAACGCGCACCCCGAAGCATGGTGCATTGAAGTCCGACCAAAATTCGCCCGAAAAACTAAGTCTAGAACGCGCACCCCGAAGCGTGGTGCACCGAAGACCGGCCTTGCTCGAAATACTAAGTTTGGAATGCGCATCCCGAAGCTAAAATTTTAATTTTATAATTATTTCAATAAAGAATTATTTAATAATTTATTTCAATAATAATCTAATAAGTTTATTATATAATAATTTAGGTATTTAATTATTAATTAAATTATTATATTATTTCAAAAAATTAATAAATAATATAATTTATTCTTAAAATTATTAATTTAATATTTTAAAAATAAAATAATTAAATTTATTTTGTTAAAATATTATATAATTATATAATGGAATTATTTTATTAGAATATAATAATAACATAAAGAAATAATAGAATTATTCAAATATTTTATTAAATAATTAAATAATTATTTGAATCATTATTCCATAAATTATAATTAATCCAATAATTTTATTATTTACTTATTGAATAATTCAATAATGATTATTGAATTATTTTATTATTGAATTATTAAATAAGTAAATAATAAAAATATTTAATTAATTATAATTTATGGAATAATGATTTAAATAATAATTTAATTATTATCTAAAATATTTAAATAATTTTATTATTTAAATATTTTATTAATATTTTTTAATAAAATAATTCAATTATATAATTATATAATATTTTCATCAAATAATTTAAGTATTTTATTACTTCAATATTTAAGTAATAATTTAAATTATAAATTATATTAATTAATAATTTTTTAAAATAATAAAATAATTGAATAAATAATTACATGACTAAATTATTATGTAATAAAATAATTAGATTATCATTAAAATAAATTATTAAATAATTATTTATTTATATAACTAAAATATTAGAATTTAATTATTAAGATAATTAAATAAAGAATTATTTAAATAATAATTTTTTGAAATAATTAAATAGTTAGTCATTTATTGAAATATTTAAAAATTTAATTAGTGAATAAATATATCAAATAGATTATTTATATAAAAAAATAAATATTTTCATTATTAAATAAATTTATAGTTAAATAAATAATAATTTAAATAAAATATTGTATAATGAAATAAATATAAAATTTTATAAAATTATGAGATATTAATTTAAATAACTTAAAAAATAATTATTTAATTCAGTAATAAAATAAAACAATAATTTAATAACTATTACTTATTATTTAAATAATTAATTAATTATTTGAATATATGGAAAATAAAAATAAAATTTAAATAGCTTAATATTTTTTTTAATAATCAAAAAAATATTTATTGATTTTTATATTTAAATAATAAATAATTAGTTTAAATAATTTAATTATGAAGAAACGAAGGCAGAAGAGAGAGAAGAAGATATATGATAATGGAGAAATAAACGAGGAGAGAAGAAATCCTGCTCCAGTCCATTAGCCACAAGTATAGGTTTGAAGTAAGAAGTAATCTAAATTCCAAAACTTCACTTCTCAATAGTATCATCTCAACGTTATTATGATTATCATTGAAATATTTCTATAATTATTTTAATAATAGTAAACATTTATTTAATTATAAAATAATTGAAATAATTTAAATATTTTAATAATTAACTTTTATTAAAATAATAATTTTATTTAATTATCTAGTTATTTAATAGAATTTATTATTTTATTTATTTATTAATTATTATAATATTAAATAATCATATTATGTACCTATTTAATGGTTTAAAATATTAAATAAAGAAGTAATAATTTAATTATATAATTTAATTTATTTTATTAGTTATTTCTTTAATTATTATTATTTTTTAAATTAATTTAACTAATTTATTAAATAATAAATTGTTAAAATAATAAAATAATTAATTATTTCATATTTTATTATTTAATAAGTAATTAATGAAAATATTTCATTAATTACCATTAATGAAATAATTATTATAATTTTTATTTAATTATTTTATGAAATAATTTATTAATTTCATTATTTCTTTAATAAAGTAATATAATAATATAATAACTAATTCCTTATTATTTTTTTAAAAATCTATTATTTAAAAAAATATTTTATTATTTCTATATTCACATAATTCACTAATTATTTATATAATAAGTAAATAGTTATTGAATTAATATTTTATATTATTATTTAATAAAATAATTAATTTTTTGATATATTTAATTTAATTTTTTATAATTTATTTAAATAATTTGTTAATTATTTCATTACATTATTATTTAAGTTAATTATTATTTATTTAACTATAAAATTATTTAATAATTAAATTATTTTTTTGTTTAAGTACTTAATCTATTTAATATATTTCTTTGCTAAATAAATTATAACATATTTAAATAATTAACTAATTATTTAATTATTTCAAAAAAATATTATTTAAATAATTCTTTATATAATTATCTAAGTAATGAAATTCTAACTTTATAATTATTTCCTTAAATAATTATTCAAAAACTAATTTAAATAATAAAATAATAATCTTATTACATAATAATTTAGTTATGTAATTATTAAATAAATTATTTTAATATTTTCAAAAAATATAATTTATTTAATTTATTATTTATTTAACTATGAAATTATTTAATAATTAAATTATTTTTTTGTTTAAGTAAGTATTCCATTTAATATATTTCTTTACTAAAATGTTTTTAAATATTTAACTAATTAAATAAATATTCACTTATTTTGAAAAATTATTATTGAAACTATTCTTTATATCATTATTTAATTAATGAAATTCTAATTTTATAATTATTTCAATAAATAATTATTTAATAATTTATATCAATAGTAATCTAATAATTTTATTACATAATAATTTAGGTATGTAATTATTAATTAAATTATTATATTATTTCAAAAAATTATTAATTAATATAATTTATTCTTAAAATTATTACATAAATATTTAAAAAATATAATACATAAATTTATTTTGTTAAAATATTATATAATTATATAATGGAATTATTTTATTAGAATATAATAATAATATAAAGAAATAATTTATTTTCTAAAATAATTAAATTATTATTTGATATCATTATTCCATAAATTATAATTAATCTAATATTTTTATTATTTACTTATTGAATAATTCGATAATGATAATTGAATTATTTCATTATTGAATTATTCAATAAGTAAATAATATAGATATTTCATTATTTATAATTTATGGAATAATGATTCAAATAATTATTTAATTATTTAATAAAATATTTTAATAATTCCATTATTTCTTAATGTTATTTATATTTTATATTAAAATAATTCAATTATACAATTATTTAATATTTAAATAAAATAATTTAAGTATTTTATTATTTAAATAGTGATGAAATAATTTAAAGTATAAATTATATTAATAAATAATTTTTGAAATTCATAAAATAATTTAATCAATATTTACAAAAATAAATTATTATATAATACAATTTTTAGATTATCATTTAAATAAATTATTAAATAATTATTTATTTATATAACTAAAATATTATAATTTAGTTATTTAGATAATTAAATATAGAATTATTTAAATAATTAAATATTTATTCAATTATTGAGATATTTAAAAACTTAATTAGTGAAGATATATATCAAATAGATTATTTACTTAAAAAAATCAATATTTTTATTATTAAAAAATTTCATTTTTAAATAAATAATAATTTCATTATATAATTAATTTATTATATTAGTTATTTTTTTAATTATTACTATCTTTTTAATTAATTTAATTAGTTTATTAAATAATAAATTAGAGAAATAATAAAATAATTAATTAATTCATTATTTTATTATTTAATATGTAATTAATGAAAATATTTAATTAATTACCATTAATAAAATAATTTTTATAATTTTTATTTAATTATATTATAAAATATTTGATTAATTTAATTATTTATTTCATAAAGTAATAAAATAATATAATAACTAATTATTTATAATTTATAATTTAATAAAATAATTTGTGAATTATTTCATTACATAATAATTTAATTAAATTATTATTTATTTAACTATAAAATTATTTAATAATTAAATTATTTTTTTGTTTAAGTAAATAATCTATTTAATATATTACTTTACTAAATAAGTTTTGAAATATTTAAATAATTCTTTTTATAATTATCTAAATAATGAAATTAGCATTTAATAATTATTTTAATAAAATAATTTGTAAAAAATTTATTTAATTGATAATACAATAATTTTATTATATAATAATTTAGTTATGTAATTATTAAATAAATTATTTTATTATTTGAAAAAATAATATTTTTTTAAATTATTCTTTTGCTTAAGTAAATAATCCATTTAATATATTTCTTTACTAAATAAGTTTTTAAATATTTAAATAATTGAATAATTATTCATTTATATAAAAAAATTATTATTGAAATAATTATTTATATAGTTATCTACTTAATAAAACTCTAATTTTACAGTTATATCAATAAATTATTATTTAATATTTTATTTAAATAATAATCTAATAATTTTATTACATAATAATTTAGTTATGTAATTATTAATGAAATTATTTTATTATTTCAAAAAATTATTAATTAATATAATTTAATCTTTGAATTATTAATGAAATATTTAAAAAATAAAATAGTTAAATTTGTTTACTTAAATAATTTTATAGTTAAATAAATAATAATTTAAATAAAATATTATATAATGAAATAAATAAAAAAATTTATTAAATTATGAGATATTAATTTAAATAACAAAAAAAAAATTATTTAATTAAGTAATAAAATAAGAAAATAATTTAATAACTATTTACTTATTATTCAAATAATTAGTTAATTATTTGAATATATGAATAATAAAATATTTTTTTAAATAGCTTAATACTTTTATTAATAATTAAAGAAATATTTATTGATTTTAATATTTAATTATTTAATTTATTTAACTATTTAATTTATTAAACTAATTAAATTAATTAAATAAAAGGAAGTAAAGAAGGAAGATGAGGCACACCCGAATTTTTTGCTTTAAAAAAATTTATATTTTTCTTTTAAAAAATTTAAAACATTACAACTGTTATGTGATCGTTCGATCGGATGACTATTCACCGTCAGATCTCTCACATAGATTTGGGTTTCCTAAATAATACTTAGGCCCTAAGTAAACTTACCCTAAAAATAATATACAACCCCTTTAGGGTGGGGCATGTTTGACGGCTCTCTCTTTCTCCCATCTCACAATATGTTATCAACACGAATATATCAAGCCGAGCCAATCCGTGGCAAGAAAACGGAGAGAGAAACAAAGACAGAAGAGGGAGAAGAAGAGAGATGAGAATGGAGAAATAAACGAATAGAGAAGAAGTCCTGCCCCAGTCCATTGGCCATGGGTATAGGTTTAATTTATTTCTTTACTAAATAAGTTTTTAAATATTTAAATAAATAAATAATTATTTATATAATTATCTAATTAATAAAATTCTAATTTTAAAATTATTTCAAAACATAGATTTTTAATAATTTATTTAAATCATAATATAATAATTTTATTATATAATAATTTAGTTATATAATTATTATTGAAATTAATTTATAATTTAAAAAAATTATTAATTTATATAATTTATTCTTTAAATTATTACTTAAATATTTAAAAAATAAAATATTTTAATTTATTTTGTTAAAATATTATATAATTATATAATGGAATTATATTATTATAATATAATAATAATAAAAAGATATAATTAAATTATTTAAATATTTTCTAAAATAATTAATAATTATTTGAATCATCATTTCATAAATTATAATTAATCAAATATTTGTATTATTTACTTATTGAATAATTCAATAATAATTATTGAATTATTTAATTATTGAATTATATAATAAGTAAATAATTAAAATATTTAATTAACTATAATTTATAGATAATTAAATATTAGTTAAAAAATTTAATTAACTATAATTTATAATAATAAAAAATTAACTATAATTTAATTAACTATAATTTATAATAATAAAAAATTAGTTAAAAAATTTTAATTATATAGATAATTAAATATTTCATTAATTATTTAATTTATTAATTTATTGAACTATTTAATTTTTTAAAATAATGAAATTAATTAAATAATATGAAGTAAAGAAGTAAGATGAGGCACACCCGAATTTTTTGCTTTAAAAAATTTATATTTTTATTTAAAAAAATTTAAAACATTACAACTGTTATGAGATCGTTCGATTGGATGACTGTCCACTGTCGGAAGAAAACGAAGAGAGAAATAAAGGCAGAAGAGAGAGAAGATTAGATATGAGAATGGAAAAATAAACGAAGAGAGAAGAAATCATGCTCCAGTCCATTAGCCATGGATATACGTTTGAAGTAAAAAGTAATCTAAATTCCAAAACGCCACTTCTCAATAGTATCATCTTAACGTTATTATGATTATCATTGAAATATTTCTATAATTTTTTTAATAATAGTAATTATTTATTTAATTATAAAATATTTTAAATAATAGAAATATTTTAATAATTAACTTTTTACTAAAATAATATTTTTATTTAATTATTTAATTATCTAGTTATTTAATGAAATTAATTATTTTATTTATTTAATAATTATTATATTATTAAATAATTAAATTATGTACCTATTTAATGGTTTAAAATATTAAATAAAGAAATAATGATTTAATTATATAATTAATTTATTTTATTAGTTATTTATTTTATTATTATTATTTTTTAAATTAATTTAATTAATTCATGAAATAATAAAATGCTGAAATAATAAAATAATTAGTTTAAATAATTAAATATTTCTTTAATTATTTAATTATTTAATTTATTTCATTATTTAATTTAATAAACTAATTAAATTAATTAAATAATAGGAAGTAAAGAAGGAAGATGAGGCACACCCAAATTTTTTGCTTTAAAAAAATTTATTTTTTTCTTTTTAAAAAATTTAAAATATTATAACTGTTATGAGATCGTTCGATCGGATGACTGTCCACCGTCGGATCCCTCCCTTAGATTAGGGTTTCCCATATAATACTTAGGCCATAAGTAAGCTTACCCTATAAATAATATACGACCCCTTTAGGGTGGGGCACGTTTGACGGCTCTCTTTTTCCCATCTCATAATATGTTATTAACACGAACATATCGAGCCCAATCGACCCGTCGTAAGAAAACAGAGAGAACAACGAAGACAAAAGAGAGAGAAGAAGAGAGATGAGAATGGTGAAATAAACAAAGAGGGAAGAAGTCCTGCTCCAGTCCATTGGCCATGGGTATAGGTTTGAAGTAAGAAGTAATCTAAATTCCAAAAATCCACTTCTCAATAGTATCATCTCAACGTTACTATGATTATCATTGTAATATTTCTATAATTTTTTAAATAATAGTAATCATTTAATTATTTGATTATCTAGTTATTTATTGAAATTTGTTATTTTATTTATTTATTAATTATTATATTATTAAATAATTAAATTATGTAACTATTTAATGGTTTAAAATATTAAATAAAGTAATAATGATTTAATTATATAATTAATTTATTTTATTAGTTATTTCTTTAATTATTATTATTTTTTCAATTAATTTTATTAATTTATTAAATAATAAATTATTGAAATAATTATTGAATTAATTTTTTATTTAATTAACTAATAAAATAATTAATTTTTGAATGTAATTTATTTAATTTTTTATAATTTAATAAAATAATTTTTTAATTATTCTGTTACATAATAATTTATTTAAACTATTATTTATTTAACTTTTAAATTATTTAATAATAATTTTTTTTTGTTTAAGTAAATAATCAATTTAATATATTTTATTACTAAATAAGTTTTTAAATATTTAAACTATAGACTAATTATTTAATTAGTTAAAAAAATTATAATTTAAATAATTCTTTATATAATTATCTAAATAATGAAATTATAATTTTATAATTATTTTAATAAATAATTATTCAAAAATTTATTGAAATGATAATATAATAATTTAATTACATATTAATTTAGTTATATAATTATTGATTAAATTATTTTATATTTCAAAAAATTATAATTTAATTAAATTAAGATTTATTGAACTATGGAATAATTGAATAATTAAATTATTTTTTTGTTTCAGTAAATAATCAATTTAATATATTTACTAACTAAATAAGTTTTTAATTATTTAAATAATTAAATAATTATTTACTTATTTCAAAAAATTATTATTTAAATAGTTCTTTGTATAATTATCTAATTATTGAAATTCTAATTTTATAATTTTTTGAAAAAATAATTATTTAATAATTTATTAAAATAATAATATTTTAATTTTTTTATATAATAATTTATTTATGTAGTAATTAAATAAATGATTTTATTATTTCAAAAAATTATTAATTAATATAATTTATTTTTTTAGTGATTATTAAAATATTTAATAAATAAAATACTTAAATATATTTTATAAAAATATTGTATAATTATATAATGGAATTATTTTATTAGAATATAAACATAACATAAAGAAATAATTGAATTATTCAAATATTTTATAAAATTATTAAATAATTTTTTGAATCATTATTCCATAAATTATAATTAATCAAATATTTTTATTATCTACTTATTGAATAATTCAATAATGATTATTGAATTATTTTAATATTGAATTATTCAATAAGTAAATAATAAAAATATTTAATTAAATATAACTTATGGAATAAGGATTCAAATAATTATTTAATTAACTTATAAAATATTTAAATAATTTTATTATTTCTTTATGTTATTAATATTTTTTCATAGAATAATTCAATTATATAATTATATAATATTTTAATCAAATAATTTAATAATTTAATTATTTTATTATGTACTTATTAATTTAAAGTATAAATTATATAAATTAATAAGGTTTTTTGAATAATAAAATAATTTAATCAATAATTACATAACTAAATTATTATGGAATAAAATTATTATATTATCATTTAAACAAATTATAAAATAATTATTTATTTATATAACTAAAATATTAGAGTTTAATTATTTAGATAATTAAATAAATATTATTTAAATAATTTTTTTTAAATAATTAAATCATTAGTCAATTATTGAAATATTTAAAAACTTAATTAGTGAAGAAATATATCAAATAGATTATTTACTTAAAAAAATATATTTTTATTATTAAATAATTTCATTTGTTAGATAAATAATAATTTAAATAAAATATTGTATAATGAAATAAATATAAAATTTTATTAAATTATGGGATATTAATTGAAATAACTAAAAAAAATAATTATTTAATTAAATAATAAAATAAAACAATAATTTAATAACTATTTACGTATTATTTGAATAATTAGTTAATTATTTGAATATATAAATATTAAAATATTTTTTTAAATAGTTTAATATTTTTTTTAATAATCAAAGAAATATTTATTGATTTTAATATTTAATTAATAAATAATTTCATTATATAAATAATTAAATATTTCTTTAATTATTTAATTATATAATTTTTTTAACTATTTAATTTATTAAACTAATTAAATTAATTAAATAATAGAAAGTAAAGATGGAAGATGAGGCAAACCCAAATTTTTTTCTTTAAAAAAATATATTTTTCTTTAAAAAAATTTAAAATATTATAACTGTTATGGGATCATTCGATCGGATGACTGTCCACCGTCGGATCCCTCTCTTAGATTAGGGTTTCCCATATAATACTAAGGCCCTAAGTAAGCTTACCCTATAAATAATATACGACTCCTTTAGGGTGGGGTATGTTTGACGGCTCTCTCATTCTCCCATCTCATAATATGTTATTAATACGAACTTATCGAGCCCAGTCGACCCGTCGCAAGAAAGCGGAGAGAGAAACGAAGACAAAAGAGACAGAAGAAGAAAGATGAGAATGAAGAAATAAATGAAGAGAGAAAAAGTCATGCTCCAATCCATTGGCCATAGGTCTGAAGTAAGAAGTAATCTAAATTCCAAATCTCCACTTCTTAATAGTATTATCTCAACGTTATTATGATTATCATTGCAATATTTCTATAATTTTTTTAATAATAGTAATCGTTTATTTAATTATAAAATAAATTAACTAATTGAAATTTTTTAATATTTAACTTTTTATTAAAATAATAATTTTATTTAATTATTTAATTATCTAGTTATTTAATGAAATTTATTATATATTTCATTTATTAATTATTATATTATTAAATAATTAAATTATTTAACTATTTAATGGTTTAAAATATGAAATAAAGAAATAATGATTTTATTATATAATTAATTTATTTTATTATTTATTTCTTTACTTATTATTATTTTTTAAAAGTATTTTATTAATTAATGAAATAATAAATATTTAAAATAATAAAATAATTAATTATTTTATTATTCAATAAGTAATTAATGAAAATATTTAATTAATTATGTTTAATGAAATAATTATTAATTATTAATTATAAATTATAAATTTTATTATTTTATAAAATATTTTATTAATTTAATTATTTATTAAATAAAGTAATAAAATAATATATTAATATAATAAATGATTATTTATTATTTTAAAAAATAGATTATTTTAAAAAATATTTTATTATTTATATGATTAAATAATTAACTAATTATTTAAATAATAAGTAAATAGTTATTGAATTAATTTTTTATGTTATTACTTCATGAAATAATTGATTTTTTGATGTATTTTATTTAATTTTTTATAATTTAATTAAATAATTTGTTATTTACTTCATTAGATAATAATTTATTTAAATTTTTATTTATTTAACCATAAAATTAATTAATAATTAAATTATTTCTTATTTAAGTAAATAATCTATTTAATATATTTCTTTATAAAATTAGTTTTTAAATATTTAAATAATAGACTAATCTATTTAACTAAATTTTTTAAAATAATTTATTTATATATCAAATAGATTATTTACTTAAAAAATAAATATTTTTATTATTAAATAATTTCATAGGTAAATAAAAAATAAATTACAAAAAATATTTTATAATTAAATAAATATAAAATTTTATTAAATTATGAGATATTAATTAAAATAACTGAAAAAAATAATTATTCAATTAAGTAATAAAATAAAACAATAATTTAATAATAATTTACTTATAATTTAAATAGATAGTTAATTATTTGAATATATAAATAATAAAATATTTTTTTAAAAAGCTTAATATTTTTTTTTATAATCAAATAAATAGTTATATAACTATTAATAATTTTAAAATAAATTTAGTTATAGAATTATTAATTAATTTAGTTAGATAATTACTTATTTGAAAAAATTATTATTTAAACAATTCTTTATATCATTATTTAATTAAAAAAAATTAATTTGATAATTATTTCAATAAAGAATTACTTAATAAATTATTTCAATAATAATTTAATAAGTTTATTATATTATAATTTAGTTATGTAATTATTAATTAAATTATTGTATTATTTTAAAAAATTAATAAATAATATAATTTATTCTTAAAATTATTAATTAAATATTTTAAAAATAAAATACATAAATTTATTTTGTTAAAATATTATATAATTATATAATGGAATTATTTTATTAGAATATAATAATAATATAAAGAAATAATAAAATTATTCAAATATTTTCTAAAATAATTAAATATTATTTGATATTATTATTCTATAAATTATAATTAATCTAATATTTTAATTATTTACTTATGGAATAATTCAATAATGACAATTGAATTGTTTCATTATTGAATTATTCAATAACTAAATCATAAAAATATTTAATTAATTATAATTTATGGAATAATGATTCAAATAAATATTTAATAATTTTGAAAAATATTTAAATAATTTCATTATTTCTTTATATTATTAATATTTTATAATAAAATAATTCATTTATATAATTATATAATATTTTAATCAAATAATTAAAGTATTTTATTATTTAAATATTAACTTAATAATATAAAGTATAAATTATATTAATAAATAATTTTTGAAATTAATAAAATAATTTAATCAATAATTATATAACTAAATTATTATATAATAAAATTAGTGAAAATATATAGATTATTTACTTAAAAAAATTAATATGTTTATTATTAAATAATATCATAGTTAAATAATTAATAATTTGAATAAATTATTATATAATTTATTTAATATAAAATATTATGAAATTATAAGATATTAATTGAAATAACTAAAAATAATATTTATTTAATTAAGTAATCAAATAAAATAATAATGTAATATATATTTATTTATTATTTAAATAATTAGTTAATATTTGAAATATATGAATATGAAAATATTTCTTCAGTTAGATTTATAATTTTTTAATAATTAAATAAATATTTATTTATTTTAATATTTAATTAATAAATTATTAGTTTAAATTATTTAATTATATAGATAATTAAATATTTCATTAATTATTTAAATTTTTAATTTATTTAACTATTTAATTTATTAAACTAATTAAATTAATTAAATAATAGGAAGTAAAGAAGGAAGATGAGGCACACCCGAATTTTTGGCTTTAAAAAAATATATATTATTCTTTAAAGAAATTTAAAACATTACAAGTTTTATGAGATCGTTCGATCGGATGACTGTCCACCGTCGGATCTCTCCCATAGATTAGGGTTTCCCATATTATACTTAGGCCCTAAGTAAGCTTACTCTATAAATAATATACGACCCTTTAGGGTGTGGTACGTTTGACGGCTCTTTTTTTCTTTCATCTCAGAATATGTTATCAACACGAATATATCGAGTCCAAACGACCCATCGCAAGGAAACAGAAAGAGAAACGAAGATAGAAGAGAGAGAAGAAGAGAGATGAGAATGGAGAAATAAACAAAGAGAGAAGAAGTCCTGCTCCAGTCTATTGGCCACGGGTATAGGTTTGAAGTAAGAAGTAATCTAAATTCTAAAACTCCACTTCTCAATAGTATCATCTCAATGTTATTATGATTATCATTGTAATGTTTCTATAATTTTTTTAACAATATTAATCGTTTATTTACTTATAAAATAATTTAAATAATTAAAAAATTTTAATAATTAAGTTTTTATTAAAATAATTATTTTATTTAATTATTTAATTTTTTAATTATCTAGTTATTTAATGAAATTTATTATTTTATTTATTTATTAAAATTATTATTTCAAAAAATTATTCATTAATATAATTTACTCTTTCAATTATTAATTAAATATTTAAAAATAAAATACTTAAATTTATTTAGTTAAAATATTATATAATTATATATTGGAATTATTTTATTCGAATAAAATAATAACATAAAGATATAATTTAATTATTCAAATATTTTATTAAATAATTTAATAATTATTTGAATTATTATTCCATAAATTATAATTAATCCAATATTTTTATTATTTACTTATTAAATAATTCAATAATGATTATTGAATTATTTTATTATTGAATTATTCAATAAGTAAATAATAAAAATATTTGATTAATTATAATTTATAGAATAATGATTCAAATAATTATTTAATTATTGAATCAATAATTTATTCAAAAAAATTATTCGATTATCATTTAAATAAATTATTAAATTATTATTTATTTTTATAACTAAAATATTAGAATTTAATTATTTAGATAATGAAATAAAGAATTATTTAAATAATTAATTATTTAGTCATTTATTAAAATATTTAAAAACTTAATTAGTAAAGAAATATATCAAATAGATTATTTACTTAAAATAATAAATATTTTCATTAGTAAATAATTTTATAGTAAAATAAGTAATAATTTAAATAAAATATTATATAATAAAATAAATAAAATTTATTAAATTATGAGATATTAATTGAAATAAGTTAAACTATTAATTATTTAATTAAGTAATAAAATAAGACAATAATTTAATAACTATTTACTTATTATTTAAATAATTAGTTAATTATTTGAAAATATGAATTATAAAATATTTTTTAAATTGCTTAATATTTTTTTTAATAATCATTAAAATATTTATTGATTTTAATATTTAAATAATAAATAATTAGTATAAATAATTTAATTATATAGATAATTAAATATTTCTTTAATTATTTAATTATTTAATTATTTTATTTATATAACTATTTAATTTATAAAACTAATTAAATTAATAATATAATAGGAAGTAAATAAGGAAGATGAGGCACACCCGAATTTTTTGCTTTAAAAAAACTTATATTTTTCTGTAAAAAAGTTTAAAACATTACAACTATTATGAGATCGTTTGATCGGATGATTGTTCACCGTCGGATCTCTCCCATAGATTAGGATTTCCCATATAATACTTAGGCCCTTAGTAAGCTTAGCCTATAAATAATATACGACCCCTTTAGGGTGGGGTACGTTTGACGGCTCTCTCTTTCTCCCATCTCATAATATGTTATCAACACGAATATATCAAGCCCAGCTAATCCGTCGCAAGAAAACGAAGAGAGAAACGAAAACAGAAGAGAGAGAAGAAGAGAGATGAGAATGGAAAAATAAATGAAGAGAGAAGAAATCCTACCCCAGTCCATTGGCCACGGGTATAGGTTTGAAATAAGAAGTAATCTAAATTTCAAAACTCCACTTTTTATTAGAATGTAAACATAACATAAAGAAATAATTGAATTATTCAAATATTTTATAAAATTATTAAATAATTTTTTGAATCATTATTCCATAAATTATAATTAATCAAATATTTTTATTATCTACTTATTGAATAATTCAATAATGATTATTGAATTATTTTTTTATTGAATTATTCAATAATTAAATTATAAAAATATTTAATTAAATATAATTTATGGAATAAGGATTCAAATAATTATTTAATTAACTTATAAAATATTTAAATAATTTTATTATTTCTTTATGTTATTAATATTTTTTCATAGAATAATTCAATTATATAATTATATAATATTTTTAATCAAATAATTTAATTATTTAATTATTTTATTATTTACTTAATAATTTAAAGTATAAATTATATAAATTAATAAGTTTTTTACAATAATAAAATAATTTAATCAATAATTACATAACTAAATTATTACGTAATAAAATTATTATATTATCATTTAAACAAATTATTAAATAATTATTATGTAATAAAAACTAAGTCTGGAATTATTAAACTATTAAATAATTATTAAATTATAAATTATTATGTAATAAAAACTAACTCTGGAATGCACACTCCGAAGCGTGGCGCACCGAAGACCGGCCAAAATTCGCCCGAAAAACTAAGTCAAAAACGCGCACCCCGAAGCATGGTACATTGAAGTCCGACCAAAATTCGCCCGAAAAACTAAGTCTAGAACGCTCACCCCGAAGCGTGGTGCACCGAAGACCGGCCTTGCTCGAAATACTAAGTTTGGAAGGCGCAGCCCGAAGCGTGGCGCACCAAAGACTGGCCGAAATTCACCCGAAAAACTAAGTCTGGAATGCGACCCCAAAGCGTGGCGCACCGAAGACCGACCGAAATTCGCTTGAAAAACTCAGTCTGGAACACGCATCCCGAAGCTAAAATTTTAATTTGATAATTATTTCAATAAAGAATTATTTAATAATTTATTTCAATAATAATCTAATAAGTTTATTATATAATAATTTAGGTATTTAATTATTAATTAAATTATTATATTATTTCAAAAAATTAATAAATAATATAATTTATTCTTAAAATTATTAATTAAATATTTTAAAAATAAAATACTTAAATTTATTTTGTTAAAATATTATATAATTATATAATGGAATTATTTTATTAGAATATAATAATAACATAAAGAAATAATAGAATTATTCAAATATTTTATTAAATAATTAAATAATTATTTGAATCATTATTCCATAAATTATAATTAATCCAATAATTTTATTATTTACTTATTGAATAATTCAATAATGATTATTGAATTATTTTATTATTGAATTATTAAATAATAAATAATAAAAATATTTAATTAATTATAATTTATGGAATAATGATTTAAATAATAATTTAAATATTATATAAAATATTTAAATAATTTTATTAATTCTATATTTTATTAATATTTTTTAATAAAATAATTCAATTATATAATTATATAATATTTTCATCAAATAATTTAAGTATTTTATTACTTCAATATTTAAGTAATAATTTAAAGTATAAATTATATTAATTAATAATTTTTTAAAATAATAAAATAATTGAATAAATAATTATATGACTAGATTATTATGTAATAAAATTATTAGATTATCATTAAAATAAATTATTAAATAATTATTTATTTATATAACTAAAATATTAGAATTTAATTATTAAGATAATTAAATAAAGAATTATTTAAATAATAATTTTTTGAAATAATTAAATAGTTAGTCAATTATTGAAATATTTAAAAATTTAATTAGTGAATAAATATATCAAATAGATTATTTATATAAGACCGATCGAAATTAGATTGAAAAACTAAGTCATAAATGCGCACCCTGAAGCGTGGCGCACCGAAGACCGACCTTAATTCGCACAAAAAACTAAGTCTGGAGTGCGATCCCAGAAGCGTGGCGCACCGAGGACCGGCCAAAATTCTCCCGAAAAACTAAGTCTGGAATGTGCACCCCAAAGCGTGGCGTACCAAGGACATGCAAAAATTCGCTCGAAAAACTAAGTCTGGAACGAGCACCCCGAAGCGTGGCGCATCGACGATCGGCCGAAATTCGCCCAAAAAACTAAGTCTGGAACATGCACCCCAAAGCATGGTGCACCGAAAACCGGTCGAAAATTCGTACGAAAAACGAAGTCTGTAATGCGCACCCCGAAGCGTGGTTCACCAAAGACCGATCGAAATTCATCCAAAAAACTAAGTTAGGAACGCGCACCCTGAAGAGTGGCACACTAAAGACCTGCCGAAATTCGACAAAAAAACTAAGTCTGGAATGCGCACCCTGAAGCGTAGTGCACCGAAAACCGACCGAAATTCGCTCGAAAAGCAAACTCTGGAACGTGCACACCGAAGCGTGGCGCACCGAAGACAGATCGAAGTTCACCCAAAAAACTAAGTCTGGAATACGCGTCCTGAAGCGTGGCGCACCGAAGACCATCCAAAATTCGTCAGAAAAACTAAGTCTGCAATGCGCACCCCGAAGCGTGGCACAACGAAGACCGGCCGAAATTTGCCCGAAATGATAAGTCTAGAACGCGCACCATGAAGAGTGGCGCACCGAAGAACGACCGAAATTCGCTCGAAAATCTAAGTCTGTAATGCGCATCCCGAAGCATGGTGCACCGAAAACTAGCCAAAATTCGGTAAAGAAACAAAGTCTAGAACGCGCACCCCAAAGCGTGGTGTAGCGAAAACCGACCAAAATTCGCACGAAAAACTAAGTCTGGAACGTGCATGATGAAGCGTGGCGCACTGTAGACCGATCGAAATTCTCCCGAAAAACTAAGTCTCGAACACGCACCCCGAAGCGTGGTGCACCGAAGACCGGCCAAAATTTATCCAGAAAACTAAGTCTGGAATGTGCACCCCAAAGCATGGCGCACAGAAGACCGGCCAAAATTTGCCCGGAAAACTAAGTCTGGAACGTGCACCCCGATGCATGGCTCACCGAGGACCGACCAAAATTCGTCCGAAAAACTAAGTTAGGAACACGCACCCCGAAGAGTGGTGCACCGAAGACTGGTCGAAATTTACCCAAAAAACTAAGTCTGGAACGCACACCTCGAAGCGTGGCGCACCGAAGACCGACCAAAATTCGATCGAAATACTAAGTCTGGAATGCGCACCCCAAAGCGTGGTGCACCCAAAACTGGCTGAAATTCACCCGAATAACTAAGTCTGGAATGCACACACCAAAGCATGGCACATCGAAGATCGGCCGAAATTCACTTAAAAAACTATGTCTAGAATGCACATCCTGAAGCGTGGAGCACCGAAGACCGACCGAAATTTGCCCAAAAAACTAAGTCTAGAGTGCGCACCCCGAAGCATGACGCACAGAGGATCGGGCGAAATTCGCCCAAAAAAATAAATCTGGAACGTGCACCCTGAAGCGTGGCGTACCAAGGACCGGCCGAAATTTGGCAGAAAAACTAAGTCTGGAACTCGCACCCTGAAGCGTGGAGCAGTGAAGACCGATCGAAATTCACCCGAAAAACTAAGTCTTGAATGCGCACGCCAAAGCGTGGTGCACCGAAGACCGGCAGAAATTTGCCCGAAAAACTTAATCTGGAATGCGCACCCCGAAGCATGGCGCACCGAAGACAAGCCAAAATTCGCCCGAAAAATTAAGTCTGGAACGCGCACCCCGAAGAGTGCCGGACCGAAGACCGACCGAAATTTACCTGAAAAACTAAGTTTGGAACGCGCACGTCAAAGCATGGCGCACCGAAGACCGATCGAAATTCGTGGGGAAAACTAAGTCTGGAACGTGCACCCCGAAGCATGGCGCACCGAAGACTAACCAAAATTCACCCGAAAAACTGAGTCTGGAATGCGCACCCCGATGTATGGCGCACCGACGATCAGCCAAAATTTGATCGAAAAACTAAGTCTGGAATGCACACTCCGAAGCGTGGCGCACCGAAGATCGGCCAAAATTCGCCCGAAAAAACTAAGTCAAAAACGCGCACCCCGAAGCATGGTGCATTGAAGTCCGACCAAAATTCGCCCGAAAAACTAAGTCTAGAATGCGCACCCCGAAGCGTGGTGCACCGAAGACCGGCCTTGCTCGAAATACTAAGTTTGGAATGCGCAGCCCGAAGCGTGGCGCACCAAAGACTGACCGAAATTCACCCGAAAAACTAAGTCTGGAATACGACCCCAAAGCGTGGCGCACCGAAGACCAGCCGAAATTCGCTTGAAAAACTCAGTCTGGAACACGTATCCCGAAGCTAAAATTTTAATTTTATAATTATTTCAATAAAGAATTATTTAATAATTTATTTCAATAATAATCTAATAAGTTTATTATATAATAATTTAGGTATTTAATTATTAATTAAATTATTATATTATTTCAAAAAATTAATAAATAATATAATTTATTCTTAAAATTATTAATTAAATATTTTAAAAATAAAATAATTAAATTTATTTTGTTAAAATATTATATAATTATATAATGGAATTATTTTATTAGAATATAATAATAACATAAAGAAATAATAGAATTATTCAAATATTTTATTAAATAATTAAATAATTATTTGAATCATTATTCCATAAATTATAATTAATCCAATAATTTTATTATTTACTTATTGAATAATTCAATAATGATTATTGAATTATTTTATTATTGAATTATTAAATAAGTAAATAATAAAAATATTTAATTAATTATAATTTATGGAATAATGATTTAAATAATAATTTAATTATTATCTAAAATATTTAAATAATTTTATTATTTCTATATTTTATTAATATTTTTTAATAAAATAATACAATTATATAATTATATAATATTTTCATCAAATAATTTAAGTATTTTATTACTTCAATATTTAAGTAATAATTTAAAGTATAAATTATATTAATTAATAATTTTTTAAAATAATAAAATAATTGAATAAATAATTACATGACTAAATTATTATGTAATAAAATTATTAGATTATCATTAAAATAAATTATTAAATAATTATTTATTTATATAACTAAAATATTAGAATTTAATTATTAAGATAATTAAATAAAGAATTATTTAAATAATAATTTTTTGAAATAATTAAATAGTTAGTCAATTATTGAAATATTTAAAAATTTAATTAGTGAATAAATATATCAAATAGATTATTTATATAAAAAAATAAATATTTTCATTATTAAATAAATTTATAGTTAAATAAATAATAATTTAAATAAAATATTGTATAATGAAATAAATATAAAATTTTATAAAATTATGAGATATTAATTTAAATAACTTAAAAAATAATTATTTAATTCAGTAATAAAATAAAACAATAATTTAATAACTATTACTTATTATTTAAATAATTAATTAATTATTTGAATATATGGAAAATAAAAATAAAATTTAAATAGCTTAATATTTTTTTTAATAATCAAAAAAATATTTATTGATTTTTATATTTAAATAATAAATAATTAGTTTAAATAATTTAATTATGAAGAAACGAAGGCAGAAGAGAGAGAAGAAGATATATGATAATGGAGAAATAAACGAGGAGAGAAGAAATCCTGCTCCAGTCCATTAGCCACAAGTATAGGTTTGAAGTAAGAAGTAATCTAAATTCCAAAACTTCACTTCTCAATAGTATCATCTCAACGTTATTATGATTATCATTGAAATATTTCTATAATTATTTTAATAATAGTAAACATTTATTTAATTATAAAATAATTGAAATAATTGAAATATTTTAATAATTAACTTTTATTAAAATAATAATTTTATTTAATTATCTAGTTATTTAATAGAATTTATTATTTTAATTATTTATTAATTATTATAATATTAAATAATCATATTATGTACCTATTTAATGGTTTAAAATATTAAATAAAGAAGTAATAATTTAATTATATAATTTAATTTATTTTATTAGTTATTTCTTTAATTATTATTATTTTTTAAATTAATTTAACTAATTTATTAAATAATAAATTGTTAAAATAATAAAATAATTAATTATTTCATATTTTATTATTTAATAAGTAATTAATGAAAATATTTCATTAATTATTATTAATGAAATAATTATTATAATTTTTATTTAATTATTTTATGAAATAATTTATTAATTTCATTATTTCTTTAATAAAGTAATATAATAATATAATAACTAATTCCTTATTATTTTTTAAAAAATCTATTATTTAAAAAAATATTTTATTATTTCTATATTCACATAATTCACTAATTATTTATATAATAAGTAAATAGTTATTGAATTAATATTTTATATTATTATTTAATAAAATAATTAATTTTTTGATATATTTAATTTAATTTTTTATAATTTATTTAAATAATTTGTTAATTATTTCATTACATTATTATTTAAGTTAATTATTATTTATTTAACTATAAAATTATTTAATAATTAAATTATTTTTTTGTTTAAGTACTTAATCTATTTAATATATTTCTTTGCTAAATAAATTATAACATATTTAAATAATTAACTAATTATTTAATTATTTCAAAAAAATATTATTTAAATAATTCTTTATATAATTATCTAAGTAATGAAATTCTAACTTTATAATTATTTCCTTAAATAATTATTCAAAAACTAATTTAAATAATAAAATAATAATCTTATTACATAATAATTTAGTTATGTAATTATTAAATAAATTATTTTAATATTTTCAAAAAATATAATTTATTTAAATTATTATTTATTTAACTATGAAATTATTTAATAATTAAATTATTTTTTTGTTTAAGTAAGTATTCCATTTAATATATTTCTTTACTAAAATGTTTTTAAATATTTAACTAATTAAATAAATATTCACTTATTTTGAAAAATTATTATTGAAACTATTCTTTATATCATTATTTAATTAATGAAATTCTAATTTTATAATTATTTCAATAAATAATTATTTAATAATTTATATCAATAGTAATCTAATAATTTTATTACATAATAATTTAGGTATGTAATTATTAATTAAATTATTATATTATTTCAAAAAATTATTAATTAATATAATTTATTCTTAAAATTATTACATAAATATTTAAAAAATATAATACATAAATTTATTTTGTTAAAATATTATATAATTATATAATGGAATTATTTTATTAGAATATAATAATAATATAAAGAAATAATTTATTTTCTAAAATAATTAAATTATTATTTGATATCATTATTCCATAAATTATAATTAATCTAATATTTTTATTATTTACTTATTGAATAATTCGATAATGATAATTGAATTATTTCATTATTGAATTATTCAATAAGTAAATAATATAGATATTTCATTATTTATAATTTATGGAATAATGATTCAAATAATTATTTAATTATTTAATAAAATATTTTAATAATTCCATTATTTCTTAATGTTATTTATATTTTATATTAAAATAATTCAATTATACAATTATTTAATATTTTAATAAAATAATTTAAGTATTTTATTATTTAAATAGTGATGAAATAATTTAAAGTATAAATTATATTAATAAATAATTTTTGAAATTCATAAAATAATTTAATCAATAATTACAAAAATAAATTATTATATAATACAATTTTTAGATTATCATTTAAATAAATTATTAAATAATTATTTATTTATATAACTAAAATATTATAATTTAGTTATTTAGATAATTAAATATAGAATTATTTAAATAATTAAATATTTATTCAATTATTGAGATATTTAAAAACTTAATTAGTGAAGATATATATCAAATAGATTATTTACTTTAAAAAATCAATATTTTTATTATTAAAAAATTTCATTTTTAAATAAATAATAATTTCATTATATAATTAATTTATTATATTAGTTATTTTTTTAATTATTACTATCTTTTTAATTAATTTAATTAGTTTATTAAATAATAAATTAGAGAAATAATAAAATAATTAATTAATTCATTATTTTATTATTTAATATGTAATTAATGAAAATATTTAATTAATTACCATTAATAAAATAATTTTTATAATTTTTATTTAATTATATTATAAAATATTTGATTAATTTAATTATTTATTTCATAAAGTAATAAAATAATATAATAACTAATTATTTATAATTTATAATTTAATAAAATAATTTGTGAATTATTTCATTACATAATAATTTAATTAAATTATTATTTATTTAACTATAAAATTATTTAATAATTAAATTATTTTTTTGTTTAAGTAAATAATCTATTTAATATATTACTTTACTAAATAAGTTTTGAAATATTTAAATAATTCTTTTTATAATTATCTAAATAATGAAATTAGTATTTAATAATTATTTTAATAAAATAATTTGTAAAAAATTTATTTAATTGATAATACAATAATTTTATTATATAATAATTTAGTTATGTAATTATTAAATAAATTATTTTATTATTTGAAAAAATAATATTTTTTTAAATTATTCTTTTGCTTAAGTAAATAATCCATTTAATATATTTCTTTACTAAATAAGTTTTTAAATATTTAAATAATTGAATAATTATTCATTTATATAAAAAAATTATTATTGAAATAATTATTTATATAGTTATCTACTTAATAAAACTCTAATTTTACAGTTATTTCAATAAATTATTATTTAATATTTTATTTAAATAATAATCTAATAATTTTATTATATAATAATTTAGTTATGTAATTATTAATGAAATTATTTTATTATTTCAAAAAATTATTAATTAATATAATTTAATCTTTGAATTATTAATGAAATATTTAAAAAATAAAATAGTTAAATTTGTTTACTTAAATAATTTTATAGTTAAATAAATAATAATTTAAATAAAATATTATATAATGAAATAAATAAAAAAATTTATTAAATTATGAGATATTAATTTAAATAACAAAAAAAAAATTATTTAATTAAGTAATAAAATAAGAAAATAATTTAATAACTATTTACTTATTATTCAAATAATTAGTTAATTATTTGAATATATGAATAATAAAATATTTTTTTAAATAGCTTAATACTTTTATTAATAATTAAAGAAATATTTATTGATTTTAATATTTAATTATTTAATTTATTTAACTATTTAATTTATTAAACTAATTAAATTAATTAAATAAAAGGAAGTAAAGAAGGAAGATGAGGCACACCCGAATTTTTTGCTTTAAAAAAATTTATATTTTTCTTTTAAAAAATTTAAAACATTACAACTGTTATGTGATCGTTCGATCGGATGACTATTCACCGTCAGATCTCTCACATAGATTTGGGTTTCCTAAATAATACTTAGGCCCTAAGTAAACTTACCCTAAAAATAATATACAACCCCTTTAGGGTGGGGCATGTTTGACGGCTCTCTCTTTCTCCCATCTCACAATATGTTATCAACACGAATATATCAAGCTGAGCCAATCCGTTGCAAGAAAACGGAGAGAGAAACAAAGACAGAAGAGGGAGAAGAAGAGAGATGAGAATGGAGAAATAAACGAATAGAGAAGAAGTCCTGCCCCAGTCCATTGGCCATGGGTATAGGTTTAATTTATTTCTTTACTAAATAAGTTTTTAAATATTTAAATAATTAAATAATTATTTATATAATTATCTAATTAATAAAATTCTAATTTTAAAATTATTTCAAAATAATTAAATAATTTAGTTATATAATTATTATTGAAATTAATTTATAATTTAAAAAAATTATTAATTTATATAATTTATTCTTTAAATTATTACTTAAATATTTAAAAAATAAAATATTTTAATTTATTTTGTTAAAATATTATATAATTATATAATGGAATTATATTATTATAATATAATAATAATAAAAAGATATAATTAAATTATTTAAATATTTTCTAAAATAATTAAATAATTATTTGAATCATCATTTCATAAATTATAATTAATCAAATATTTGTATTATTTACTTATTGAATAATTCAATAATAATTATTGAATTATTTAATTATTGAATTATATAATAAGTAAATAATTAAAATATTTAATTAACTATAATTTATAGATAATTAAATATTAGTTAAAAAATTTAATTAACTATAATTTATAATAATAAAAAATTAACTATAATTTAATTAACTATAATTTATAATAATAAAAAATTAGTTAAAAAATTTTAATTATATAGATAATTAAATATTTCATTAATTATTTAATTTATTAATTTATTGAACTATTTAATTTTTTAAAATAATGAAATTAATTAAATAATATGAAGTAAAGAAGTAAGATGAGGCACACCCGAATTTTTTGCTTTAAAAAATTTATATTTTTCTTTAAAAAAATTTAAAACATTACAACTGTTATGAGATCGTTCGATTGGATGACTGTCCACTGTCGGAAGAAAACGAAAAGAGAAATAAAGGCAGAAGAGAGAGAAGATTAGATATGAGAATGGAAAAATAAACGAAGAGAGAAGAAATCATGCTCCAGTCCATTAGCCATGGATATACGTTTGAAGTAAAAAGTAATCTAAATTCCAAAACGCCACTTCTCAATAGTATCATCTTAACGTTATTATGATTATCATTGAAATATTTCTATAATTTTTTTAATAATAGTAATTATTTATTTAATTATAAAATATTTTAAATAATAGAAATATTTTAATAATTAACTTTTTACTAAAATAATATTTTTATTTAATTATTTAATTATCTAGTTATTTAATGAAATTAATTATTTTATTTATTTAATAATTATTATATTATTAAATAATTAAATTATGTACCTATTTAATGGTTAAAAATATTAAATAAAGAAATAATGATTTAATTATATAATTAATTTATTTTATTAGTTATTTATTTTATTATTATTATTTTTTAAATTAATTTAATTAATTCATGAAATAATAAAATGCTGAAATAATAAAATAATTAGTTTAAATAATTAAATATTTCTTTAATTATTTAATTATTTAATTTATTTCATTATTTAATTTAATAAACTAATTAAATTAATTAAATAATAGGAAGTAAAGAAGGAAGATGAGGCACACCCAAATTTTTTGCTTTAAAAAAATTTATTTTTTTCTTTTTAAAAAATTTAAAATATTATAACTGTTATGAGATCGTTCGATCTGATGACTGTCCACCGTCGGATCCCTCCCTTAGATTAGGGTTTCCCATATAATACTTAGGCCATAAGTAAGCTTACCCTATAAATAATATACGACCCCTTTAGGGTGGGGCATATTTGACGGCTCTCTTTTTCCCATCTCATAATATGTTATTAACACGAACATATCGAGCCCAATCGACCCGTCGTAAGAAAACAGAGAGAACAACGAAGACAAAAGAGAGAGAAGAAGAGAGATGAGAATGGTGAAATAAACAAAGAGGGAAGAAGTCCTGCTCCAGTCCATTGGCCATGGGTATAGGTTTGAAGTAAGAAGTAATCTAAATTCCAAAAATCCACTTCTCAATAGTATCATCTCAACGTTACTATGATTATCATTGTAATATTTCTATAATTTTTTAAATAATAGTAATCATTTAATTATTTGATTATCTAGTTATTTATTGAAATTTGTTATTTTATTTATTTATTAATTATTATATTATTAAATAATTAAATTATGTAACTATTTAATGGTTTAAAATATTAAATAAAGTAATAATGATTTAATTATATAATTAATTTATTTTATTAGTTATTTCTTTAATTATTATTATTTTTTCAATTAATTTTATTAATTTATTAAATAATAAATTGTTGAAATAGTTATTGAATTAATTTTTTATTTAATTAACTAATAAAATAATTAATTTTTGAATGTAATTTATTTAATTTTTTATAATTTAATAAAATAATTTTTTACTTATTCTGTTACATAATAATTTATTTAAACTATTATTTATTTAAGTTTTAAATTATTTAATAATAATTTTTTTTTGTTTAAGTAAATAATCAATTTAATATATTTTATTACTAAATAAGTTTTTAAATATTTAAACTATAGACTAATTATTTAATTAGTTAAAAAAATTATAATTTAAATAATTCTTTATATAATTATCTAAATAATGAAATTATAATTTTATAATTATTTTAATAAATAATTATTCAAAAATTTATTGAAATGATAATATAATAATTTAATTACATATTAATTTAGTTATATAATTATTGATTAAATTATTTTATATTTCAAAAAATTATAATTTAATTAAATTAAGATTTATTGAATTATGGAATAATTGAATAATTAAATTATTTTTTTATTTCAGTAAATAATCAATTTAATATATTTACTAACTAAATAAGTTTTTAATTATTTAAATAATTAAATAATTATTTACTTATTTCAAAAAATTATTATTTAAATAGTTCTTTGTATAATTATCTAATTATTGAAATTCTAATTTTATAATTTTTTGAAAAAATAATTATTTAATAATTTATTAAAATAATAATATTTTAATTTTTTTACATAATAATTTAGTTATGTAGTAATTAAATAAATGATTTTATTATTTCAAAAAAATATTAATTAATATAATTTATTTTTTTAATGATTATTTAAATATTTAATAAATAAAATACTTAAATATATTTTATAAAAATATTGTATAATTATATAATGGAATTATTTTATTAGAATATAAACATAACATAAAGAAATAATTGAATTATTCAAATATTTTATAAAATTATTAAATAATTTTTTG
Source organism: Chamaelirium japonicum (assembly GCA_947650365.1). Classification (NCBI taxonomy): domain Eukaryota; kingdom Viridiplantae; phylum Streptophyta; class Magnoliopsida; order Liliales; family Melanthiaceae; genus Chamaelirium; species Chamaelirium japonicum. The sequence goes on from OX393552.1 coordinate 23,817,734, forward strand.
AATCATTATTCCATAAATTATAATTAATCAAATATTTTTATTATCTACTTATTGAATAATTCAATAATGATTATTGAATTATTTTATTATTGAATTATTCAATAAGTAAATAATAAAAATATTTAATTAAATATAACTTATGGAATAAGGATTCAAATAATTATTTAATTAACTTATAAAATATTTAAATAATTTTATTATTTCTTTATGTTATTAATATTTTTTCATAGAATAATTCAATTATATAATTATATAATATTTTAATCAAATAATTTAATAATTTAATTATTTTATTATTTACTTATTAATTTAAAGTATAAATTATATAAATTAATAAGTTTTTTTGAATAATAAAATAATTTAATCAATAATTACATAACTAAATTATTATGGAATAAAATTATTATATTATCATTTAAACAAATTATAAAATAATTATTTATTTATATAACTAAAATATTAGAGTTTAATTATTTAGATAATTAAATAAATATTATTTAAATAAATTTTTTTTAAATAATTAAATCATTAGTCAATTATTGAAATATTTAAAAACTTAATTAGTGAAGAAATATATCAAATAGATTATTTATTTAAAAAAATATATTTTTATTATTAAATAATTTCATTTGTTAAATAAATAATAATTTAAATAAAATATTGTATAATGAAATAAATATAAAATTTTATTAAATTATGGGATATTAATTGAAATAACTAAAAAAAATAATTATTTAATTAAATAATAAAATAAAACAATAATTTAATAACTATTTACGTATTATTTGAATAATTAGTTAATTATTTGAATATATAAATATTAAAATATTTTTTTAAATAGTTTAATATTTTTTTTAATAATCAAAGAAATATTTATTGATTTTAATATTTAATTAATAAATAATTTCATTATATAAATAATTCAATATTTCTTTAATTATTTAATTATATAATTTTTTTAACTATTTAATTTATTAAACTAATTAAATTAATTAAATAATAGAAAGTAAAGATGGAAGATGAGGCAAACCCAAATTTTTTTCTTTAAAAAAATATATTTTTCTTTAAAAAAATTTAAAATATTATAACTGTTATGGGATCATTCGATCGGATGACTGTCCACCGTCGGATCCCTCTCTTAGATTAGGGTTTCCCATATAATACTAAGGCCCTAAGTAAGCTTACCCTATAAATAATATACGACTCCTTTAGGGTGGGGCATGTTTGACGGCTCTCTCATTCTCCCATCTCATAATATGTTATTAATACGAACTTATCGAGCCCAGTCGACCCGTCGCAAGAAAGCGGAGAGAGAAACGAAGACAAAAGAGACAGAAGAAGAAAGATGAGAATGAAGAAATAAATGAAGAGAGAAAAAGTCATGCTCCAATCCATTGGCCATAGGTCTGAAGTAAGAAGTAATCTAAATTCCAAATCTCCACTTCTTAATAGTATTATCTCAACGTTATTATGATTATCATTGCAATATTTCTATAATTTTTTTAATAATAGTAATCGTTTATTAAATTATAAAATAAATTAACTAATTGAAATTTTTTAATATTTAACTTTTTATTAAAATAATAATTTTATTTAATTATTTAATTATCTAGTTATTTAATGAAATTTATTATATATTTCATTTATTAATTATTATATTATTAAATAATTAAATTATTTAACTATTTAATGGTTTAAAATATGAAATAAAGAAATAATGATTTTATTATATAATTAATTTATTTTATTATTTATTTCTTTACTTATTATTATTTTTTAAAAGTATTTTATTAATTAATGAAATAATAAATATTTAAAATAATAAAATAATTAATTATTTTATTATTCAATAAGTAATTAATGAAAATATTTAATTAATTATGTTTAATGAAATAATTATTAATTATTAATTATAAATTATAAATTTTATTATTTTATAAAATATTTTATTAATTTAATTATTTATTAAATAAAGTAATAAAATAATATATTAATATAATAAATGATTATTTATTATTTTAAAAAATAGATTATTTTAAAAAATATTTTATTATTTATATGATTAAATAATTAACTAATTATTTAAATAATAAGTAAATAGTTATTGAATTAATTTTTTATGTTATTACTTCATGAAATAATTGATTTTTTGATGTATTTTATTTAATTTTTTATAATTTAATTAAATAATTTGTTATTTACTTCATTAGATAATAATTTATTTAAATTTTTATTTATTTAACCATAAAATTAATTAATAATTAAATTATTTCTTATTTAAGTAAATAATCTATTTAATATATTTCTTTATAAAATTAGTTTTTAAATATTTAAATAATAGACTAATCTATTTAACTAAATTTTTTAAAATAATTTATTTATATATCAAATAGATTATTTACTTAAAAAATAAATATTTTTATTATTAAATAATTTCATAGGTAAATAAAAAATAAATTACAAAAAATATTTTATAATTAAATAAATATAAAATTTTATTAAATTATGAGATATTAATTAAAATAACTGAAAAAAATAATTATTCAATTAAGTAATAAAATAAAACAATAATTTAATAATAATTTACTTATAATTTAAATAGATAGTTAATTATTTGAATATATAAATAATAAAATATTTTTTTAAAAAGCTTAATATTTTTTTTTATAATCAAATAAATAGTTATATAACTATTAATAATTTTAAAATAAATTTAGTTATAGAATTATTAATTAATTTAGTTAGATAATTACTTATTCGAAAAAATTATTATTTAAACAATTCTTTATATCATTATTTAATTAAAAAAAATTAATTTGATAATTATTTCAATAAAGAATTACTTAATAAATTATTTCAATAATAATTTAATAAGTTTATTATATTATAATTTAGTTATGTAATTATTAATTAAATTATTGTATTATTTTAAAAAATTAATAAATAATATAATTTATTCTTAAAATTATTAATTAAATATTTTAACAATAAAATACATAAATTTATTTTGTTAAAATATTATATAATTATATAATGGAATTATTTTATTAGAATATAATAATAATATAAAGAAATAATAAAATTATTCAAATATTTTCTAAAATAATTAAATATTATTTGATATTATTATTCTATGAATTATAATTAATCTAATATTTTAATTATTTACTTATGGAATAATTCAATAATGACAATTGAATTGTTTCATTATTGAATTATTCAATAACTAAATCATAAAAATATTTAATTAATTATAATTTATGGAATAATGATTCAAATAAATATTTAATAATTTTGAAAAATATTTAAATAATTTCATTATTTCTTTATGTTATTAATATTTTATAATAAAATAATTCATTTATATAATTATATAATATTTTAATCAAATAATTAAAGTATTTTATTATTTAAATATTAACTTAATAATATAAAGTATAAATTATATTAATAAATAATTTTTGAAATTAATAAAATAATTTAATCAATAATTATATAACTAAATTATTATATAATAAAATTAGTGAAAATATATAGATTATTTACTTAAAAAAATTAATATGTTTATTATTAAATAATATCATAGTTAAATAATTAATAATTTGAATAAATTATTATATAATTTATTTAATATAAAATATTATGAAATTATAAGATATTAATTGAAATAACTAAAAATAATATTTATTTAATTAAGTAATCAAATAAAATAATAATGTAATATATATTTATTTATTATTTAAATAATTAGTTAATATTTGAAATATATGAATATGAAAATATTTCTTCAGTTAGATTTATAATTTTTTAATAATTAAATAAATATTTATTTATTTTAATATTTAATTAATAAATTATTAGTTTAAATTATTTAATTATATAGATAATTAAATATTTCATTAATTATTTAAATTTTTAATTTATTTAACTATTTAATTTATTAAACTAATTAAATTAATTAAATAATAGGAAGTAAAGAAGGAAGATGAGGCACACCCGAATTTTTGGCTTTAAAAAAATATATATTATTCTTTAAAGAAATTTAAAACATTACAAGTTTTATGAGATCGTTCGATCGGATGACTGTCCACCGTCGGATCTCTCCCATAGATTAGGGTTTCCCATATTATACTTAGGCCCTAAGTAAGCTTACTCTATAAATAATATACGACCCTTTAGGGTGTGGTACGTTTGACGGCTCTTTTTTTCTTTCATCTCAGAATATGTTATCAACACGAATATATCGAGTCCAAACGACCCATCGCAAGGAAACAGAAAGAGAAACGAAGATAGAAGAGAGAGAAGAAGAGAGATGAGAATGGAGAAATAAACAAAGAGAGAAGAAGTCCTGCTCCAGTCTATTGGCCACGGGTATAGGTTTGAAGTAAGAAGTAATCTAAATTCTAAAACTCCACTTCTCAATAGTATCATCTCAATGTTATTATGATTATCATTGTAATGTTTCTATAATTTTTTTAACAATATTAATCGTTTATTTACTTATAAAATAATTTAAATAATTAAAAAATTTTAATAATTAAGTTTTTATTAAAATAATTATTTTATTTAATTATTTAATTTTTTAATTATCTAGTTATTTAATGAAATTTATTATTTTATTTATTTATTAAAATTATTATTTCAAAAAATTATTCATTAATATAATTTACTCTTTCAATTATTAATTAAATATTTAAAAATAAAATACTTAAATTTATTTAGTTAAAATATTATATAATTATATATTGGAATTATTTTATTCGAATAAAATAATAACATAAAGATATAATTTAATTATTCAAATATTTTATTAAATAATTTAATAATTATTTGAATTATTATTCCATAAATTATAATTAATCAAATATTTTTATTATTTACTTATTAAATAATTCAATAATGATTATTGAATTATTTTATTATTGAATTATTCAATAAGTAAATAATAAAAATATTTGATTAATTATAATTTATAGAATAATGATTCAAATAATTATTTAATTATTGAATCAATAATTTATTCAAAAAAATTATTCGATTATCATTTAAATAAATTATTAAATTATTATTTATTTTTATAACTAAAATATTAGAATTTAATTATTTAGATAATGAAATAAAGAATTATTTAAATAATTAATTATTTAGTCATTTATTAAAATATTTAAAAACTTAATTAGTAAAGAAATATATCAAATAGATTATTTACTTAAAATAATAAATATTTTCATTAGTAAATAATTTTATAGTAAAATAAGTAATAATTTAAATAAAATATTATATAATAAAATAAATAAAATTTATTAAATTATGAGATATTAATTGAAATAAGTTAAACTATTAATTATTTAATTAAGTAATAAAATAAGACAATAATTTAATAACTATTTACTTATTATTTAAATAATTAGTTAATTATTTGAAAATATGAATTATAAAATATTTTTTAAATTGCTTAATATTTTTTTTAATAATCATTAACATATTTATTGATTTTAATATTTAAATAATAAATAATTAGTATAAATAATTTAATTATATAGATAAATAAATATTTCTTTAATTATTTAATTATTTAATTATTTTATTTATATAACTATTTAATTTATAAAACTAATTAAATTAATAATATAATAGGAAGTAAATAAGGAAGATGAGGCACACCCGAATTTTTTGCTTTAAAAAAACTTATATTTTTCTGTAAAAAAGTTTAAAACATTACAACTATTATGAGATCGTTCGATCGGATGATTGTTCACCGTCGGATCTCTCCCATAGATTAGGATTTCCCATATAATACTTAGGCCCTTAGTAAGCTTAGCCTATAAATAATATACGACCCCTTTAGGGTGGGGTACGTTTGACGGCTCTCTCTTTCTCCCATCTCACAATATGTTATCAACACGAATATATCAAGCCCAGCTAATCCGTCGCAAGAAAACGAAGAGAGAAACGAAAACAGAAGAGAGAGAAGAAGAGAGATGAGAATGGAAAAATAAATGAAGAGAGAAGAAATCCTACCCCAGTCCATTGGCCACGGGTATAGGTTTGAAATAAGAAGTAATCTAAATTTCAAAACTCCACTTTTTATTAGAATGTAAACATAACATAAAGAAATAATTGAATTATTCAAATATTTTATAAAATTATTAAATAATTTTTTGAATCATTATTCCATAAATTATAATTAATCAAATATTTTTATTATCTACTTATTGAATAATTCAATAATGATTATTGAATTATTTTTTTATTGAATTATTCAATAATTAAATTATAAAAATATTTAATTAAATATAATTTATGGAATAAGGATTCAAATAATTATTTAATTAACTTATAAAATATTTAAATAATTTTATTATTTCTTTATGTTATTAATATTTTTTCATAGAATAATTCAATTATATAATTATATAATATTTTAATCAAATAATTTAATTATTTAATTATTTTATTATTTACTTAATAATTTAAAGTATAAATTATATAAATTAATAAGTTTTTTACAATAATAAAATAATTTAATCAATAATTACATAACTAAATTATTACGTAATAAAATTATTATATTATCATTTAAACAAATTATTAAATAATTATTATGTAATAAAAACTAAGTCTGGAATTATTAAACTATTAAATAATTATTAAATTATAAATTATTATGTAATAAAAACTAAGTCTGGAATGCACACTCCGAAGCGTGGCGCACCGAAGACCGGCCAAAATTCGCCCGAAAAACTAAGTCAAAAACGCGCACCCCGAAGCATGGTACATTGAAGTCCGACCAAAATTCGCCCGAAAAACTAAGTCTAGAACGCTCACCCCGAAGCGTGGTGCACCGAAGACCGGCCTTGCTCGAAATACTAAGTTTGGAAGGCGCAGCCCGAAGCGTGGCGCACCAAAGACTGGCCGAAATTCACCCGAAAAACTAAGTCTGGAATGCGACCCCAAAGCGTGGCGCACCGAAGACCGACCGAAATTCGCTTGAAAAACTCAGTCTGGAACACGCATCCCGAAGCTAAAATTTTAATTTGATAATTATTTCAATAAAGAATTATTTAATAATTTATTTCAATAATAATCTAATAAGTTTATTATATAATAATTTAGGTATTTAATTATTAATTAAATTATTATATTATTTCAAAAAATTAATAAATAATATAATTTATTCTTAAAATTATTAATTAAATATTTTAAAAATAAAATACTTAAATTTATTTTGTTAAAATATTATATAATTATATAATGGAATTATTTTATTAGAATATAATAATAACATAAAGAAATAATAGAATTATTCAAATATTTTATTAAATAATTATTTGAATCATTATTCCATAAATTATAATTAATCCAATAATTTTATTATTTACTTATTGAATAATTCAATAATGATTATTGAATTATTTTATTATTGAATTATTAAATAAGTAAATAATAAAAATATTTAATTAAATATAATTTATGGAATAATGATTTAAATAATAATTTAATTATTATATAAAATATTTAAATAATTTTATTAATTCTATATTTTATTAATATTTTTTAATAAAATAATTCAATTATATAATTATATAATATTTTCATCAAATAATTTAAGTATTTTATTACTTCAATATTTAAGTAATAATTTAAAGTATAAATTATATTAATTAATAATTTTTTAAAATAATAAAATAATTGAATAAATAATTATATGACTAGATTATTATGTAATAAAATTATTAGATTATCATTAAAATAAATTATTAAATAATTATTTATTTATATAACTAAAATATTAGAATTTAATTATTAAGATAATTAAATAAAGAATTATTTAAATAATAATTTTTTGAAATAATTAAATAGTTAGTCAATTATTGAAATATTTAAAAATTTATTTAGTGAATAAATATATCAAATAGATTATTTATATAAGACCGATCGAAATTAGATTGAAAAACTAAGTCATAAATGCGCACCCTGAAGCGTGGCGCACCGAAGACCGACCTTAATTCGCACAAAAAACTAAGTCTGGAGTGCGATCCCAGAAGCGTGGCGCACCGAGGACCGGCCAAAATTCTCCCGAAAAACTAAGTCTGGAATGTGCACCCCAAAGCGTGGCGTACCAAGGACATGCAAAAATTCACTCGAAAAACTAAGTCTGGAACGAGCACCCCGAAGCGTGGCGCATCGACGATCGGCCGAAATTCGCCCAAAAAACTAAGTCTGGAACATGCACCCCAAAGCATGGTGCACCGAAAACCAGTCGAAAATTCGTACGAAAAACGAAGTCTGTAATGCGCACCCCGAAGCGTGGTTCACCAAAGACCGATCGAAATTCATCCAAAAAACTAATTTAGGAACGCGCACCCTGAAGAGTGGCACACTAAAGACCTGCCGAAATTCGACAAAAAAACTAAGTCTGGAATGCGCACCCTGAAGCGTAGTGCACCGAAAACCGACCAAAATTCGCTCGAAAAGCAAACTCTGGAACGTGCACACCGAAGCGTGGCGCACCGAAGACAGATCGAAGTTCACCCAAAAAACTAAGTCTGGAATACGCGTCCTGAAGCGTGGCGCACCGAAGACCATCCAAAATTCGTCAGAAAAACTAAGTCTGCAATGCGCACCCCGAAGCGTGGCACAACGAAGACCGGCCGAAATTTGCCCGAAATGATAAGTCTAGAACGCGCACCACGAAGAGTGGCGCACCGAAGAACGACCGAAATTCGCTCGAAAATCTAAGTCTGTAATGCGCATCCCGAAGCATGGTGCACCGAAAACTAGCCAAAATTCGGTAAAGAAACAAAGTCTAGAACGCGCACCCCAAAGCGTGGTGTAGCGAAAACCGACCAAAATTCGCACGAAAAACTAAGTCTGGAACGTGCATGATGAAGCGTGGCGCACTGTAGACCGATCGAAATTCTCCCGAAAAACTAAGTCTCGAACACGCACCCCGAAGCGTGGTGCACCGAAGACCGGCCAAAATTTATCCAGAAAACTAAGTCTGGAATGTGCACCCCAAAGCATGGCGCACAGAAGACCGGCCAAAATTTGCCCGGAAAACTAAGTCTGGAACGTGCACCCCGATGCGTGGCTCACCGAGGACCGACCAAAATTCGTCCGAAAAACTAAGTTAGGAACACGCACCCCGAAGAGTGGTGCACCGAAGACTGGTCGAAATTTACCCAAAAAACTAAGTCTGGAACGCACACCTCGAAGCGTGGCGCACCGAAGACCGACCAAAATTCGATCGAAATACTAAGTCTGGAATGCGCACCCCAAAGCGTGGCGCACCCAAAACTGGCTGAAATTCACCCGAATAACTAAGTCTAGAATGCACACACCAAAGCATGGCACATCGAAGATCGGCCGAAATTCACTTAAAAAACTATGTCTGGAATGCACATCCTGAAGCGTGGAGCACCGAAGACCGACCGAAATTTGCCCAAAAAACTAAGTCTAGAGTGCGCACCCCGAAGCATGACGCACAGAGGATCGGGCGAAATTCGCCCAAAAAAATAAATCTGGAACGTGCACCCTGAAGCGTGGCGTACCAAGGACCGGCCGAAATTTGGCAGAAAAACTAAGTCTGGAACTCGCACCCTGAAGCGTGGAGCAGTGAAGACCGATCGAAATTCACCCGAAAAACTAAGTCTTGAATGCGCACGCCAAAGCGTGGTGCACCGAAGACCGGCAGAAATTTGCCCGAAAAACTTAATCTGGAATGCGCACCCCGAAGCATGGCGCACCGAAGACAAGCCAAAATTCGCCCGAAAAATTAAGTCTGGAACGCGCACCCCGAAGAGTGCCGGACCGAAGACCGACCGAAATTTACCTGAAAAACTAAGTTTGGAACGCGCACGTCAAAGCATGGCGCACCGAAGACCGATCGAAATTCGTGGGGAAAACTAAGTCTGGAACGTGCACCCCGAAGCATGGCGCACCGAAGACTAACCAAAATTCACCCGAAAAACTGAGTCTGGAATGCGCACCCCGATGTATGGCGCACCGACGATCAACCAAAATTTGATCGAAAAACTAAGTCTGGAATGCACACTCCGAAGCGTGGCGCACCGAAGACCGGCCAAAATTCGCCCGAAAAAACTAAGTCAAAAACGCGCACCCCGAAGCATGGTGCATTGAAGTCCGACCAAAATTCGCCCGAAAAACTAAGTCTAGAACGCGCACCCCGAAGCGTGGTGCACCGAAGACCGGCCTTGCTCGAAATACTAAGTTTGGAATGCGCAGCCCGAAGCGTGGCGCACCAAAGACTGACCGAAATTCACCCGAAAAACTAAGTCTGGAATACGACCCCAAAGCGTGGCGCACCGAAGACCAGCCGAAATTCGCTTAAAAAACTCAGTCTGGAACACGCATCCCGAAGCTAAAATTTTAATTTTATAATTATTTCAATAAAGAATTATTTAATAATTTATTTCAATAATAATCTAATAAGTTTATTATATAATAATTTAGGTATTTAATTATTAATTAAATTATTATATTATTTCAAAAAATTAATAAATAATATAATTTATTCTTAAAATTATTAATTAAATATTTTAAAAATAAAATAATTAAATTTATTTTGTTAAAATATTATATAATTATATAATGGAATTATTTTATTAGAATATAATAATAACATAAAGAAATAATAGAATTATTCAAATATTTTATTAAATAATTAAATAATTATTTGAATCATTATTCCATAAATTATAATTAATCCAATAATTTTATTATTTACTTATTGAATAATTCAATAATGATTATTGAATTATTTTATTATTGAATTATTAAATAAGTAAATAATAAAAATATTTAATTAATTATAATTTATGGAATAATGATTTAAATAATAATTTAATTATTATCTAAAATATTTAAATAATTTTATTATTTCTATATTTTATTAATATTTTTTAATAAAATAATACAATTATATAATTATATAATATTTTCATCAAATAATTTAAGTATTTTATTACTTCAATATTTAAGTAATAATTTAAAGTATAAATTATATTAATTAATAATTTTTTAAAATAATAAAATAATTGAATAAATAATTACATGACTAAATTATTATGTAATAAAATTATTAGATTATCATTAAAATAAATTATTAAATAATTATTTATTTATATAACTAAAATATTAGAATTTAATTATTAAGATAATTAAATAAAGAATTATTTAAATAATAATTTTTTGAAATAATTAAATAGTTAGTCAATTATTGAAATATTTAAAAATTTAATTAGTGAATAAATATATCAAATAGATTATTTATATAAAAAAATAAATATTTTCATTATTAAATAAATTTATAGTTAAATAAATAATAATTTAAATAAAATATTGTATAATGAAATAAATATAAAATTTTATAAAATTATGAGATATTAATTTAAATAACTTAAAAAACAATTATTTAATTCAGTAATAAAATAAAACAATAATTTAATAACTATTACTTATTATTTAAATAATTAATTAATTATTTGAATATATGGAAAATAAAAATAAAATTTAAATAGCTTAATATTTTTTTTAATAATCAAAAAAATATTTATTGATTTTTATATTTAAATAATAAATAATTAGTTTAAATAATTTAATTATGAAGAAACGAAGGCAGAAGAGAGAGAAGAAGATATATGATAATGGAGAAATAAACGAGGAGAGAAGAAATCCTGCTCCAGTCCATTAGCCACAAGTATAGGTTTGAAGTAAGAAGTAATCTAAATTCCAAAACTTCACTTCTCAATAGTATCATCTCAACGTTATTATGATTATCATTGAAATATTTCTATAATTATTTTAATAATAGTAAACATTTATTTAATTATAAAATAATTGAAATATTTTAATAATTAACTTTTTATTAAAATAATAATTTTATTTAATTATCTAGTTATTTAATAGAATTTATTATTTTATTTATTTATTAATTATTATAATATTAAATAATCATATTATGTACCTATTTAATGGTTTAAAATATTAAATAAAGAAGTAATAATTTAATTATATAGTTTAATTTATTTTATTAGTTATTTATTTAATTATTATTATTTTTTAAATTAATTTAACTAATTTATTAAATAATAAATTGTTAAAATAATAAAATAATTAATTATTTCATATTTTATTATTTAATAAGTAATTAATGAAAATATTTCATTAATTACCATTAATGAAATAATTATTATAATTTTTATTTAATTATTTTATGAAATAATTTATTAATTTCATTATTTCTTTAATAAAGTAATATAATAATATAATAACTAATTCCTTATTATTTTTTAAAAAATCTATTATTTAAAAAAATATTTTATTATTTCTATATTCACATAATTCACTAATTATTTATATAATAAGTAAATAGTTATTGAATTAATATTTTATATTATTATTTAATAAAATAATTAATTTTTTGATATATTTAATTTAATTTTTTATAATTTATTTAAATAATTTGTTAATTATTATTTATTTAACTATAAAATTATTTAATAATTAAATTATTTTTTTGTTTAAGTACTTAATCTATTTAATATATTTCTTTGCTAAATAAATTATAACATATTTAAATAATTAACTAATTATTTAATTATTTCAAAAAAATATTATTTAAATAATTCTTTATATAATTATCTAAGTAATGAAATTCTAACTTTATAATTATTTCCTTAAATAATTATTCAAAAACTAATTTAAATAATAAAATAATAATCTTATTACATAATAATTTAGTTATGTAATTATTAAATAAATTATTTTAATATTTTCAAAAAATATAATTTATTTAAATTATTATTTATTTAACTATGAAATTATTTAATAATTAAATTATTTTTTTGTTTAAGTAAGTATTCCATTTAATATATTTCTTTACTAAAATGTTTTTAAATATTTAACTAATTAAATAAATATTCACTTATTTTGAAAAATTATTATTGAAACTATTCTTTATATCATTATTTAATTAATGAAATCCTAATTTTATAATTATTTCAATAAATAATTATTTAATAATTTATATCAATAGTAATCTAATAATTTTATTACATAATAATTTAGGTATGTAATTATTAATTAAATTATTATATTATTTCAAAAAATTATTAATTAATATAATTTATTCTTAAAATTATTACATAAATATTTAAAAAATATAATACATAAATTTATTTTGTTAAAATATTATATAATTATATAATGGAATTATTTTATTAGAATATAATAATAATATAAAGAAATAATTTATTTTCTAAAATAATTAAATTATTATTTGATATCATTATTCCATATATTATAATTAATATAATATTTTTATTATTTACTTATTGAATAATTCGATAATGATAATTGAATTATTTCATTATTGAATTATTCAATAAGTAAATAATATAGATATTTCATTATTTATAATTTATGGAATAATGATTCAAATAATTATTTAATTATTTAATAAAATATTTTAATAATTCCATTATTTCTTAATGTTATTTATATTTTATATTAAAATAATTCAATTATACAATTATTTAATATTTTAATAAAATAATTTAAGTATTTTATTATTTAAATAGTGATGAAATAATTTAAAGTATAAATTATATTAATAAATAATTTTTGAAATTCATAAAATAATTTAATCAATAATTACAAAAATAAATTATTATATAATACAATTTTTAGATTATCATTTAAATAAATTATTAAATAATTATTTATTTATATAACTAAAATATTATAATTTAGTTATTTAGATAATTAAATATAGAATTATTTAAATAATTAAATATTTTTTCAATTATTGAGATATTTAAAAACTTAATTAGTGAAGATATATATCAAATAGATTATTTACTTAAAAAAATCAATATTTTTATTATTAAAAAATTTCATTTTTAAATAAATAATAATTTCATTATATAATTAATTTATTATATTAGTTATTTTTTTAATTATTACTATCTTTTTAATTAATTTAATTAGTTTATTAAATAATAAATTAGAGAATTAATAAAATAATTAATTAATTCATTATTTTATTATTTAATATGTAATTAATGAAAATATTTAATTAATTACCATTAATAAAATAATTTTTATAATTTTTATTTAATTATATTATAAAATATTTGATTAATTTAATTATTTATTTCATAAAGTAATAAAATAATATAATAACTAATTATTTATAATTTATAATTTAATAAAATAATTTGTGAATTATTTCATTACATAATAATTTAATTAAATTATTATTTATTTAACTATAAAATTATTTAATAATTAAATTATTTTTTTGTTCAAGTAAATAATTTATTTAATATATTACTTTACTAAATAAGTTTTGAAATATTTAAATAATTCTCTTTATAATTATCTAAATAATGAAATTAGCATTTAATAATTATTTTAATAAAATAATTTGTAAAAAATTTATTTAATTGATAATATAATAATTTTATTATATAATAATTTAGTTATGTAATTATTAAATAAATTATTTTATTATTTGAAAAAATAATATTTTTTTAAATTATTCTTTTGCTTAAGTAAATAATCCATTTAATATATTTCTTTACTAAATAATGTTTTTAAATATTTAAATAATTGAATAATTATTCATTTATATAAAAAAATTATTATTGAAATAATTATTTATATAGTTATCTACTTAATAAAACTCTAATTTTACAGTTATTTCAATAAATTATTATTTAATATTTTATTTAAATAATAATCTAATAATTTTATTACATAATAATTTAGTTATGTAATTATTAATGAAATTATTTTATTATTTCAAAAAATTATTAATTAATATAATTTAATCTTTGAATTATTAATGAAATATTTAAAAAATAAAATAGTTAAATTTGTTTACTTAAATAATTTTATAGTTAAATAAATAATAATTTAAATAAAATATTATATAATGAAATAAATAAAAAAATTTATTAAATTATGAGATATTAATTTAAATAACAAAAAAAAATTTATTTAATTAAGTAATAAAATAAGAAAATAATTTAATAACTATTTACTTATTATTCAGATAATTAGTTAATTATTTGAATATATGAATAATAAAATATTTTTTTAAATAGCTTAATACTTTTATTAATAATTAAAGAAATATTTATTGATTTTAATATTTAATTATTTAATTTATTTAACTATTTAATTTATTAAACTAATTAAATTAATTAAATAAAAGGAAGTAAAGAAGGAAGATGAGGCACACCCGAATTTTTTGCTTTAAAAAAATTTATATTTTTCTTTTAAAAAATTTAAAACATTACAACTGTTATGTGATCGTTCGATCGGATGACTATTCACCGTCAGATCTCTCACATAGATTTGGGTTTCCTAAATAATACTTAGGCCCTAAGTAAACTTACCCTAAAAATAATATACAACCCCTTTAGGGTGGGGCATGTTTGACGGCTCTCTCTTTCTCCCATCTCACAATATGTTATCAACACGAATATATCAAGCCGAGCCAATCCGTGGCAAGAAAACGGAAAGAGAAATAAAGACAGAAGAGGGAGAAGAAGAGAGATGAGAATGGAGAAATAAACGAATAGAGAAGAAGTCCTGCCCCAGTCCATTGGCCATGGGTATAGGTTTAATTTATTTCTTTACTAAATAAGTTTTTAAATATTTAAATAATTAAATAATTATTTATATAATTATCTAATTAATAAAATTCTAATTTTAAAATTATTTCAAGACATAGATTTTTAATAATTTATTTAAATCATAATATAATAATTTTATTATATAATAATTTAGTTATATAATTATTATTGAAATTAATTTATAATTTAAAAAAATTATTAATTTATATAATTTATTCTTTAAATTATTACTTAAATATTTAAAAAATAAAATATTTTAATTTATTTTGTTAAAATATTATATAATTATATAATGGAATTATATTATTATAATATAATAATAATAAAAAGATATAATTAAATTATTTAAATATTTTCAAAAATAATTAAATAATTATTTGAATCATCATTACATAAATTATAATTAATCAAATATTTGTATTATTTACTTATTGAATAATTCAATAATAATTATTGAATTATTTAATTATTGAATTATATAATAAGTAAATAATTAAAATATTTAATTAACTATAATTTATAGATAATTAAATATTAGTTAAAAAATTTAATTAACTATAATTTATAATAATAAAAAATTAACTATAATTTAATTAACTATAATTTATAATAATAAAAAATTAGTTAAAAAATTTTAATTATATAGATAATTAAATATTTCATTAATTATTTAATTTATTAATTTATTGAACTATTTAATTTTTTAGAATAATGAAATTAATTAAATAATATGAAGTAAAGAAGTAAGATGAGGCACACCCGAATTTTTTGCTTTAAAAAATTTAAATTTTTCTTTAAAAAAATTTAAAACATTACAACTGTTATGAGATCGTTCGATTGGATGACTGTCCACTGTCGGAAGAAAACGAAGAGAGAAATAAAGGCAGAAGAGAGAGAAGATTAGATATGAGAATGGAAAAATAAACGAAGAGAGAAGAAATCATGCTCCAGTCCATTAGCCATGGATATACGTTTGAAGTAAAAAGTAATCTAAATTCCAAAATGCCACTTCTCAATAGTATCATCTTAACGTTATTATGATTATCATTGAAATATTTCTATAATTTTTTTAATAATAGTAATTATTTATTTAATTATAAAATATTTTAAATAATAGAAATATTTTAATAATTAACTTTTTACTAAAATAATATTTTTATTTAATTATTTAATTATCTAGTTATTTAATGAAATTAATTATTTTATTTATTTAATAATTATTATATTATTAAATAATTAAATTATGTACCTATTTAATGGTTTAAAATATTAAATAAAGAAATAATGATTTAATTATATAATTAATTTATTTTATTAGTTATTAATTTTATTATTATTATTTTTTAAATTAATTTAATTAATTCATGAAATAATAAAATGCTGAAATAATAAAATAATTAGTTTAAATAATTAAATATTTCTTTAATTATTTAATTATTTAATTTATTTCATTATTTAATTTAATAAACTAATTAAATTAATTAAATAATAGGAAGTAAAAAAGGAAGATGAGGCACACCCAAATTTTTTGCTTTAAAAAAATTTATTTTTTTCTTTTTAAAAAATTTAAAATATTATAACTGTTATGAGATCGTTCGATCGGATGATTGTCCACCGTCGGATCCCTCCCTTAGATTAGGGTTTCCCATATAATACTTAGGCCATAAGTAAGCTTACCCTATAAATAATATACGACCCCTTTAGGGTGGGGCACGTTTGACGGCTCTCTTTTTCCCATCTCATAATATGTTATTAACACGAACATATCGAGCCCAATCGACCCGTCGTAAGAAAACAGAGAGAACAACGAAGACAAAAGAGAGAGAAGAAGAGAGATGAGAATGGTGAAATAAACAAAGAGGGAAGAAGTCCTGCTCCAGTCCATTGGCCATGGGTATAGGTTTGAAGTAAGAAGTAATCTAAATTCCAAAAATCCACTTCTCAATAGTATCATCTCAACGTTACTATGATTATCATTGTAATATTTCTATAATTTTTTAAATAATAGTAATCATTTAATTATTTGATTATCTAGTTATTTATTGAAATTTGTTATTTTATTTATTTATTAATTATTATATTATTAAATAATTAAATTATGTAACTATTTAATGGTTTAAAATATTAAATAAAGTAATAATGATTTAATTATATAATTAATTTATTTTATTAGTTATTTCTTTAATTATTATTATTTTTTCAATTAATTTTATTAATTTATTAAATAATAAATTGTTGAAATAATTATTGAATTAATTTTTTATTTAATTAACTAATAAAATAATTAATTTTTGAATGTAATTTATTTAATTTTTTATAATTTAATAAAATAATTTTTTAATTATTCTGTTACATAATAATTTATTTAAACTATTATTTATTTAACTTTTAAATTATTTAATAATAAATTTTTTTTGTTTAAGTAAATAATCAATTTAATATATTTTATTACTAAATAAGTTTTTAAATATTTAAACTATAGACTAATTATTTAATTAGTTAAAAAAATTATAATTTAAATAATTCTTTATATAATTATCTAAATAATGAAATTATAATTTTATAATTATTTTAATAAATAATTATTCAAAAATTTATTGAAATGTTAATATAATAATTTAATTACATATTAATTTAGTTATATAATTATTGATTAAATTATTTTATATTTCAAAAAATTATAATTTAATTAAATTAAGATTTATTGAACTATGGAATAATTGAATAATTAAATTATTTTTTTGTTTCAGTAAATAATCAATTTAATATATTTACTAACTAAATAAGTTTTTAATTATTTAAATAATTTAATAATTATTTACTTATTTCAAAAAATTATTATTTAAATAGTTCTTTGTATAATTATCTAATTATTGAAATTCTAATTTTATAATTTTTTGAAAAAATAATTATTTAATAATTTATTAAAATAATAATATTTTAATTTTTTTATATAATAATTTAGTTATGTAGTAATTAAATAAATGATTTTATTATTTCAAAAAATTATTAATTAATATAATTTATTTTTTTAGTGATTATTTAAATATTTAATAAATAAAATACTTAAATATATTTTTTAAAAATATTGTATAATTATATAATGGAATTATTTTATTAGAATATAAACATAACATAAAGAAATAATTGAATTATTCAAATATTTTATAAAATTATTAAATAATTTTTTGAATCATTATTCCATAAATTATAATTAATCAAATATTTTTATTATCTACTTATTGAATAATTCAATAATGATTATTGAATTATTTTATTATTGAATTATTCAATAAGTAAATAATAAAAATATTTAATTAAATATAACTTATGGAATAAGGATTCAAATAATTATTTAATTAACTTATAAAATATTTAAATAATTTTATTATTTCTTTATGTTATTAATATTTTTTCATAGAATAATTCAATTATATAATTATATAATATTTTAATCAAATAATTTAATAATTTAATTATTTTATTATTTACTTATTAATTTAAAGTATAAATTATATAAATTAATAAGGTTTTTTGAATAATAAAATAATTTAATCAATAATTACATAACTAAATTATTATGGAATAAAATTATTATATTATCATTTAAAAAAATTATAAAATAATTATTTATTTATATAACTAAAATATTAGAGTTTAATTATTTAGATAATTAAATAAATATTATTTAAATAAATTTTTTTTAAATAATTAAATCATTAGTCAATTATTGAAATATTTAAAAACTTAATTAGTGAAGAAATATATCAAATAGATTATTTACTTAAAAAAATATATTTTTATTATTAAATAATTTCATTTGTTAGATAAATAATAATTTAAATAAAATATTGTATAATGAAATAAATATAAAATTTTATTAAATTATGGGATATTAATTGAAATAACTAAAAAAAATAATTATTTAATTAAATAATAAAATAAAACAATAATTTAATAACTATTTACGTATTATTTGAATAATTAGTTAATTATTTGAATATATAAATATTAAAATATTTTTTTAAATAGTTTAATATTTTTTTTAATAATCAAAGAAATATTTATTGATTTTAATATTTAATTAATAAATAATTTCATTATATAAATAATTAAATATTTCTTTAATTATTTAATTATATAATTTTTTTAACTATTTAATTTATTAAACTAATTAAATTAATTAAATAATAGAAAGTAAAGATGGAAGATGAGGCAAACCCAAATTTTTTTCTTTAAAAAAATATATTTTTCTTTAAAAAAATTTAAAATATTATAACTGTTATAGGATCATTCGATCGGATGACTGTCCACCGTCGGATCCCTCTCTTAGATTAGGGTTTCCCATATAATACTAAGGCCCTAAGTAAGCTTACCCTATAAATAATATACGACTCCTTTAGGGTGGGGTATGTTTGACGGCTCTCTCATTCTCCCATCTCATAATATGTTATTAATACGAACTTATCGAGCCCAGTCGACCCGTCGCAAGAAAGCGGAGAGAGAAACGAAGACAAAAGAGACAGAAGAAGAAAGATGAGAATGAAGAAATAAATGAAGAGAGAAAAAGTCATGCTCCAATCCATTGGCCATAGGTCTGAAGTAAGAAGTAATCTAAATTCCAAATCTCCACTTCTTAATAGTATTATCTCAACGTTATTATGATTATCATTGCAATATTTCTATAATTTTTTTAATAATAGTAATCGTTTATTTAATTATAAAATAAATTAACTAATTGAAATTTTTTAATATTTAACTTTTTATTAAAATAATAATTTTATTTAATTATTTAATTATCTAGTTATTTAATGAAATTTATTATATATTTCATTTATTAATTATTATATTATTAAATAATTAAAATATTTAACTATTTAATGGTTTAAAATATGAAATAAAGAAATAATGATTTTATTATATAATTAATTTATTTTATTATTTATTTCTTTACTTATTATTATTTTTTAAAAGTATTTTATTAATTAATTAAATAATAAATATTTAAAATAATAAAATAATTAATTATTTTATTATTCAATAAGTAATTAATGAAAATATTTAATTAATTATGTTTAATGAAATAATTATTAATTATTAATTATAAATTATAAATTTTATTATTTTATAAAATATTTTATTAATTTAATTATTTATTAAATAAAGTAATAAAATAATATATTAATATAATAAATGATTATTTATTATTTTAAAAAATAGATTATTTTAAAAAATATTTTATTATTTATATGATTAAATAATTAACTAATTATTTAAATAATAAGTAAATAGTTATTGAATTAATTTTTTATGTTATTACTTCATGAAATAATTGATTTTTTGATGTAATTTATTTAATTTTTTATAATTTAATTAAATAATTTGTTATTTACTTCATTAGATAATAATTTATTTAAATTTTTATTTATTTAACCATAAAATTAATTAATAATTAAATTATTTCTTATTTAAGTAAATAATCTATTTAATATATTTCTTTATAAAATTAGTTTTTCAATATTTAAATAATAGACTAATCTATTTAACTAAATTTTTTAAAATAATTTATTTATATATCAAATAGATTATTTACTTAAAAAATAAATATTTTTATTATTAAATAATTTCATAGGTAAATAAAAAATAAATTACAAAAAATATTTTATAATTAAATAAATATAAAATTTTATTAAATTATGAGATATTAATTAAAATAACTGAAAAAAATAATTATTCAATTAAGTAATAAAATAAAACAATAATTTAATAATAATTTACTTATAATTTAAATAGATAGTTAATTATTTGAATATATAAATAATAAAATATTTTTTAAAAAAGCTTAATATTTTTTTTTATAATCAAATAAATAGTTATATAACTATTAATAATTTTAAAATTAATTTAGTTATAGAATTATTAATTAATTTAGTTAGATAATTACTTATTTGAAAAAATTATTATTTAAACAATTCTTTATATCATTATTTAATTAGAAAAAAATTAATTTGATAATTATTTCAATAAAGAATTATTTAATAAATTATTTCAATAATAATTTAATAAGTTTATTATATTATAATTTAGTTATGTAATTATTAATTAAATTATTGTATTATTTTAAAAAATTAATATATAATATAATTTATTCTTAAAATTATTAATTAAATATTTTAAAAATAAAATACATAAATTTATTTTGTTAAAATATTATATAATTATATAATGGAATTATTTTATTAGAATATAATAATAATATAAAGAAATAATAAAATTATTCAAATATTTTCTAAAATAATTAAATATTATTTGATATCATTATTCTATAAATTATAATTAATCTAATATTTTAATTATTTACTTATGGAATAATTCAATAATGACAATTGAATTGTTTCATTATTGAATTATTCAATAACTAAATCATAAAAATATTTAATTAATTATAATTTATGGAATAATGATTCAAATAAATATTTAATAATTTTGAAAAATATTTAAATAATTTCATTATTTCTTTATGTTATTAATATTTTATAATAAAATAATTCATTTATATAATTATATAATATTTTAATCAAATAATTAAAGTATTTTATTATTTAAATATTAACTTAATAATATAAAGTATAAATTATATTAATAAATAATTTTTGAAATTAATAAAATAATTTAATCAATAATTATATAACTAAATTATTATATAATAAAATTAGTGAAAATATATAGATTATTTACTTAAAAAAATTAATATGTTTATTATTAAATAATATCATAGTTAAATAATTAATAATTTAAATAAATTATTATATAATTTATTTAATATAAAATATTATGAAATTATAAGATATTAATTGAAATAACTAAAAATAATATTTATTTAATTAAGTAATCAAATAAAATAATAATGTAATATATATTTATTTATTATTTAAATAATTAGTTAATATTTGAAATATATGAATATGAAAATATTTCTTCAGTTAGATTTATAATTTTTTAATAATTAAAAAAATATTTATTTATTTTAATATTTAATTAATAAATTATTAGTTTAAATTATTTAATTATATAGATAATTAAATATTTCATTAATTATTTAAATTTTTAATTTATTTAACTATTTAATTTATTAAACTAATTAAATTAATTAAATAATAGGAAGTAAAGAAGGAAGATGAGGCACACCCGAATTTTTGGCTTTAAAAAAATATATATTATTCTTTAAAGAAATTTAAAACATTACAAGTTTTATGAGATCGTTCGATCGGATGACTGTCCACCGTCGGATCTCTCCCATAGATTAGGGTTTCCCATATTATACTTAGGCCCTAAGTAAGCTTACTCTATAAATAATATACGACCCTTTAGGGTGTGGTACGTTTGACGGCTCTTTTTTTCTTTCATCTCAGAATATGTTATCAACACGAATATATCGAGTCCAAACGACCCATCGCAAGGAAACAGAAAGAGAAACGAAGATAGAAGAGAGAGAAGAAGAGAGATGAGAATGGAGAAATAAACAAAGAGAGAAGAAGTCCTGCTCCAGTCTATTGGCCACGGGTATAGGTTTGAAGTAAGAAGTAATCTAAATTCTAAAACTCCACTTCTCAATAGTATCATCTCAATGTTATTATGATTATCATTGTAATGTTTCTATAATTTTTTTAACAATATTAATCGTTTATTTACTTATAAAATAATTTTAATAATTAAAAAATTTTAATAATTAAGTTTTTATTAAAATAATTATTTTATTTAATTATTTAATTTTTTAATTATCTAGTTATTTAATGAAATTTATTATTTTATTTATTTATTAAAATTATTATTTCAAAAAATTATTCATTAATATAATTTACTCTTTCAATTATTAATTAAATATTTAAAAATAAAATACTTAAATTTATTTAGTTAAAATATTATATAATTATATATTGGAATTATTTTATTCGAATAAAATAATAACATAAAGATATAATTTAATTATTCAAATATTTTATTAAATAATTTAATAATTATTTGAATTATTATTCCATAAATTATAATTAATCCAATATTTTTATTATTTACTTATTAAATAATTCAATAATGATTATTGAATTATTTTATTATTGAATTTCTCAATAAGTAAATAATAAAAATATTTGATTAATTATAATTTATAGAATAATGATTCAAAAATTTATTTAATTATTGAATCAATAATTTATTCAAAAAAATTATTCGATTATCATTTAAATAAATTATTAAATTATTATTTATTTTTATAACTAAAATATTAGAATTTAATTATTTAGATAATGAAATAAAGAATTATTTAAATAATTAATTATTTAGTCATTTATTAAAATATTTAAAAACTTAATTAGTAAAGAAATATATCAAATAGATAATTTACTTAAAAAAATAAATATTTTCATTAGTAAATAATTTTATAGTAAAATAAATAATAATTTAAATAAAATATTATATAATAAAATAAATAAAATTTATTAAATTATGAGATATTAATTGAAATAAGTTAAACTATTAATTATTTAATTAAGTAATAAAATAAGACAATAATTTAATAACTATTTACTTATTATTTAAATAATTAGTTAATTATTTGAAAATATGAATTATAAAATATTTTTTAAATTGCTTAATATTTTTTTTAATAATCATTAAAATATTTATTGATTTTAATATTTAAATAATAAATAATTAGTATAAATAATTTAATTATATAGATAATTAAATATTTCTTTAATTATTTAATTATTTAATTATTTTATTTATATAACTATTTAATTTATAAAACTAATTAAATTAATAATATAATAGGAAGTAAATAAGGAAGATGAGGCACACCCGAAGTTTTTGCTTTAAAAAAACTTATATTTTTCTGTAAAAAAGTTTAAAACATTACAACTATTATGAGATCGTTCGATCGGATGATTGTTCACCGTCGGATCTCTCCCATAGATTAGGATTTCCCATATAATACTTAGGCCCTTAGTAAGCTTAGCCTATAAATAATATACGACACCTTTAGGGTGGGGTACGTTTGACGGCTCTCTCTTTCTCCCATCTCACAATATGTTATCAACACGAATATATCGAGCCCAGCTAATCCGTCGCAAGAAAACGAAGAGAGAAACGAAGACAGAAGAGAGAGAAGAAGAGAGATGAGAATGGAAAAATAAATGAAGAGAGAAGAAATCCTGCCCCTGTCCATTGGCCACGGGTATAGGTTTGAAATAAGAAGTAATCTAAATTTTAAAACTCCACTTTTTATTAGAATGTAAACATAACATAAAGAAATAATTGAATTATTCAAATATTTTATAAAATTATTAAATAATTTTTTGAATCATTATTCCATAAATTATAATTAATCAAATATTTTTATTATCTACTTATTGAATAATTCAATAATGATTATTGAATTATTTTTTTATTGAATTATTCAATAATTAAATTATAAAAATATTTAATTAAATATAATTTATGGAATAAGGATTCAAATAATTATTTAATTAACTTATAAAATATTTAAATAATTTTATTATTTCTTTATGTTATTAATATTTTTTCATAGAATAATTCAATTATATAATTATATAATATTTTAATCAAATAATTTAATTATTTAATTATTTTATTATTTACTTAATAATTTAAAGTATAAATTATATAAATTAATAAGTTTTTTACAATAATAAAATAATTTAATCAATAATTACATAACTAAATTATTATGTAATAAAATTATTATATTATCATTTAAACAAATTATTAAATAATTATTATGTAATAAAAACTAAGTCTGGAATTATTAAATTATTAAATAATTATTAAATTATAAATTATTATGTAATAAAAACTAAGTCTGGAATGCACACTCCGAAGCGTGGCGCACCGAAGACCGGCCAAAATTCGCCCGAAAAACTAAGTCAAAAACGCGCACCCCGAAGCATGGTACATTGAAGTCCGACCAAAATTCGCCCGAAAAACTAAGTCTAGAACGCTCACCCCGAAGCGTGGTGCACCGAAGACCGGCCTTGCTCGAAATACTAAGTTTGGAAGGCGCAGCCCGAAGCGTGGCGCACCAAAGACTGGCCGAAATTCACCCGAAAAACTAAGTCTGGAATGCGACCCCAAAGCGTGGCGCACCGAAGACCGACCGAAATTCGCTTGAAAAACTCAGTCTGGAACACGCATCCCGAAGCTAAAATTTTAATTTGATAATTATTTCAATAAAGAATTATTTAATAATTTATTTCAATAATAATCTAATAAGTTTATTATATAATAATTTAGGTATTTAATTATTAATTAAATTATTATATTATTTCAAAAAATTAATAAATAATATAATTTATTCTTAAAATTATTAATTAAATATTTTAAAAATAAAATACTTAAATTTATTTTGTTAAAATATTATATAATTATATAATGGAATTATTTTATTAGAATATAATAATAACATAAAGAAATAATAGAATTATTCAAATATTTTATTAAATAATTATTTGAATCATTATTCCATAAATTATAATTAATCCAATAATTTTATTATTTACTTATTGAATAATTCAATAATGATTATTGAATTATTTTATTATTGAATTATTAAATAAGTAAATAATAAAAATATTTAATTAAATATAATTTATGGAATAATGATTTAAATAATAATTTAATTATTATATAAAATATTTAAATAATTTTATTAATTCTATATTTTATTAATATTTTTTAATAAAATAATTCAATTATATAATTATATAATATTTTCATCAAATAATTTAAGTATTTTATTACTTCAATATTTAAGTAATAATTTAAAGTATAAATTATATTAATTAATAATTTTTTAAAATAATAAAATAATTGAATAAATAATTATATGACTAGATTATTATGTAATAAAATTATTAGATTATCATTAAAATAAATTATTAAATAATTATTTATTTATATAACTAAAATATTAGAATTTAATTATTAAGATAATTAAATAAAGAATTATTTAAATAATAATTTTTTGAAATAATTAAATAGTTAGTCAATTATTGAAATATTTAAAAATTTAATTAGTGAATAAATATATCAAATAGATTATTTATATAAGACCGATCGAAATTAGATTGAAAAACTAAGTCATAAATGCGCACCCTGAAGCGTGGCGCACCGAAGACCGACCTTAATTCGCACAAAAAACTAAGTCTGGAGTGCGATCCCAGAAGCGTGGCGCACCGAGGACCGGCCAAAATTCTCCCGAAAAACTAAGTCTGGAATGTGCACCCCAAAGCGTGGCGTACCAAGGACATGCAAAAATTCGCTCGAAAAACTAAGTCTGGAACGAGCACCCCGAAGCGTGGCGCATCGACGATCGGCCGAAATTCGCCCAAAAAACTAAGTCTGGAACATGCACCCCAAAGCATGGTGCACCGAAAACCGGTCGAAAATTCGTACGAAAAACGAAGTCTGTAATGCGCACCCCGAAGCGTGGTTCACCAAAGACCGATCGAAATTCATCCAAAAAACTAATTTAGGAACGCGCACCCTGAAGAGTGGCACACTAAAGACCTGCCGAAATTCGACAAAAAAACTAAGTCTGGAATGCGCACCCTGAAGCGTAGTGCACCGAAAACCGACCGAAATTCGCTCGAAAAGCAAACTCTGGAACGTGCACACCGAAGCGTGGCGCACCGAAGACCATCCAAAATTCGTCAGAAAAACTAAGTCTGCAATGCGCACCCCGAAGCGTGGCACAACGAAGACCGGCCGAAATTTGCCCGAAATGATAAGTCTAGAACGCGCACCACGAAGAGTGGCGCACCGAAGAACGACCGAAATTCGCTCGAAAATCTAAGTCTGTAATGCGCATCCCGAAGCATGGTGCACCGAAAACTAGCCAAAATTCGGTAAAGAAACAAAGTCTAGAACGCGCACCCCAAAGCGTGGTGTAGCGAAAACCGACCAAAATTCGCACGAAAAACTAAGTCTGGAACGTGCATGATGAAGCGTGGCGCACTGTAGACCGATCGAAATTCTCCCGAAAAACTAAGTCTCGAACACGCACCCCGAAGCGTGGTGCACCGAAGACCGGCCAAAATTTATCCAGAAAACTAAGTCTGGAATGTGCACCCCAAAGCATGGCGCACAGAAGACCGGCCAAAATTTGCCCGGAAAACTAAGTCTGGAACGTGCACCCCGATGCGTGGCTCACCGAGGACCGACCAAAATTCGTCCGAAAAACTAAGTTAGGAACACGCACCCCGAAGAGTGGTGCACCGAAGACTGGTCGAAATTTACCCAAAAAACTAAGTCTGGAACGCACACCTCGAAGCGTGGCGCACCGAAGACCGACCAAAATTCGATCGAAATACTAAGTCTGGAATGCGCACCCCAAAGCGTGGCGCACCCAAAACTGGCTGAAATTCACCCGAATAACTAAGTCTAGAATGCACACACCAAAGCATGGCACATCGAAGATCGGCCGAATTTCACTTAAAAAACTATGTCTGGAATGCACATCCTGAAGCGTGGAGCACCGAAGACCGACCGAAATTTGCCCAAAAAACTAAGTCTAGAGTGCGCACCCCGAAGCATGACGCACAGAGGATCGGGCGAAATTCGCCCAAAAAAATAAATCTGGAACGTGCACCCTGAAGCGTGGCGTACCAAGGACCGGCCGAAATTTGGCAGAAAAACTAAGTCTGGAACTCGCACCCTGAAGCGTGGAGCAGTGAAGACCGATCGAAATTCACCCGAAAAACTAAGTCTTGAATGCGCACGCCAAAGCGTGGTGCACCGAAGACCGGCAGAAATTTGCCCGAAAAACTTAATCTGGAATGCGCACCCCGAAGCATGGCGCACCGAAGACAAGCCAAAATTCGCCCGAAAAATTAAGTCTGGAACGCGCACCCCGAAGAGTGCCGGACCGAAGACCGACCGAAATTTACCTGAAAAACTAAGTTTGGAACGCGCACGTCAAAGCATGGCGCACCGAAGACCGATCTTAATTCGTGGGGAAAACTAAGTCTGGAACGTGCACCCCGAAGCATGGCGCACCGAAGACTAACCAAAATTCACCCGAAAAACTGAGTCTGGAATGCGCACCCCGATGTATGGCGCACCGACGATCAGCCAAAATTTGATCGAAAAACTAAGTCTGGAATGCACACTCCGAAGCGTGGCGCACCGAAGACCGGCCAAAATTCGCCCGAAAAAACTAAGTCAAAAACGCGCACCCCGAAGCATGGTGCATTGAAGTCCGACCAAAATTCGCCCGAAAAACTAAGTCTAGAACGCGCACCCCGAAGCGTGGTGCACCGAAGACCGGCCTTGCTCGAAATACTAAGTTTGGAATGCGCATCCCGAAGCTAAAATTTTAATTTTATAATTATTTCAATAAAGAATTATTTAATAATTTATTTCAATAATAATCTAATAAGTTTATTATATAATAATTTAGGTATTTAATTATTAATTAAATTATTATATTATTTCAAAAAATTAATAAATAATATAATTTATTCTTAAAATTATTAATTTAATATTTTAAAAATAAAATAATTAAATTTATTTTGTTAAAATATTATATAATTATATAATGGAATTATTTTATTAGAATATAATAATAACATAAAGAAATAATAGAATTATTCAAATATTTTATTAAATAATTAAATAATTATTTGAATCATTATTCCATAAATTATAATTAATCCAATAATTTTATTATTTACTTATTGAATAATTCAATAATGATTATTGAATTATTTTATTATTGAATTATTAAATAAGTAAATAATAAAAATATTTAATTAATTATAATTTATGGAATAATGATTTAAATAATAATTTAATTATTATCTAAAATATTTAAATAATTTTATTATTTAAATATTTTATTAATATTTTTTAATAAAATAATTCAATTATATAATTATATAATATTTTCATCAAATAATTTAAGTATTTTATTACTTCAATATTTAAGTAATAATTTAAATTATAAATTATATTAATTAATAATTTTTTAAAATAATAAAATAATTGAATAAATAATTACATGACTAAATTATTATGTAATAAAATAATTAGATTATCATTAAAATAAATTATTAAATAATTATTTATTTATATAACTAAAATATTAGAATTTAATTATTAAGATAATTAAATAAAGAATTATTTAAATAATAATTTTTTGAAATAATTAAATAGTTAGTCATTTATTGAAATATTTAAAAATTTAATTAGTGAATAAATATATCAAATAGATTATTTATATAAAAAAATAAATATTTTCATTATTAAATAAATTTATAGTTAAATAAATAATAATTTAAATAAAATATTGTATAATGAAATAAATATAAAATTTTATAAAATTATGAGATATTAATTTAAATAACTTAAAAAATAATTATTTAATTCAGTAATAAAATAAAACAATAATTTAATAACTATTACTTATTATTTAAATAATTAATTAATTATTTGAATATATGGAAAATAAAAATAAAATTTAAATAGCTTAATATTTTTTTTAATAATCAAAAAAATATTTATTGATTTTTATATTTAAATAATAAATAATTAGTTTAAATAATTTAATTATGAAGAAACGAAGGCAGAAGAGAGAGAAGAAGATATATGATAATGGAGAAATAAACGAGGAGAGAAGAAAATCCTGCTCCAGTCCATTAGCCACAAGTATAGGTTTGAAGTAAGAAGTAATCTAAATTCCAAAACTTCACTTCTCAATAGTATCATCTCAACGTTATTATGATTATCATTGAAATATTTCTATAATTATTTTAATAATAGTAAACATTTATTTAATTATAAAATAATTGAAATAATTTAAATATTTTAATAATTAACTTTTATTAAAATAATAATTTTATTTAATTATCTAGTTATTTAATAGAATTTATTATTTTATTTATTTATTAATTATTATAATATTAAATAATCATATTATGTACCTATTTAATGGTTTAAAATATTAAATAAAGAAGTAATAATTTAATTATATAATTTAATTTATTTTATTAGTTATTTCTTTAATTATTATTATTTTTTAAATTAATTTAACTAATTTATTAAATAATAAATTGTTAAAATAATAAAATAATTAATTATTTCATATTTTATTATTTAATAAGTAATTAATGAAAATATTTCATTAATTACCATTAATGAAATAATTATTATAATTTTTATTTAATTATTTTATGAAATAATTTATTAATTTCATTATTTCTTTAATAAAGTAATATAATAATATAATAACTAATTCCTTATTATTTTTTTAAAAATCTATTATTTAAAAAAATATTTTATTATTTCTATATTCACATAATTCACTAATTATTTATATAATAAGTAAATAGTTATTGAATTAATATTTTATATTATTATTTAATAAAATAATTAATTTTTTGATATATTTAATTTAATTTTTTATAATTTATTTAAATAATTTGTTAATTATTTCATTACATTATTATTTAAGTTAATTATTATTTATTTAACTATAAAATTATTTAATAATTAAATTATTTTTTTGTTTAAGTACTTAATCTATTTAATATATTTCTTTGCTAAATAAATTATAACATATTTAAATAATTAACTAATTATTTAATTATTTCAAAAAAATATTATTTAAATAATTCTTTATATAATTATCTAAGTAATGAAATTCTAACTTTATAATTATTTCCTTAAATAATTATTCAAAAACTAATTTAAATAATAAAATAATAATCTTATTACATAATAATTTAGTTATGTAATTATTAAATAAATTATTTTAATATTTTCAAAAAATATAATTTATTTAATTTATTATTTATTTAACTATGAAATTATTTAATAATTAAATTATTTTTTTGTTTAAGTAAGTATTCCATTTAATATATTTCTTTACTAAAATGTTTTTAAATATTTAACTAATTAAATAAATATTCACTTATTTTGAAAAATTATTATTGAAACTATTCTTTATATCATTATTTAATTAATGAAATTCTAATTTTATAATTATTTCAATAAATAATTATTTAATAATTTATATCAATAGTAATCTAATAATTTTATTACATAATAATTTAGGTATGTAATTATTAATTAAATTATTATATTATTTCAAAAAATTATTAATTAATATAATTTATTCTTAAAATTATTACATAAATATTTAAAAAATATAATACATAAATTTATTTTGTTAAAATATTATATAATTATATAATGGAATTATTTTATTAGAATATAATAATAATATAAAGAAATAATTTATTTTCTAAAATAATTAAATTATTATTTGATATCATTATTCCATAAATTATAATTAATCTAATATTTTTATTATTTACTTATTGAATAATTCGATAATGATAATTGAATTATTTCATTATTGAATTATTCAATAAGTAAATAATATAGATATTTCATTATTTATAATTTATGGAATAATGATTCAAATAATTATTTAATTATTTAATAAAATATTTTAATAATTCCATTATTTCTTAATGTTATTTATATTTTATATTAAAATAATTCAATTATACAATTATTTAATATTTAAATAAAATAATTTAAGTATTTTATTATTTAAATAGTGATGAAATAATTTAAAGTATAAATTATATTAATAAATAATTTTTGAAATTCATAAAATAATTTAATCAATATTTACAAAAATAAATTATTATATAATACAATTTTTAGATTATCATTTAAATAAATTATTAAATAATTATTTATTTATATAACTAAAATATTATAATTTAGTTATTTAGATAATTAAATATAGAATTATTTAAATAATTAAATATTTATTCAATTATTGAGATATTTAAAAACTTAATTAGTGAAGATATATATCAAATAGATTATTTACTTAAAAAAATCAATATTTTTATTATTAAAAAATTTCATTTTTAAATAAATAATAATTTCATTATATAATTAATTTATTATATTAGTTATTTTTTTAATTATTACTATCTTTTTAATTAATTTAATTAGTTTATTAAATAATAAATTAGAGAAATAATAAAATAATTAATTAATTCATTATTTTATTATTTAATATGTAATTAATGAAAATATTTAATTAATTACCATTAATAAAATAATTTTTATAATTTTTATTTAATTATATTATAAAATATTTGATTAATTTAATTATTTATTTCATAAAGTAATAAAATAATATAATAACTAATTATTTATAATTTATAATTTAATAAAATAATTTGTGAATTATTTCATTACATAATAATTTAATTAAATTATTATTTATTTAACTATAAAATTATTTAATAATTAAATTATTTTTTTGTTTAAGTAAATAATCTATTTAATATATTACTTTACTAAATAAGTTTTGAAATATTTAAATAATTCTTTTTATAATTATCTAAATAATGAAATTAGCATTTAATAATTATTTTAATAAAATAATTTGTAAAAAATTTATTTAATTGATAATACAATAATTTTATTATATAATAATTTAGTTATGTAATTATTAAATAAATTATTTTATTATTTGAAAAAATAATATTTTTTTAAATTATTCTTTTGCTTAAGTAAATAATCCATTTAATATATTTCTTTACTAAATAAGTTTTTAAATATTTAAATAATTGAATAATTATTCATTTATATAAAAAAATTATTATTGAAATAATTATTTATATAGTTATCTACTTAATAAAACTCTAATTTTACAGTTATATCAATAAATTATTATTTAATATTTTATTTAAATAATAATCTAATAATTTTATTACATAATAATTTAGTTATGTAATTATTAATGAAATTATTTTATTATTTCAAAAAATTATTAATTAATATAATTTAATCTTTGAATTATTAATGAAATATTTAAAAAATAAAATAGTTAAATTTGTTTACTTAAATAATTTTATAGTTAAATAAATAATAATTTAAATAAAATATTATATAATGAAATAAATAAAAAAATTTATTAAATTATGAGATATTAATTTAAATAACAAAAAAAAAATTATTTAATTAAGTAATAAAATAAGAAAATAATTTAATAACTATTTACTTATTATTCAAATAATTAGTTAATTATTTGAATATATGAATAATAAAATATTTTTTTAAATAGCTTAATACTTTTATTAATAATTAAAGAAATATTTATTGATTTTAATATTTAATTATTTAATTTATTTAACTATTTAATTTATTAAACTAATTAAATTAATTAAATAAAAGGAAGTAAAGAAGGAAGATGAGGCACACCCGAATTTTTTGCTTTAAAAAAATTTATATTTTTCTTTTAAAAAATTTAAAACATTACAACTGTTATGTGATCGTTCGATCGGATGACTATTCACCGTCAGATCTCTCACATAGATTTGGGTTTCCTAAATAATACTTAGGCCCTAAGTAAACTTACCCTAAAAATAATATACAACCCCTTTAGGGTGGGGCATGTTTGACGGCTCTCTCTTTCTCCCATCTCACAATATGTTATCAACACGAATATATCAAGCCGAGCCAATCCGTGGCAAGAAAACGGAGAGAGAAACAAAGACAGAAGAGGGAGAAGAAGAGAGATGAGAATGGAGAAATAAACGAATAGAGAAGAAGTCCTGCCCCAGTCCATTGGCCATGGGTATAGGTTTAATTTATTTCTTTACTAAATAAGTTTTTAAATATTTAAATAATTAAATAATTATTTATATAATTATCTAATTAATAAAATTCTAATTTTAAAATTATTTCAAAACATAGATTTTTAATAATTTATTTAAATCATAATATAATAATTTTATTATATAATAATTTAGTTATATAATTATTATTGAAATTAATTTATAATTTAAAAAAATTATTAATTTATATAATTTATTCTTTAAATTATTACTTAAATATTTAAAAAATAAAATATTTTAATTTATTTTGTTAAAATATTATATAATTATATAATGGAATTATATTATTATAATATAATAATAATAAAAAGATATAATTAAATTATTTAAATATTTTCTAAAATAATTAATAATTATTTGAATCATCATTTCATAAATTATAATTAATCAAATATTTGTATTATTTACTTATTGAATAATTCAATAATAATTATTGAATTATTTAATTATTGAATTATATAATAAGTAAATAATTAAAATATTTAATTAACTATAATTTATAGATAATTAAATATTAGTTAAAAAATTTAATTAACTATAATTTATAATAATAAAAAATTAACTATAATTTAATTAACTATAATTTATAATAATAAAAAATTAGTTAAAAATTTTTAATTATATAGATAATTAAATATTTCATTAATTATTTAATTTATTAATTTATTGAACTATTTAATTTTTTAAAATAATGAAATTAATTAAATAATATGAAGTAAAGAAGTAAGATGAGGCACACCCGAATTTTTTGCTTTAAAAAATTTATATTTTTCTTTAAAAAAATTTAAAACATTACAACTGTTATGAGATCGTTCGATTGGATGACTGTCCACTGTCGGAAGAAAACGAAGAGAGAAATAAAGGCAGAAGAGAGAGAAGATTAGATATGAGAATGGAAAAATAAACGAAGAGAGAAGAAATCATGCTCCAGTCCATTAGCCATGGATATACGTT
This sequence comes from Chamaelirium japonicum, assembly GCA_947650365.1. Lineage (NCBI taxonomy): Eukaryota > Viridiplantae > Streptophyta > Magnoliopsida > Liliales > Melanthiaceae > Chamaelirium > Chamaelirium japonicum. The sequence continues at coordinate 23,853,078 of OX393552.1, forward strand.
TGAAGTAAAAAGTAATCTAAATTCCAAAACGCCACTTCTCAATAGTATCATCTTAACGTTATTATGATTATCATTGAAATATTTCTATAATTTTTTTAATAATAGTAATTATTTATTTAATTATAAAATATTTTAAATAATAGAAATATTTTAATAATTAACTTTTTACTAAAATAATATTTTTATTTAATTATTTAATTATCTAGTTATTTAATGAAATTAATTATTTTATTTATTTAATAATTATTATATTATTAAATAATTAAATTATGTACCTATTTAATGGTTTAAAATATTAAATAAAGAAATAATGATTTAATTATATAATTAATTTATTTTATTAGTTATTTATTTTATTATTATTATTTTTTAAATTAATTTAATTAATTCATGAAATAATAAAATGCTGAAATAATAAAATAATTAGTTTAAATAATTAAATATTTCTTTAATTATTTAATTATTTAATTTATTTCATTATTTAATTTAATAAACTAATTAAATTAATTAAATAATAGGAAGTAAAGAAGGAAGATGAGGCACACCCAAATTTTTTGCTTTAAAAAAATTTATTTTTTTCTTTTTAAAAAATTTAAAATATTATAACTGTTATGAGATCGTTCGATCGGATGACTGTCCACCGTCGGATCCCTCCCTTAGATTAGGGTTTCCCATATAATACTTAGGCCATAAGTAAGCTTACCCTATAAATAATATACGACCCCTTTAGGGTGGGGCACGTTTGACGGCTCTCTTTTTCCCATCTCATAATATGTTATTAACACGAACATATCGAGCCCAATCGACCCGTCGTAAGAAAACAGAGAGAACAACGAAGACAAAAGAGAGAGAAGAAGAGAGATGAGAATGGTGAAATAAACAAAGAGGGAAGAAGTCCTGCTCCAGTCCATTGGCCATGGGTATAGGTTTGAAGTAAGAAGTAATCTAAATTCCAAAAATCCACTTCTCAATAGTATCATCTCAACGTTACTATGATTATCATTGTAATATTTCTATAATTTTTTAAATAATAGTAATCATTTAATTATTTGATTATCTAGTTATTTATTGAAATTTGTTATTTTATTTATTTATTAATTATTATATTATTAAATAATTAAATTATGTAACTATTTAATGGTTTAAAATATTAAATAAAGTAATAATGATTTAATTATATAATTAATTTATTTTATTAGTTATTTCTTTAATTATTATTATTTTTTCAATTAATTTTATTAATTTATTAAATAATAAATTATTGAAATAATTATTGAATTAATTTTTTATTTAATTAACTAATAAAATAATTAATTTTTGAATGTAATTTATTTAATTTTTTATAATTTAATAAAATAATTTTTTAATTATTCTGTTACATAATAATTTATTTAAACTATTATTTATTTAACTTTTAAATTATTTAATAATAATTTTTTTTTGTTTAAGTAAATAATCAATTTAATATATTTTATTACTAAATAAGTTTTTAAATATTTAAACTATAGACTAATTATTTAATTAGTTAAAAAAATTATAATTTAAATAATTCTTTATATAATTATCTAAATAATGAAATTATAATTTTATAATTATTTTAATAAATAATTATTCAAAAATTTATTGAAATGATAATATAATAATTTAATTACATATTAATTTAGTTATATAATTATTGATTAAATTATTTTATATTTCAAAAAATTATAATTTAATTAAATTAAGATTTATTGAACTATGGAATAATTGAATAATTAAATTATTTTTTTGTTTCAGTAAATAATCAATTTAATATATTTACTAACTAAATAAGTTTTTAATTATTTAAATAATTAAATAATTATTTACTTATTTCAAAAAATTATTATTTAAATAGTTCTTTGTATAATTATCTAATTATTGAAATTCTAATTTTATAATTTTTTGAAAAAATAATTATTTAATAATTTATTAAAATAATAATATTTTAATTTTTTTATATAATAATTTATTTATGTAGTAATTAAATAAATGATTTTATTATTTCAAAAAATTATTAATTAATATAATTTATTTTTTTAGTGATTATTAAAATATTTAATAAATAAAATACTTAAATATATTTTATAAAAATATTGTATAATTATATAATGGAATTATTTTATTAGAATATAAACATAACATAAAGAAATAATTGAATTATTCAAATATTTTATAAAATTATTAAATAATTTTTTGAATCATTATTCCATAAATTATAATTAATCAAATATTTTTATTATCTACTTATTGAATAATTCAATAATGATTATTGAATTATTTTAATATTGAATTATTCAATAAGTAAATAATAAAAATATTTAATTAAATATAACTTATGGAATAAGGATTCAAATAATTATTTAATTAACTTATAAAATATTTAAATAATTTTATTATTTCTTTATGTTATTAATATTTTTTCATAGAATAATTCAATTATATAATTATATAATATTTTAATCAAATAATTTAATAATTTAATTATTTTATTATGTACTTATTAATTTAAAGTATAAATTATATAAATTAATAAGGTTTTTTGAATAATAAAATAATTTAATCAATAATTACATAACTAAATTATTATGGAATAAAATTATTATATTATCATTTAAACAAATTATAAAATAATTATTTATTTATATAACTAAAATATTAGAGTTTAATTATTTAGATAATTAAATAAATATTATTTAAATAATTTTTTTTAAATAATTAAATCATTAGTCAATTATTGAAATATTTAAAAACTTAATTAGTGAAGAAATATATCAAATAGATTATTTACTTAAAAAAATATATTTTTATTATTAAATAATTTCATTTGTTAGATAAATAATAATTTAAATAAAATATTGTATAATGAAATAAATATAAAATTTTATTAAATTATGGGATATTAATTGAAATAACTAAAAAAAATAATTATTTAATTAAATAATAAAATAAAACAATAATTTAATAACTATTTACGTATTATTTGAATAATTAGTTAATTATTTGAATATATAAATATTAAAATATTTTTTTAAATAGTTTAATATTTTTTTTAATAATCAAAGAAATATTTATTGATTTTAATATTTAATTAATAAATAATTTCATTATATAAATAATTAAATATTTCTTTAATTATTTAATTATATAATTTTTTTAACTATTTAATTTATTAAACTAATTAAATTAATTAAATAATAGAAAGTAAAGATGGAAGATGAGGCAAACCCAAATTTTTTTCTTTAAAAAAATATATTTTTCTTTAAAAAAATTTAAAATATTATAACTGTTATGGGATCATTCGATCGGATGACTGTCCACCGTCGGATCCCTCTCTTAGATTAGGGTTTCCCATATAATACTAAGGCCCTAAGTAAGCTTACCCTATAAATAATATACGACTCCTTTAGGGTGGGGTATGTTTGACGGCTCTCTCATTCTCCCATCTCATAATATGTTATTAATACGAACTTATCGAGCCCAGTCGACCCGTCGCAAGAAAGCGGAGAGAGAAACGAAGACAAAAGAGACAGAAGAAGAAAGATGAGAATGAAGAAATAAATGAAGAGAGAAAAAGTCATGCTCCAATCCATTGGCCATAGGTCTGAAGTAAGAAGTAATCTAAATTCCAAATCTCCACTTCTTAATAGTATTATCTCAACGTTATTATGATTATCATTGCAATATTTCTATAATTTTTTTAATAATAGTAATCGTTTATTTAATTATAAAATAAATTAACTAATTGAAATTTTTTAATATTTAACTTTTTATTAAAATAATAATTTTATTTAATTATTTAATTATCTAGTTATTTAATGAAATTTATTATATATTTCATTTATTAATTATTATATTATTAAATAATTAAATTATTTAACTATTTAATGGTTTAAAATATGAAATAAAGAAATAATGATTTTATTATATAATTAATTTATTTTATTATTTATTTCTTTACTTATTATTATTTTTTAAAAGTATTTTATTAATTAATTAAATAATAAATATTTAAAATAATAAAATAATTAATTATTTTATTATTCAATAAGTAATTAATGAAAATATTTAATTAATTATGTTTAATGAAATAATTATTAATTATTAATTATAAATTATAAATTTTATTATTTTATAAAATATTTTATTAATTTAATTATTTATTAAATAAAGTAATAAAATAATATATTAATATAATAAATGATTATTTATTATTTTAAAAAATAGATTATTTTAAAAAATATTTTATTATTTATATGATTAAATAATTAACTAATTATTTAAATAATAAGTAAATAGTTATTGAATTAATTTTTTATGTTATTACTTCATGAAATAATTGATTTTTTGATGTATTTTATTTAATTTTTTATAATTTAATTAAATAATTTGTTATTTACTTCATTAGATAATAATTTATTTAAATTTTTATTTATTTAACCATAAAATTAATTAATAATTAAATTATTTCTTATTTAAGTAAATAATCTATTTAATATATTTCTTTATAAAATTAGTTTTTAAATATTTAAATAATAGACTAATCTATTTAACTAAATTTTTTAAAATAATTTATTTATATATCAAATAGATTATTTACTTAAAAAATAAATATTTTTATTATTAAATAATTTCATAGGTAAATAAAAAATAAATTACAAAAAATATTTTATAATTAAATAAATATAAAATTTTATTAAATTATGAGATATTAATTAAAATAACTGAAAAAAATAATTATTCAATTAAGTAATAAAATAAAACAATAATTTAATAATAATTTACTTATAATTTAAATAGATAGTTAATTATTTGAATATATAAATAATAAAATATTTTTTTAAAAAGCTTAATATTTTTTTTTATAATCAAATAAATAGTTATATAACTATTAATAATTTTAAAATAAATTTAGTTATAGAATTATTAATTAATTTAGTTAGATAATTACTTATTTGAAAAAATTATTATTTAAACAATTCTTTATATCATTATTTAATTAAAAAAAAATTAATTTGATAATTATTTCAATAAAGAATTATTTAATAAATTATTTCAATAATAATTTAATAAGTTTATTATATTATAATTTAGTTATGTAATTATTAATTAAATTATTGTATTATTTTAAAAAATTAATAAATAATATAATTTATTCTTAAAATTATTAATTAAATATTTTAAAAATAAAATACATAAATTTATTTTGTTAAAATATTATATAATTATATAATGGAATTATTTTATTAGAATATAATAATAATATAAAGAAATAATAAAATTATTCAAATATTTTCTGAAATAATTAAATATTATTTGATATTATTATTCTATAAATTATAATTAATCTAATATTTTAATTATTTACTTATGGAATAATTCAATAATGACAATTGAATTGTTTCATTATTGAATTATTCAATAACTAAATCATAAAAATATTTAATTAATTATAATTTATGGAATAATGATTCAAATAAATATTTAATAATTTTGAAAAATATTTAAATAATTTCATTATTTCTTTATGTTATTAATATTTTATAATAAAATAATTTATTTATATAATTATATAATATTTTAATCAAATAATTAAAGTATTTTATTATTTAAATATTAACTTAATAATATAAAGTATAAATTATATTAATAAATAATTTTTGAAATTAATAAAATAATTTAATCAATAATTATATAACTAAATTATTATATAATAAAATTAGTGAAAATATATAGATTATTTACTTAAAAAAATTAATATGTTTATTATTAAATAATATCATAGTTAAATAATTAATAATTTGAATAAATTATTATATAATTTATTTAATATAAAATATTATGAAATTATAAGATATTAATTGAAATAACTAAAAATAATATTTATTTAATTAAGTAATCAAATAAAATAATAATGTAATATATATTTATTTATTATTTAAATAATTAGTTAATATTTGAAATATATGAATATGAAAATATTTCTTCAGTTAGATTTATAATTTTTTAATAATTAAATAAATATTTATTTATTTTAATATTTAATTAATAAATTATTAGTTTAAATTATTTAATTATATAGATAATTAAATATTTCATTAATTATTTAAATTTTTAATTTATTTAACTATTTAATTTATTAAACTAATTAAATTAATTAAATAATAGGAAGTAAAGAAGGAAGATGAGGCACACCCGAATTTTTGGCTTTAAAAAAATATATATTATTCTTTAAAGAAATTTAAAACATTACAAGTTTTATGAGATCGTTCGATCGGATGACTGTCCACCGTCGGATCTCTCCCATAGATTAGGGTTTCCCATATTATACTTAGGCCCTAAGTAAGCTTACTCTATAAATAATATACGACCCTTTAGGGTGTGGTACGTTTGACGGCTCTTTTTTTCTTTCATCTCAGAATATGTTATCAACACGAATATATCAAGTCCAAACGACCCATCGCAAGGAAACAGAAAGAGAAACGAAGATAGAAGAGAGAGAAGAAGAGAGTTGAGAATGGAGAAATAAACAAAGAGAGAAGAAGTCCTGCTCTAGTCTATTGGCCACGGGTATAGGTTTGAAGTAAGAAGTAATCTAAATTCTAAAACTCCACTTCTCAATAGTATCATCCCAATGTTATTATGATTATCATTGTAATGTTTCTATAATTTTTTTAACAATATTAATCGTTTATTTACTTATAAAATAATTTAAATAATTAAAAAATTTTAATAATTAAGTTTTTATTAAAATAATTATTTTATTTAATTATTTAATTTTTTAATTATCTAGTTATTTAATGAAATTTATTATTTTATTTATTTATTAAAATTATTATTTCAAAAAATTATTCATTAATATAATTTACTCTTTCAATTATTAATTAAATATTTAAAAATAAAATACTTAAATTTATTTAGTTAAAATTATTATATAATTATATATTGGAATTATTTTATTCGAATAAAATAATAACATAAAGATATAATTTAATTATTCAAATATTTTATTAAATAATTTAATAATTATTTGAATTATTATTCCCTAAATTATAATTAATCCAATATTTTTATTATTTACTTATTAAATAATTCAATAATGATTATTGAATTATTTTATTATTGAATTATTCAATAAGTAAATAATAAAAATATTTGATTAATTATAATTTATAGAATAATGATTCAAATAATTATTTAATTATTGAATCAATAATTTATTCAAAAAAATTATTCGATTATCATTTAAATAAATTATTAAATTATTATTTATTTTTATAACTAAAATATAAGAATTTAATTATTTAGATAATGAAATAAAGAATTATTTAAATAATTAATTATTTAGTCATTTATTAAAATATTTAAAAACTTAATTAGTAAAGAAATATATCAAATAGATTATTTACTTAAAATAATAAATATTTTCATTAGTAAATAATTTTATAGTAAAATAAATAATAATTTAAATAAAATATTATATAATAAAATAAATAAAATTTATTAAATTATGAGATATTAATTGAAATAAGTTAAACTATTAATTATTTAATTAAGTAATAAAATAAGACAATAATTTAATAACTATTTACTTATTATTTAAATAATTAGTTAATTATTTGAAAATATGAATTATAAAATATTTTTTAAATTTCTTAATATTTTTTTTAATAATCATTAAAATATTTATTGATTTTAATATTTAAATAATAAATAATTAGTATAAATAATTTAATTATATAGATAATTAAATATTTCTTTAATTATTTAATTATTTAATTATTTTATTTATATAACTATTTAATTTATAAAACTAATTAAATTAATAATATAATAGGAAGTAAATAAGGAAGATGAGGCATACCCGAATTTTTTGCTTTAAAAAAACTTATATTTTTCTGTAAAAAAGTTTAAAACATTACAACTATTATGAGATCGTTCGATCGGATGATTGTTCACCGTCGGATCTCTCCCATAGATTAGGATTTCCCATATAATACTTAGGCCCTTAGTAAGCTTAGCCTATAAATAATATACGACCCCTTTATGGTGGGGTACGTTTGACGGCTCTCTCTTTCTCCCATCTCACAATATGTTATCAACACGAATATATCAAGCCCAGCTAATCCGTCGCAAGAAAACGAAGAGAGAAACGAAGACAGAAGAGAGAGAAGAAGACAGATGAGAATGGAAAAATAAATGAAGAGAGAAGAAATCCTACCCCAGTCCATTGGCCACGGGTATAGGTTTGAAATAAGAAGTAATCTAAATTTCAAAACTCCACTTTTTATTAGAATGTAAACATAACATAAAGAAATAATTGAATTATTCAAATATTTTATAAAATTATTAAATAATTTTTTGAATCATTATTCCATAAATTATAATTAATCAAATATTTTTATTATCTACTTATTGAATAATTCAATAATGATTATTGAATTATTTTTTTATTGAATTATTCAATAATTAAATTATAAAAATATTTAATTAAATATAATTTATGGAATAAGGATTCAAATAATTATTTAATTAACTTATAAAATATTTAAATAATTTTATTATTTCTTTATGTTATTAATATTTTTTCATAGAATAATTCAATTATATAATTATATAATATTTTAATCAAATAATTTAATTATTTAATTATTTTATTATTTACTTAATAATTTAAAGTATAAATTATATAAATTAATAAGTTTTTTACAATAATAAAATAATTTAATCAATAATTACATAACTAAATTATTATGTAATAAAATTATTATATTATCATTTAAACAAATTATTAAATAATTATTATGTAATAAAAACTAAGTCTGGAATTATTAAATTATTAAATAATTATTAAATAATTATTAAATTATAAATTATTATGTAATAAAAACTAAGTCTGGAATGCACACTCCGAAGCGTGGCGCACCGAAGACCGGCCAAAATTTGCCCGAAAAACTAAGTCAAAAACGCGCACCCCGAAGCATGGTACATTGAAGTCCGACCAAAATTCGCCCGAAAAACTAAGTCTAGAACGCTCACCCCGAAGCGTGGTGCACCGAAGACCGGCCTTGCTCGAAATACTAAGTTTGGAAGGCGCAGCCCGAAGCGTGGCGCACCAAAGACTGGCCGAAATTCACCCGAAAAACTAAGTCTGGAATGCGACCCCAAAGCGTGGCGCACCGAAGACCGACCGAAATTCGCTTGAAAAACTCAGTCTGGAACACGTATCCCGAAGCTAAAATTTTAATTTGATAATTATTTCAATAAAGAATTATTTAATAATTTATTTCAATAATAATCTAATAAGTTTATTATATAATAATTTAGGTATTTAATTATTAATTAAATTATTATATTATTTCAAAAAATTAATAAATAATATAATTTATTCTTAAAATTATTAATTAAATATTTTAAAAATAAAATACTTAAATTTATTTTGTTAAAATATTATATAATTATATAATGGAATTATTTTATTAGAATATAATAATAACATAAAGAAATAATAGAATTATTCAAATATTTTATTAAATAATTAAATAATTATTTGAATCATTATTCCATAAATTATAATTAATCCAATAATTTTATTATTTACTTATTGAATAATTCAATAATGATTATTGAATTATTTTATTATTGAATTATTAAATAAGTAAATAATAAAAATATTTAATTAATTATAATTTATGGAATAATGATTTAAATAATAATTTAATTATTATATAAAATATTTAAATAATTTTATTAATTCTATATTTTATTAATATTTTTTAATAAAATAATTCAATTATATAATTATATAATATTTTCATCAAATAATTTAAGTATTTTATTACTTCAATATTTAAGTAATAATTTAAAGTATAAATTATATTAATTAATAATTTTTTAAAATAATAAAATAATTGAATAAATAATTATATGACTAGATTATTATGTAATAAAATTATTAGATTATCATTAAAATAAATTATTAAATAATTATTTATTTATATAACTAAAATATTAGAATTTAATTATTAAGATAATTAAATAAAGAATTATTTAAATAATAATTTTTTGAAATAATTAAATAGTTAGTCAATTATTGAAATATTTAAAAATTTAATTAGTGAATAAATATATCAAATAGATTATTTATATAAGACCGATCGAAATTAGATTGAAAAACTAAGTCATAAATGCGCACCCTGAAGCGTGGCGCACCGAAGACCGACCTTAATTCGCACAAAAAACTAAGTCTGGAGTGCGATCCCAGAAGCGTGGCGCACCGAGGACCAGCCAAAATTCTCCCGAAAAACTAAGTCTGGAATGTGCACCCCAAAGCGTGGCGTACCAAGGACATGCAAAAATTCGCTCGAAAAACTAAGTCTGGAACGAGCACCCCGAAGCGTGGCGCATCGACGATCGGCCGAAATTCGCCCAAAAAACTAAGTCTGGAACATGCACCCCAAAGCATGGTGCACCGAAAACCGGTCGAAAATTCGTACGAAAAACGAAGTCTGTAATGCGCACCCCGAAGCGTGGTTCACCAAAGACCGATCGAAATTCATCCAAAAAACTAATTTAGGAACGCGCACCCTGAAGAGTGGCACACTAAAGACCTGCCGAAATTCGACAAAAAAACTAAGTCTGGAATGCGCACCCTGAAGCGTAGTGCACCGAAAACCGACCGAAATTCGCTCGAAAAGCAAACTCTGGAACGTGCACACCGAAGCGTGGCGCACCGAAGACAGATCGAAGTTCACCCAAAAAACTAAGTCTGGAATACGCGTCCTGAAGCGTGGCGCACCGAAGACCATCCAAAATTCGTCAGAAAAACTAAGTCTGCAATGCGCACCCCGAAGCGTGGCACAACGAAGACCGGCCGAAATTTGCCCGAAATGATAAGTCTAGAACGCGCACCACGAAGAGTGGCGCACCGAAGAACGACCGAAATTCGCTCGAAAATCTAAGTCTGTAATGCGCATCCCGAAGCATGGTGCACCGAAAACTAGCCAAAATTCGGTAAAGAAACAAAGTCTAGAACGCGCACCCCAAAGCGTGGTGTAGCGAAAACCGACCAAAATTCGCACGAAAAACTAAGTCTGGAACGTGCATGATGAAGCGTGGCGCACTGTAGACCGATCGAAATTCTCCCGAAAAACTAAGTCTCGAACACGCACCCCGAAGCGTGGTGCACCGAAGACCGGCCAAAATTTATCCAGAAAACTAAGTCTGGAATGTGCACCCCAAAGCATGGCGCACAGAAGACCGGCCAAAATTTGCCCGGAAAACTAAGTCTGGAACGTGCACCCCGATGCGTGGCTCACCGAGGACCGACCAAAATTCGTCCGAAAAACTAAGTTAGGAACACGCACCCCGAAGAGTGGTGCATCGAAGACTGGTCGAAATTTACCCAAAAAACTAAGTCTGGAACGCACACCTCGAAGCGTGGCGCACCGAAGACCGACCAAAATTCGATCGAAATACTAAGTCTGGAATGCGCACCCCAAAGCGTGGCGCACCCAAAACTGGCTGAAATTCACCCGAATAACTAAGTCTGGAATGCACACACCAAAGCATGGCACATCGAAGATCGGCCGAAATTCACTTAAAAAACTATGTCTGGAATGCACATCCTGAAGCGTGGAGCACCGAAGACCGACCGAAATTTGCCCAAAAAACTAAGTCTAGAGTGCGCACCCCGAAGCATGACGCACAGAGGATCGGGCGAAATTCGCCTAAAAAAATAAATCTGGAACGTGCACCCTGAAGCGTGGCGTACCAAGGACCGGCCGAAATTTGGCAAAAAAACTAAGTCTGGAACTCGCACCCTGAAGCGTGGAGCAGTGAAGACCGATCGAAATTCACCCGAAAAACTAAGTCTTGAATGCGCACGCCAAAGCGTGGTGCACCGAAGACCGGCAGAAATTTGCCCGAAAAACTTAATCTGGAATGCGCACCCCGAAGCATGGCGCACCGAAGACAAGCCAAAATTCGCCCAAAAAATTAAGTCTGGAACGCGCACCCCGAAGAGTGCCGGACCGAAGACCGACCGAAATTTACCTGAAAAACTAAGTTTGGAACGCGCACGTCAAAGCATGGCGCACCGAAGACCGATCGAAATTCGTGGGGAAAACTAAGTCTGGAACGTGCACCCCGAAGCATGGCGCACCGAAGACTAACCAAAATTCACCCGAAAAACTGAGTCTGGAATGCGCACCCCGATGTATGGCGCACCGACGATCAGCCAAAATTTGATCGAAAAACTAAGTCTGGAATGCACACTCCGAAGCGTGGCGCACCGAAGACCGGCCAAAATTCGCCCGAAAAAACTAAGTCAAAAACGCGCACCCCGAAGCATGGTGCATTGAAGTCCGACCAAATATCGCCCGAAAAACTAAGTCTAGAACGCGCACCCCGAAGCGTGGTGCACCGAAGACCGGCCTTGCTCGAAATACTAAGTTTGGAATGCGCAGCCCGAAGCGTGGCGCACCAAAGACTGGCCGAAATTCACCCGAAAAACTAAGTCTGGAATACGACCCCAAAGCGTGGCGTACCGAAGACCGGCCAAAATTCGCTTAAAAAACTCAGTCTGGAACACGCATCCCGAAGCTAAAATTTTAATTTTATAATTATTTCAATAAAGAATTATTTAATAATTTATTTCAATAATAATCTAATAAGTTTATTATATAATAATTTAGGTATTTAATTATTAATTAAATTATTATATTATTTCAAAAAATTAATAAATAATATAATTTATTCTTAAAATTATTAATTAAATATTTTAAAAATAAAATAATTAAATTTATTTTGTTAAAATATTATATAATTATATAATGGAATTATTTTATTAGAATATAATAATAACATAAAGAAATAATAGAATTATTCAAATATTTTATTAAATAATTAAATAATTATTTGAATCATTATTCCATAAATTATAATTAATCCAATAATTTTATTATTTACTTATTGAATAATTCAATAATGATTATTGAATTATTTTATTATTGAATTATTAAATAAGTAAATAATAAAAATATTTAATTAATTATAATTTATGGAATAATGATTTAAATAATAATTTAATTATTATCTAAAATATTTAAATAATTTTATTATTTCTATATTTTATTAATATTTTTTAATAAAATAATTCAATTATATAATTATATAATATTTTCATCAAATAATTTAAGTATTTTATTACTTCAATATTTAAGTAATAATTTAAAGTATAAATTATATTAATTAATAATTTTTTAAAATAATAAAATAATTGAATAAATAATTACATGACTAAATTATTATGTAATAAAATAATTAGATTATTATTAAAATAAATTATTAAATAATTATTTATTTATATAACTAAAATATTAGAATTTAATTATTAAGATAATTAAATAAAGAATTATTTAAATAATAATTTTTTGAAATAATTAAATAGTTAGTCAATTATTGAAATATTTAAAAATTTAATTAGTGAATAAATATATCAAATAGATTATTTATATAAAAAAATAAATATTTTCATTATTAAATAAATTTATAGTTAAATAAATAATAATTTAAATAAAATATTGTATAATGAAATAAATATAAAATTTTATAAAATTATGAGATATTAATTTAAATAACTTAAAAAATAATTATTTAATTCAGTAATAAAATAAAACAATAATTTAATAACTATTACTTATTATTTAAATAATTAATTAATTATTTGAATATATGGAAAATAAAAATAAAATTTAAATAGCTTAATATTTTTTTTAATAATCAAAAAAATATTTATTGATTTTTATATTTAAATAATAAATAATTAGTTTAAATAATTTAATTATGAAGAAACGAAGGCAGAAGAGAGAGAAGAAGATATATGATAATGGAGAAATAAACGAGGAGAGAAGAAATCCTGCTCCAGTCCATTAGCCACAAGTATAGGTTTGAAGTAAGAAGTATTTTAAATTCCAAAACTTCACTTCTCAATAGTATCATCTCAACGTTATTATGATTATCATTGAAATATTTCTATAATTATTTTAATAATAGTAAACATTTATTTAATTATAAAATAATTGAAATAATTGAAATATTTTAATAATTAACTTTTATTAAAATAATAATTTTATTTAATTATCTAGTTATTTAATAGAATTTATTATTTTATTTATTTATTAATTATTATAATATTAAATAATCATATTATGTACCTATTTAATGGTTTAAAATATTAAATAAAGAAGTAATAATTTAATTATATAATTTAATTTATTTTATTAGTTATTTCTTTAATTATTATTATTTTTTAAATTAATTTAACTAATTTATTAAATAATAAATTGTTAAAATAATAAAATAATTAATTATTTCATATTTTATTATTTAATAAGTAATTAATGAAAATATTTCATTAATTACCATTAATGAAATAATTATTATAATTTTTATTTAATTATTTTATGAAATAATTTATTAATTTCATTATTTCTTTAATAAAGTAATATAATAATATAATAACTAATTCCTTATTATTTTTTAAAAAATCTATTATTTAAAAAAATATTTTATTATTTCTATATTCACATAATTCACTAATTATTTATATAATAAGTAAATAGTTATTGAATTAATATTTTATATTATTATTTAATAAAATAATTAATTTTTTGATATATTTAATTTAATTTTTTATAATTTATTTAAATAATTTGTTAATTATTTCATTACATTATTATTTAAGTTAATTATTATTTATTTAACTATAAAATTATTTAATAATTAAATTATTTTTTTGTTTAAGTACTTAATCTATTTAATATATTTCTTTGCTAAATAAATTATAACATATTTAAATAATTAACTAATTATTTAATTATTTCAAAAAAATATTATTTAAATAATTCTTTATATAATTATCTAAGTAATGAAATTCTAACTTTATAATTATTTCCTTAAATAATTATTCAAAAACTAATTTAAATAATAAAATAATAATCTTATTACATAATAATTTAGTTATGTAATTATTAAATAAATTATTTTAATATTTTCAAAAAATATAATTTATTTAAATTATTATTTATTTAACTATGAAATTATTTAATAATTAAATTATTTTTTTGTTTAAGTAAGTATTCCATTTAATATATTTCTTTACTAAAATGTTTTTAAATATTTAACTAATTAAATAAATATTCACTTATTTTGAAAAATTATTATTGAAACTATTCTTTATATCATTATTTAATTAATGAAATTCTAATTTTATAATTATTTCAATAAATAATTATTTAATAATTTATATCAATAGTAATCTAATAATTTTATTACATAATAATTTAGGTATGTAATTATTAATTAAATTATTATATTATTTCAAAAAATTAATAATTAATATAATTTATTCTTAAAATTATTACATAAATATTTAAAAAATATAATACATAAATTTATTTTGTTAAAATATTATATAATTATATAATGGAATTATTTTATTAGAATATAATAATAATATAAAGAAATAATTTATTTTCTAAAATAATTAAATTATTATTTGATATTATTATTCCATAAATTATAATTAATCTAATATTTTTATTATTTACTTATTGAATAATTCGATAATGATAATTGAATTATTTCATTATTGAATTATTCAATAAGTAAATAATATAGATATTTCATTATTTATAATTTATGGAATAATGATTCAAATAATTATTTAATTATTTGATAATTGAATTATTTGATTTTATTATATAATTAATTTATTTTATTATTTATTTCTTTACTTATTATTATTTTTTAAAAGTATTTTATTAATTAATTAAATAATAAATATTTAAAGTAATAAAATAATTAATTATTTTATTATTCAATAAGTAATTAATGAAAATATTTCATTAATTATGTTTAATGAAATAATTATTAATTATTAATTATAAATTATAAATTTTATTATTTTATAAAATATTTTATTAATTTAATTATTTATTAAATAAAGTAATAAAATAATATATTAATATGATAAATGATTATTTATTATTTTAAAAAATAGATTATTTTAAAAAATATTTTATTATTTATATGATTAAATAATTAACTAATTATTTAAATAATAAGTAAATAGTTATTGAATTAATTTTTTATGTTATTACTTCATGAAATAATTGATTTTTTGATGTATTTTATTTAATTTTTTATAATTTAATTAAATAATTTGTTATTTACTTCATTAGATAATAATTTATTTAAATTTTTATTTATTTAACCATAAAATTAATTATTATATAACTATATAATGGAATTATATTATTATAATATAATAATAATAAAAAGATATAATTAAATTATTCAAATATTTTCTAAAATAATTAAATAATTATTTGAATCATTATTTCATAAATTATAATTAATCCAATATTTGTATTATTTACTTATTGAATAATTCAATAATAATTATTGAATTATTTAATTATTGAATTATATAATAAGTAAATAATTAAAATATTTAATTAACTATAATTTATAGATAATTAAATATTAGTTAAAAAATTTAATTAACTATAATTTATAATAATAAAAAATTAACTATAATTTAATTAACTATAATTTATAATAATAAAAAATTAGTTAAAAAATTTTAATTATATAGATAATTAAATATTTCATTAATTATTTAATTTATTAACTTATTGAACTATTTAATTTTTTAAAATAATGAAATTAATTAAATAATATGAAGTAAAGAAGTAAGATGAGGCACACCCGAATTTTTTGCTTTAAAAAATTTATATTTTTCTTTAAAAAAATTTAAAACATTACAACTGTTATGAGATCGTTCGATTGGATGACTGTCCACTGTCGGAAGAAAACAAAGAGAGAAATAAAGGCAGAAGAGAGAGAAGATTAGATATGAGAATGGAAAAATAAACGAAGAGAGAAGAAATCATGCTCCAGTCCATTAGCCATGGATATACGTTTGAAGTAAAAAGTAATCTAAATTCCAAAACGCCACTTCTCAATAGTATCATCTTAACGTTATTATGATTATCATTGAAATATTTCTATAATTTTTTTAATAATAGTAATTATTTATTTAATTATAAAATATTTTAAATAATAGAAATATTTTAATAATTAACTTTTTACTAAAATAATATTTTTATTTAATTATTTAATTATCTAGTTATTTAATGAAATTAATTATTTTATTTATTTAATAATTATTATATTATTAAATAATTAAATTATGTACCTATTTAATGGTTTAAAATATTAAATAATGAA
The DNA here is from genome assembly GCA_947650365.1 of Chamaelirium japonicum. NCBI lineage: Eukaryota > Viridiplantae > Streptophyta > Magnoliopsida > Liliales > Melanthiaceae > Chamaelirium > Chamaelirium japonicum. The sequence goes on from OX393552.1 coordinate 23,870,391, forward strand.
ATAATGATTTTATTATATAATTAATTTATTTTATTAGTTATTTATTTTATTATTATTATTTTTTAAATTAATTTAATTAATTCATGAAATAATAAAATGCTGAAATAATAAAATAATTAGTTTAAATAATTAAATATTTCTTTAATTATTTAATTATTTAATTTATTTCATTATTTAATTTAATAAACTAATTAAATTAATTAAATAATAGGAAGTAAAGAAGGAAGATGAGGCACACCCAAATTTTTTGCTTTAAAAAAATTTATTTTTTTCTTTTTAAAAAATTTAAAATATTATAACTGTTATGAGATCGTTCGATCGGATGACTGTCCACCGTCGGATCCCTCCCTTAGATTAGGGTTTCCCATATAATACTTAGGCCATAAGTAAGCTTACCCTATAAATAATATACGACCCCTTTAGGGTGGGGCATGTTTGACGGCTCTCTTTTTCCCATCTCATAATATATTATTAACACGAACATATCGAGCCCAATCGACCCGTCGTAAGAAAACAGAGAGAACAACGAAGACAAAAGAGAGAGAAGAAGAGAGATGAGAATGGTGAAATAAACAAAGAGGGAAGAAGTTCTGCTCCAGTCCATTGGCCATGGGTATAGGTTTGAAGTAAGAAGTAATCTAAATTCCAAAAATCCACTTCTCAATAGTATCATCTCAACGTTACTATGATTATCATTTTAATATTTCTATAATTTTTTAAATAATAGTAATCATTTAATTATTTGATTATCTAGTTATTTATTGAAATTTGTTATTTTATTTATTTATTAATTATTATATTATTAAATAATTAAATTATGTAACTATTTAATGGTTTAAAATATTAAATAAAGTAATAATGATTTAATTATATAATTAATTTATTTTATTAGTTATTTCTTTAATTATTATTATTTTTTCAATTAATTTTATTAATTTATTAAATAATAAATTGTTGAAATAGTTATTGAATTAATTTTTTATTTAATTAACTAATAAAATAATTAATTTTTGAATGTAATTTATTTAATTTTTTATAATTTAATAAAATAATTTTTTAATTATTCTGTTATATAATAATTTATTTAAACTATTATTTATTTAACTTTTAAATTATTTAATAATAATTTTTTTTTGTTTAAGTAAATAATCAATTTAATATATTTTATTACTAAATAAGTTTTTAAATATTTAAACTATAGACTAATTATTTAATTAGTTAAAAAAATTATAATTTAAATAATTCTTTATATAATTATCTAAATAATGAAATTATAATTTTATAATTATTTTAATAAATAATTATTCAAAAATTTATTGAAATGATAATATAATAATTTAATTACATATTAATTTAGTTATATAATTATTGATTAAATTATTTTATATTTCAAAAAATTATAATTTAATTAAATTAAGATTTATTGAACTATGGAATAATTGAATAATTAAATTATTTTTTTGTTTCAGTAAATAATCAATTTAATATATTTACTAACTAAATAAGTTTTTAATTATTTAAATAATTAAATAATTATTTACATATTTCAAAAAATTATTATTTAAATAGTTCTTTGTATAATTATCTAATTATTGAAATTATAATTTTATAATTTTTTGAAAAAATAATTATTTAATAATTTATTAAAATAATAATATTTTAATTTTTTTACATAATTATTTAGTTATGTAGTAATTAAATAAATGATTTTATTATTTCAAAAAATTATTAATTAATATAATTTATTTTTTTAATGATTATTTAAATATTTAATAAATAAAATACTTAAATATATTTTATAAAAATATTGTATAATTATATAATGGAATTATTTTATTAGAATATAAACATAACATAAAGAAATAATTGAATTATTCAAATATTTTATAAAATTATTAAATAATTTTTTGAATCATTATTCCATAAATTATAATTAATCAAATATTTTTATTATCTACTTATTGAATAATTCAATAATGATTATTGAATTATTTTATTATTGAATTATTCAATAAGTAAATAATAAAAATATTTAATTAAATATAACTTATAGAATAAGGATTCAAATAATTATTTAATTAACTTATAAAATATTTAAATAATTTTATTATTTCTTTATGTTATTAATATTTTTTCATAGAATAATTCAATTATATAATTATATAATATTTTCATCAAATAATTTAATAATTTAATTATTTTATTATTTACTTATTAATTTAAAGTATAAATTATATAAATTAATAAGTTTTTTTGAATAATAAAATAATTTAATCAATAATTACATAACTAAATTATTATGGAATAAAATTATTATATTATCATTTAAACAAATTATAAAATAATTATTTATTTATATAACTAAAATATTAGAGTTTAATTATTTATATAATTAAATAAATATTATTTAAATAATTTTTTTTTAAATAATTAAATCATTAGTCAATTATTGAAATATTTAAAAACTTAATTAGTGAAGAAATATATCAAATAGATTATTTACTTAAAAAAATATATTTTTATTATTAAATAATTTCATTTGTTAAATAAATAATAATTTAAATAAAATATTGTATAATGAAATAAATATAAAATTTTATTAAATTATGGGATATTAATTGAAATAACTAAAAAAAATAATTATTTAATTAAATAATAAAATAAAACAATAATTTAATAACTATTTACGTATTATTTGAATAATTAGTTAATTATTTGAATATATAAATATTAAAATATTTTTTTAAATAGTTTAATATTTTTTTTAATAATCAAAGAAATATTTATTGATTTTAATATTTAATTAATAAATAATTTCATTATATAAATAATTAAATATTTCTTTAATTATTTAATTATATAATTTTTTTAACTATTTAATTTATTAAACTAATTAAATTAATTAAATAATAGAAAGTAAAGATGGAAGATGAGGCAAACCCAAATTTTTTTCTTTAAAAAAATATATTTTTCTTTTAAAAAATTTAAAATATTATAACTGTTATGGGATCATTCGATCGGATGACTGTCCACCGTCGGATCCCTCTCTTAGATTAGGGTTTCCCATATAATACTAAGGCCCTAAGTAAGCTTACCCTATAAATAATATACGACTCCTTTAGGGTGTGGCATGTTTGACGGCTCTCTCATTCTCCCATCTCATAATATGTTATTAATACGAACTTATCGAGCCCAGTCGACCCGTTGCAAGAAAACGGAGAGAGAAACGAAGACAAAAGAGACAGAAGAAGAAAGATGAGAATGAAGAAATAAATGAAGAGAGAAAAAGTCATGCTCCAATCCATTGGCCATAGGTCTGAAGTAAGAAGTAATCTAAATTCCAAATCTCCACTTCTTAATAGTATTATCTCAACGTTATTATGATTATCATTGCAATATTTCTATAATTTTTTTAATAATAGTAATCGTTTATTTAATTATAAAATAAATTAACTAATTGAAATTTTTTAATATTTAACTTTTTATTAAAATAATAATTTTATTTAATTATTTAATTATCTAGTTATTTAATGAAATTTATTATATATTTCATTTATTAATTATTATATTATTAAATAATTAAATTATTTAACTATTTAATGGTTTAAAATATGAAATAAAGAAATAATGATTTTATTATATAATTAATTTATTTTATTATTTATTTCTTTACTTATTATTATTTTTTAAAAGTATTTTATTAATTAATTAAATAATAAATATTTAAAATAATAAAATAATTAATTATTTTATTATTCAATAAGTAATTAATGAAAATATTTAATTAATTATGTTTAATGAAATAATTATTAATTATTAATTATAAATTATAAATTTTATTATTTTATAAAATATTTTATTAATTTAATTATTTATTAAATAAAGTAATAAAATAATATATTAATATAATAAATGATTATTTATTATTTTAAAAAATAGATTATTTTAAAAAATATTTTATTATTTATATGATTAAATAATTAACTAATTATTTAAATAATAAGTAAATAGTTATTGAATTAATTTTTTATGTTATTACTTCATGAAATAATTGATTTTTTGATGTATTTTATTTAATTTTTTATAATTTAATTAAATAATTTGTTATTTACTTCATTAGATAATAATTTATTTAAATTTTTATTTATTTAACCATAAAATTAATTAATAATTAAATTATTTCTTATTTAAGTAAATAATCTATTTAATATATTTCTTTATAAAATTAGTTTTTAAATATTTAAATAATAGACTAATCTATTTAACTAAATTTTTTAAAATAATTTATTTATATATCAAATAGATTATTTACTTAAAAAATAAATATTTTTATTATTAAATAATTTCATTGGTAAATAAAAAATAAATTACAAAAAATATTTTATAATTAAATAAATATAAAATTTTATTAAATTATGAGATATTAATTAAAATAACTGAAAAAAATATTTATTCAATTAAGTAATAAAATAAAACAATAATTTAATAATAATTTACTTATAATTTAAATAGATAGTTAATTATTTGAATATATAAATAATAAAATATTTTTTTAAAAAGCTTAATATTTTTTTTTATAATCAAATAAATAGTTATATAACTATTAATAATTTTAAAATAAATTTAGTTATAGAATTATTAATTAATTTAGTTAGATAATTACTTATTTGAAAAAATTATTATTTAAACAATTCTTTATATCATTATTTAATTAAAAAAAAATTAATTTGATAATTATTTCAATAAAGAATTATTTAATAAATTATTTCAATAATAATTTAATAAGTTTATTATATTATAATTTAGTTATGTAATTATTAATTAAATTATTGTATTATTTTAAAAAATTAATAAATAATATAATTTATTCTTAAAATTATTAATTAAATATTTTAAAAATAAAATACATAAATTTATTTTGTTAAAATATTATATAATTATATAATGGAATTATTTTATTAGAATATAATAATAATATAAAGAAATAATAAAATTATTCAAATATTTTCTAAAATAATTAAATATTATTTGATATTATTATTCTATAAATTATAATTAATCTAATATTTTAATTATTTACTTATGGAATAATTCAATAATGACAATTGAATTGTTTCATTATTGAATTATTCAATAACTAAATCATAAAAATATTTAATTAATTATAATTTATGGAATAATGATTCAAATAAATATTTAATAATTTTGAAAAATATTTAAATAATTTCATTATTTCTTTATGTTATTAATATTTTATAATAAAATAATTCATTTATATAATTATATAATATTTTAATCAAATAATTAAAGTATTTTATTATTTAAATATTAACTTAATAATATAAAGTATAAATTATATTAATAAATAATTTTTGAAATTAATAAAATAATTTAATCAATAATTATATAACTAAATTATTATATAATAAAATTAGTGAAAATATATAGATTATTTACTTAAAAAAATTAATATGTTTATTATTAAATAATATCATAGTTAAATAATTAATAATTTAAATAAATTATTATATAATTTATTTAATATAAAATATTATGAAATTATAAGATATTAATTGAAATAACTAAAAATAATATTTATTTAATTAAGTAATCAAATAAAATAATAATGTAATATATATTTATTTATTATTTAAATAATTAGTTAATATTTGAAATATATGAATATGAAAATATTTCTTCAGTTAGATTTATAATTTTTTAATAATTAAATAAATATTTATTTATTTTAATATTTAATTAATAAATTATTAGTTTAAATTATTTAATTATATAGATAATTAAATATTTCATTAATTATTTAAATTTTTAATTTATTTAACTATTTAATTTATTAAACTAATTAAATTAATTAAATAATAGGAAGTAAAGAAGGAAGATGAGGCACACCTGAATTTTTGGCTTTAAAAAAATATATATTATTCTTTAAAGAAATTTAAAACATTACAAGTTTTATGAGATCGTTCGATCGGATGACTGTCCACCGTCGGATCTCTCCCATAGATTAGGGTTTCCTATATTATACTTAGGCCCTAAGTAAGCTTACTCTATAAATAATATACGACCCTTTAGGGTGTGGTACGTTTGACGGCTCTTTTTTTCTTTCATCTCAGAATATATTATCAACACGAATATATCGAGTCCAAACGACCCATCGCAAGGAAACAGAAAGAGAAACGAAGATAGAAGAGAGAGAAGAAGAGAGATGAGAATGGAGAAATAAACAAAGAGAGAAGAAGTCCTGCTCCAGTCTATTGGCCACGGGTATAGGTTTGAAGTAAGAAGTAATCTAAATTCTAAAACTCCACTTCTCAATAGTATCATCTCAATGTTATTATGATTATCATTGTATAGTTTCTATAATTTTTTTAACAATATTAATCGTTTATTTACTTATAAAATAATTTAAATAATTAAAAAATTTTAATAATTAAGTTTTTATTAAAATAATTATTTTATTTAAATATTTAATTTTTTAATTATCTAGTTATTTAATGAAATTTATTATTTTATTTATTTATTAAAATTATTATTTCAAAAAATTATTCATTAATATAATTTACTCTTTTAATTATTAATTAAATATTTAAAAATAAAATACTTAAATTTATTTAGTTAAAATATTATATAATTATATATTGGAATTATTTTATTCGAATAAAATAATAACATAAAGATATAATTTAATTATTCAAATATTTTATTAAATAATTTAATAATTATTTGAATTATTATTCCATAAATTATAATTAATCCAATATTTTTATTATTTACTTATTAAATAATTCAATAATGATTATTGAATTATTTTATTATTGAATTATTCAATAAGTAAATAATAAAAATATTTGATTAATTATAATTTATAGAATAATGATTCAAATAATTATTTAATTATTGAATCAATAATTTATTCAAAAAAATTATTCGATTATCATTTAAATAAATTATTAAATTATTATTTATTTTTATAACTAAAATATTAGAATTTAATTATTTAGATAATGAAATAAAGAATTATTTAAATAATTAATTATTTAGTCATTTATTAAAATATTTAAAAACTTAATTAGTAAAGAAATATATCAAATAGATTATTTACTTAAAATAATAAATATTTTCATTAGTAAATAATTTTATAGTAAAATAAATAATAATTTAAATAAAATATTATATAATAAAATAAATAAAATTTATTAAATTATGAGATATTAATTGAAATAAGTTAAACTATTAATTATTTAATTAAGTAATAAAATAAGACAATAATTTAATAACTATTTACTTATTATTTAAAATATTAGTTAATTATTTGAAAATATGAATTATAAAATATTTTTTAAATTGCTTAATATTTTTTTTTTTAATCATTAAAATATTTATTGATTTTAATATTTAAATAATAAATAATTAGTATAAATAATTTAATTATATAGATAATTAAATATTTCTTTAATTATTTAATTATTTAATTATTTTATTTATATAACTATTTAATTTATAAAACTAATTAAATTAATAATATAATAGGAAGTAAATAAGGAAGATGAGGCACACCCGAATTTTTTGCTTTAAAAAAACTTATATTTTTCTGTAAAAAAGTTTAAAACATTACAACTATTATGAGATCGTTCGATCGGATGATTGTTCACCGTCGGATCTCTCCCATAGATTAGGATTTCCCATATAATACTTAGGCCCTTAGTAAGCTTAGCCTATAAATAATATACGACCCCTTTAGGGTGGGGTACGTTTGACGGCTCTCTCTTTCTCCCATCTCACAATATGTTATCAACACGAATATATCAAGCCCAGCTAATCCGTCGCAAGAAAACGAAGAGAGAAACGAAGACAGAAGAGAGAGAAGAAGAGAGATGAGAATGGAAAAATAAATGAAGAGAGAAGAAATCCTACCCCAGTCCATTGGCCATGGGTATAGGTTTGAAATAAGAAGTAATCTAAATTTCAAAACTCCACTTTTTATTAGAATGTAAACATAACATAAAGAAATAATTGAATTATTCAAATATTTTATAAAATTATTAAATAATTTTTTGAATCATTATTCCATAAATTATAATTAATCAAATATTTTTATTATCTACTTATTGAATAATTCAATAATAATTATTGAATTATTTTTTTATTGAATTATTCAATAATTAAATTATAAAAATATTTAATTAAATATAATTTATGGAATAAGGATTCAAATAATTATTTAATTAACTTATAAAATATTTAAATAATTTTATTATTTCTTTATGTTATTAATATTTTTTCATAGAATAATTCAATTATATAATTATATAATATTTTAATCAAATAATTTAATTATTTAATTATTTTATTATTTACTTAATAATTTAAAGTATAAATTATATAAATTAATAAGTTTTTTACAATAATAAAATAATTTAATCAATAATTACATAACTAAATTATTATGTAATAAAATTATTATATTATTATTTAAACAAATTATTAAATAATTATTATGTAATAAAAACTAAGTCTGGAATTATTAAATTATTAAATAATTATTAAATAATTATTAAATTATAAATTATTATGTAATAAAAACTAAGTCTGGTTTCGAAGCGTGGCGCACCGAAGACCGGCCAAAATTCGCCCGAAAAACTAAGTCAAAAACGCGCACCCCGAAGCATGGTACATTGAAGTCCGACCAAAATTCGCCCGAAAAACTAAGTCTAGAACGCTCACCCCGAAGCGTGGTGCACCGAAGACCGGCCTTGCTCGAAATACTAAGTTTGGAAGGCGCAGCCCGAAGCGTGGCGCACCAAAGACTGGCCGAAATTTACCCGAAAAACTAAGTCTGGAATGCGACCCCAAAGCGTGGCGCACCGAAGACCGACCGAAATTCGCTTGAAAAACTCAGTCTGGAACACGCATCCCGAAGCTAAAATTTTAATTTGATAATTATTTCAATAAAGAATTATTTAATAATTTATTTCAATAATAATCTAATAAGTTTATTATATAATAATTTAGGTATTTAATTATTAATTAAATTATTATATTATTTCAAAAAATTAATAAATAATATAATTTATTCTTAAAATTATTAATTAAATATTTTAAAAATAAAATACTTAAATTTATTTTGTTAAAATATTATATAATTATATAATGGAATTATTTTATTAGAATATAATAATAGCATAAAGAAATAATAGAATTATTCAAATATTTTATTAAATAATTAAATAATTATTTGAATCATTATTCCATAAATTATAATTAATCCAATAATTTTATTATTTACTTATTGAATAATTCAATAATGATTATTGAATTATTTTATTATTGAATTATTAAATAAGTAAATAATAAAAATATTTAATTAATTATAATTTATGGAATAATGATTTAAATAATAATTTAATTATTATATAAAATATTTAAATAATTTTATTATTTCTATATTTTATTAATATTTTTTAATAAAATAATTCAATTATATAATTATATAATATTTTCATCAAATAATTTAAGTATTTTATTACTTCAATATTTAAGTAATAATTTAAAGTATAAATTATATTAATTAATAATTTTTTAAAATAATAAAATAATTGAATAAATAATTATATGACTAGATTATTATGTAATAAAATTATTAGATTATCATTAAAATAAATTATTAAATAATTATTTATTTATATAACTAAAATATTAGAATTTAATTATTAAGATAATTAAATAAAGAATTATTTAAATAATAATTTTTTGAAATAATTAAATAGTTAGTCAATTATTGAAATATTTAAAAATTTAATTAGTGAATAAATATATCAAATAGATTATTTATATAAGACCGATCGAAATTAGATTGAAAAACTAAGTCATAAATGCGCACCCTGAAGTGTGGCGCACCGAAGACCGACCTTAATTCGCACAAAAAACTAAGTCTGGAGTGCGATCCCAGAAGCGTGGCGCACCGAGGACCGGCCAAAATTCTCCCGAAAAACTAAGTCTGGAATGTGCACCCCAAAGCGTGGCGTACCAAGGACATGCAAAAATTCGCTCGAAAAACTAAGTCTGGAACGAGCACCCCGAAGCGTGGCGCATCGACGATCGGCCGAAATTCGCCCAAAAAACTAAGTCTGGAACATGCACCCCAAAGCATGGTGCACCGAAAACCGGTCGAAAATTCGTACGAAAAACTAAGTCTGTAATGCGCACCCCGAAGCGTGGTTCACCAAAGACCGATCGAAATTCATCCAAAAAACTAAGTTAGGAACGCGCACCCTGAAGAGTGGCACACTAAAGACCTGCCGAAATTCGACAAAAAAACTAAGTCTGGAATGCGCACCCTGAAGCGTAGTGCAGCGAAAACCGACCGAAATTCGCTCGAAAAGCAAACTCTGGAACGTGCACACCGAAGCGTGGCGCACCGAAGACCGATCGAAGTTCACCCAAAAAACTAAGTCTGGAATACGCGTCCTGAACCGTGGCGCACCGAAGACCATCCAAAATTCGTCAGAAAAACTAAGTCTGCAATGCGCACCCCGAAGCGTGGCACAACGAAGACCGGCCGAAATTTGCCCGAAATGATAAGTCTAGAACGCGCACCACGAAGAGTGGCGCACCGAAGAACGACCGAAATTCGCTCGAAAATCTAAGTCTGTAATGCGCATCCCGAAGCATGGTGCACCGAAAACTGGCCAAAATTCGGTAAAGAAACAAAGTCTAGAACGCGCACCCCAAAGCGTGGTGTAGCGAAAACGGACCAAAATTCGCACGAAAAACTAAGTCTGGAACGTGCATGATGAAGCGTGGCGCACTGTAGACCGATCGAAATTCTCCCGAAAAACTAAGTCTCGAACACGCACCCCGAAGCGTGGTGCACCGAAGACCGGCCAAAATTTATCCAGAAAACTAAGTCTGGAATGTGTACCCCAAAGCATGGCGCACAGAAGACCGGCCAAAATTTGCCCGGAAAACTAAGTCTGGAACGTGCACCCCGATGCGTGGCTCACCGAGGACCGACCAAAATTCGTCCGAAAAACTAAGTTAGGAACACGCACCCCGAAGAGTGGTGCACCGAAGACTAGTCGAAATTTACCCAAAAAACTAAGTCTGGAACGCACACCTCGAAGCGTGGCGCACCGAAGACCGACCAAAATTCGATCGAAATACTAAGTCTGGAATGCGCACCCCAAAGCGTGGCGCACCCAAAACTGGCTGAAATTCACCCGAATAACTAAGTCTGGAATGCACACACCAAAGCATGGCACATCGAAGATCGGCCGAAATTCACTTAAAAAACTATGTCTGGAATGCACATCCTGAAGCGTGGAGCACCGAAGACCGACCGAAATTTGCCCAAAAAACTAAGTCTCGAGTGCGCACCCCGAAGCATGACGCACAGAGGATCGGGCGAAATTCGCCCAAAAAAATAAATCTGGAACGTGCACCCTGAAGCGTGGCGTACCAAGGACCGGCCGAAATTTGGCAGAAAAACTAAGTCTGGAACTCGCACCCTGAAGCGTGGAGCAGTGAAGACCGATCGAAATTCACCCGAAAAACTAAGTCTTGAATGCGCACGCCAAAGCGTGGTGCACCGAAGACCGGCAGAAATTTGCCCGAAAAACTTAATCTGGAATGCGCACCCCGAAGCATGGCGCACCGAAGACAAGCCAAAATTCGCCCGAAAAATTAAGTCTGGAACGCGCACCCCGAAGAGTGCCGGACCGAAGACCGACCGAAATTTACCTGAAAAACTAAGTTTGGAACGCGCACGTCAAAGCATGGCGCACCGAAGACCGATCGAAATTCGTGGGGAAAACTAAGTCTGGAACGTGCACCCCGAAGCATGGCGCACCGAAGACTAACCAAAATTCACCCGAAAAACTGAGTCTGGAATGCGCACCCCGATGTATGGCGCACCGACGATCAGCCAAAATTTGATCGAAAAACTAAGTCTGGAATGCACACTCCGAAGCGTGGCGCACCGAAGACCGGCCAAAATTCGCCCGAAAAAACTAAGTCAAAAACGCGCACCCCGAAGCATGGTGCATTGAAGTCCGACCAAAATTCGCCCGAAAAACTAAGTCTAGAACGCGCACCCCGAAGCGTGGTGCACCGAAGACCGACCTTGCTCGAAATACTAAGTTTGGAATGCGCAGCCCGAAGCGTGGCGCACCAAAGACTGGCCGAAATTCACCCGAAAAACTAAGTCGGGAATGCGACCCCAAAGCGTGGCGCACCGAAGACCGGCCGAAATTCGCTTGAAAAACTCAGTCTGGAACACGCATCCCGAAGCTAAAATTTTAATTTTATAATTATTTCAATAAAGAATTATTTAATAATTTATTTCAATAATAATCTAATAAGTTTATTATATAATAATTTAGGTATTTAATTATTAATTAAATTATTATATTATTTCAAAAAATTAATAAATAATATAATTTATTCTTAAAATTATTAATTAAATATTTTAAAAATAAAATAATTAAATTTATTTTGTTAAAATATTATATAATTATATAATGGAATTATTTTATTAGAATATAATAATAACATAAAGAAATAATAGAATTATTCAAATATTTTATTAAATAATTAAATAATTATTTGAATCATTATTCCATAAATTATAATTAATCCAATAATTTTATTATTTACTTATTGAATAATTCAATAATGATTATTGAATTATTTTATTATTGAATTATTAAATAAGTAAATAATAAAAATATTTAATTAATTATAATTTATGGAATAATGATTTAAATAATAATTTAATTATTATCTAAAATATTTAAATAATTTTATTATTTCTATATTTTATTAATATTTTTTAATAAAATAATTCAATTATATAATTATATAATATTTTCATCAAATAATTTAAGTATTTTATTACTTCAATATTTAAGTAATAATTTAAAGTATAAATTATATTAATTAATAATTTTTGAAAATAATAAAATAATTGAATAAATAATTACATGACTAAATTATTATGTAATAAAATTATTAGATTATCATTAAAATAAATTATTAAATAATTATTTATTTATATAACTAAAATATTAGAATTTAATTATTAAGATAATTAAATAAAGAATTATTTAAATAATAATTTTTTGTAATAATTAAATAGTTAGTCAATTATTGAAATATTTAAAAATTTAATTAGTGAATAAATATATCAAATAGATTATTTATATAAAAAAATAAATATTTTCATTATTAAATAATTTTATAGTTAAATAAATAATAATTTGAATAAAATATTGTAAAATGAAATAAATATAAAATTTTATAAAATTATGAGATATTAATTTAAATAACTTAAAAAATAATTATTTAATTCAGTAATAAAATAAAACAATAATTTAATAACTATTACTTATTATTTAAATAATTAATTAATTATTTGAATATATGGAAAATAAAAATAAAATTTAAATAGCTTAATATTTTTTTTAATAATCAAAAAAATATTTATTGATTTTTATATTTAAATAATAAATAATTAGTTTAAATAATTTAGTTATGAAGAAACGAAGGCAGAAGAGAGAGAAGAAGATATATGATAATGGAGAAATAAACGAGGAGAGAAGAAATCCTGCTCCAGTCCATTAGCCACAAGTATAGGTTTGAAGTAAGAAGTAATCTAAATTCCAAAACTTCACTTCTCAATAGTATCATCTCAACGTTATTATGATTATCATTGAAATATTTCTATAATTATTTTAATAATAGTAAACATTTATTTAATTATAAAATAATTGAAATATTTTAATAATTAACTTTTTATTAAAATAATAATTTTATTTAATTATCTAGTTATTTAATAGAATTTATTATTTTATTTATTTATTAATTATTATAATATTAAATAATCATATTATGTACCTATTTAATGGTTTAAAATATTAAATAAAGAAGTAATAATTTAATTATATAGTTTAATTTATTTTATTAGTTATTTCTTTAATTATTATTATTTTTTAAATTAATTTAACTAATTTATTAAATAATAAATTGTTAAAATAATAAAATAATTAATTATTTCATATTTTATTATTTAATAAGTAATTAATGAAAATATTTCATTAATTACCATTAATGAAATAATTATTATAATTTTTATTTAATTATTTTATGAAATAATTTATTAATTTCATTATTTCTTTAATAAAGTAATATAATAATATAATAACTAATTCCTTATTATTTTTTAAAAAATCTATTATTTAAAAAAATATTTTATTATTTCTATATTCACATAATTCACTAATTATTTATATAATAAGTAAATAGTTATTGAATTAATATTTTATATTATTATTTAATAAAATAATTAATTTTTTGATATATTTAATTTAATTTTTTATAATTTATTTAAATAATTTGTTAATTATTATTTATTTAACTATAAAATTATTTAATAATTAAATTATTTTTTTGTTTAAGTACTTAATCTATTTAATATATTTCTTTGCTAAATAAATTATAACATATTTAAATAATTAACTAATTATTTAATTATTTCAAAAAAATATTATTTAAATAATTCTTTATATAATTATCTAAGTAATGAAATTCTAACTTTATAATTATTTCCTTAAATAATTATTCAAAAACTAATTTAAATAATAAAATAATAATCTTATTACATAATAATTTAGTTATGTAATTATTAAATAAATTATTTTAATATTTTCAAAAAATATAATTTATTTAAATTATTATTTATTTAACTATGAAATTATTTAATAATTAAATTATTTTTTTGTTTAAGTAAGTATTCCATTTAATATATTTCTTTACTAAAATGTTTTTAAATATTTAACTAATTAAATAAATATTCACTTATTTTGAAAAATTATTATTGAAACTATTCTTTATATCATTATTTAATTAATGAAATCCTAATTTTATAATTATTTCAATAAATAATTATTTAATAATTTATATCAATAGTAATCTAATAATTTTATTACATAATAATTTAGGTATGTAATTATTAATTAAATTATTATATTATTTCAAAAAATTATTAATTAATATAATTTATTCTTAAAATTATTACATAAATATTTAAAAAATATAATACATAAATTTATTTTGTTAAAATATTATATAATTATATAATGGAATTATTTTATTAGAATATAATAATAATATAAAGAAATAATTTATTTTCTAAAATAATTAAATTATTATTTGATATCATTATTCCATAAATTATAATTAATATAATATTTTTATTATTTACTTATTGAATAATTCGATAATGATAATTGAATTATTTCATTATTGAATTATTCAATAAGTAAATAATATAGATATTTCATTATTTATAATTTATGGAATAATGATTCAAATAATTATTTAATTATTTAATAAAATATTTTAATAATTCCATTATTTCTTAATGTTATTTATATTTTATATTAAAATAATTCAATTATACAATTATTTAATATTTTAATAAAATAATTTAAGTATTTTATTATTTAAATAGTGATGAAATAATTTAAAGTATAAATTATATTAATAAATAATTTTTGAAATTCATAAAATAATTTAATCAATAATTACAAAAATAAATTATTATATAATACAATTTTTAGATTATCATTTAAATAAATTATTAAATAATTATTTATTTATATAACTAAAATATTATAATTTAGTTATTTAGATAATTAAATATAGAATTATTTAAATAATTAAATATTTTTTCAATTATTGAGATATTTAAAAACTTAATTAGTGAAGATATATATCAAATAGATTATTTACTTAAAAAAATCAATATTTTTATTATTAAAAAATTTCATTTTTAAATAAATAATAATTTCATTATATAATTAATTTATTATATTAGTTATTTTTTTAATTATTACTATCTTTTTAATTAATTTAATTAGTTTATTAAATAATAAATTAGAGAATTAATAAAATAATTAATTAATTCATTATTTTATTATTTAATATGTAATTAATGAAAATATTTAATTAATTACCATTAATAAAATAATTTTTATAATTTTTATTTAATTATATTATAAAATATTTGATTAATTTAATTATTTATTTCATAAAGTAATAAAATAATATAATAACTAATTATTTATAATTTATAATTTAATAAAATAATTTGTGAATTATTTCATTACATAATAATTTAATTAAATTATTATTTATTTAACTATAAAATTATTTAATAATTAAATTATTTTTTTGTTCAAGTAAATAATTTATTTAATATATTACTTTACTAAATAAGTTTTGAAATATTTAAATAATTCTCTTTATAATTATCTAAATAATGAAATTAGCATTTAATAATTATTTTAATAAAATAATTTGTAAAAAATTTATTTAATTGATAATATAATAATTTTATTATATAATAATTTAGTTATGTAATTATTAAATAAATTATTTTATTATTTGAAAAAATAATATTTTTTTAAATTATTCTTTTGCTTAAGTAAATAATCCATTTAATATATTTCTTTACTAAATAAGTTTTTAAATATTTAAATAATTGAATAATTATTCATTTATATAAAAAAATTATTATTGAAATAATTATTTATATAGTTATCTACTTAATAAAACTCTAATTTTACAGTTATTTCAATAAATTATTATTTAATATTTTATTTAAATAATAATCTAATAATTTTATTACATAATAATTTAGTTATGTAATTATTAATGAAATTATTTTATTATTTCAAAAAATTATTAATTAATATAATTTAATCTTTGAATTATTAATGAAATATTTAAAAAATAAAATAGTTAAATTTGTTTACTTAAATAATTTTATAGTTAAATAAATAATAATTTAAATAAAATATTATATAATGAAATAAATAAAAAAATTTATTAAATTATGAGATATTAATTTAAATAACAAAAAAAAATTTATTTAATTAAGTAATAAAATAAGAAAATAATTTAATAACTATTTACTTATTATTCAGATAATTAGTTAATTATTTGAATATATGAATAATAAAATATTTTTTTAAATAGCTTAATACTTTTATTAATAATTAAAGAAATATTTATTGATTTTAATATTTAATTATTTAATTTATTTAACTATTTAATTTATTAAACTAATTAAATTAATTAAATAAAAGGAAGTAAAGAAGGAAGATGAGGCACACCCGAATTTTTTGCTTTAAAAAAATTTATATTTTTCTTTTAAAAAATTTAAAACATTACAACTGTTATGTGATCGTTCGATCGGATGACTATTCACCGTCAGATCTCTCACATAGATTTGGGTTTCCTAAATAATACTTAGGCCCTAAGTAAACTTACCCTAAAAATAATATACAACCCCTTTAGGGTGGGGCATGTTTGACGGCTCTCTCTTTCTCCCATCTCACAATATGTTATCAACACGAATATATCAAGCCGAGCCAATCCGTGGCAAGAAAACGGAAAGAGAAACAAAGACAGAAGAGGGAGAAGAAGAGAGATGAGAATGGAGAAATAAACGAATAGAGAAGAAGTCCTGCCCCAGTCCATTGGCCATGGGTATAGGTTTAATTTATTTCTTTACTAAATAAGTTTTTAAATATTTAAATAATTAAATAATTATTTATATAATTATCTAATTAATAAAATTCTAATTTTAAAATTATTTCAAAACATAGATTTTTAATAATTTATTTAAATCATAATATAATAATTTTATTATATAATAATTTAGTTATATAATTATTATTGAAATTAATTTATAATTTAAAAAAATTATTAATTTATATAATTTTTTCTTTAAATTATTACTTAAATATTTAAAAAATAAAATATTTTAATTTATTTTGTTAAAATATTATATAATTATATAATGGAATTATATTATTATAATATAATAATAATAAAAAGATATAATTAAATTATTTAAATATTTTCAAAAATAATTAAATAATTATTTGAATCATCATTACATAAATTATAATTAATCAAATATTTGTATTATTTACTTATTGAATAATTCAATAATAATTATTGAATTATTTAATTATTGAATTATATAATAAGTAAATAATTAAAATATTTAATTAACTATAATTTATAGATAATTAAATATTAGTTAAAAAATTTAATTAACTATAATTTATAATAATAAAAAATTAACTATAATTTAATTAACTATAATTTATAATAATAAAAAATTAGTTAAAAAATTTTAATTATATAGATAATTAAATATTTCATTAATTATTTAATTTATTAATTTATTGAACTATTTAATTTTTTAGAATAATGAAATTAATTAAATAATATGAAGTAAAGAAGTAAGATGAGGCACACCCGAATGTTTTGCTTTAAAAAATTTAAATTTTTCTTTAAAAAAATTTAAAACATTACAACTGTTATGAGATCGTTCGATTGGATGACTGTCCACTGTCGGAAGAAAACGAAGAGAGAAATAAAGGCAGAAGAGAGAGAAGATTAGATATGAGAATGGAAAAATAAACGAAGAGAGAAGAAATCATGCTCCAGTCCATTAGCCATGGATATACGTTTGAAGTAAAAAGTAATCTAAATTCCAAAACGCCACTTCTCAATAGTATCATCTTAACGTTATTATGATTATCATTGAAATATTTCTATAATTTTTTTAATAATAGTAATTATTTATTTAATTATAAAATATTTTAAATAATAGAAATATTTTAATAATTAACTTTTTACTAAAATAATATTTTTATTTAATTATTTAATTATCTAGTTATTTAATGAAATTAATTATTTTATTTATTTAATAATTATTATATTATTAAATAATTAAATTATGTACCTATTTAATGGTTTAAAATATTAAATAAAGAAATAATGATTTAATTATATAATTAATTTATTTTATTAGTTATTTATTTTATTATTATTATTTTTTAAATTAATTTAATTAATTCATGAAATAATAAAATGCTGAAATAATAAAATAATTAGTTTAAATAATTAAATATTTCTTTAATTATTTAATTATTTAATTTATTTCATTATTTAATTTAATAAACTAATTAAATTAATTAAATAATAGGAAGTAAAGAAGGAAGATGAGGCACACCCAAATTTTTTGCTTTAAAAAAATTTATTTTTTTCTTTTTAAAAAATTTAAAATATTATAACTGTTATGAGATCGTTCGATCGGATGACTGTCCACCGTCGGATCCCTCCCTTAGATTAGGGTTTCCCATATAATACTTAGGCCATAAGTAAGCTTACCCTATAAATAATATACGACCCCTTTAGGGTGGGGCACGTTTGACGGCTCTCTTTTTCCCATCTCATAATATGTTATTAACACGAACATATCGAGCCCAATCGACCCGTCGTAAGAAAACAGAGAGAACAACGAAGACAAAAGAGAGAGAAGAAGAGAGATGAGAATGGTGAAATAAACAAAGAGGGAAGAAGTCCTGCTCCAGTCCATTGGCCATGGGTATAGGTTTGAAGTAAGAAGTAATCTAAATTCCAAAAATCCACTTCTCAATAGTATCATCTCAACGTTACTATGATTATCATTGTAATATTTCTATAATTTTTTAAATAATAGTAATCATTTAATTATTTGATTATCTAGTTATTTATTGAAATTTGTTATTTTATTTATTTATTAATTATTATATTATTAAATAATTAAATAATTATATAATGGAATTATTTTATTAGAATATAAACATAACATAAAGAAATAATTGAATTATTCAAATATTTTATAAAATTATTAAATAATTTTTTGAATCATTATTCCATAAATTATAATTAATCAAATATTTTTATTATCTACTTATTGAATAATTCAATAATGATTATTGAATTATTTTATTATTGAATTATTCAATAAGTAAATAATAAAAATATTTAATTAAATATAACTTATGGAATAAGGATTCAAATAATTATTTAATTAACTTATAAAATATTTAAATAATTTTATTATTTCTTTATGTTATTAATATTTTTTCATAGAATAATTCAATTATATAATTATATAATATTTTAATCAAATAATTTAATAATTGAATTATTTTATTATTTACTTATTAATTTAAAGTATAAATTATATAAATTAATAAGTTTTTTTGAATAATAAAATAATTTAATCAATAATTACATAACTAAATTATTATGGAATAAAATTATTATATTATCATTTAAACAAATTATAAAATAATTATTTATTTATATAACTAAAATATTAGGGTTTAATTATTTAGATAATTAAATAAATATTATTTAAATAAATTTTTTTTAAATAATTAAATCATTAGTCAATTATTGAAATATTTAAAAACTTAATTAGTGAAGAAATATATCAAATAGATTATTTACTTAAAAAAATATATTTTTATTATTAAATAATTTCATTTGTTAAATAAATAATAATTTAAATAAAATATTGTATAATGAAATAAATATAAAATTTTATTAAATTATGGGATATTAATTGAAATAACTAAAAAAAATAATTATTTAATTAAATAATAAAATAAAACAATAATTTAATAACTATTTACGTATTATTTGAATAATTAGTTAATTATTTGAATATATAAATATTAAAATATTTTTTTAAATAGTTTAATATTTTTTTTAATAATCAAAGAAATATTTATTGATTTTAATATTTAATTAATAAATAATTTCATTATATAAATAATTAAATATTTCTTTAATTATTTAATTATATAATTTTTTTAACTATTTAATTTATTAAACTAATTAAATTAATTAAATAATAGAAAGTAAAGATGGAAGATGAGGCAAACCCAAATTTTTTTCTTTAAAAAAATATATTTTTCTTTAAAAAAATTTAAAATATTATAACTGTTATGGGATCATTCGATCGGATGACTGTCCACCGTCGGATCCCTCTCTTAGATTAGGGTTTCCCATATAATACTAAGGCCCTAAGTAAGCTTACCCTATAAATAATATACGACTCCTTTAGGGTGGGGCATGTTTGACGGCTCTCTCATTCTCCCATCTCATAATATGTTATTAATACGAACTTATCGAGCCCAGTCGACCCGTCGCAAGAAAGCGGAGAGAGAAACGAAGACAAAAGAGACAGAAGAAGAAAGATGAGAATGAAGAAATAAATGAAGAGAGAAAAAGTCATGCTCCAATCCATTGGCCATAGGTCTGAAGTAAGAAGTAATCTAAATTCCAAATCTCCACTTCTTAATAGTATTATCTCAACGTTATTATGATTATCATTGCAATATTTCTATAATTTTTTTAATAATAGTAATCATTTATTTAATTATAAAATAAATTAACTAATTGAAATTTTTTAATATTTAAATTTTTATTAAAATAATAATTTTATTTTATTATTTAATTATCTAGTTATTTAATGAAATTTATTATATATTTCATTTATTAATTATTATATTATTAAATAATTAAATTATTTAACTATTTAATGGTTTAAAATATGAAATAAAGAAATAATGATTTTATTATATAATTAATTTATTTTATTATTTATTTCTTTACTTATTATTATTTTTTAAAAGTATTTTATTAATTAATTAAATAATAAATATTTGAAATAATAAAATAATTAATTATTTTATTATTCAATAAGTAATTAATGAAAATCTTTAATTAATTATGTTTAATGAAATAATTAATAATTATTAATTATAAATTATAAATTTTATTATTTTATAAAATATTTTATTAATTTAATTATTTATTAAATAAAGTAATAAAATAATATATTAATATAATAAATGATTATTTATTATTTTAAAAAATAGATTATTTTAAAAAATATTTTATTATTTATATGATTAAATAATTAACTAATTATTTAAATAATAAGTAAATAGTTATTGAATTAATTTTTTATGTTATTACTTCATGAAATAATTGATTTTTTGATGTATTTTATTTAATTTTTTATAATTTAATTAAATAATTTGTTATTTACTTCATTAGATAATAATTTATTTAAATTTTTATTTATTTAACCATAAAATTAATTAATATTTAAATTATTTCTTATTTAATTAAATAATCTATTTAATATATTTCTTTATAAAATTAGTTTTTAAATATTTAAATAATAGACTAATCTATTTAACTAAATTTTTTAAAATAATTTATTTATATATCAAATAGATTATTTACTTAAAAAATAAATATTTTTATTATTAAATAATTTCATAGGTAAATAAAAAATAAATTACAAAAAATATTTTATAATTAAATAAATATAAAATTTTATTAAATTATGAGATATTAATTAAAATAACTGAAAAAAATAATTATTCAATTAAGTAATAAAATAAAACAATAATTTAATAATAATTTACTTATAATTTAAATAGATAGTTAATTATTTGAATATATAAATAATAAAATATTTTTTTAAAAAGCTTAATAATTTTTTTTATAATCAAATAAATAGTTATATAACTATTAATAATTTTAAAATTAATTTAGTTATAGAATTAATAATTAATTTAGTTAGATAATTACTTATTTGAAAAAATTATTATTTAAACAATTCTTTATATCATTGTTTAATTAAAAAAAAATTAATTTGATAATTATTTCAATAAAGAATTATTTAATAAATTATTTCAATAATAATTTAATAAGTTTATTATATTATAATTTAGTTATGTAATTATTAATTAAATTATTGTATTATTTTAAAAAATTAATAAATAATATAATTTATTCTTAAAATTATTAATTAAATATTTTAAAAATAAAATACATAAATTTATTTTGTTAAAATATTATATAATTATATAATGGAATTATTTTATTAGAATATAATAATAATATAAAGAAATAATAAAATTATTCAAATATTTTCTAAAATAATTAAATATTATTTGATATCATTATTCTATAAATTATAATTAATCTAATATTTTAATTATTTACTTATGGAATAATTCAATAATGACAATTGAATTGTTTCATTATTGAATTATTCAATAAGTAAATCATAAAAATATTTAATTAATTATAATTTATGGAATAATGATTCAAATAAATATTTAATAATTTTGAAAAATATTTAAATAATTTCATTATTTCTTTATGTTATTAATATTTTATAATAAAATAATTCATTTATATAATTATATAATATTTTAATCAAATAATTAAAGTATTTTATTATTTAAATATTAACTTAATAATGTAAAGTATAAATTATATTAATAAATAATTTTTGAAATTAATAAAATAATTTAATCAATAATTATATAACTAAATTATTATATAATAAAATTAGTAAAAATATATAGATTATTTACTTAAAAAAATTAATATGTTTATTATTAAATAATATAATAGTTAAATAATTAATAATTTAAATAAATTATTATATAATTTATTTAATATAAAATATTATGAAATTATAAGATATTAATTGAAATAACTAAAAATAATATTTATTTAATTAAGTAATCAAATAAAATAATAATGTAATATATATTTATTTATTATTTAAATAATTAGTTAATATTTGAAATATATGAATATGAAAATATTTCTTCAGTTAGATTTATAATTTTTTAATAATTAAATAAATATTTATTTATTTTAATATTTAATTAATAAATTATTAGTTTAAATTATTTAATTATATAGATAATTAAATATTTCATTAATTATTTAAATTTTTAATTTATTTAACTATTTAATTTATTAAACTAATTAAATTAATTAAATAATAGGAAGTAAAGAAGGAAGATGAGGCACACCCGAATTTTTGGCTTTAAAAAAATATATATTATTCTTCAAAGAAATTTAAAACATTACAAGTTTTATGAGATCGTTCGATCGGATGACTGTCCACCGTCGGATCTCTCCCATAGATTAGGGTTTCCCATATTATACTTAGGCCCTAAGTAAGCTTACTCTATAAATAATATACGACCCTTTAGGGTGTGGTACGTTTGACGGCTCTTTTTTTCTTTCATCTCAGAATATGTTATCAACACGAATATATCGAGTCCAAACGACCCATCGCAAGGAAACAGAAAGAGAAACGAAGATAGAAGAGAGAGAAGAAGAGAGATGAGAATGGAGAAATAAACAAAGAGAGAAGAAGTCCTGCTCCAGTCTATTGGCCACGGGTATAGGTTTGAAGTAAGAAGTAATCTAAATTCTAAAACTCCACTTCTCAATAGTATCATCTCAATGTTATTATGATTATCATTGTAATGTTTCTATAATTTTTTTAACAATATTAATCGTTTATTTACTTATAAAATAATTTAAATAATTAAAAAATTTTAATAATTAAGTTTTTATTAAAATAATTATTTTATTTAATTATTTAATTTTTTAATTATCTAGTTATTTAATAAAATTTATTATTTTATTTATTTATTAAAATTATTATTTCAAAAAATTATTCATTAATATAATTTACTCTTTCAATTATTAATTAAATATTTAAAAATAAAATACTTAAATTTATTTAGTTAAAATATTATATAATTATATATTGGAATTATTTTATTCGAATAAAATAATAACATAAAGATATAATTTAATTATTCAAATATTTTATTAAATAATTTAATAATTATTTGAATTATTATTCCATAAATTATAATTAATCCAATATTTTTATTATTTACTTATTAAATAATTCAATAATGATTATTGAATTATTTTATTATTGAATTTCTCAATAAGTAAATAATAAAAATATTTGATTAATTATAATTTATAGAATAATGATTCAAAAATTTATTTAATTATTGAATCAATAATTTATTCAAAAAAATTATTCGATTATCATTTAAATAAATTATTAAATTATTATTTATTTTTATAACTAAAATATTAGAATTTAATTATTTAGATAATGAAATAAAGAATTATTTAAATAATTAATTATTTAGTCATTTATTAAAATATTTAAAAACTTAATTAGTAAAGAAATATATCAAATAGATAATTTACTTAAAAAAATAAATATTTTCATTAGTAAATAATTTTATAGTAAAATAAATAATAATTTAAATAAAATATTATATAATAAAATAAATAAAATTTATTAAATTATGAGATATTAATTGAAATAAGTTAAACTATTAATTATTTAATTAAGTAATAAAATAAGACAATAATTTAATAACTATTTACTTATTATTTAAATAATTAGTTAATTATTTGAAAATATGAATTATAAAATATTTTTTAAATTGCTTAATATTTTTTTTAATAATCATTAAAATATTTATTGATTTTAATATTTAAATAATAAATAATTAGTATAAATAATTTAATTATATAGATAATTAAATATTTCTTTAATTATTTAATTATTTAATTATTTTATTTATATAACTATTTAATTTATAAAACTAATTAAATTAATAATATAATAGGAAGTAAATAAGGAAGATGAGGCACACCCGAATTTTTTGCTTTAAAAAAACTTATATTTTTCTGTAAAAAAGTTTAAAACATTACAACTATTATGAGATCGTTCGATCGGATGATTGTTCACCGTCGGATCTCTCCCATAGATTAGGATTTCCCATATAATACTTAGGCCCTTAGTAAGCTTAGCCTATAAATAATATACGACACCTTTAGGGTGGGGTACGTTTGACGGCTCTCTCTTTCTCCCATCTCACAATATGTTATCAACACGAATATATCGAGCCCAGCTAATCCGTCGCAAGAAAACGAAGAGAGAAACGAAGACAGAAGAGAGAGAAGAAGAGAGATGAGAATGGAAAAATAAATGAAGAGAGAAGAAATCCTGCCCCAGTCCATTGGCCACGGGTATAGGTTTGAAATAAGAAGTAATCTAAATTTCAAAACTCCACTTTTTATTAGAATGTAAACATAACATAAAGAAATAATTGAATTATTCAAATATTTTATAAAATTATTAAATAATTTTTTGAATCATTATTCCATAAATTATAATTAATCAAATATTTTTATTATCTACTTATTGAATAATTCAATAATGATTATTGAATTATTTTTTTATTGAATTATTCAATAATTAAATTATAAAAATATTTAATTAAATATAATTTATGGAATAAGGATTCAAATAATTATTTAATTAACTTATAAAATATTTAAATAATTTTATTATTTCTTTATGTTATTAATATTTTTTCATAGAATAATTCAATTATATAATTATATAATATTTTAATCAAATAATTTAATTATTTAATTATTTTATTATTTACATAATAATTTAAAGTATAAATTATATAAATTAATAAGTTTTTTACAAAAATAAAATAATTTAATCAATAATTACATAACTAAATTATTATGTAATAAAATTATTATATTATCATTTAAACAAATTATTAAATAATTATTATGTAATAAAAACTAAGTCTGGAATTATTAAATTATTAAATAATTATTAAATAATTATTAAATTATAAATTATTATGTAATAAAAACTAAGTCTGGAATGCACACTCCGAAGCGTGGCGCACCGAAGACCGGCCAAAATTCGCCCGAAAAACTAAGTCAAAAACGCGCACCCCGAAGCATGGTACATTGAAGTCCGACCAAAATTCGCCCGAAAAACTAAGTCTAGAACGCTCACCCCGAAGCGTGGTGCACCGAAGACCGGCCTTGCTCGAAATACTAAGTTTGGAAGGCGCAGCCCGAAGCGTGGCGCACCAAAGACTGGCCGAAATTCACCCGAAAAACTAAGTCTGGAATGCGACCCCAAAGCGTGGCGCACCGAAGACCGACCGAAATTCGCTTGAAAAACTCAGTCTGGAACACGCATCCCGAAGCTAAAATTTTAATTTGATAATTATTTCAATAAAGAATTATTTAATAATTTATTTCAATAATAATCTAATAAGTTTATTATATAATAATTTAGGTATTTAATTATTAATTAAATTATTATATTATTTCAAAAAATTAATAAATAATATAATTTATTCTTAAAATTATTAATTAAATATTTTAAAAATAAAATACTTAAATTTATTTTGTTAAAATATTATATAATTATATAATGGAATTATTTTATTAGAATATAATAATAACATAAAGAAATAATAGAATTATTCAAATATTTTATTAAATAATTATTTGAATCATTATTCCATAAATTATAATTAATCCAATAATTTTATTATTTACTTATTGAATAATTCAATAATGATTATTGAATTATTTTATTATTGAATTATTAAATAAGTAAATAATAAAAATATTTAATTAAATATAATTTATGGAATAATGATTTAAATAATAATTTAATTATTATATAAAATATTTAAATAATTTTATTAATTCTATATTTTATTAATATTTTTTAATAAAATAATTCAATTATATAATTATATAATATTTTCATCAAATAATTTAAGTATTTTATTACTTCAATATTTAAGTAATAATTTAAAGTATAAATTATATTAATTAATAATTTTTTAAAATAATAAAATAATTGAATAAATAATTATATGACTAGATTATTATGTAATAAAATTATTAGATTATCATTAAAATAAATTATTAAATAATTATTTATTTATATAACTAAAATATTAGAATTTAATTATTAAGATAATTAAATAAAGAATTATTTAAATAATAATTTTTTGAAATAATTAAATAGTTAGTCAATTATTGAAATATTTAAAAATTTAATTAGTGAATAAATATATCAAATAGATTATTTATATAAGACCGATCGAAATTAGATTGAAAAACTAAGTCATAAATGCGCACCCTGAAGCGTGGCGCACCGAAGACCGACCTTAATTCGCACAAAAAACTAAGTCTGGAGTGCGATCCCAGAAGCGTGGCGCACCGAGGACCGGCCAAAATTCTCCCGAAAAACTAAGTCTGGAATGTGCACCCCAAAGCGTGGCGTACCAAGGACATGCAAAAATTCGCTCGAAAAACTAAGTCTGGAACGAGCACCCCGAAGCGTGGCGCATCGACGATCGGCCGAAATTCGCCCAAAAAACTAAGTCTGGAACATGCACCCCAAAGCATGGTGCACCGAAAACCGGTCGAAAATTCGTACGAAAAACGAAGTCTGTAATGCGCACCCCGAAGCGTGGTTCACCAAAGACCGATCGAAATTCATCCAAAAAACTAATTTAGGAACGCGCACCCTGAAGAGTGGCACACTAAAGACCTGCCGAAATTCGACAAAAAAACTAAGTCTGGAATGCGCACCCTGAAGCGTAGTGCACCGAAAACCGACCGAAATTCGCTCGAAAAGCAAACTCTGGAACGTGCACACCGAAGCGTGGCGCACCGAAGACCATCCAAAATTCGTCAGAAAAACTAAGTCTGCAATGCGCACCCCGAAGCGTGGCACAACGAAGACCGGCCGAAATTTGCCCGAAATGATAAGTCTAGAACGCGCACCACGAAGAGTGGCGCACCGAAGAACGACCGAAATTCGCTCGAAAATCTAAGTCTGTAATGCGCATCCCGAAGCATGGTGCACCGAAAACTAGCCAAAATTCGGTAAAGAAACAAAGTCTAGAACGCGCACCCCAAAGCGTGGTGTAGCGAAAACCGACCAAAATTCGCACGAAAAACTAAGTCTGGAACGTGCATGATGAAGCGTGGCGCACTGTAGACCGATCGAAATTCTCCCGAAAAACTAAGTCTCGAACACGCACCCCGAAGCGTGGTGCACCGAAGACCGGCCAAAATTTATCCAGAAAACTAAGTCTGGAATGTGCACCCCAAAGCATGGCGCACAGAAGACCGGCCAAAATTTGCCCGGAAAACTAAGTCTGGAACGTGCACCCCGATGCGTGGCTCACCGAGGACCGACCAAAATTCGTCCGAAAAACTAAGTTAGGAACACGCACCCCGAAGAGTGGTGCACCGAAGACTGGTCGAAATTTACCCAAAAAACTAAGTCTGGAACGCACACCTCGAAGCGTGGCGCACCGAAGACCGACCAAAATTCGATCGAAATACTAAGTCTGGAATGCGCACCCCAAAGCGTGGCGCACCCAAAACTGGCTGAAATTCACCCGAATAACTAAGTCTGGAATGCACATACCAAAGCATGGCACATCGAAGATCGGCCGAATTTCACTTAAAAAACTATGTCTGGAATGCACATCCTGAAGCGTGGAGCACCGAAGACCGACCGAAATTTGCCCAAAAAACTAAGTCTAGAGTGCGCACCCCGAAGCATGACGCACAGAGGATCGGGCGAAATTCGCCCAAAAAAATAAATCTGGAACGTGCACCCTGAAGCGTGGCGTACCAAGGACCGGCCGAAATTTGGCAGAAAAACTAAGTCTGGAACTCGCACCCTGAAGCGTGGAGCAGTGAAGACCGATCGAAATTCACCCGAAAAACTAAGTCTTGAATGCGCACGCCAAAGCGTGGTGCACCGAAGACCGGCAGAAATTTGCCCGAAAAACTTAATCTGGAATGCGCACCCCGAAGCATGGCGCACCGAAGACAAGCCAAAATTCGCCCGAAAAATTAAGTCTGGAACGCGCACCCCGAAGAGTGCCGGACCGAAGACCGACCGAAATTTACCTGAAAAACTAAGTTTGGAACGCGCACGTCAAAGCATGGCGCACCGAAGACCGATCGAAATTCGTGGGGAAAACTAAGTCTGGAACGTGCACCCCGAAGCATGGCGCACCGAAGACTAACCAAAATTCACCCGAAAAACTGAGTCTGGAATGCGCACCCCGATGTATGGCGCACCGACGATCAGCCAAAATTTGATCGAAAAACTAAGTCTGGAATGCACACTCCGAAGCGTGGCGCACCGAAGACCAGCCAAAATTCGCCCGAAAAAACTAAGTCAAAAACGCGCACCCCGAAGCATGGTGCATTGAAGTCCGACCAAAATTCGCCCGAAAAACTAAGTCTAGAACGCGCACCCCGAAGCGTGGTGCACCGAAGACCGGCCTTGCTCGAAATACTAAGTTTGGAATGCGCATCCCGAAGCTAAAATTTTAATTTTATAATTATTTCAATAAAGAATTATTTAATAATTTATTTCAATAATAATCTAATAAGTTTATTATATAATAATTTAGGTATTTAATTATTAATTAAATTATTATATTATTTCAAAAAATTAATAAATAATATAATTTATTCTTAAAATTATTAATTTAATATTTTAAAAATAAAATAATTAAATTTATTTTGTTAAAATATTATATAATTATATAATGGAATTATTTTATTAGAATATAATAATAACATAAAGAAATAATAGAATTATTCAAATATTTTATTAAATAATTAAATAATTATTTGAATCATTATTCCATAAATTATAATTAATCCAATAATTTTATTATTTACTTATTGAATAATTCAATAATGATTATTGAATTATTTTATTATTGAATTATTAAATAAGTAAATAATAAAAATATTTAATTAATTATAATTTATGGAATAATGATTTAAATAATAATTTAATTATTATCTAAAATATTTAAATAATTTTATTATTTAAATATTTTATTAATATTTTTTAATAAAATAATTCAATTATATAATTATATAATATTTTCATCAAATAATTTAAGTATTTTATTACTTCAATATTTAAGTAATAATTTAAATTATAAATTATATTAATTAATAATTTTTTAAAATAATAAAATAATTGAATAAATAATTACATGACTAAATTATTATGTAATAAAATAATTAGATTATCATTAAAATAAATTATTAAATAATTATTTATTTATATAACTAAAATATTAGAATTTAATTATTAAGATAATTAAATAAAGAATTATTTAAATAATAATTTTTTGAAATAATTAAATAGTTAGTCATTTATTGAAATATTTAAAAATTTAATTAGTGAATAAATATATCAAATAGATTATTTATATAAAAAAATAAATATTTTCATTATTAAATAAATTTATAGTTAAATAAATAATAATTTAAATAAAATATTGTATAATGAAATAAATATAAAATTTTATAAAATTATGAGATATTAATTTAAATAACTTAAAAAATAATTATTTAATTCAGTAATAAAATAAAACAATAATTTAATAACTATTACTTATTATTTAAATAATTAATTAATTATTTGAATATATGGAAAATAAAAATAAAATTTAAATAGCTTAATATTTTTTTTAATAATCAAAAAAATATTTATTGATTTTTATATTTAAATAATAAATAATTAGTTTAAATAATTTAATTATGAAGAAACGAAGGCAGAAGAGAGAGAAGAAGATATATGATAATGGAGAAATAAACGAGGAGAGAAGAAATCCTGCTCCAGTCCATTAGCCACAAGTATAGGTTTGAAGTAAGAAGTAATCTAAATTCCAAAACTTCACTTCTCAATAGTATCATCTCAACGTTATTATGATTATCATTGAAATATTTCTATAATTATTTTAATAATAGTAAACATTTATTTAATTATAAAATAATTGAAATAATTTAAATATTTTAATAATTAACTTTTATTAAAATAATAATTTTATTTAATTATCTAGTTATTTAATAGAATTTATTATTTTATTTATTTATTAATTATTATAATATTAAATAATCATATTATGTACCTATTTAATGGTTTAAAATATTAAATAAAGAAGTAATAATTTAATTATATAATTTAATTTATTTTATTAGTTATTTCTTTAATTATTATTAATTTTTAAATTAATTTAACTAATTTATTAAATAATAAATTGTTAAAATAATAAAATAATTAATTATTTCATATTTTATTATTTAATAAGTAATTAATGAAAATATTTCATTAATTACCATTAATGAAATAATTATTATAATTTTTATTTAATTATTTTATGAAATAATTTATTAATTTCATTATTTCTTTAATAAAGTAATATAATAATATAATAACTAATTCCTTATTATTTTTTAAAAAATCTATTATTTAAAAAAATATTTTATTATTTCTATATTCACATAATTCACTAATTATTTATATAATAAGTAAATAGTTATTGAATTAATATTTTATATTATTATTTAATAAAATAATTAATTTTTTGATATATTTAATTTAATTTTTTATAATTTATTTAAATAATTTGTTAATTATTTCATTACATTATTATTTAAGTTAATTATTATTTATTTAACTATAAAATTATTTAATAATTAAATTATTTTTTTGTTTAAGTACTTAATCTATTTAATATATTTCTTTGCTAAATAAATTATAACATATTTAAATAATTAACTAATTATTTAATTATTTCAAAAAAATATTATTTAAATAATTCTTTATATAATTATCTAAGTAATGAAATTCTAACTTTATAATTATTTCCTTAAATAATTATTCAAAAACTAATTTAAATAATAAAATAATAATCTTATTACATAATAATTTAGTTATGTAATTATTAAATAAATTATTTTAATATTTTCAAAAAATATAATTTATTTAATTTATTATTTATTTAACTATGAAATTATTTAATAATTAAATTATTTTTTTGTTTAAGTAAGTATTCCATTTAATATATTTCTTTACTAAAATGTTTTTAAATATTTAACTAATTAAATAAATATTCACTTATTTTGAAAAATTATTATTGAAACTATTCTTTATATCATTATTTAATTAATGAAATTCTAATTTTATAATTATTTCAATAAATAATTATTTAATAATTTATATCAATAGTAATCTAATAATTTTATTACATAATAATTTAGGTATGTAATTATTAATTAAATTATTATATTATTTCAAAAAATTATTAATTAATATAATTTATTCTTAAAATTATTACATAAATATTTAAAAAATATAATACATAAATTTATTTTGTTAAAATATTATATAATTATATAATGGAATTATTTTATTAGAATATAATAATAATATAAAGAAATAATTTATTTTCTAAAATAATTAAATTATTATTTGATATCATTATTCCATAAATTATAATTAATCTAATATTTTTATTATTTACTTATTGAATAATTCGATAATGATAATTGAATTATTTCATTATTGAATTATTCAATAAGTAAATAATATAGATATTTCATTATTTATAATTTATGGAATAATGATTCAAATAATTATTTAATTATTTAATAAAATATTTTAATAATTCCATTATTTCTTAATGTTATTTATATTTTATATTAAAATAATTCAATTATACAATTATTTTATATTTAAATAAAATAATTTAAGTATTTTATTATTTAAATAGTGATGAAATAATTTAAAGTATAAATTATATTAATAAATAATTTTTGAAATTCATAAAATAATTTAATCAATATTTACAAAAATAAATTATTATATAATACAATTTTTAGATTATCATTTAAATAAATTATTAAATAATTATTTATTTATATAACTAAAATATTATAATTTAGTTATTTAGATAATTAAATATAGAATTATTTAAATAATTAAATATTTATTCAATTATTGAGATATTTAAAAACTTAATTAGTGAAGATATATATCAAATAGATTATTTACTTAAAAAAATCAATATTTTTATTATTAAAAAATTTCATTTTTAAATAAATAATAATTTCATTATATAATTAATTTATTATATTAGTTATTTTTTTAATTATTACTATCTTTTTAATTAATTTAATTAGTTTATTAAATAATAAATTAGAGAAATAATAAAATAATTAATTAATTCATTATTTTATTATTTAATATGTAATTAATGAAAATATTTAATTAATTACCATTAATAAAATAATTTTTATAATTTTTATTTAATTATATTATAAAATATTTGATTAATTTAATTATTTATTTCATAAAGTAATAAAATAATATAATAACTAATTATTTATAATTTATAATTTAATAAAATAATTTGTGAATTATTTCATTACATAATAATTTAATTAAATTATTATTTATTTAACTATAAAATTATTTAATAATTAAATTATTTTTTTGTTTAAGTAAATAATCTATTTAATATATTACTTTACTAAATAAGTTTTGAAATATTTAAATAATTCTTTTTATAATTATCTAAATAATGAAATTAGCATTTAATAATTATTTTAATAAAATAATTTGTAAAAAATTTATTTAATTGATAATACAATAATTTTATTATATAATAATTTAGTTATGTAATTATTAAATAAATTATTTTATTATTTGAAAAAATAATATTTTTTTAAATTATTCTTTTGCTTAAGTAAATAATCCATTTAATATATTTCTTTACTAAATAAGTTTTTAAATATTTAAATAATTGAATAATTATTCATTTATATAAAAAAATTATTATTGAAATAATTATTTATATAGTTATCTACTTAATAAAACTCTAATTTTACAGTTATATCAATAAATTATTATTTAATATTTTATTTAAATAATAATCTAATAATTTTATTACATAATAATTTAGTTATGTAATTATTAATGAAATTATTTTATTATTTCAAAAAATTATTAATTAATATAATTTAATCTTTGAATTATTAATGAAATATTTAAAAAATAAAATAGTTAAATTTGTTTACTTAAATAATTTTATAGTTAAATAAATAATAATTTAAATAAAATATTATATAATGAAATAAATAAAAAAATTTATTAAATTATGAGATATTAATTTAAATAACAAAAAAAAAATTATTTAATTAAGTAATAAAATAAGAAAATAATTTAATAACTATTTACTTATTATTCAAATAATTAGTTAATTATTTGAATATATGAATAATAAAATATTTTTTTAAATAGCTTAATACTTTTATTAATAATTAAAGAAATATTTATTGATTTTAATATTTAATTATTTAATTTATTTAACTATTTAATTTATTAAACTAATTAAATTAATTAAATAAAAGGAAGTAAAGAAGGAAGATGAGGCACACCCGAATTTTTTGCTTTAAAAAAATTTATATTTTTCTTTTAAAAAATTTAAAACATTACAACTGTTATGTGATCGTTCGATCGGATGACTATTCACCGTCAGATCTCTCACATAGATTTGGGTTTCCTAAATAATACTTAGGCCCTAAGTAAACTTACCCTAAAAATAATATACAACCCCTTTAGGGTGGGGCATGTTTGACGGCTCTCTCTTTCTCCCATCTCACAATATGTTATCAACACGAATATATCAAGCCGAGCCAATCCGTGGCAAGAAAACGGAGAGAGAAACAAAGACAGAAGAGGGAGAAGAAGAGAGATGAGAATGGAGAAATAAACGAATAGAGAAGAAGTCCTGCCCCAGTCCATTGGCCATGGGTATAGGTTTAATTTATTTCTTTACTAAATAAGTTTTTAAATATTTAAATAATTAAATAATTATTTATATAATTATCTAATTAATAAAATTCTAATTTTAAAATTATTTCAAAACATAGATTTTTAATAATTTATTTAAATCATAATATAATAATTTTATTATATAATAATTTAGTTATATAATTATTATTGAAATTAATTTATAATTTAAAAAAATTATTAATTTATATAATTTATTCTTTAAATTATTACTTAAATATTTAAAAAATAAAATATTTTAATTTATTTTGTTAAAATATTATATAATTATATAATGGAATTATATTATTATAATATAATAATAATAAAAAGATATAATTAAATTATTTAAATATTTTCTAAAATAATTAATAATTATTTGAATCATCATTTCATAAATTATAATTAATCAAATATTTGTATTATTTACTTATTGAATAATTCAATAATAATTATTGAATTATTTAATTATTGAATTATATAATAAGTAAATAATTAAAATATTTAATTAACTATAATTTATAGATAATTAAATATTAGTTAAAAAATTTAATTAACTATAATTTATAATAATAAAAAATTAACTATAATTTAATTAACTATAATTTATAATAATAAAAAATTAGTTAAAAAATTTTAATTATATAGATAATTAAATATTTCATTAATTATTTAATTTATTAATTTATTGAACTATTTAATTTTTTAAAATAATGAAATTAATTAAATAATATGAAGTAAAGAAGTAAGATGAGGCACACCCGAATTTTTTGCTTTAAAAAATTTATATTTTTCTTTAAAAAAATTTAAAACATTACAACTGTTATGAGATCGTTCGATTGGATGACTGTCCACTGTCGGAAGAAAACGAAGAGAGAAATAAAGGCAGAAGAGAGAGAAGATTAGATATGAGAATGGAAAAATAAACGAAGAGAGAAGAAATCATGCTCCAGTCCATTAGCCATGGATATACGTTTGAAGTAAAAAGTAATCTAAATTCCAAAACGCCACTTCTCAATAGTATCATCTTAACGTTATTATGATTATCATTGAAATATTTCTATAATTTTTTTAATAATAGTAATTATTTATTTAATTATAAAATATTTTAAATAATAGAAATATTTTAATAATTAACTTTTTACTAAAATAATATTTTTATTTAATTATCTAGTTATTTAATGAAATTAATTATTTTATTTATTTAATAATTATTATATTGTTAAATAATTAAATTATGTACCTATTTAATGGTTTAAAATATTAAATAAAGAAATAATGATTTAATTATATAATTAATTTATTTTATTAGTTATTTATTTTATTATTATTATTTTTTAAATTAATTTATTTAATTCATGAAATAATAAAATGTTGAAATAATAAAATAATTAGTTTAAATAATTAAATATTTCTTTAATTATTTAATTATTTAATTTATTTCATTATTTAATTTAATAAACTAATTAAATTAATTAAATAATAGGAAGTAAAGAAGGAAGATGAGGCACACCCAAATTTTTTGCTTTAAAAAAATTTATTTTTTTCTTTTTAAAAAATTTAAAATATTATAACTGTTATGAGATCGTTCGATCGGATGACTGTCCACCGTCGGATCCCTCCCTTAGATTAGGGTTTCCCATATAATACTTAGGCCATAAGTAAGCTTACCCTATAAATAATATACGACCCCTTTAGGGTGGGGCACGTTTGACGGCTCTCTTTTTCCCATCTCATAATATGTTATTAACACGAACATATCGAGCCCAATCGACCCGTCGTAAGAAAACAGAGAGAACAACGAAGACAAAAGAGAGAGAAGAAGAGAGATGAGAATGGTGAAATAAACAAAGAGGGAAGAAGTCCTGCTCCAGTCCATTGGCCATGGGTATAGGTTTGAAGTAAGAAGTAATCTAAATTCCAAAAATCCACTTCTCAATAGTATCATCTCAACGTTACTATGATTATCATTGTAATATTTCTATAATTTTTTAAATAATAGTAATCATTTAATTATTTGATTATCTAGTTATTTATTGAAATTTGTTATTTTATTTATTTATTAATTATTATATTATTAAATAATTAAATTATGTAACTATTTAATGGTTTAAAATATTAAATAAAGTAATAATGATTTAATTATATAATTAATTTATTTTATTAGTTATTTCTTTAATTATTATTATTTTTTCAATTAATTTTATTAATTTAATAAATAATAAATTGTTGAAATAATTATTGAATTAATTTTTTATTTAATTAACTAATAAAATAATTAATTTTTGAATGTAATTTATTTAATTTTTTATAATTTAATAAAATAATTTTTTAATTATTCTGTTACATAATAATTTATTTAAACTATTATTTATTTAACTTTTAAATTATTTAATAATAATTTTTTTTTGTTTAAGTAAATAATCAATTTAATATATTTTATTACTAAATAAGTTTTTAAATATTTAAACTATAGACTAATTATTTAATTAGTTAAAAAAATTATAATTTAAATAATTCTTTATATAATTATCTAAATAATGAAATTATAATTTTATAATTATTTTAATAAATCATTATTCAAAAATTTATTGAAATGATAATATAATAATTTAATTACATATTAATTTAGTTATATAATTATTGATTAAATTATTTTATATTTCAAAAAATTATAATTTAATTAAATTAAGATTTATTGAACTATGGAATAATTGAATAATTAAATTATTTTTTTGTTTCAGTAAATAATCAATTTAATATATTTACTAACTAAATAAGTTTTTAATTATTTAAATAATTAAATAATTATTTACTTATTTCAAAAAATTATTATTTAAATAGTTCTTTGTATAATTATCTAATTATTGAAATTCTAATTTTATAATTTTTTGAAAAAATAATTATTTAATAATTTATTAAAATAATAATATTTTAATTTTTTTATATAATAATTTATTTATGTAGTAATTAAATAAATGATTTTATTATTTCAAAAAATTATTAATTAATATAATTTATTTTTTTAGTGATTATTAAAATATTTAATAAATAAAATACTTAAATATATTTTATAAAAATATTGTATAATTATATAATGGAATTATTTTATTAGAATATAAACATAACATAAAGAAATAATTGAATTATTCAAATATTTTATAAAATTATTAAATAATTTTTTGAATCATTATTCTATAAATTATAATTAATCAAATATTTTTATTATCTACTTATTGAATAATTCAATAATGATTATTGAATTATTTTAATATTGAATTATTCAATAAGTAAATAATAAAAATATTTAATTAAATATAACTTATGGAATAAGGATTCAAATAATTATTTAATTAACTTATAAAATATTTAAATAATTTTATTATTTCTTTATGTTATTAATATTTTTTCATAGAATAATTCAATTATATAATTATATAATATTTTAATCAAATAATTTAATAATTTAATTATTTTATTATTTACTTATTAATTTAAAGTATAAATTATATAAATTAATAAGGTTTTTTGAATAATAAAATAATTTAATCAATAATTACATAACTAAATTATTATGGAATAAAATTATTATATTATCATTTAAACAAATTATAAAATAATTATTTATTTATATAACTAAAATATTAGAGTTTAATTATTTAGATAATTAAATAAATATTATTTAAATAATTTTTTTTAAATAATTAAATCATTAGTCAATTATTGAAATATTTAAAAACTTAATTAGTGAAGAAATATATCAAATAGATTATTTACTTAAAAAAATATATTTTTATTATTAAATAATTTCATTTGTTAGATAAATAATAATTTAAATAAAATATTGTATAATGAAATAAATATAAAATTTTATTAAATTATGGGATATTAATTGAAATAACTAAAAAAAATAATTATTTAATTAAATAATAAAATAAAACAATAATTTAATAACTATTTACGTATTATTTGAATAATTAGTTAATTATTTGAATATATAAATATTAAAATATTTTTTTAAATAGTTTAATATTTTTTTTAATAATCAAAGAAATATTTATTGATTTTAATATTTAATTAATAAATAATTTCATTATATAAATAATTAAATATTTCTTTAATTATTTAATTATATAATTTTTTTAACTATTTAATTTATTAAACTAATTAAATTAATTAAATAATAGAAAGTAAAGATGGAAGATGAGGCAAACCCAAATTTTTTTCTTTAAAAAAATATATTTTTCTTTAAAAAAATTTAAAATATTATAACTGTTATGGGATCATTCGATCGGATGACTGTCCACCGTCGGATCCCTCTCTTAGATTAGGGTTTCCCATATAATACTAAGGCCCTAAGTAAGCTTACCCTATAAATAATATACGACTCCTTTAGGGTGGGGTATGTTTGACGGCTCTCTCATTCTCCCATCTCATAATATGTTATTAATACGAACTTATCGAGCCCAGTCGACCCGTCGCAAGAAAGCGGAGAGAGAAACGAAGACAAAAGAGACAGAAGAAGAAAGATGAGAATGAAGAAATAAATGAAGAGAGAAAAAGTCATGCTCCAATCCATTGGCCATAGGTCTGAAGTAAGAAGTAATCTAAATTCCAAATCTCCACTTCTTAATAGTATTATCTCAACGTTATTATGATTATCATTGCAATATTTCTATAATTTTTTTAATAATAGTAATCGTTTATTTAATTATAAAATAAATTAACTAATTGAAATTTTTTAATATTTAACTTTTTATTAAAATAATAATTTTATTTAATTATTTAATTATCTAGTTATTTAATGAAATTTATTATATATTTCATTTATTAATTATTATATTATTAAATAATTAAATTATTTAACTATTTAATGGTTTAAAATATGAAATAAAGAAATAATGATTTTATTATATAATTAATTTATTTTATTATTTATTTCTTTACTTATTATTATTTTTTAAAAGTATTTTATTAATTAATTAAATAATAAATATTTAAAATAATAAAATAATTAATTATTTTATTATTCAATAAGTAATTAATGAAAATATTTAATTAATTATGTTTAATGAAATAATTATTAATTATTAATTATAAATTATAAATTTTATTATTTTATAAAATATTTTATTAATTTAATTATTTATTAAATAAAGTAATAAAATAATATATTAATATAATAAATGATTATTTATTATTTTAAAAAATAGATTATTTTAAAAAATATTTTATTATTTATATGATTAAATAATTAACTAATTATTTAAATAATAAGTAAATAGTTATTGAATTAATTTTTTATGTTATTACTTCATGAAATAATTGATTTTTTGATGTATTTTATTTAATTTTTTATAATTTAATTAAATAATTTGTTATTTACTTCATTAGATAATAATTTATTTAAATTTTTATTTATTTAACCATAAAATTAATTAATAATTAAATTATTTCTTATTTAAGTAAATAATCTATTTAATATATTTCTTTATAAAATTAGTTTTTAAATATTTAAATAATAGACTAATCTATTTAACTAAATTTTTTAAAATAATTTATTTATATATCAAATAGATTATTTACTTAAAAAATAAATATTTTTATTATTAAATAATTTCATAGGTAAATAAAAAATAAATTACAAAAAATATTTTATAATTAAATAAATATAAAATTTTATTAAATTATGAGATATTAATTAAAATAACTGAAAAAAATAATTATTCAATTAAGTAATAAAATAAAACAATAATTTAATAATAATTTACTTATAATTTAAATAGATAGTTAATTATTTGAATATATAAATAATAAAATATTTTTTTAAAAAGCTTAATATTTTTTTTTATAATCAAATAAATAGTTATATAACTATTAATAATTTTAAAATAAATTTAGTTATAGAATTATTAATTAATTTAGTTAGATAATTACTTATTTGAAAAAATTATTATTTAAACAATTCTTTATATCATTATTTAATTAAAAAAAAATTAATTTGATAATTATTTCAATAAAGAATTATTTAATAAATTATTTCAATAATAATTTAATAAGTTTATTATATTATAATTTAGTTATGTAATTATTAATTAAATTATTGTATTATTTTAAAAAATTAATAAATAATATAATTTATTCTTAAAATTATTAATTAAATATTTTAAAAATAAAATACATAAATTTATTTTGTTAAAATATTATATAATTATATAATGGAATTATTTTATTAGAATATAATAATAATATAAAGAAATAATAAAATTATTCAAATATTTTCTGAAATAATTAAATATTATTTGATATTATTATTCTATAAATTATAATTAATCTAATATTTTAATTATTTACTTATGGAATAATTCAATAATGACAATTGAATTGTTTCATTATTGAATTATTCAATAACTAAATCATAAAAATATTTAATTAATTATAATTTATGGAATAATGATTCAAATAAATATTTAATAATTTTGAAAAATATTTAAATAATTTCATTATTTCTTTATGTTATTAATATTTTATAATAAAATAATTTATTTATATAATTATATAATATTTTAATCAAATAATTAAAGTATTTTATTATTTAAATATTAACTTAATAATATAAAGTATAAATTATATTAATAAATAATTTTTGAAATTAA
The DNA here is from genome assembly GCA_947650365.1 of Chamaelirium japonicum. Lineage (NCBI taxonomy): Eukaryota > Viridiplantae > Streptophyta > Magnoliopsida > Liliales > Melanthiaceae > Chamaelirium > Chamaelirium japonicum. Next base: position 23,912,349 of record OX393552.1, read on the forward strand.
TAAAATAATTTAATCAATAATTATATAACTAAATTATTATATAATAAAATTAGTGAAAATATATAGATTATTTACTTAAAAAAATTAATATGTTTATTATTAAATAATATCATAGTTAAATAATTAATAATTTGAATAAATTATTATATAATTTATTTAATATAAAATATTATGAAATTATAAGATATTAATTGAAATAACTAAAAATAATATTTATTTAATTAAGTAATCAAATAAAATAATAATGTAATATATATTTATTTATTATTTAAATAATTAGTTAATATTTGAAATATATGAATATGAAAATATTTCTTCAGTTAGATTTATAATTTTTTAATAATTAAATAAATATTTATTTATTTTAATATTTAATTAATAAATTATTAGTTTAAATTATTTAATTATATAGATAATTAAATATTTCATTAATTATTTAAATTTTTAATTTATTTAACTATTTAATTTATTAAACTAATTAAATTAATTAAATAATAGGAAGTAAAGAAGGAAGATGAGGCACACCCGAATTTTTGGCTTTAAAAAAATATATATTATTCTTTAAAGAAATTTAAAACATTACAAGTTTTATGAGATCGTTCGATCGGATGACTGTCCACCGTCGGATCTCTCCCATAGATTAGGGTTTCCCATATTATACTTAGGCCCTAAGTAAGCTTACTCTATAAATAATATACGACCCTTTAGGGTGTGGTACGTTTGACGGCTCTTTTTTTCTTTCATCTCAGAATATGTTATCAACACGAATATATCAAGTCCAAACGACCCATCGCAAGGAAACAGAAAGAGAAACGAAGATAGAAGAGAGAGAAGAAGAGAGTTGAGAATGGAGAAATAAACAAAGAGAGAAGAAGTCCTGCTCTAGTCTATTGGCCACGGGTATAGGTTTGAAGTAAGAAGTAATCTAAATTCTAAAACTCCACTTCTCAATAGTATCATCCCAATGTTATTATGATTATCATTGTAATGTTTCTATAATTTTTTTAACAATATTAATCGTTTATTTACTTATAAAATAATTTAAATAATTAAAAAATTTTAATAATTAAGTTTTTATTAAAATAATTATTTTATTTAATTATTTAATTTTTTAATTATCTAGTTATTTAATGAAATTTATTATTTTATTTATTTATTAAAATTATTATTTCAAAAAATTATTCATTAATATAATTTACTCTTTCAATTATTAATTAAATATTTAAAAATAAAATACTTAAATTTATTTAGTTAAAATTATTATATAATTATATATTGGAATTATTTTATTCGAATAAAATAATAACATAAAGATATAATTTAATTATTCAAATATTTTATTAAATAATTTAATAATTATTTGAATTATTATTCCATAAATTATAATTAATCCAATATTTTTATTATTTACTTATTAAATAATTCAATAATGATTATTGAATTATTTTATTATTGAATTATTCAATAAGTAAATAATAAAAATATTTGATTAATTATAATTTATAGAATAATGATTCAAATAATTATTTAATTATTGAATCAATAATTTATTCAAAAAAATTATTCGATTATCATTTAAATAAATTATTAAATTATTATTTATTTTTATAACTAAAATATAAGAATTTAATTATTTAGATAATGAAATAAAGAATTATTTAAATAATTAATTATTTAGTCATTTATTAAAATATTTAAAAACTTAATTAGTAAAGAAATATATCAAATAGATTATTTACTTAAAATAATAAATATTTTCATTAGTAAATAATTTTATAGTAAAATAAATAATAATTTAAATAAAATATTATATAATAAAATAAATAAAATTTATTAAATTATGAGATATTAATTGAAATAAGTTAAACTATTAATTATTTAATTAAGTAATAAAATAAGACAATAATTTAATAACTATTTACTTATTATTTAAATAATTAGTTAATTATTTGAAAATATGAATTATAAAATATTTTTTAAATTTCTTAATATTTTTTTTAATAATCATTAAAATATTTATTGATTTTAATATTTAAATAATAAATAATTAGTATAAATAATTTAATTATATAGATAATTAAATATTTCTTTAATTATTTAATTATTTAATTATTTTATTTATATAACTATTTAATTTATAAAACTAATTAAATTAATAATATAATAGGAAGTAAATAAGGAAGATGAGGCACACCCGAATTTTTTGCTTTAAAAAAACTTATATTTTTCTGTAAAAAAGTTTAAAACATTACAACTATTATGAGATCGTTCGATCGGATGATTGTTCACCGTCGGATCTCTCCCATAGATTAGGATTTCCCATATAATACTTAGGCCCTTAGTAAGCTTAGCCTATAAATAATATACGACCCCTTTATGGTGGGGTACGTTTGACGGCTCTCTCTTTCTCCCATCTCACAATATGTTATCAACACGAATATATCAAGCCCAGCTAATCCGTCGCAAGAAAACGAAGAGAGAAACGAAGACAGAAGAGAGAGAAGAAGACAGATGAGAATGGAAAAATAAATGAAGAGAGAAGAAATCCTACCCCAGTCCATTGGCCACGGGTATAGGTTTGAAATAAGAAGTAATCTAAATTTCAAAACTCCACTTTTTATTAGAATGTAAACATAACATAAAGAAATAATTGAATTATTCAAATATTTTATAAAATTATTAAATAATTTTTTGAATCATTATTCCATAAATTATAATTAATCAAATATTTTTATTATCTACTTATTGAATAATTCAATAATGATTATTGAATTATTTTTTTATTGAATTATTCAATAATTAAATTATAAAAATATTTAATTAAATATAATTTATGGAATAAGGATTCAAATAATTATTTAATTAACTTATAAAATATTTAAATAATTTTATTATTTCTTTATGTTATTAATATTTTTTCATAGAATAATTCAATTATATAATTATATAATATTTTAATCAAATAATTTAATTATTTAATTATTTTATTATTTACTTAATAATTTAAAGTATAAATTATATAAATTAATAAGTTTTTTACAATAATAAAATAATTTAATCAATAATTACATAACTAAATTATTATGTAATAAAATTATTATATTATCATTTAAACAAATTATTAAATAATTATTATGTAATAAAAACTAAGTCTGGAATTATTAAATTATTAAATAATTATTAAATAATTATTAAATTATAAATTATTATGTAATAAAAACTAAGTCTGGAATGCACACTCCGAAGCGTGGCGCACCGAAGACCGGCCAAAATTTGCCCGAAAAACTAAGTCAAAAACGCGCACCCCGAAGCATGGTACATTGAAGTCCGACCAAAATTCGCCCGAAAAACTAAGTCTAGAACGCTCACCCCGAAGCGTGGTGCACCGAAGACCGGCCTTGCTCGAAATACTAAGTTTGGAAGGCGCAGCCCGAAGCGTGGCGCACCAAAGACTGGCCGAAATTCACCCGAAAAACTAAGTCTGGAATGCGACCCCAAAGCGTGGCGCACCGAAGACCGACCGAAATTCGCTTGAAAAACTCAGTCTGGAACACGTATCCCGAAGCTAAAATTTTAATTTGATAATTATTTCAATAAAGAATTATTTAATAATTTATTTCAATAATAATCTAATAAGTTTATTATATAATAATTTAGGTATTTAATTATTAATTAAATTATTATATTATTTCAAAAAATTAATAAATAATATAATTTATTCTTAAAATTATTAATTAAATATTTTAAAAATAAAATACTTAAATTTATTTTGTTAAAATATTATATAATTATATAATGGAATTATTTTATTAGAATATAATAATAACATAAAGAAATAATAGAATTATTCAAATATTTTATTAAATAATTAAATAATTATTTGAATCATTATTCCATAAATTATAATTAATCCAATAATTTTATTATTTACTTATTGAATAATTCAATAATGATTATTGAATTATTTTATTATTGAATTATTAAATAAGTAAATAATAAAAATATTTAATTAATTATAATTTATGGAATAATGATTTAAATAATAATTTAATTATTATATAAAATATTTAAATAATTTTATTAATTCTATATTTTATTAATATTTTTTAATAAAATAATTCAATTATATAATTATATAATATTTTCATCAAATAATTTAAGTATTTTATTACTTCAATATTTAAGTAATAATTTAAAGTATAAATTATATTAATTAATAATTTTTTAAAATAATAAAATAATTGAATAAATAATTATATGACTAGATTATTATGTAATAAAATTATTAGATTATCATTAAAATAAATTATTAAATAATTATTTATTTATATAACTAAAATATTAGAATTTAATTATTAAGATAATTAAATAAAGAATTATTTAAATAATAATTTTTTGAAATAATTAAATAGTTAGTCAATTATTGAAATATTTAAAAATTTAATTAGTGAATAAATATATCAAATAGATTATTTATATAAGACCGATCGAAATTAGATTGAAAAACTAAGTCATAAATGCGCACCCTGAAGCGTGGCGCACCGAAGACCGACCTTAATTCGCACAAAAAACTAAGTCTGGAGTGCGATCCCAGAAGCGTGGCGCACCGAGGACCAGCCAAAATTCTCCCGAAAAACTAAGTCTGGAATGTGCACCCCAAAGCGTGGCGTACCAAGGACATGCAAAAATTCGCTCGAAAAACTAAGTCTGGAACGAGCACCCCGAAGCGTGGCGCATCGACGATCGGCCGAAATTCGCCCAAAAAACTAAGTCTGGAACATGCACCCCAAAGCATGGTGCACCGAAAACCGGTCGAAAATTCGTACGAAAAACGAAGTCTGTAATGCGCACCCCGAAGCGTGGTTCACCAAAGACCGATCGAAATTCATCCAAAAAACTAAGTTAGGAACGCGCACCCTGAAGAGTGGCACACTAAAGACCTGCCGAAATTCGACAAAAAAACTAAGTCTGGAATGCGCACCCTGAAGCGTAGTGCACCGAAAACCGACCGAAATTCGCTCGAAAAGCAAACTCTGGAACGTGCACACCGAAGCGTGGCGCACCGAAGACAGATCGAAGTTCACCCAAAAAACTAAGTCTGGAATACGCGTCCTGAAGCGTGGCGCACCGAAGACCATCCAAAATTCGTCAGAAAAACTAAGTCTGCAATGCGCACCCCGAAGCGTGGCACAACGAAGACCGGCCGAAATTTGCCCGAAATGATAAGTCTAGAACGCGCACCACGAAGAGTGGCGCACCGAAGAACGACCGAAATTCGCTCGAAAATCTAAGTCTGTAATGCGCATCCCGAAGCATGGTGCACCGAAAACTAGCCAAAATTCGGTAAAGAAACAAAGTCTAGAACGCGCACCCCAAAGCGTGGTGTAGCGAAAACCGACCAAAATTCGCACGAAAAACTAAGTCTGGAACGTGCATGATGAAGCGTGGCGCACTGTAGACCGATCGAAATTCTCCCGAAAAACTAAGTCTCGAACACGCACCCCGAAGCGTGGTGCACCGAAGACCGGCCAAAATTTATCCAGAAAACTAAGTCTGGAATGTGCACCCCAAAGCATGGCGCACAGAAGACCGGCCAAAATTTGCCCGGAAAACTAAGTCTGGAACGTGCACCCCGATGCGTGGCTCACCGAGGACCGACCAAAATTCGTCCGAAAAACTAAGTTAGGAACACGCACCCCGAAGAGTGGTGCATCGAAGACTGGTCGAAATTTACCCAAAAAACTAAGTCTGGAACGCACACCTCGAAGCGTGGCGCACCGAAGACCGACCAAAATTCGATCGAAATACTAAGTCTGGAATGCGCACCCCAAAGCGTGGCGCACCCAAAACTGGCTGAAATTCACCCGAATAACTAAGTCTGGAATGCACACACCAAAGCATGGCACATCGAAGATCGGCCGAAATTCACTTAAAAAACTATGTCTGGAATGCACATCCTGAAGCGTGGAGCACCGAAGACCGACCGAAATTTGCCCAAAAAACTAAGTCTAGAGTGCGCACCCCGAAGCATGACGCACAGAGGATCGGGCGAAATTCGCCTAAAAAAATAAATCTGGAACGTGCACCCTGAAGCGTGGCGTACCAAGGACCGGCCGAAATTTGGCAGAAAAACTAAGTCTGGAACTCGCACCCTGAAGCGTGGAGCAGTGAAGACCGATCGAAATTCACCCGAAAAACTAAGTCTTGAATGCGCACGCCAAAGCGTGGTGCACCGAAGACCGGCAGAAATTTGCCCGAAAAACTTAATCTGGAATGCGCACCCCGAAGCATGGCGCACCAAAGACAAGCCAAAATTCGCCCAAAAAATTAAGTCTGGAACGCGCACCCCGAAGAGTGCCGGACCGAAGACCGACCGAAATTTACCTGAAAAACTAAGTTTGGAACGCGCACGTCAAAGCATGGCGCACCGAAGACCGATCGAAATTCGTGGGGAAAACTAAGTCTGGAACGTGCACCCCGAAGCATGGCGCACCGAAGACTAACCAAAATTCACCCGAAAAACTGAGTCTGGAATGCGCACCCCGATGTATGGCGCACTGACGATCAGCCAAAATTTGATCGAAAAACTAAGTCTGGAATGCACACTCCGAAGCGTGGCGCACCGAAGACCGGCCAAAATTCGCCCGAAAAAACTAAGTCAAAAACGCGCACCCCGAAGCATGGTGCATTGAAGTCCGACCAAATATCGCCCGAAAAACTAAGTCTAGAACGCGCACCCCGAAGCGTGGTGCACCGAAGACCGGCCTTGCTCGAAATACTAAGTTTGGAATGCGCAGCCCGAAGCGTGGCGCACCAAAGACTGGCCGAAATTCACCCGAAAAACTAAGTCTGGAATACGACCCCAAAGCGTGGCGTACCGAAGACCGGCCAAAATTCGCTTAAAAAACTCAGTCTGGAACACGCATCCCGAAGCTAAAATTTTAATTTTATAATTATTTCAATAAAGAATTATTTAATAATTTATTTCAATAATAATCTAATAAGTTTATTATATAATAATTTAGGTATTTAATTATTAATTAAATTATTATATTATTTCAAAAAATTAATAAATAATATAATTTATTCTTAAAATTATTAATTAAATATTTTAAAAATAAAATAATTAAATTTATTTTGTTAAAATATTATATAATTATATAATGGAATTATTTTATTAGAATATAATAATAACATAAAGAAATAATAGAATTATTCAAATATTTTATTAAATAATTAAATAATTATTTGAATCATTATTCCATAAATTATAATTAATCCAATAATTTTATTATTTACTTATTGAATAATTCAATAATGATTATTAAATTATTTTATTATTGAACTATTAAATAAGTAAATAATAAAAATATTTAATTAATTATAATTTATGGAATAATGATTTAAATAATAATTTAATTATTATCTAAAATATTTAAATAATTTTATTATTTCTATATTTTATTAATATTTTTTAATAAAATAATTCAATTATATAATTATATAATATTTTCATCAAATAATTTAAGTATTTTATTACTTCAATATTTAAGTAATAATTTAAAGTATAAATTATATTAATTAATAATTTTTTAAAATAATAAAATAATTGAATAAATAATTACATGACTAAATTATTATGTAATAAAATAATTAGATTATTATTAAAATAAATTATTAAATAATTATTTATTTATATAACTAAAATATTAGAATTTAATTATTAAGATAATTAAATAAAGAATTATTTAAATAATAATTTTTTGAAATAATTAAATAGTTAGTCAATTATTGAAATATTTAAAAATTTAATTAGTGAATAAATATATCAAATAGATTATTTATATAAAAAAATAAATATTTTCATTATTAAATAAATTTATAGTTAAATAAATAATAATTTAAATAAAATATTGTATAATGAAATAAATATAAAATTTTATAAAATTATGAGATATTAATTTAAATAACTTAAAAAATAATTATTTAATTCAGTAATAAAATAAAACAATAATTTAATAACTATTACTTATTATTTAAATAATTAATTAATTATTTGAATATATGGAAAATAAAAATAAAATTTAAATAGCTTAATATTTTTTTTAATAATCAAAAAAATATTTATTGATTTTTATATTTAAATAATAAATAATTAGTTTAAATAATTTAATTATGAAGAAACGAAGGCAGAAGAGAGAGAAGAAGATATATGATAATGGAGAAATAAACGAGGAGAGAAGAAATCCTGCTCCAGTCCATTAGCCACAAGTATAGGTTTGAAGTAAGAAGTATTTTAAATTCCAAAACTTCACTTCTCAATAGTATCATCTCAACGTTATTATGATTATCATTGAAATATTTCTATAATTATTTTAATAATAGTAAACATTTATTTAATTATAAAATAATTGAAATAATTGAAATATTTTAATAATTAACTTTTATTAAAATAATAATTTTATTTAATTATCTAGTTATTTAATAGAATTTATTATTTTATTTATTTATTAATTATTATAATATTAAATAATCATATTATGTACCTATTTAATGGTTTAAAATATTAAATAAAGAAGTAATAATTTAATTATATAATTTAATTTATTTTATTAGTTATTTCTTTAATTATTATTATTTTTTAAATTAATTTAACTAATTTATTAAATAATAAATTGTTAAAATAATAAAATAATTAATTATTTCATATTTTATTATTTAATAAGTAATTAATGAAAATATTTCATTAATTACCATTAATGAAATAATTATTATAATTTTTATTTAATTATTTTATGAAATAATTTATTAATTTCATTATTTCTTTAATAAAGTAATATAATAATATAATAACTAATTCCTTATTATTTTTTAAAAAATCTATTATTTAAAAAAATATTTTATTATTTCTATATTCACATAATTCACTAATTATTTATATAATAAGTAAATAGTTATTGAATTAATATTTTATATTATTATTTAATAAAATAATTAATTTTTTGATATATTTAATTTAATTTTTTATAATTTATTTAAATAATTTGTTAATTATTTCATTACATTATTATTTAAGTTAATTATTATTTATTTAACTATAAAATTATTTAATAATTAAATTATTTTTTTGTTTAAGTACTTAATCTATTTAATATATTTCTTTGCTAAATAAATTATAACATATTTAAATAATTAACTAATTATTTAATTATTTCAAAAAAATATTATTTAAATAATTCTTTATATAATTATCTAAGTAATGAAATTCTAACTTTATAATTATTTCCTTAAATAATTATTCAAAAACTAATTTAAATAATAAAATAATAATCTTATTACATAATAATTTAGTTATGTAATTATTAAATAAATTATTTTAATATTTTCAAAAAATATAATTTATTTAAATTATTATTTATTTAACTATGAAATTATTTAATAATTAAATTATTTTTTTGTTTAAGTAAGTATTCCATTTAATATATTTCTTTACTAAAATGTTTTTAAATATTTAACTAATTAAATAAATATTCACTTATTTTGAAAAATTATTATTGAAACTATTCTTTATATCATTATTTAATTAATGAAATTCTAATTTTATAATTATTTCAATAAATAATTATTTAATAATTTATATCAATAGTAATCTAATAATTTTATTACATAATAATTTAGGTATGTAATTATTAATTAAATTATTATATTATTTCAAAAAATTATTAATTAATATAATTTATTCTTAAAATTATTACATAAATATTTAAAAAATATAATACATAAATTTATTTTGTTAAAATATTATATAATTATATAATGGAATTATTTTATTAGAATATAATAATAATATAAAGAAATAATTTATTTTCTAAAATAATTAAATTATTATTTGATATTATTATTCCATAAATTATAATTAATCTAATATTTTTATTATTTACTTATTGAATAATTCGATAATGATAATTGAATTATTTCATTATTGAATTATTCAATAAGTAAATAATATAGATATTTCATTATTTATAATTTATGGAATAATGATTCAAATAATTATTTAATTATTTGATAATTGAATTATTTGATTTTATTATATAATTAATTTATTTTATTATTTATTTCTTTACTTATTATTATTTTTTAAAAGTATTTTATTAATTAATTAAATAATAAATATTTAAAGTAATAAAATAATTAATTATTTTATTATTCAATAAGTAATTAATGAAAATATTTCATTAATTATGTTTAATGAAATAATTATTAATTATTAATTATAAATTATAAATTTTATTATTTTATAAAATATTTTATTAATTTAATTATTTATTAAATAAAGTAATAAAATAATATATTAATATGATAAATGATTATTTATTATTTTAAAAAATAGATTATTTTAAAAAATATTTTATTATTTATATGATTAAATAATTAACTAATTATTTAAATAATAAGTAAATAGTTATTGAATTAATTTTTTATGTTATTACTTCATGAAATAATTGATTTTTTGATGTATTTTATTTAATTTTTTATAATTTAATTAAATAATTTGTTATTTACTTCATTAGATAATAATTTATTTAAATTTTTATTTATTTAACCATAAAATTAATTATTATATAACTATATAATGGAATTATATTATTATAATATAATAATAATAAAAAGATATAATTAAATTATTCAAATATTTTCTAAAATAATTAAATAATTATTTGAATCATTATTTCATAAATTATAATTAATCCAATATTTGTATTATTTACTTATTGAATAATTCAATAATAATTATTGAATTATTTAATTATTGAATTATATAATAAGTAAATAATTAAAATATTTAATTAACTATAATTTATAGATAATTAAATATTAGTTAAAAAATTTAATTAACTATAATTTATAATAATAAAAAATTAACTATAATTTAATTAACTATAATTTATAATAATAAAAAATTAGTTAAAAAATTTTAATTATATAGATAATTAAATATTTCATTAATTATTTAATTTATTAACTTATTGAACTATTTAATTTTTTAAAATAATGAAATTAATTAAATAATATGAAGTAAAGAAGTAAGATGAGGCACACCCGAATTTTTTGCTTTAAAAAATTTATATTTTTCTTTAAAAAAATTTAAAACATTACAACTGTTATGAGATCGTTCGATTGGATGACTGTCCACTGTCGGAAGAAAACAAAGAGATAAATAAAGGCAGAAGAGAGAGAAGATTAGATATGAGAATGGAAAAATAAACGAAGAGAGAAGAAATCATGCTCCAGTCCATTAGCCATGGATATACGTTTGAAGTAAAAAGTAATCTAAATTCCAAAACGCCACTTCTCAATAGTATCATCTTAACGTTATTATGATTATCATTGAAATATTTCTATAATTTTTTTAATAATAGTAATTATTTATTTAATTATAAAATATTTTAAATAATAGAAATATTTTAATAATTAACTTTTTACTAAAATAATATTTTTATTTAATTATTTAATTATCTAGTTATTTAATGAAATTAATTATTTTATTTATTTAATAATTATTATATTATTAAATAATTAAATTATGTACCTATTTAATGGTTTAAAATATTAAATAATGAAATAATGATTTTATTATATAATTAATTTATTTTATTAGTTATTTATTTTATTATTATTATTTTTTAAATTAATTTAATTAATTCATGAAATAATAAAATGCTGAAATAATAAAATAATTAGTTTAAATAATTAAATATTTCTTTAATTATTTAATTATTTAATTTATTTCATTATTTAATTTAATAAACTAATTAAATTAATTAAATAATAGGAAGTAAAGAAGGAAGATGAGGCACACCCAAATTTTTTGCTTTAAAAAAATTTATTTTTTTCTTTTTAAAAAATTTAAAATATTATAACTGTTATGAGATCGTTCGATCGGATGACTGTCCACCGTCGGATCCCTCCCTTAGATTAGGGTTTCCCATATAATACTTAGGCCATAAGTAAGCTTACCCTATAAATAATATACGACCCCTTTAGGGTGGGGCATGTTTGACGGCTCTCTTTTTCCCATCTCATAATATATTATTAACACGAACATATCGAGCCCAATCGACCCGTCGTAAGAAAACAGAGAGAACAACGAAGACAAAAGAGAGAGAAGAAGAGAGATGAGAATGGTGAAATAAACAAAGAGGGAAGAAGTTCTGCTCCAGTCCATTGGCCATGGGTATAGGTTTGAAGTAAGAAGTAATCTAAATTCCAAAAATCCACTTCTCAATAGTATCATCTCAACGTTACTATGATTATCATTTTAATATTTCTATAATTTTTTAAATAATAGTAATCATTTAATTATTTGATTATCTAGTTATTTATTGAAATTTGTTATTTTATTTATTTATTAATTATTATATTATTAAATAATTAAATTATGTAACTATTTAATGGTTTAAAATATTAAATAAAGTAATAATGATTTAATTATATAATTAATTTATTTTATTAGTTATTTCTTTAATTATTATTATTTTTTCAATTAATTTTATTAATTTATTAAATAATAAATTGTTGAAATAGTTATTGAATTAATTTTTTATTTAATTAACTAATAAAATAATTAATTTTTGAATGTAATTTATTTAATTTTTTATAATTTAATAAAATAATTTTTTAATTATTCTGTTATATAATAATTTATTTAAACTATTATTTATTTAACTTTTAAATTATTTAATAATAATTTTTTTTTGTTTAAGTAAATAATCAATTTAATATATTTTATTACTAAATAAGTTTTTAAATATTTAAACTATAGACTAATTATTTAATTAGTTAAAAAAATTATAATTTAAATAATTCTTTATATAATTATCTAAATAATGAAATTATAATTTTATAATTATTTTAATAAATAATTATTCAAAAATTTATTGAAATGATAATATAATAATTTAATTACATATTAATTTAGTTATATAATTATTGATTAAATTATTTTATATTTCAAAAAATTATAATTTAATTAAATTAAGATTTATTGAACTATGGAATAATTGAATAATTAAATTATTTTTTTGTTTCAGTAAATAATCAATTTAATATATTTACTAACTAAATAAGTTTTTAATTATTTAAATAATTAAATAATTATTTACATATTTCAAAAAATTATTATTTAAATAGTTCTTTGTATAATTATCTAATTATTGAAATTATAATTTTATAATTTTTTGAAAAAATAATTATTTAATAATTTATTAAAATAATAATATTTTAATTTTTTTACATAATTATTTAGTTATGTAGTAATTAAATAAATGATTTTATTATTTCAAAAAATTATTAATTAATATAATTTATTTTTTTAATGATTATTTAAATATTTAATAAATAAAATACTTAAATATATTTTATAAAAATATTGTATAATTATATAATGGAATTATTTTATTAGAATATAAACATAACATAAAGAAATAATTGAATTATTCAAATATTTTATAAAATTATTAAATAATTTTTTGAATCATTATTCCATAAATTATAATTAATCAAATATTTTTATTATCTACTTATTGAATAATTCAATAATGATTATTGAATTATTTTATTATTGAATTATTCAATAAGTAAATAATAAAAATATTTAATTAAATATAACTTATAGAATAAGGATTCAAATAATTATTTAATTAACTTATAAAATATTTAAATAATTTTATTATTTCTTTATGTTATTAATATTTTTTCATAGAATAATTCAATTATATAATTATATAATATTTTCATCAAATAATTTAATAATTTAATTATTTTATTATTTACTTATTAATTTAAAGTATAAATTATATAAATTAATAAGTTTTTTTGAATAATAAAATAATTTAATCAATAATTACATAACTAAATTATTATGGAATAAAATTATTATATTATCATTTAAACAAATTATAAAATAATTATTTATTTATATAACTAAAATATTAGAGTTTAATTATTTATATAATTAAATAAATATTATTTAAATAATTTTTTTTTAAATAATTAAATCATTAGTCAATTATTGAAATATTTAAAAACTTAATTAGTGAAGAAATATATCAAATAGATTATTTACTTAAAAAAATATATTTTTATTATTAAATAATTTCATTTGTTAAATAAATAATAATTTAAATAAAATATTGTATAATGAAATAAATATAAAATTTTATTAAATTATGGGATATTAATTGAAATAACTAAAAAAAATAATTATTTAATTAAATAATAAAATAAAACAATAATTTAATAACTATTTACGTATTATTTGAATAATTAGTTAATTATTTGAATATATAAATATTAAAATATTTTTTTAAATAGTTTAATATTTTTTTTAATAATCAAAGAAATATTTATTGATTTTAATATTTAATTAATAAATAATTTCATTATATAAATAATTAAATATTTCTTTAATTATTTAATTATATAATTTTTTTAACTATTTAATTTATTAAACTAATTAAATTAATTAAATAATAGAAAGTAAAGATGGAAGATGAGGCAAACCCAAATTTTTTTCTTTAAAAAAATATATTTTTCTTTTAAAAAATTTAAAATATTATAACTGTTATGGGATCATTCGATCGGATGACTGTCCACCGTCGAATCCCTCTCTTAGATTAGGGTTTCCCATATAATACTAAGGCCCTAAGTAAGCTTACCCTATAAATAATATACGACTCCTTTAGGGTGTGGCATGTTTGACGGCTCTCTCATTCTCCCATCTCATAATATGTTATTAATACGAACTTATCGAGCCCAGTCGACCCGTTGCAAGAAAACGGAGAGAGAAACGAAGACAAAAGAGACAGAAGAAGAAAGATGAGAATGAAGAAATAAATGAAGAGAGAAAAAGTCATGCTCCAATCCATTGGCCATAGGTCTGAAGTAAGAAGTAATCTAAATTCCAAATCTCCACTTCTTAATAGTATTATCTCAACGTTATTATGATTATCATTGCAATATTTCTATAATTTTTTTAATAATAGTAATCGTTTATTTAATTATAAAATAAATTAACTAATTGAAATTTTTTAATATTTAACTTTTTATTAAAATAATAATTTTATTTAATTATTTAATTATCTAGTTATTTAATGAAATTTATTATATATTTCATTTATTAATTATTATATTATTAAATAATTAAATTATTTAACTATTTAATGGTTTAAAATATGAAATAAAGAAATAATGATTTTATTATATAATTAATTTATTTTATTATTTATTTCTTTACTTATTATTATTTTTTAAAAGTATTTTATTAATTAATTAAATAATAAATATTTAAAATAATAAAATAATTAATTATTTTATTATTCAATAAGTAATTAATGAAAATATTTAATTAATTATGTTTAATGAAATAATTATTAATTATTAATTATAAATTATAAATTTTATTATTTTATAAAATATTTTATTAATTTAATTATTTATTAAATAAAGTAATAAAATAATATATTAATATAATAAATGATTATTTATTATTTTAAAAAATAGATTATTTTAAAAAATATTTTATTATTTATATGATTAAATAATTAACTAATTATTTAAATAATAAGTAAATAGTTATTGAATTAATTTTTTATGTTATTACTTCATGAAATAATTGATTTTTTGATGTATTTTATTTAATTTTTTATAATTTAATTAAATAATTTGTTATTTACTTCATTAGATAATAATTTATTTAAATTTTTATTTATTTAACCATAAAATTAATTAATAATTAAATTATTTCTTATTTAAGTAAATAATCTATTTAATATATTTCTTTATAAAATTAGTTTTTAAATATTTAAATAATAGACTAATCTATTTAACTAAATTTTTTAAAATAATTTATTTATATATCAAATAGATTATTTACTTAAAAAATAAATATTTTTATTATTAAATAATTTCATTGGTAAATAAAAAATAAATTACAAAAAATATTTTATAATTAAATAAATATAAAATTTTATTAAATTATGAGATATTAATTAAAATAACTGAAAAAAATATTTATTCAATTAAGTAATAAAATAAAACAATAATTTAATAATAATTTACTTATAATTTAAATAGATAGTTAATTATTTGAATATATAAATAATAAAATATTTTTTTAAAAAGCTTAATATTTTTTTTTATAATCAAATAAATAGTTATATAACTATTAATAATTTTAAAATAAATTTAGTTATAGAATTATTAATTAATTTAGTTAGATAATTACTTATTTGAAAAAATTATTATTTAAACAATTCTTTATATCATTATTTAATTAAAAAAAAATTAATTTGATAATTATTTCAATAAAGAATTATTTAATAAATTATTTCAATAATAATTTAATAAGTTTATTATATTATAATTTAGTTATGTAATTATTAATTAAATTATTGTATTATTTTAAAAAATTAATAAATAATATAATTTATTCTTAAAATTATTAATTAAATATTTTAAAAATAAAATACATAAATTTATTTTGTTAAAATATTATATAATTATATAATGGAATTATTTTATTAGAATATAATAATAATATAAAGAAATAATAAAATTATTCAAATATTTTCTAAAATAATTAAATATTATTTGATATTATTATTCTATAAATTATAATTAATCTAATATTTTAATTATTTACTTATGGAATAATTCAATAATGACAATTGAATTGTTTCATTATTGAATTATTCAATAACTAAATCATAAAAATATTTAATTAATTATAATTTATGGAATAATGATTCAAATAAATATTTAATAATTTTGAAAAATATTTAAATAATTTCATTATTTCTTTATGTTATTAATATTTTATAATAAAATAATTCATTTATATAATTATATAATATTTTAATCAAATAATTAAAGTATTTTATTATTTAAATATTAACTTAATAATATAAAGTATAAATTATATTAATAAATAATTTTTGAAATTAATAAAATAATTTAATCAATAATTATATAACTAAATTATTATATAATAAAATTAGTGAAAATATATAGATTATTTACTTAAAAAAATTAATATGTTTATTATTAAATAATATCATAGTTAAATAATTAATAATTTAAATAAATTATTATATAATTTATTTAATATAAAATATTATGAAATTATAAGATATTAATTGAAATAACTAAAAATAATATTTATTTAATTAAGTAATCAAATAAAATAATAATGTAATATATATTTATTTATTATTTAAATAATTAGTTAATATTTGAAATATATGAATATGAAAATATTTCTTCAGTTAGATTTATAATTTTTTAATAATTAAATAAATATTTATTTATTTTAATATTTAATTAATAAATTATTAGTTTAAATTATTTAATTATATAGATAATTAAATATTTCATTAATTATTTAAATTTTTAATTTATTTAACTATTTAATTTATTAAACTAATTAAATTAATTAAATAATAGGAAGTAAAGAAGGAAGATGAGGCACACCTGAATTTTTGGCTTTAAAAAAATATATATTATTCTTTAAAGAAATTTAAAACATTACAAGTTTTATGAGATCGTTCGATCGGATGACTGTCCACCGTCGGATCTCTCCCATAGATTAGGGTTTCCTATATTATACTTAGGCCCTAAGTAAGCTTACTCTATAAATAATATACGACCCTTTAGGGTGTGGTACGTTTAACGGCTCTTTTTTTCTTTCATCTCAGAATATATTATCAACACGAATATATCGAGTCCAAACGACCCATCGCAAGGAAACAGAAAGAGAAACGAAGATAGAAGAGAGAGAAGAAGAGAGATGAGAATGGAGAAATAAACAAAGAGAGAAGAAGTCCTGCTCCAGTCTATTGGCCACGGGTATAGGTTTGAAGTAAGAAGTAATCTAAATTCTAAAACTCCACTTCTCAATAGTATCATCTCAATGTTATTATGATTATCATTGTATAGTTTCTATAATTTTTTTAACAATATTAATCGTTTATTTACTTATAAAATAATTTAAATAATTAAAAAATTTTAATAATTAAGTTTTTATTAAAATAATTATTTTATTTAAATATTTAATTTTTTAATTATCTAGTTATTTAATGAAATTTATTATTTTATTTATTTATTAAAATTATTATTTCAAAAAATTATTCATTAATATAATTTACTCTTTTAATTATTAATTAAATATTTAAAAATAAAATACTTAAATTTATTTAGTTAAAATATTATATAATTATATATTGGAATTATTTTATTCGAATAAAATAATAACATAAAGATATAATTTAATTATTCAAATATTTTATTAAATAATTTAATAATTATTTGAATTATTATTCCATAAATTATAATTAATCCAATATTTTTATTATTTACTTATTAAATAATTCAATAATGATTATTGAATTATTTTATTATTGAATTATTCAATAAGTAAATAATAAAAATATTTGATTAATTATAATTTATAGAATAATGATTCAAATAATTATTTAATTATTGAATCAATAATTTATTCAAAAAAATTATTCGATTATCATTTAAATAAATTATTAAATTATTATTTATTTTTATAACTAAAATATTAGAATTTAATTATTTAGATAATGAAATAAAGAATTATTTAAATAATTAATTATTTAGTCATTTATTAAAATATTTAAAAACTTAATTAGTAAAGAAATATATCAAATAGATTATTTACTTAAAATAATAAATATTTTCATTAGTAAATAATTTTATAGTAAAATAAATAATAATTTAAATAAAATATTATATAATAAAATAAATAAAATTTATTAAATTATGAGATATTAATTGAAATAAGTTAAACTATTAATTATTTAATTAAGTAATAAAATAAGACAATAATTTAATAACTATTTACTTATTATTTAAAATATTAGTTAATTATTTGAAAATATGAATTATAAAATATTTTTTAAATTGCTTAATATTTTTTTTTTTAATCATTAAAATATTTATTGATTTTAATATTTAAATAATAAATAATTAGTATAAATAATTTAATTATATAGATAATTAAATATTTCTTTAATTATTTAATTATTTAATTATTTTATTTATATAACTATTTAATTTATAAAACTAATTAAATTAATAATATAATAGGAAGTAAATAAGGAAGATGAGGCACACCCGAATTTTTTGCTTTAAAAAAACTTATATTTTTCTGTAAAAAAGTTTAAAACATTACAACTATTATGAGATCGTTCGATCGGATGATTGTTCACCGTCGGATCTCTCCCATAGATTAGGATTTCCCATATAATACTTAGGCCCTTAGTAAGCTTAGCCTATAAATAATATACGACCCCTTTAGGGTGGGGTACGTTTGACGGCTCTCTCTTTCTCCCATCTCACAATATGTTATCAACACGAATATATCAAGCCCAGCTAATCCGTCGCAAGAAAACGAAGAGAGAAACGAAGACAGAAGAGAGAGAAGAAGAGAGATGAGAATGGAAAAATAAATGAAGAGAGAAGAAATCCTACCCCAGTCCATTGGCCATGGGTATAGGTTTGAAATAAGAAGTAATCTAAATTTCAAAACTCCACTTTTTATTAGAATGTAAACATAACATAAAGAAATAATTGAATTATTCAAATATTTTATAAAATTATTAAATAATTTTTTGAATCATTATTCCATAAATTATAATTAATCAAATATTTTTATTATCTACTTATTGAATAATTCAATAATAATTATTGAATTATTTTTTTATTGAATTATTCAATAATTAAATTATAAAAATATTTAATTAAATATAATTTATGGAATAAGGATTCAAATAATTATTTAATTAACTTATAAAATATTTAAATAATTTTATTATTTCTTTATGTTATTAATATTTTTTCATAGAATAATTCAATTATATAATTATATAATATTTTAATCAAATAATTTAATTATTTAATTATTTTATTATTTACTTAATAATTTAAAGTATAAATTATATAAATTAATAAGTTTTTTACAATAATAAAATAATTTAATCAATAATTACATAACTAAATTATTATGTAATAAAATTATTATATTATTATTTAAACAAATTATTAAATAATTATTATGTAATAAAAACTAAGTCTGGAATTATTAAATTATTAAATAATTATTAAATAATTATTAAATTATAAATTATTATGTAATAAAAACTAAGTCTGGTTTCGAAGCGTGGCGCACCGAAGACCGGCCAAAATTCGCCCGAAAAACTAAGTCAAAAACGCGCACCCCGAAGCATGGTACATTGAAGTCCGACCAAAATTCGCCCGAAAAACTAAGTCTAGAACGCTCACCCCGAAGCGTGGTGCACCGAAGACCGGCCTTGCTCGAAATACTAAGTTTGGAAGGCGCAGCCCGAAGCGTGGCGCACCAAAGACTGGCCGAAATTCTCCCGAAAAACTAAGTCTGGAATGCGACCCCAAAGCGTGGCGCACCGAAGACCGACCGAAATTCGCTTGAAAAACTCAGTCTGGAACACGCATCCCGAAGCTAAAATTTTAATTTGATAATTATTTCAATAAAGAATTATTTAATAATTTATTTCAATAATAATCTAATAAGTTTATTATATAATAATTTAGGTATTTAATTATTAATTAAATTATTATATTATTTCAAAAAATTAATAAATAATATAATTTATTCTTAAAATTATTAATTAAATATTTTAAAAATAAAATACTTAAATTTATTTTGTTAAAATATTATATAATTATATAATGGAATTATTTTATTAGAATATAATAATAGCATAAAGAAATAATAGAATTATTCAAATATTTTATTAAATAATTAAATAATTATTTGAATCATTATTCCATAAATTATAATTAATCCAATAATTTTATTATTTACTTATTGAATAATTCAATAATGATTATTGAATTATTTTATTATTGAATTATTAAATAAGTAAATAATAAAAATATTTAATTAATTATAATTTATGGAATAATGATTTAAATAATAATTTAATTATTATATAAAATATTTAAATAATTTTATTATTTCTATATTTTATTAATATTTTTTAATAAAATAATTCAATTATATAATTATATAATATTTTCATCAAATAATTTAAGTATTTTATTACTTCAATATTTAAGTAATAATTTAAAGTATAAATTATATTAATTAATAATTTTTTAAAATAATAAAATAATTGAATAAATAATTATATGACTAGATTATTATGTAATAAAATTATTAGATTATCATTAAAATAAATTATTAAATAATTATTTATTTATATAACTAAAATATTAGAATTTAATTATTAAGATAATTAAATAAAGAATTATTTAAATAATAATTTTTTGAAATAATTAAATAGTTAGTCAATTATTGAAATATTTAAAAATTTAATTAGTGAATAAATATATCAAATAGATTATTTATATAAGACCGATCGAAATTAGATTGAAAAACTAAGTCATAAATGCGCACCCTGAAGTGTGGCGCACCGAAGACCGACCTTAATTCGCACAAAAAACTAAGTCTGGAGTGCGATCCCAGAAGCGTGGCGCACCGAGGACCGGCCAAAATTCTCCCGAAAAACTAAGTCTGGAATGTGCACCCCAAAGCGTGGCGTACCAAGGACATGCAAAAATTCGCTCGAAAAACTAAGTCTGGAACGAGCACCCCGAAGCGTGGCGCATCGACGATCGGCCGAAATTCGCCCAAAAAACTAAGTCTGGAACATGCACCCCAAAGCATGGTGCACCGAAAACCGGTCGAAAATTCGTACGAAAAACTAAGTCTGTAATGCGCACCCCGAAGCGTGGTTCACCAAAGACCGATCGAAATTCATCCAAAAAACTAAGTTAGGAACGCGCACCCTGAAGAGTGGCACACTAAAGACCTGCCGAAATTCGACAAAAAAACTAAGTCTGGAATGCGCACCCTGAAGCGTAGTGCAGCGAAAACCGACCGAAATTCGCTCGAAAAGCAAACTCTGGAACGTGCACACCGAAGCGTGGCGCACCGAAGACCGATCGAAGTTCACCCAAAAAACTAAGTCTGGAATACGCGTCCTGAACCGTGGCGCACCGAAGACCATCCAAAATTCGTCAGAAAAACTAAGTCTGCAATGCGCACCCCGAAGCGTGGCACAACGAAGACCGGCCGAAATTTGCCCGAAATGATAAGTCTAGAACGCGCACCACGAAGAGTGGCGCACCGAAGAACGACCGAAATTCGCTCGAAAATCTAAGTCTGTAATGCGCATCCCGAAGCATGGTGCACCGAAAACTGGCCAAAATTCGGTAAAGAAACAAAGTCTAGAACGCGCACCCCAAAGCGTGGTGTAGCGAAAACGGACCAAAATTCGCACGAAAAACTAAGTCTGGAACGTGCATGATGAAGCGTGGCGCACTGTAGACCGATCGAAATTCTCCCGAAAAACTAAGTCTCGAACACGCACCCCGAAGCGTGGTGCACCGAAGACCGGCCAAAATTTATCCAGAAAACTAAGTCTGGAATGTGTACCCCAAAGCATGGCGCACAGAAGACCGGCCAAAATTTGCCCGGAAAACTAAGTCTGGAACGTGCACCCCGATGCGTGGCTCACCGAGGACCGACCAAAATTCGTCCGAAAAACTAAGTTAGGAACACGCACCCCGAAGAGTGGTGCACCGAAGACTAGTCGAAATTTACCCAAAAAACTAAGTCTGGAACGCACACCTCGAAGCGTGGCGCACCGAAGACCGACCAAAATTCGATCGAAATACTAAGTCTGGAATGCGCACCCCAAAGCGTGGCGCACCCAAAACTGGCTGAAATTCACCCGAATAACTAAGTCTGGAATGCACACACCAAAGCATGGCACATCGAAGATCGGCCGAAATTCACTTAAAAAACTATGTCTGGAATGCACATCCTGAAGCGTGGAGCACCGAAGACCGACCGAAATTTGCCCAAAAAACTAAGTCTCGAGTGCGCACCCCGAAGCATGACGCACAGAGGATCGGGCGAAATTCGCCCAAAAAAATAAATCTGGAACGTGCACCCTGAAGCGTGGCGTACCAAGGACCGGCCGAAATTTGGCAGAAAAACTAAGTCTGGAACTCGCACCCTGAAGCGTGGAGCAGTGAAGACCGATCGAAATTCACCCGAAAAACTAAGTCTTGAATGCGCACGCCAAAGCGTGGTGCACCGAAGACCGGCAGAAATTTGCCCGAAAAACTTAATCTGGAATGCGCACCCCGAAGCATGGCGCACCGAAGACAAGCCAAAATTCGCCCGAAAAATTAAGTCTGGAACGCGCACCCCGAAGAGTGCCGGACCGAAGACCGACCGAAATTTACCTGAAAAACTAAGTTTGGAACGCGCACGTCAAAGCATGGCGCACCGAAGACCGATCGAAATTCGTGGGGAAAACTAAGTCTGGAACGTGCACCCCGAAGCATGGCGCACCGAAGACTAACCAAAATTCACCCGAAAAACTGAGTCTGGAATGCGCACCCCGATGTATGGCGCACCGACGATCAGCCAAAATTTGATCGAAAAACTAAGTCTGGAATGCACACTCCGAAGCGTGGCGCACCGAAGACCGGCCAAAATTCGCCCGAAAAAACTAAGTCAAAAACGCGCACCCCGAAGCATGGTGCATTGAAGTCCGACCAAAATTCGCCCGAAAAACTAAGTCTAGAACGCGCACCCCGAAGCGTGGTGCACCGAAGACCGACCTTGCTCGAAATACTAAGTTTGGAATGCGCAGCCCGAAGCGTGGCGCACCAAAGACTGGCCGAAATTCACCCGAAAAACTAAGTCGGGAATGCGACCCCAAAGCGTGGCGCACCGAAGACCGGCCGAAATTCGCTTGAAAAACTCAGTCTGGAACACGCATCCCGAAGCTAAAATTTTAATTTTATAATTATTTCAATAAAGAATTATTTAATAATTTATTTCAATAATAATCTAATAAGTTTATTATATAATAATTTAGGTATTTAATTATTAATTAAATTATTATATTATTTCAAAAAATTAATAAATAATATAATTTATTCTTAAAATTATTAATTAAATATTTTAAAAATAAAATAATTAAATTTATTTTGTTAAAATATTATATAATTATATAATGGAATTATTTTATTAGAATATAATAATAACATAAAGAAATAATAGAATTATTCAAATATTTTATTAAATAATTAAATAATTATTTGAATCATTATTCCATAAATTATAATTAATCCAATAATTTTATTATTTACTTATTGAATAATTCAATAATGATTATTGAATTATTTTATTATTGAATTATTAAATAAGTAAATAATAAAAATATTTAATTAATTATAATTTATGGAATAATGATTTAAATAATAATTTAATTATTATCTAAAATATTTAAATAATTTTATTATTTCTATATTTTATTAATATTTTTTAATAAAATAATTCAATTATATAATTATATAATATTTTCATCAAATAATTTAAGTATTTTATTACTTCAATATTTAAGTAATAATTTAAAGTATAAATTATATTAATTAATAATTTTTGAAAATAATAAAATAATTGAATAAATAATTACATGACTAAATTATTATGTAATAAAATTATTAGATTATCATTAAAATAAATTATTAAATAATTATTTATTTATATAACTAAAATATTAGAATTTAATTATTAAGATAATTAAATAAAGAATTATTTAAATAATAATTTTTTGTAATAATTAAATAGTTAGTCAATTATTGAAATATTTAAAAATTTAATTAGTGAATAAATATATCAAATAGATTATTTATATAAAAAAATAAATATTTTCATTATTAAATAATTTTATAGTTAAATAAATAATAATTTGAATAAAATATTGTAAAATGAAATAAATATAAAATTTTATAAAATTATGAGATATTAATTTAAATAACTTAAAAAATAATTATTTAATTCAGTAATAAAATAAAACAATAATTTAATAACTATTACTTATTATTTAAATAATTAATTAATTATTTGAATATATGGAAAATAAAAATAAAATTTAAATAGCTTAATATTTTTTTTAATAATCAAAAAAATATTTATTGATTTTTATATTTAAATAATAAATAATTAGTTTAAATAATTTAGTTATGAAGAAACGAAGGCAGAAGAGAGAGAAGAAGATATATGATAATGGAGAAATAAACGAGGAGAGAAGAAATCCTGCTCCAGTCCATTAGCCACAAGTATAGGTTTGAAGTAAGAAGTAATCTAAATTCCAAAACTTCACTTCTCAATAGTATCATCTCAACGTTATTATGATTATCATTGAAATATTTCTATAATTATTTTAATAATAGTAAACATTTATTTAATTATAAAATAATTGAAATATTTTAATAATTAACTTTTTATTAAAATAATAATTTTATTTAATTATCTAGTTATTTAATAGAATTTATTATTTTATTTATTTATTAATTATTATAATATTAAATAATCATATTATGTACCTATTTAATGGTTTAAAATATTAAATAAAGAAGTAATAATTTAATTATATAGTTTAATTTATTTTATTAGTTATTTCTTTAATTATTATTATTTTTTAAATTAATTTAACTAATTTATTAAATAATAAATTGTTAAAATAATAAAATAATTAATTATTTCATATTTTATTATTTAATAAGTAATTAATGAAAATATTTCATTAATTACCATTAATGAAATAATTATTATAATTTTTATTTAATTATTTTATGAAATAATTTATTAATTTCATTATTTCTTTAATAAAGTAATATAATAATATAATAACTAATTCCTTATTATTTTTTAAAAAATCTATTAGTTAAAAAAATATTTTATTATTTCTATATTCACATAATTCACTAATTATTTATATAATAAGTAAATAGTTATTGAATTAATATTTTATATTATTATTTTATAAAATAATTAATTTTTTGATATATTTAATTTAATTTTTTATAATTTATTTAAATAATTTGTTAATTATTATTTATTTAACTATAAAATTATTTAATAATTAAATTATTTTTTTGTTTAAGTACTTAATCTATTTAATATATTTCTTTGCTAAATAAATTATAACATATTTAAATAATTAACTAATTATTTAATTATTTCAAAAAAATATTATTTAAATAATTCTTTATATAATTATCTAAGTAATGAAATTCTAACTTTATAATTATTTCCTTAAATAATTATTCAAAAACTAATTTAAATAATAAAATAATAATCTTATTACATAATAATTTAGTTATGTAATTATTAAATAAATTATTTTAATATTTTCAAAAAATATAATTTATTTAAATTATTATTTATTTAACTATGAAATTATTTAATAATTAAATTATTTTTTTGTTTAAGTAAGTATTCCATTTAATATATTTCTTTACTAAAATGTTTTTAAATATTTAACTAATTAAATAAATATTCACTTATTTTGAAAAATTATTATTGAAACTATTCTTTATATCATTATTTAATTAATGAAATCCTAATTTTATAATTATTTCAATAAATAATTATTTAATAATTTATATCAATAGTAATCTAATAATTTTATTACATAATAATTTAGGTATGTAATTATTAATTAAATTATTATATTATTTCAAAAAATTATTAATTAATATAATTTATTCTTAAAATTATTACATAAATATTTAAAAAATATAATACATAAATTTATTTTGTTAAAATATTATATAATTATATAATGGAATTATTTTATTAGAATATAATAATAATATAAAGAAATAATTTATTTTCTAAAATAATTAAATTATTATTTGATATCATTATTCCATAAATTATAATTAATATAATATTTTTATTATTTACTTATTGAATAATTCGATAATGATAATTGAATTATTTCATTATTGAATTATTCAATAAGTAAATAATATAGATATTTCATTATTTATAATTTATGGAATAATGATTCAAATAATTATTTAATTATTTAATAAAATATTTTAATAATTCCATTATTTCTTAATGTTATTTATATTTTATATTAAAATAATTCAATTATACAATTATTTAATATTTTAATAAAATAATTTAAGTATTTTATTATTTAAATAGTGATGAAATAATTTAAAGTATAAATTATATTAATAAATAATTTTTGAAATTCATAAAATAATTTAATCAATAATTACAAAAATAAATTATTATATAATACAATTTTTAGATTATCATTTAAATAAATTATTAAATAATTATTTATTTATATAACTAAAATATTATAATTTAGTTATTTAGATAATTAAATATAGAATTATTTAAATAATTAAATATTTTTTCAATTATTGAGATATTTAAAAACTTAATTAGTGAAGATATATATCAAATAGATT
Source organism: Chamaelirium japonicum (assembly GCA_947650365.1). Taxonomy (NCBI): domain Eukaryota; kingdom Viridiplantae; phylum Streptophyta; class Magnoliopsida; order Liliales; family Melanthiaceae; genus Chamaelirium; species Chamaelirium japonicum. The sequence goes on from OX393552.1 coordinate 23,939,775, forward strand.
ATTTACTTAAAAAAATCAATATTTTTATTATTAAAAAATTTCATTTTTAAATAAATAATAATTTCATTATATAATTAATTTATTATATTAGTTATTTTTTTAATTATTACTATCTTTTTAATTAATTTAATTAGTTTATTAAATAATAAATTAGAGAATTAATAAAATAATTAATTAATTCATTATTTTATTATTTAATATGTAATTAATGAAAATATTTAATTAATTACCATTAATAAAATAATTTTTATAATTTTTATTTAATTATATTATAAAATATTTGATTAATTTAATTATTTATTTCATAAAGTAATAAAATAATATAATAACTAATTATTTATAATTTATAATTTAATAAAATAATTTGTGAATTATTTCATTACATAATAATTTAATTAAATTATTATTTATTTAACTATAAAATTATTTAATAATTAAATTATTTTTTTGTTCAAGTAAATAATTTATTTAATATATTACTTTACTAAATAAGTTTTGAAATATTTAAATAATTCTCTTTATAATTATCTAAATAATGAAATTAGCATTTAATAATTATTTTAATAAAATAATTTGTAAAAAATTTATTTAATTGATAATATAATAATTTTATTATATAATAATTTAGTTATGTAATTATTAAATAAATTATTTTATTATTTGAAAAAATAATATTTTTTTAAATTATTCTTTTGCTTAAGTAAATAATCCATTTAATATATTTCTTTACTAAATAAGTTTTTAAATATTTAAATAATTGAATAATTATTCATTTATATAAAAAAATTATTATTGAAATAATTATTTATATAGTTATCTACTTAATAAAACTCTAATTTTACAGTTATTTCAATAAATTATTATTTAATATTTTATTTAAATAATAATCTAATAATTTTATTACATAATAATTTAGTTATGTAATTATTAATGAAATTATTTTATTATTTCAAAAAATTATTAATTAATATAATTTAATCTTTGAATTATTAATGAAATATTTAAAAAATAAAATAGTTAAATTTGTTTACTTAAATAATTTTATAGTTAAATAAATAATAATTTAAATAAAATATTATATAATGAAATAAATAAAAAAATTTATTAAATTATGAGATATTAATTTAAATAACAAAAAAAAATTTATTTAATTAAGTAATAAAATAAGAAAATAATTTAATAACTATTTACTTATTATTCAGATAATTAGTTAATTATTTGAATATATGAATAATAAAATATTTTTTTAAATAGCTTAATACTTTTATTAATAATTAAAGAAATATTTATTGATTTTAATATTTAATTATTTAATTTATTTAACTATTTAATTTATTAAACTAATTAAATTAATTAAATAAAAGGAAGTAAAGAAGGAAGATGAGGCACACCCGAATTTTTTGCTTTAAAAAAATTTATATTTTTCTTTTAAAAAATTTAAAACATTACAACTGTTATGTGATCGTTCGATCGGATGACTATTCACCGTCAGATCTCTCACATAGATTTGGGTTTCCTAAATAATACTTAGGCCCTAAGTAAACTTACCCTAAAAATAATATACAACCCCTTTAGGGTGGGGCATGTTTGACGGCTCTCTCTTTCTCCCATCTCACAATATGTTATCAACACGAATATATCAAGCCGAGCCAATCCGTGGCAAGAAAACGGAAAGAGAAACAAAGACAGAAGAGGGAGAAGAAGAGAGATGAGAATGGAGAAATAAACGAATAGAGAAGAAGTCCTGCCCCAGTCCATTGGCCATGGGTATAGGTTTAATTTATTTCTTTACTAAATAAGTTTTTAAATATTTAAATAATTAAATAATTATTTATATAATTATCTAATTAATAAAATTCTAATTTTAAAATTATTTCAAAACATAGATTTTTAATAATTTATTTAAATCATAATATAATAATTTTATTATATAATAATTTAGTTATATAATTATTATTGAAATTAATTTATAATTTAAAAAAATTATTAATTTATATAATTTTTTCTTTAAATTATTACTTAAATATTTAAAAAATAAAATATTTTAATTTATTTTGTTAAAATATTATATAATTATATAATGGAATTATATTATTATAATATAATAATAATAAAAAGATATAATTAAATTATTTAAATATTTTCAAAAATAATTAAATAATTATTTGAATCATCATTACATAAATTATAATTAATCAAATATTTGTATTATTTACTTATTGAATAATTCAATAATAATTATTGAATTATTTAATTATTGAATTATATAATAAGTAAATAATTAAAATATTTAATTAACTATAATTTATAGATAATTAAATATTAGTTAAAAAATTTAATTAACTATAATTTATAATAATAAAAAATTAACTATAATTTAATTAACTATAATTTATAATAATAAAAAATTAGTTAAAAAATTTTAATTATATAGATAATTAAATATTTCATTAATTATTTAATTTATTAATTTATTGAACTATTTAATTTTTTAGAATAATGAAATTAATTAAATAATATGAAGTAAAGAAGTAAGATGAGGCACACCCGAATTTTTTGCTTTAAAAAATTTAAATTTTTCTTTAAAAAAATTTAAAACATTACAACTGTTATGAGATCGTTCGATTGGATGACTGTCCACTGTCGGAAGAAAACGAAGAGAGAAATAAAGGCAGAAGAGAGAGAAGATTAGATATGAGAATGGAAAAATAAACGAAGAGAGAAGAAATCATGCTCCAGTCCATTAGCCATGGATATACGTTTGAAGTAAAAAGTAATCTAAATTCCAAAACGCCACTTCTCAATAGTATCATCTTAACGTTATTATGATTATCATTGAAATATTTCTATAATTTTTTTAATAATAGTAATTATTTATTTAATTATAAAATATTTTAAATAATAGAAATATTTTAATAATTAACTTTTTACTAAAATAATATTTTTATTTAATTATTTAATTATCTAGTTATTTAATGAAATTAATTATTTTATTTATTTAATAATTATTATATTATTAAATAATTAAATTATGTACCTATTTAATGGTTTAAAATATTAAATAAAGAAATAATGATTTAATTATATAATTAATTTATTTTATTAGTTATTTATTTTATTATTATTATTTTTTAAATTAATTTAATTAATTCATGAAATAATAAAATGCTGAAATAATAAAATAATTAGTTTAAATAATTAAATATTTATTTAATTATTTATTTCTTTAATTATTTCATTATTTAATTTATTTAATTATTTAATTTATTTCATTATTTAATTTATTTCATTAATTAAATAATTCTTTAATTAATTTAATTATTTATTTTATTTCATTTATTTCATTATTTAATTTAATTATTTAATTTATTTCATTATTTCTTTAATTATTTAATTATTTAATTTATTTCATTATTGAATTATTTTATTATTGAATTATTAAATAAGTAAATAATAAAAATATTTAATTAATTATAATTTATGGAATAATGATTTAAATAATAATTTAATTATTATCTAAAATATTTAAATAATTTTATTATTTCTATATTTTATTAATATTTTTTAATAAAATAATTCAATTATATAATTATATAATATTTTCATCAAATAATTTAAGTATTTTATTACTTCAATATTTAAGTAATAATTTAAAGTATAAATTATATTAATTAATAATTTTTTAAAATAATAAAATAATTGAATAAATAATTACATGACTAAATTATTATGTAATAAAATAATTAGATTATTATTAAAATAAATTATTAAATAATTATTTATTTATATAACTAAAATATTAGAATTTAATTATTAAGATAATTAAATAAAGAATTATTTAAATAATAATTTTTTGAAATAATTAAATAGTTAGTCAATTATTGAAATATTTAAAAATTTAATTAGTGAATAAATATATCAAATAGATTATTTATATAAAAAAATAAATATTTTCATTATTAAATAAATTTATAGTTAAATAAATAATAATTTAAATAAAATATTGTATAATGAAATAAATATAAAATTTTATAAAATTATGAGATATTAATTTAAATAACTTAAAAAATAATTATTTAATTCAGTAATAAAATAAAACAATAATTTAATAACTATTACTTATTATTTAAATAATTAATTAATTATTTGAATATATGGAAAATAAAAATAAAATTTAAATAGCTTAATATTTTTTTTAATAATCAAAAAAATATTTATTGATTTTTATATTTAAATAATAAATAATTAGTTTAAATAATTTAATTATGAAGAAACGAAGGCAGAAGAGAGAGAAGAAGATATATGATAATGGAGAAATAAACGAGGAGAGAAGAAATCCTGCTCCAGTCCATTAGCCACAAGTATAGGTTTGAAGTAAGAAGTATTTTAAATTCCAAAACTTCACTTCTCAATAGTATCATCTCAACGTTATTATGATTATCATTGAAATATTTCTATAATTATTTTAATAATAGTAAACATTTATTTAATTATAAAATAATTGAAATAATTGAAATATTTTAATAATTAACTTTTATTAAAATAATAATTTTATTTAATTATCTAGTTATTTAATAGAATTTATTATTTTATTTATTTATTAATTATTATAATATTAAATAATCATATTATGTACCTATTTAATGGTTTAAAATATTAAATAAAGAAGTAATAATTTAATTATATAATTTAATTTATTTTATTAGTTATTTCTTTAATTATTATTATTTTTTAAATTAATTTAACTAATTTATTAAATAATAAATTGTTAAAATAATAAAATAATTAATTATTTCATATTTTATTATTTAATAAGTAATTAATGAAAATATTTCATTAATTACCATTAATGAAATAATTATTATAATTTTTATTTAATTATTTTATGAAATAATTTATTAATTTCATTATTTCTTTAATAAAGTAATATAATAATATAATAACTAATTCCTTATTATTTTTTAAAAAATCTATTATTTAAAAAAATATTTTATTATTTCTATATTCACATAATTCACTAATTATTTATATAATAAGTAAATAGTTATTGAATTAATATTTTATATTATTATTTAATAAAATAATTAATTTTTTGATATATTTAATTTAATTTTTTATAATTTATTTAAATAATTTGTTAATTATTTCATTACATTATTATTTAAGTTAATTATTATTTATTTAACTATAAAATTATTTAATAATTAAATTATTTTTTTGTTTAAGTACTTAATCTATTTAATATATTTCTTTGCTAAATAAATTATAACATATTTAAATAATTAACTAATTATTTAATTATTTCAAAAAAATATTATTTAAATAATTCTTTATATAATTATCTAAGTAATGAAATTCTAACTTTATAATTATTTCCTTAAATAATTATTCAAAAACTAATTTAAATAATAAAATAATAATCTTATTACATAATAATTTAGTTATGTAATTATTAAATAAATTATTTTAATATTTTCAAAAAATATAATTTATTTAAATTATTATTTATTTAACTATGAAATTATTTAATAATTAAATTATTTTTTTGTTTAAGTAAGTATTCCATTTAATATATTTCTTTACTAAAATGTTTTTAAATATTTAACTAATTAAATAAATATTCACTTATTTTGAAAAATTATTATTGAAACTATTCTTTATATCATTATTTAATTAATGAAATTCTAATTTTATAATTATTTCAATAAATAATTATTTAATAATTTATATCAATAGTAATCTAATAATTTTATTACATAATAATTTAGGTATGTAATTATTAATTAAATTATTATATTATTTCAAAAAATTATTAATTAATATAATTTATTCTTAAAATTATTACATAAATATTTAAAAAATATAATACATAAATTTATTTTGTTAAAATATTATATAATTATATAATGGAATTATTTTATTAGAATATAATAATAATATAAAGAAATAATTTATTTTCTAAAATAATTAAATTATTATTTGATATTATTATTCCATAAATTATAATTAATCTAATATTTTTATTATTTACTTATTGAATAATTCGATAATGATAATTGAATTATTTCATTATTGAATTATTCAATAAGTAAATAATATAGATATTTCATTATTTATAATTTATGGAATAATGATTCAAATAATTATTTAATTATTTGATAATTGAATTATTTGATTTTATTATATAATTAATTTATTTTATTATTTATTTCTTTACTTATTATTATTTTTTAAAAGTATTTTATTAATTAATTAAATAATAAATATTTAAAGTAATAAAATAATTAATTATTTTATTATTCAATAAGTAATTAATGAAAATATTTCATTAATTATGTTTAATGAAATAATTATTAATTATTAATTATAAATTATAAATTTTATTATTTTATAAAATATTTTATTAATTTAATTATTTATTAAATAAAGTAATAAAATAATATATTAATATGATAAATGATTATTTATTATTTTAAAAAATAGATTATTTTAAAAAATATTTTATTATTTATATGATTAAATAATTAACTAATTATTTAAATAATAAGTAAATAGTTATTGAATTAATTTTTTATGTTATTACTTCATGAAATAATTGATTTTTTGATGTATTTTATTTAATTTTTTATAATTTAATTAAATAATTTGTTATTTACTTCATTAGATAATAATTTATTTAAATTTTTATTTATTTAACCATAAAATTAATTATTATATAACTATATAATGGAATTATATTATTATAATATAATAATAATAAAAAGATATAATTAAATTATTCAAATATTTTCTAAAATAATTAAATAATTATTTGAATCATTATTTCATAAATTATAATTAATCCAATATTTGTATTATTTACTTATTGAATAATTCAATAATAATTATTGAATTATTTAATTATTGAATTATATAATAAGTAAATAATTAAAATATTTAATTAACTATAATTTATAGATAATTAAATATTAGTTAAAAAATTTAATTAACTATAATTTATAATAATAAAAAATTAACTATAATTTAATTAACTATAATTTATAATAATAAAAAATTAGTTAAAAAATTTTAATTATATAGATAATTAAATATTTCATTAATTATTTAATTTATTAACTTATTGAACTATTTAATTTTTTAAAATAATGAAATTAATTAAATAATATGAAGTAAAGAAGTAAGATGAGGCACACCCGAATTTTTTGCTTTAAAAAATTTATATTTTTCTTTAAAAAAATTTAAAACATTACAACTGTTATGAGATCGTTCGATTGGATGACTGTCCACTGTCGGAAGAAAACAAAGAGAGAAATAAAGGCAGAAGAGAGAGAAGATTAGATATGAGAATGGAAAAATAAACGAAGAGAGAAGAAATCATGCTCCAGTCCATTAGCCATGGATATACGTTTGAAGTAAAAAGTAATCTAAATTCCAAAACGCCACTTCTCAATAGTATCATCTTAACGTTATTATGATTATCATTGAAATATTTCTATAATTTTTTTAATAATAGTAATTATTTATTTAATTATAAAATATTTTAAATAATAGAAATATTTTAATAATTAACTTTTTATTAAAATAATATTTTTATTTAATTATTTAATTATCTAGTTATTTAATGAAATTAATTATTTTATTTATTTAATAATTATTATATTATTAAATAATTAAATTATGTACCTATTTAATGGTTTAAAATATTAAATAATGAAATAATGATTTTATTATATAATTAATTTATTTTATTAGTTATTTATTTTATTATTATTATTTTTTAAATTAATTTAATTAATTCATGAAATAATAAAATGCTGAAATAATAAAATAATTAGTTTAAATAATTAAATATTTCTTTAATTATTTAATTATTTAATTTATTTCATTATTTAATTTAATAAACTAATTAAATTAATTAAATAATAGGAAGTAAAGAAGGAAGATGAGGCACACCCAAATTTTTTGCTTTAAAAAAATTTATTTTTTTCTTTTTAAAAAATTTAAAATATTATAACTGTTATGAGATCGTTCGATCGGATGACTGTCCACCGTCGGATCCCTCCCTTAGATTAGGGTTTCCCATATAATACTTAGGCCATAAGTAAGCTTACCCTATAAATAATATACGACCCCTTTAGGGTGGGGCATGTTTGACGGCTCTCTTTTTCCCATCTCATAATATATTATTAACACGAACATATCGAGCCCAATCGACCCGTCGTAAGAAAACAGAGAGAACAACGAAGACAAAAGAGAGAGAAGAAGAGAGATGAGAATGGTGAAATAAACAAAGAGGGAAGAAGTTCTGCTCCAGTCCATTGGCCATGGGTATAGGTTTGAAGTAAGAAGTAATCTAAATTCCAAAAATCCACTTCTCAATAGTATCATCTCAACGTTACTATGATTATCATTTTAATATTTCTATAATTTTTTAAATAATAGTAATCATTTAATTATTTGATTATCTAGTTATTTATTGAAATTTGTTATTTTATTTATTTATTAATTATTATATTATTAAATAATTAAATTATGTAACTATTTAATGGTTTAAAATATTAAATAAAGTAATAATGATTTAATTATATAATTAATTTATTTTATTAGTTATTTCTTTAATTATTATTATTTTTTCAATTAATTTTATTAATTTATTAAATAATAAATTGTTGAAATAGTTATTGAATTAATTTTTTATTTAATTAACTAATAAAATAATTAATTTTTGAATGTAATTTATTTAATTTTTTATAATTTAATAAAATAATTTTTTAATTATTCTGTTATATAATAATTTATTTAAACTATTATTTATTTAACTTTTAAATTATTTAATAATAATTTTTTTTTGTTTAAGTAAATAATCAATTTAATATATTTTATTACTAAATAAGTTTTTAAATATTTAAACTATAGACTAATTATTTAATTAGTTAAAAAAATTATAATTTAAATAATTCTTTATATAATTATCTAAATAATGAAATTATAATTTTATAATTATTTTAATAAATAATTATTCAAAAATTTATTGAAATGATAATATAATAATTTAATTACATATTAATTTAGTTATATAATTATTGATTAAATTATTTTATATTTCAAAAAATTATAATTTAATTAAATTAAGATTTATTGAACTATGGAATAATTGAATAATTAAATTATTTTTTTGTTTCAGTAAATAATCAATTTAATATATTTACTAACTAAATAAGTTTTTAATTATTTAAATAATTAAATAATTATTTACATATTTCAAAAAATTATTATTTAAATAGTTCTTTGTATAATTATCTAATTATTGAAATTATAATTTTATAATTTTTTGAAAAAATAATTATTTAATAATTTATTAAAATAATAATATTTTAATTTTTTTACATAATTATTTAGTTATGTAGTAATTAAATAAATGATTTTATTATTTCAAAAAATTATTAATTAATATAATTTATTTTTTTAATGATTATTTAAATATTTAATAAATAAAATACTTAAATATATTTTATAAAAATATTGTATAATTATATAATGGAATTATTTTATTAGAATATAAACATAACATAAAGAAATAATTGAATTATTCAAATATTTTATAAAATTATTAAATAATTTTTTGAATCATTATTCCATAAATTATAATTAATCAAATATTTTTATTATCTACTTATTGAATAATTCAATAATGATTATTGAATTATTTTATTATTGAATTATTCAATAAGTAAATAATTAAAATATTTAATTAAATATAACTTATAGAATAAGGATTCAAATAATTATTTAATTAACTTATAAAATATTTAAATAATTTTATTATTTCTTTATGTTATTAATATTTTTTCATAGAATAATTCAATTATATAATTATATAATATTTTCATCAAATAATTTAATAATTTAATTATTTTATTATTTACTTATTAATTTAAAGTATAAATTATATAAATTAATAAGTTTTTTTGAATAATAAAATAATTTAATCAATAATTACATAACTAAATTATTATGGAATAAAATTATTATATTATCATTTAAACAAATTATAAAATAATTATTTATTTATATAACTAAAATATTAGAGTTTAATTATTTATATAATTAAATAAATATTATTTAAATAAATTTTTTTTAAATAATTAAATCATTAGTCAATTATTGAAATATTTAAAAACTTAATTAGTGAAGAAATATATCAAATAGATTATTTACTTAAAAAAATATATTTTTATTATTAAATAATTTCATTTGTTAAATAAATAATAATTTAAATAAAATATTGTATAATGAAATAAATATAAAATTTTATTAAATTATGGGATATTAATTGAAATAACTAAAAAAAATAATTATTTAATTAAATAATAAAATAAAACAATAATTTAATAACTATTTACGTATTATTTGAATAATTAGTTAATTATTTGAATATATAAATATTAAAATATTTTTTTAAATAGTTTAATATTTTTTTTAATAATCAAAGAAATATTTATTGATTTTAATATTTAATTAATAAATAATTTCATTATATAAATAATTAAATATTTCTTTAATTATTTAATTATATAATTTTTTTAACTATTTAATTTATTAAACTAATTAAATTAATTAAATAATAGAAAGTAAAGATGGAAGATGAGGCAAACCCAAATTTTTTTCTTTAAAAAAATATATTTTTCTTTTAAAAAATTTAAAATATTATAACTGTTATGGGATCATTCGATCGGATGACTGTCCACCGTCGGATCCCTCTCTTAGATTAGGGTTTCCCATATAATACTAAGGCCCTAAGTAAGCTTACCCTATAAATAATATACGACTCCTTTAGGGTGTGGCATGTTTGACGGCTCTCTCATTCTCCCATCTCATAATATGTTATTAATACGAACTTATCGAGCCCAGTCGACCCGTTGCAAGAAAACGGAGAGAGAAACGAAGACAAAAGAGACAGAAGAAGAAAGATGAGAATGAAGAAATAAATGAAGAGAGAAAAAGTCATGCTCCAATCCATTGGCCATAGGTCTGAAGTAAGAAGTAATCTAAATTCCAAATCTCCACTTCTTAATAGTATTATCTCAACGTTATTATGATTATCATTGCAATATTTCTATAATTTTTTTAATAATAGTAATCGTTTATTTAATTATAAAATAAATTAACTAATTGAAATTTTTTAATATTTAACTTTTTATTAAAATAATAATTTTATTTAATTATTTAATTATCTAGTTATTTAATGAAATTTATTATATATTTCATTTATTAATTATTATATTATTAAATAATTAAATTATTTAACTATTTAATGGTTTAAAATATGAAATAAAGAAATAATGATTTTATTATATAATTAATTTATTTTATTATTTATTTCTTTACTTATTATTATTTTTTAAAAGTATTTTATTAATTAATTAAATAATAAATATTTAAAATAATAAAATAATTAATTATTTTATTATTCAATAAGTAATTAATGAAAATATTTAATTAATTATGTTTAATGAAATAATTATTAATTATTAATTATAAATTATAAATTTTATTATTTTATAAAATATTTTATTAATTTAATTATTTATTAAATAAAGTAATAAAATAATATATTAATATAATAAATGATTATTTATTATTTTAAAAAATAGATTATTTTAAAAAATATTTTATTATTTATATGATTAAATAATTAACTAATTATTTAAATAATAAGTAAATAGTTATTGAATTAATTTTTTATGTTATTACTTCATGAAATAATTGATTTTTTGATGTATTTTATTTAATTTTTTATAATTTAATTAAATAATTTGTTATTTACTTCATTAGATAATAATTTATTTAAATTTTTATTTATTTAACCATAAAATTAATTAATAATTAAATTATTTCTTATTTAAGTAAATAATCTATTTAATATATTTCTTTATAAAATTAGTTTTTAAATATTTAAATAATAGACTAATCTATTTAACTAAATTTTTTAAAATAATTTATTTATATATCAAATAGATTATTTACTTAAAAAATAAATATTTTTATTATTAAATAATTTCATTGGTAAATAAAAAATAAATTACAAAAAATATTTTATAATTAAATAAATATAAAATTTTATTAAATTATGAGATATTAATTAAAATAACTGAAAAAAATATTTATTCAATTAAGTAATAAAATAAAACAATAATTTAATAATAATTTACTTATAATTTAAATAGATAGTTAATTATTTGAATATATAAATAATAAAATATTTTTTTAAAAAGCTTAATATTTTTTTTTATAATCAAATAAATAGTTATATAACTATTAATAATTTTAAAATAAATTTAGTTATAGAATTATTAATTAATTTAGTTAGATAATTACTTATTTGAAAAAATTATTATTTAAACAATTCTTTATATCATTATTTAATTAAAAAAAAATTAATTTGATAATTATTTCAATAAAGAATTATTTAATAAATTATTTCAATAATAATTTAATAAGTTTATTATATTATAATTTAGTTATGTAATTATTAATTAAATTATTGTATTATTTTAAAAAATTAATAAATAATATAATTTATTCTTAAAATTATTAATTAAATATTTTAAAAATAAAATACATAAATTTATTTTGTTAAAATATTATATAATTATATAATGGAATTATTTTATTAGAATATAATAATAATATAAAGAAATAATAAAATTATTCAAATATTTTCTAAAATAATTAAATATTATTTGATATTATTATTCTATAAATTATAATTAATCTAATATTTTAATTATTTACTTATGGAATAATTCAATAATGACAATTGAATTGTTTCATTATTGAATTATTCAATAACTAAATCATAAAAATATTTAATTAATTATAATTTATGGAATAATGATTCAAATAAATATTTAATAATTTTGAAAAATATTTAAATAATTTCATTATTTCTTTATGTTATTAATATTTTATAATAAAATAATTCATTTATATAATTATATAATATTTTAATCAAATAATTAAAGTATTTTATTATTTAAATATTAACTTAATAATATAAAGTATAAATTATATTAATAAATAATTTTTGAAATTAATAAAATAATTTAATCAATAATTATATAACTAAATTATTATATAATAAAATTAGTGAAAATATATAGATTATTTACTTAAAAAAATTAATATGTTTATTATTAAATAATATCATAGTTAAATAATTAATAATTTAAATAAATTATTATATAATTTATTTAATATAAAATATTATGAAATTATAAGATATTAATTGAAATAACTAAAAATAATATTTATTTAATTAAGTAATCAAATAAAATAATAATGTAATATATATTTATTTATTATTTAAATAATTAGTTAATATTTGAAATATATGAATATGAAAATATTTCTTCAGTTAGATTTATAATTTTTTAATAATTAAATAAATATTTATTTATTTTAATATTTAATTAATAAATTATTAGTTTAAATTATTTAATTATATAGATAATTAAATATTTCATTAATTATTTAAATTTTTAATTTATTTAACTATTTAATTTATTAAACTAATTAAATTAATTAAATAATAGGAAGTAAAGAAGGAAGATGAGGCACACCTGAATTTTTGGCTTTAAAAAAATATATATTATTCTTTAAAGAAATTTAAAACATTACAAGTTTTATGAGATCGTTCGATCGGATGACTGTCCACCGTCGGATCTCTCCCATAGATTAGGGTTTCCTATATTATACTTAGGCCCTAAGTAAGCTTACTCTATAAATAATATACGACCCTTTAGGGTGTGGTACGTTTGACGGCTCTTTTTTTCTTTCATCTCAGAATATATTATCAACACGAATATATCGAGTCCAAACGACCCATCGCAAGGAAACAGAAAGAGAAACGAAGATAGAAGAGAGAGAAGAAGAGAGATGAGAATGGAGAAATAAACAAAGAGAGAAGAAGTCCTGCTCCAGTCTATTGGCCACGGGTATAGGTTTGAAGTAAGAAGTAATCTAAATTCTAAAACTCCACTTCTCAATAGTATCATCTCAATGTTATTATGATTATCATTGTATAGTTTCTATAATTTTTTTAACAATATTAATCGTTTATTTACTTATAAAATAATTTAAATAATTAAAAAATTTTAATAATTAAGTTTTTATTAAAATAATTATTTTATTTAAATATTTAATTTTTTAATTATCTAGTTATTTAATGAAATTTATTATTTTATTTATTTATTAAAATTATTATTTCAAAAAATTATTCATTAATATAATTTACTCTTTTAATTATTAATTAAATATTTAAAAATAAAATACTTAAATTTATTTAGTTAAAATATTATATAATTATATATTGGAATTATTTTATTCGAATAAAATAATAACATAAAGATATAATTTAATTATTCAAATATTTTATTAAATAATTTAATAATTATTTGAATTATTATTCCATAAATTATAATTAATCCAATATTTTTATTATTTACTTATTAAATAATTCAATAATGATTATTGAATTATTTTATTATTGAATTATTCAATAAGTAAATAATAAAAATATTTGATTAATTATAATTTATAGAATAATGATTCAAATAATTATTTAATTATTGAATCAATAATTTATTCAAAAAAATTATTCGATTATCATTTAAATAAATTATTAAATTATTATTTATTTTTATAACTAAAATATTAGAATTTAATTATTTAGATAATGAAATAAAGAATTATTTAAATAATTAATTATTTAGTCATTTATTAAAATATTTAAAAACTTAATTAGTAAAGAAATATATCAAATAGATTATTTACTTAAAATAATAAATATTTTCATTAGTAAATAATTTTATAGTAAAATAAATAATAATTTAAATAAAATATTATATAATAAAATAAATAAAATTTATTAAATTATGAGATATTAATTGAAATAAGTTAAACTATTAATTATTTAATTAAGTAATAAAATAAGACAATAATTTAATAACTATTTACTTATTATTTAAAATATTAGTTAATTATTTGAAAATATGAATTATAAAATATTTTTTAAATTGCTTAATATTTTTTTTTTTAATCATTAAAATATTTATTGATTTTAATATTTAAATAATAAATAATTAGTATAAATAATTTAATTATATAGATAATTAAATATTTCTTTAATTATTTAATTATTTAATTATTTTATTTATATAACTATTTAATTTATAAAACTAATTAAATTAATAATATAATAGGAAGTAAATAAGGAAGATGAGGCACACCCGAATTTTTTGCTTTAAAAAAACTTATATTTTTCTGTAAAAAAGTTTAAAACATTACAACTATTATGAGATCGTTCGATCGGATGATTGTTCACCGTCGGATCTCTCCCATAGATTAGGATTTCCCATATAATACTTAGGCCCTTAGTAAGCTTAGCCTATAAATAATATACGACCCCTTTAGGGTGGGGTACGTTTGACGGCTCTCTCTTTCTCCCATCTCACAATATGTTATCAACACGAATATATCAAGCCCAGCTAATCCGTCGCAAGAAAACGAAGAGAGAAACGAAGACAGAAGAGAGAGAAGAAGAGAGATGAGAATGGAAAAATAAATGAAGAGAGAAGAAATCCTACCCCAGTCCATTGGCCATGGGTATAGGTTTGAAATAAGAAGTAATCTAAATTTCAAAACTCCACTTTTTATTAGAATGTAAACATAACATAAAGAAATAATTGAATTATTCAAATATTTTATAAAATTATTAAATAATTTTTTGAATCATTATTCCATAAATTATAATTAATCAAATATTTTTATTATCTACTTATTGAATAATTCAATAATAATTATTGAATTATTTTTTTATTGAATTATTCAATAATTAAATTATAAAAATATTTAATTAAATATAATTTATGGAATAAGGATTCAAATAATTATTTAATTAACTTATAAAATATTTAAATAATTTTATTATTTCTTTATGTTATTAATATTTTTTCATAGAATAATTCAATTATATAATTATATAATATTTTAATCAAATAATTTAATTATTTAATTATTTTATTATTTACTTAATAATTTAAAGTATAAATTATATAAATTAATAAGTTTTTTACAATAATAAAATAATTTAATCAATAATTACATAACTAAATTATTATGTAATAAAATTATTATATTATTATTTAAACAAATTATTAAATAATTATTATGTAATAAAAACTAAGTCTGGAATTATTAAATTATTAAATAATTATTAAATAATTATTAAATTATAAATTATTATGTAATAAAAACTAAGTCTGGTTTCGAAGCGTGGCGCACCGAAGACCGGCCAAAATTCGCCCGAAAAACTAAGTCAAAAACGCGCACCCCGAAGCATGGTACATTGAAGTCCGACCAAAATTCGCCCGAAAAACTAAGTCTAGAACGCTCACCCCGAAGCGTGGTGCACCGAAGACCGGCCTTGCTCGAAATACTAAGTTTGGAAGGCGCAGCCCGAAGCGTGGCGCACCAAAGACTGGCCGAAATTCACCCGAAAAACTAAGTCTGGAATGCGACCCCAAAGCGTGGCGCACCGAAGACCGACCGAAATTCGCTTGAAAAACTCAGTCTGGAACACGCATCCCGAAGCTAAAATTTTAATTTGATAATTATTTCAATAAAGAATTATTTAATAATTTATTTCAATAATAATCTAATAAGTTTATTATATAATAATTTAGGTATTTAATTATTAATTAAATTATTATATTATTTCAAAAAATTAATAAATAATATAATTTATTCTTAAAATTATTAATTAAATATTTTAAAAATAAAATACTTAAATTTATTTTGTTAAAATATTATATAATTATATAATGGAATTATTTTATTAGAATATAATAATAGCATAAAGAAATAATAGAATTATTCAAATATTTTATTAAATAATTAAATAATTATTTGAATCATTATTCCATAAATTATAATTAATCCAATAATTTTATTATTTACTTATTGAATAATTCAATAATGATTATTGAATTATTTTATTATTGAATTATTAAATAAGTAAATAATAAAAATATTTAATTAATTATAATTTATGGAATAATGATTTAAATAATAATTTAATTATTATATAAAATATTTAAATAATTTTATTATTTCTATATTTTATTAATATTTTTTAATAAAATAATTCAATTATATAATTATATAATATTTTCATCAAATAATTTAAGTATTTTATTACTTCAATATTTAAGTAATAATTTAAAGTATAAATTATATTAATTAATAATTTTTTAAAATAATAAAATAATTGAATAAATAATTATATGACTAGATTATTATGTAATAAAATTATTAGATTATCATTAAAATAAATTATTAAATAATTATTTATTTATATAACTAAAATATTAGAATTTAATTATTAAGATAATTAAATAAAGAATTATTTAAATAATAATTTTTTGAAATAATTAAATAGTTAGTCAATTATTGAAATATTTAAAAATTTAATTAGTGAATAAATATATCAAATAGATTATTTATATAAGACCGATCGAAATTAGATTGAAAAACTAAGTCATAAATGCGCACCCTGAAGAGTGGTGCACCGAAGACTAGTCGAAATTTACCCAAAAAACTAAGTCTGGAACGCACACCTCGAAGCGTGGCGCACCGAAGACCGACCAAAATTCGATCGAAATACTAAGTTAGGAACACGCACCCCGAAGAGTGGTGCACCGAAGACTAGTCGAAATTTACCCAAAAAACTAAGTCTGGAACGCACACCTCGAAGCGTGGCGCACCGAAGACCGACCAAAATTCGATCGAAATACTAAGTCTGGAATGCGCACCCCAAAGCGTGGCGCACCCAAAACTGGCTGAAATTCACCCGAATAACTAAGTCTGGAATGCACACACCAAAGCATGGCACATCGAAGATCGGCCGAAATTCACTTAAAAAACTATGTCTGGAATGCACATCCTGAAGCGTGGAGCACCGAAGACCGACCGAAATTTGCCCAAAAAACTAAGTCTCGAGTGCGCACCCCGAAGCATGACGCACAGAGGATCGGGCGAAATTCGCCCAAAAAAATAAATCTGGAACGTGCACCCTGAAGCGTGGCGTACCAAGGACCGGCCGAAATTTGGCAGAAAAACTAAGTCTGGAACTCGCACCCTGAAGCGTGGAGCAGTGAAGACCGATCGAAATTCACCCGAAAAACTAAGTCTTGAATGCGCACGCCAAAGCGTGGTGCACCGAAGACCGGCAGAAATTTGCCCGAAAAACTTAATCTGGAATGCGCACCCCGAAGCATGGCGCACCGAAGACAAGCCAAAATTCGCCCGAAAAATTAAGTCTGGAACGCGCACCCCGAAGAGTGCCGGACCGAAGACCGACCGAAATTTACCTGAAAAACTAAGTTTGGAACGCGCACGTCAAAGCATGGCGCACCGAAGACCGATCGAAATTCGTGGGGAAAACTAAGTCTGGAACGTGCACCCCGAAGCATGGCGCACCGAAGACTAACCAAAATTCACCCGAAAAACTGAGTCTGGAATGCGCACCCCGATGTATGGCGCACCGACGATCAGCCAAAATTTGATCGAAAAACTAAGTCTGGAATGCACACTCCGAAGCGTGGCGCACCGAAGACCGGCCAAAATTCGCCCGAAAAAACTAAGTCAAAAACGCGCACCCCGAAGCATGGTGCATTGAAGTCCGACCAAAATTCGCCCGAAAAACTAAGTCTAGAACGCGCACCCCGAAGCGTGGTGCACCGAAGACCGACCTTGCTCGAAATACTAAGTTTGGAATGCGCAGCCCGAAGCGTGGCGCACCAAAGACTGGCCGAAATTCACCCGAAAAACTAAGTCGGGAATGCGACCCCAAAGCGTGGCGCACCGAAGACCGGCCGAAATTCGCTTGAAAAACTCAGTCTGGAACACGCATCCCGAAGCTAAAATTTTAATTTTATAATTATTTCAATAAAGAATTATTTAATAATTTATTTCAATAATAATCTAATAAGTTTATTATATAATAATTTAGGTATTTAATTATTAATTAAATTATTATATTATTTCAAAAAATTAATAAATAATATAATTTATTCTTAAAATTATTAATTAAATATTTTAAAAATAAAATAATTAAATTTATTTTGTTAAAATATTATATAATTATATAATGGAATTATTTTATTAGAATATAATAATAACATAAAGAAATAATAGAATTATTCAAATATTTTATTAAATAATTAAATAATTATTTGAATCATTATTCCATAAATTATAATTAATCCAATAATTTTATTATTTACTTATTGAATAATTCAATAATGATTATTGAATTATTTTATTATTGAATTATTAAATAAGTAAATAATAAAAATATTTAATTAATTATAATTTATGGAATAATGATTTAAATAATAATTTAATTATTATCTAAAATATTTAAATAATTTTATTATTTCTATATTTTATTAATATTTTTTCATAAAATAATTCAATTATATAATTATATAATATTTTCATCAAATAATTTAAGTATTTTATTACTTCAATATTTAAGTAATAATTTAAAGTATAAATTATATTAATTAATAATTTTTGAAAATAATAAAATAATTGAATAAATAATTACATGACTAAATTATTATGTAATAAAATTATTAGATTATCATTAAAATAAATTATTAAATAATTATTTATTTATATAACTAAAATATTAGAATTTAATTATTAAGATAATTAAATAAAGAATTATTTAAATAATAATTTTTTGTAATAATTAAATAGTTAGTCAATTATTGAAATATTTAAAAATTTAATTAGTGAATAAATATATCAAATAGATTATTTATATAAAAAAATAAATATTTTCATTATTAAATAATTTTATAGTTAAATAAATAATAATTTGAATAAAATATTGTAAAATGAAATAAATATAAAATTTTATAAAATTATGAGATATTAATTTAAATAACTTAAAAAATAATTATTTAATTCAGTAATAAAATAAAACAATAATTTAATAACTATTACTTATTATTTAAATAATTAATTAATTATTTGAATATATGGAAAATAAAAATAAAATTTAAATAGCTTAATATTTTTTTTAATAATCAAAAAAATATTTATTGATTTTTATATTTAAATAATAAATAATTAGTTTAAATAATTTAGTTATGAAGAAACGAAGGCAGAAGAGAGAGAAGAAGATATATGATAATGGAGAAATAAACGAGGAGAGAAGAAATCCTGCTCCAGTCCATTAGCCACAAGTATAGGTTTGAAGTAAGAAGTAATCTAAATTCCAAAACTTCACTTCTCAATAGTATCATCTCAACGTTATTATGATTATCATTGAAATATTTCTATAATTATTTTAATAATAGTAAACATTTATTTAATTATAAAATAATTGAAATATTTTAATAATTAACTTTTTATTAAAATAATAATTTTATTTAATTATCTAGTTATTTAATAGAATTTATTATTTTATTTATTTATTAATTATTATAATATTAAATAATCATATTATGTACCTATTTAATGGTTTAAAATATTAAATAAAGAAGTAATAATTTAATTATATAGTTTAATTTATTTTATTAGTTATTTCTTTAATTATTATTATTTTTTAAATTAATTTAACTAATTTATTAAATAATAAATTGTTAAAATAATAAAATAATTAATTATTTCATATTTTATTATTTAATAAGTAATTAATGAAAATATTTCATTAATTACCATTAATGAAATAATTATTATAATTTTTATTTAATTATTTTATGAAATAATTTATTAATTTCATTATTTCTTTAATAAAGTAATATAATAATATAATAACTAATTCCTTATTATTTTTTAAAAAATCTATTATTTAAAAAAATATTTTATTATTTCTATATTCACATAATTCACTAATTATTTATATAATAAGTAAATAGTTATTGAATTAATATTTTATATTATTATTTAATAAAATAATTAATTTTTTGATATATTTAATTTAATTTTTTATAATTTATTTAAATAATTTGTTAATTATTATTTATTTAACTATAAAATTATTTAATAATTAAATTATTTTTTTGTTTAAGTACTTAATCTATTTAATATATTTCTTTGCTAAATAAATTATAACATATTTAAATAATTAACTAATTATTTAATTATTTCAAAAAAATATTATTTAAATAATTCTTTATATAATTATCTAAGTAATGAAATTCTAACTTTATAATTATTTCCTTAAATAATTATTCAAAAACTAATTTAAATAATAAAATAATAATCTTATTACATAATAATTTAGTTATGTAATTATTAAATAAATTATTTTAATATTTTCAAAAAATATAATTTATTTAAATTATTATTTATTTAACTATGAAATTATTTAATAATTAAATTATTTTTTTGTTTAAGTAAGTATTCCATTTAATATATTTCTTTACTAAAATGTTTTTAAATATTTAACTAATTAAATAAATATTCACTTATTTTGAAAAATTATTATTGAAACTATTCTTTATATCATTATTTAATTAATGAAATCCTAATTTTATAATTATTTCAATAAATAATTATTTAATAATTTATATCAATAGTAATCTAATAATTTTATTACATAAAAATTTAGGTATGTAATTATTAATTAAATTATTATATTATTTTAAAAAATTATTAATTAATATAATTTATTCTTAAAATTATTACATAAATATTTAAAAAATATAATACATAAATTTATTTTGTTAAAATATTATATAATTATATAATGGAATTATTTTATTAGAATATAATAATAATATAAAGAAATAATTTATTTTCTAAAATAATTAAATTATTATTTGATATCATTATTCCATAAATTATAATTAATATAATATTTTTATTATTTACTTATTGAATAATTCGATAATGATAATTGAATTATTTCATTATTGAATTATTCAATAAGTAAATAATATAGATATTTCATTATTTATAATTTATGGAATAATGATTCAAATAATTATTTAATTATTTAATAAAATATTTTAATAATTCCATTATTTCTTAATGTTATTTATATTTTATATTAAAATAATTCAATTATACAATTATTTAATATTTTAATAAAATAATTTAAGTATTTTATTATTTAAATAGTGATGAAATAATTTAAAGTATAAATTATATTAATAAATAATTTTTGAAATTCATAAAATAATTTAATCAATAATTACAAAAATAAATTATTATATAATACAATTTTTAGATTATCATTTAAATAAATTATTAAATAATTATTTATTTATATAACTAAAATATTATAATTTAGTTATTTAGATAATTAAATATAGAATTATTTAAATAATTAAATATTTTTTCAATTATTGAGATATTTAAAAACTTAATTAGTGAAGATATATATCAAATAGATTATTTACTTAAAAAAATCAATATTTTTATTATTAAAAAATTTCATTTTTAAATAAATAATAATTTCATTATATAATTAATTTATTATATTAGTTATTTTTTTAATTATTACTATCTTTTTAATTAATTTAATTAGTTTATTAAATAATAAATTAGAGAATTAATAAAATAATTAATTAATTCATTATTTTATTATTTAATATGTAATTAATGAAAATATTTAATTAATTACCATTAATAAAATAATTTTTATAATTTTTATTTAATTATATTATAAAATATTTGATTAATTTAATTATTTATTTCATAAAGTAATAAAATAATATAATAACTAATTATTTATAATTTATAATTTAATAAAATAATTTGTGAATTATTTCATTACATAATAATTTAATTAAATTATTATTTATTTAACTATAAAATTATTTAATAATTAAATTATTTTTTTGTTCAAGTAAATAATTTATTTAATATATTACTTTACTAAATAAGTTTTGAAATATTTAAATAATTCTCTTTATAATTATCTAAATAATGAAATTAGCATTTAATAATTATTTTAATAAAATAATTTGTAAAAAATTTATTTAATTGATAATATAATAATTTTATTATATAATAATTTAGTTATGTAATTATTAAATAAATTATTTTATTATTTGAAAAAATAATATTTTTTTAAATTATTCTTTTGCTTAAGTAAATAATCCATTTAATATATTTCTTTACTAAATAAGTTTTTAAATATTTAAATAATTGAATAATTATTCATTTATATAAAAAAATTATTATTGAAATAATTATTTATATAGTTATCTACTTAATAAAACTCTAATTTTACAGTTATTTCAATAAATTATTATTTAATATTTTATTTAAATAATAATCTAATAATTTTATTACATAATAATTTAGTTATGTAATTATTAATGAAATTATTTTATTATTTCAAAAAATTATTAATTAATATAATTTAATCTTTGAATTATTAATGAAATATTTAAAAAATAAAATAGTTAAATTTGTTTACTTAAATAATTTTATAGTTAAATAAATAATAATTTAAATAAAATATTATATAATGAAATAAATAAAAAAATTTATTAAATTATGAGATATTAATTTAAATAACAAAAAAAAATTTATTTAATTAAGTAATAAAATAAGAAAATAATTTAATAACTATTTACTTATTATTCAGATAATTAGTTAATTATTTGAATATATGAATAATAAAATATTTTTTTAAATAGCTTAATACTTTTATTAATAATTAAAGAAATATTTATTGATTTTAATATTTAATTATTTAATTTATTTAACTATTTAATTTATTAAACTAATTAAATTAATTAAATAAAAGGAAGTAAAGAAGGAAGATGAGGCACACCCGAATTTTTTGCTTTAAAAAAATTTATATTTTTCTTTTAAAAAATTTAAAACATTACAACTGTTATGTGATCGTTCGATCGGATGACTATTCACCGTCAGATCTCTCACATAGATTTGGGTTTCCTAAATAATACTTAGGCCCTAAGTAAACTTACCCTAAAAATAATATACAACCCCTTTAGGGTGGGGCATGTTTGACGGCTCTCTCTTTCTCCCATCTCACAATATGTTATCAACACGAATATATCAAGCCGAGCCAATCCGTGGCAAGAAAACGGAAAGAGAAACAAAGACAGAAGAGGGAGAAGAAGAGAGATGAGAATGGAGAAATAAACGAATAGAGAAGAAGTCCTGCCCCAGTCCATTGGCCATGGGTATAGGTTTAATTTATTTCTTTACTAAATAAGTTTTTAAATATTTAAATAATTAAATAATTATTTATATAATTATCTAATTAATAAAATTCTAATTTTAAAATTATTTCAAAACATAGATTTTTAATAATTTATTTAAATCATAATATAATAATTTTATTATATAATAATTTAGTTATATAATTATTATTGAAATTAATTTATAATTTAAAAAAATTATTAATTTATATAATTTTTTCTTTAAATTATTACTTAAATATTTAAAAAATAAAATATTTTAATTTATTTTGTTAAAATATTATATAATTATATAATGGAATTATATTATTATAATATAATAATAATAAAAAGATATAATTAAATTATTTAAATATTTTCAAAAATAATTAAATAATTATTTGAATCATCATTACATAAATTATAATTAATCAAATATTTGTATTATTTACTTATTGAATAATTCAATAATAATTATTGAATTATTTAATTATTGAATTATATAATAAGTAAATAATTAAAATATTTAATTAACTATAATTTATAGATAATTAAATATTAGTTAAAAAATTTAATTAACTATAATTTATAATAATAAAAAATTAACTATAATTTAATTAACTATAATTTATAATAATAAAAAATTAGTTAAAAAATTTTAATTATATAGATAATTAAATATTTCATTAATTATTTAATTTATTAATTTATTGAACTATTTAATTTTTTAGAATAATGAAATTAATTAAATAATATGAAGTAAAGAAGTAAGATGAGGCACACCCGAATTTTTTGCTTTAAAAAATTTAAATTTTTCTTTAAAAAAATTTAAAACATTACAACTGTTATGAGATCGTTCGATTGGATGACTGTCCACTGTCGGAAGAAAACGAAGAGAGAAATAAAGGCAGAAGAGAGAGAAGATTAGATATGAGAATGGAAAAATAAACGAAGAGAGAAGAAATCATGCTCCAGTCCATTAGCCATGGATATACGTTTGAAGTAAAAAGTAATCTAAATTCCAAAACGCCACTTCTCAATAGTATCATCTTAACGTTATTATGATTATCATTGAAATATTTCTATAATTTTTTTAATAATAGTAATTATTTATTTAATTATAAAATATTTTAAATAATAGAAATATTTTAATAATTAACTTTTTACTAAAATAATATTTTTATTTAATTATTTAATTATCTAGTTATTTAATGAAATTAATTATTTTATTTATTTAATAATTATTATATTATTAAATAATTAAATTATGTACCTATTTAATGGTTTAAAATATTAAATAAAGAAATAATGATTTAATTATATAATTAATTTATTTTATTAGTTATTTATTTTATTATTATTATTTTTTAAATTAATTTAATTAATTCATGAAATAATAAAATGCTGAAATAATAAAATAATTAGTTTAAATAATTAAATATTTCTTTAATTATTTAATTATTTAATTTATTTCATTATTTAATTTAATAAACTAATTAAATTAATTAAATAATAGGAAGTAAAGAAGGAAGATGAGGCACACCCAAATTTTTTGCTTTAAAAAAATTTATTTTTTTCTTTTTAAAAAATTTAAAATATTATAACTGTTATGAGATCGTTCGATCGGATGACTGTCCACCGTCGGATCCCTCCCTTAGATTAGGGTTTCCCATATAATACTTAGGCCATAAGTAAGCTTACCCTATAAATAATATACGACCCCTTTAGGGTGGGGCACGTTTGACGGCTCTCTTTTTCCCATCTCATAATATGTTATTAACACGAACATATCGAGCCCAATCGACCCGTCGTAAGAAAACAGAGAGAACAACGAAGACAAAAGAGAGAGAAGAAGAGAGATGAGAATGGTGAAATAAACAAAGAGGGAAGAAGTCCTGCTCCAGTCCATTGGCCATGGGTATAGGTTTGAAGTAAGAAGTAATCTAAATTCCAAAAATCCACTTCTCAATAGTATCATCTCAACGTTACTATGATTATCATTGTAATATTTCTATAATTTTTTAAATAATAGTAATCATTTAATTATTTGATTATCTAGTTATTTATTGAAATTTGTTATTTTATTTATTTATTAATTATTATATTATTAAATAATTAAATAATTATATAATGGAATTATTTTATTAGAATATAAACATAACATAAAGAAATAATTGAATTATTCAAATATTTTATAAAATTATTAAATAATTTTTTGAATCATTATTCCATAAATTATAATTAATCAAATATTTTTATTATCTACTTATTGAATAATTCAATAATGATTATTGAATTATTTTATTATTGAATTATTCAATAAGTAAATAATAAAAATATTTAATTAAATATAACTTATGGAATAAGGATTCAAATAATTATTTAATTAACTTATAAAATATTTAAATAATTTTATTATTTCTTTATGTTATTAATATTTTTTCATAGAATAATTCAATTATATAATTATATAATATTTTAATCAAATAATTTAATAATTTAATTATTTTATTATTTACTTATTAATTTAAAGTATAAATTATATAAATTAATAAGTTTTTTTGAATAATAAAATAATTTAATCAATAATTACATAACTAAATTATTATGGAATAAAATTATTATATTATCATTTAAACAAATTATAAAATAATTATTTATTTATATAACTAAAATATTAGGGTTTAATTATTTAGATAATTAAATAAATATTATTTAAATAAATTTTTTTTAAATAATTAAATCATTAGTCAATTATTGAAATATTTAAAAACTTAATTAGTGAAGAAATATATCAAATAGATTATTTACTTAAAAAAATATATTTTTATTATTAAATAATTTCATTTGTTAAATAAATAATAATTTAAATAAAATATTGTATAATGAAATAAATATAAAATTTTATTAAATTATGGGATATTAATTGAAATAACTAAAAAAAATAATTATTTAATTAAATAATAAAATAAAACAATAATTTAATAACTATTTACGTATTATTTGAATAATTAGTTAATTATTTGAATATATAAATATTAAAATATTTTTTTAAATAGTTTAATATTTTTTTTAATAATCAAAGAAATATTTATTGATTTTAATATTTAATTAATAAATAATTTCATTATATAAATAATTAAATATTTCTTTAATTATTTAATTATATAATTTTTTTAACTATTTAATTTATTAAACTAATTAAATTAATTAAATAATAGAAAGTAAAGATGGAAGATGAGGCAAACCCAAATTTTTTTCTTTAAAAAAATATATTTTTCTTTAAAAAAATTTAAAATATTATAACTGTTATGGGATCATTCGATCGGATGACTGTCCACCGTCGGATCCCTCTCTTAGATTAGGGTTTCCCATATAATACTAAGGCCCTAAGTAAGCTTACCCTATAAATAATATACGACTCCTTTAGGGTGGGGCATGTTTGACGGCTCTCTCATTCTCCCATCTCATAATATGTTATTAATACGAACTTATCGAGCCCAGTCGACCCGTCGCAAGAAAGCGGAGAGAGAAACGAAGACAAAAGAGACAGAAGAAGAAAGATGAGAATGAAGAAATAAATGAAGAGAGAAAAAGTCATGCTCCAATCCATTGGCCATAGGTCTGAAGTAAGAAGTAATCTAAATTCCAAATCTCCACTTCTTAATAGTATTATCTCAACGTTATTATGATTATCATTGCAATATTTCTATAATTTTTTTAATAATAGTAATCATTTATTTAATTATAAAATAAATTAACTAATTGAAATTTTTTAATATTTAAATTTTTATTAAAATAATAATTTTATTTTATTATTTAATTATCTAGTTATTTAATGAAATTTATTATATATTTCATTTATTAATTATTATATTATTAAATAATTAAATTATTTAACTATTTAATGGTTTAAAATATGAAATAAAGAAATAATGATTTTATTATATAATTAATTTATTTTATTATTTATTTCTTTACTTATTATTATTTTTTAAAAGTATTTTATTAATTAATTAAATAATAAATATTTGAAATAATAAAATAATTAATTATTTTATTATTCAATAAGTAATTAATGAAAATCTTTAATTAATTATGTTTAATGAAATAATTAATAATTATTAATTATAAATTATAAATTTTATTATTTTATAAAATATTTTATTAATTTAATTATTTATTAAATAAAGTAATAAAATAATATATTAATATAATAAATGATTATTTATTATTTTAAAAAATAGATTATTTTAAAAAATATTTTATTATTTATATGATTAAATAATTAACTAATTATTTAAATAATAAGTAAATAGTTATTGAATTAATTTTTTATGTTATTACTTCATGAAATAATTGATTTTTTGATGTATTTTATTTAATTTTTTATAATTTAATTAAATAATTTGTTATTTACTTCATTAGATAATAATTTATTTAAATTTTTATTTATTTAACCATAAAATTAATTAATATTTAAATTATTTCTTATTTAATTAAATAATCTATTTAATATATTTCTTTATAAAATTAGTTTTTAAATATTTAAATAATAGACTAATCTATTTAACTAAATTTTTTAAAATAATTTATTTATATATCAAATAGATTATTTACTTAAAAAATAAATATTTTTATTATTAAATAATTTCATAGGTAAATAAAAAATAAATTACAAAAAATATTTTATAATTAAATAAATATAAAATTTTATTAAATTATGAGATATTAATTAAAATAACTGAAAAAAATAATTATTCAATTAAGTAATAAAATAAAACAATAATTTAATAATAATTTACTTATAATTTAAATAGATAGTTAATTATTTGAATATATAAATAATAAAATATTTTTTTAAAAAGCTTAATAATTTTTTTTATAATCAAATAAATAGTTATATAACTATTAATAATTTTAAAATTAATTTAGTTATAGAATTAATAATTAATTTAGTTAGATAATTACTTATTTGAAAAAATTATTATTTAAACAATTCTTTATATCATTGTTTAATTAAAAAAAAATTAATTTGATAATTATTTCAATAAAGAATTATTTAATAAATTATTTCAATAATAATTTAATAAGTTTATTATATTATAATTTAGTTATGTAATTATTAATTAAATTATTGTATTATTTTAAAAAATTAATAAATAATATAATTTATTCTTAAAATTATTAATTAAATATTTTAAAAATAAAATACATAAATTTATTTTGTTAAAATATTATATAATTATATAATGGAATTATTTTATTAGAATATAATAATAATATAAAGAAATAATAAAATTATTCAAATATTTTCTAAAATAATTAAATATTATTTGATATCATTATTCTATAAATTATAATTAATCTAATATTTTAATTATTTACTTATGGAATAATTCAATAATGACAATTGAATTGTTTCATTATTGAATTATTCAATAAGTAAATCATAAAAATATTTAATTAATTATAATTTATGGAATAATGATTCAAATAAATATTTAATAATTTTGAAAAATATTTAAATAATTTCATTATTTCTTTATGTTATTAATATTTTATAATAAAATAATTCATTTATATAATTATATAATATTTTAATCAAATAATTAAAGTATTTTATTATTTAAATATTAACTTAATAATGTAAAGTATAAATTATATTAATAAATAATTTTTGAAATTAATAAAATAATTTAATCAATAATTATATAACTAAATTATTATATAATAAAATTAGTAAAAATATATAGATTATTTACTTAAAAAAATTAATATGTTTATTATTAAATAATATAATAGTTAAATAATTAATAATTTAAATAAATTATTATATAATTTATTTAATATAAAATATTATGAAATTATAAGATATTAATTGAAATAACTAAAAATAATATTTATTTAATTAAGTAATCAAATAAAATAATAATGTAATATATATTTATTTATTATTTAAATAATTAGTTAATATTTGAAATATATGAATATGAAAATATTTCTTCAGTTAGATTTATAATTTTTTAATAATTAAATAAATATTTATTTATTTTAATATTTAATTAATAAATTATTAGTTTAAATTATTTAATTATATAGATAATTAAATATTTCATTAATTATTTAAATTTTTAATTTATTTAACTATTTAATTTATTAAACTAATTAAATTAATTAAATAATAGGAAGTAAAGAAGGAAGATGAGGCACACCCGAATTTTTGGCTTTAAAAAAATATATATTATTCTTCAAAGAAATTTAAAACATTACAAGTTTTATGAGATCGTTCGATCGGATGACTGTCCACCGTCGGATCTCTCCCATAGATTAGGGTTTCCCATATTATACTTAGGCCCTAAGTAAGCTTACTCTATAAATAATATACGACCCTTTAGGGTGTGGTACGTTTGACGGCTCTTTTTTTCTTTCATCTCAGAATATGTTATCAACACGAATATATCGAGTCCAAACGACCCATCGCAAGGAAACAGAAAGAGAAACGAAGATAGAAGAGAGAGAAGAAGAGAGATGAGAATGGAGAAATAAACAAAGAGAGAAGAAGTCCTGCTCCAGTCTATTGGCCACGGGTATAGGTTTGAAGTAAGAAGTAATCTAAATTCTAAAACTCCACTTCTCAATAGTATCATCTCAATGTTATTATGATTATCATTGTAATGTTTCTATAATTTTTTTAACAATATTAATCGTTTATTTACTTATAAAATAATTTAAATAATTAAAAAATTTTAATAATTAAGTTTTTATTAAAATAATTATTTTATTTAATTATTTAATTTTTTAATTATCTAGTTATTTAATAAAATTTATTATTTTATTTATTTATTAAAATTATTATTTCAAAAAATTATTCATTAATATAATTTACTCTTTCAATTATTAATTAAATATTTAAAAATAAAATACTTAAATTTATTTAGTTAAAATATTATATAATTATATATTGGAATTATTTTATTCGAATAAAATAATAACATAAAGATAAAATTTAATTATTCAAATATTTTATTAAATAATTTAATAATTATTTGAATTATTATTCCATAAATTATAATTAATCCAATATTTTTATTATTTACTTATTAAATAATTCAATAATGATTATTGAATTATTTTATTATTGAATTATTCAATAAGTAAATAATAAAAATATTTGATTAATTATAATTTATAGAATAATGATTCAAATAATTATTTAATTATTGAATCAATAATTTATTCAAAAAAATTATTCGATTATCATTTAAATAAATTATTAAATTATTATTTATTTTTATAACTAAAATATTAGAATTTAATTATTTAGATAATGAAATAAAGAATTATTTAAATAATTAATTATTTAGTCATTTATTAAAATATTTAAAAACTTAATTAGTAAAGAAATATATCAAATAGATTATTTACTTAAAAAAATAAATATTTTCATTAGTAAATAATTTTATAGTAAAATAAATAATAATTTAAATAAAATATTATATAATAAAATAAATAAAATTTATTAAATTATGAGATATTAATTGAAATAAGTTAAACTATTAATTATTTAATTAAGTAATAAAATAAGACAATAATTTAATAACTATTTACTTATTATTTAAATAATTAGTTAATTATTTGAAAATATGAATTATAAAATATTTTTTAAATTGCTTAATATTTTTTTTAATAATCATTAAAATATTTATTGATTTTAATATTTAAATAATAAATAATTAGTATAAATAATTTAATTATATAGATAATTAAATATTTCTTTAATTATTTAATTATTTAATTATTTTATTTATATAACTATTTAATTTATAAAACTAATTAAATTAATAATATAATAGGAAGTAAATAAGGAAGATGAGGCACACCCGAATTTTTTGCTTTAAAAAAACTTATATTTTTCTGTAAAAAAGTTTAAAACATTACAACTATTATGAGATCGTTCGATCGGATGATTGTTCACCGTCGGATCTCTCCCATAGATTAGGATTTCCCATATAATACTTAGGCCCTTAGTAAGCTTAGCCTATAAATAATATACGACACCTTTAGGGTGGGGTACGTTTGACGGCTCTCTCTTTCTCCCATCTCACAATATGTTATCAACACGAATATATCGAGCCCAGCTAATCCGTCGCAAGAAAACGAAGAGAGAAACGAAGACAGAAGAGAGAGAAGAAGAGAGATGAGAATGGAAAAATAAATGAAGAGAGAAGAAATCCTGCCCCAGTCCATTGGCCACGGGTATAGGTTTGAAATAAGAAGTAATCTAAATTTCAAAACTCCACTTTTTATTAGAATGTAAACATAACATAAAGAAATAATTGAATTATTCAAATATTTTATAAAATTATTAAATAATTTTTTGAATCATTATTCCATAAATTATAATTAATCAAATATTTTTATTATCTACTTATTGAATAATTCAATAATGATTATTGAATTATTTTTTTATTGAATTATTCAATAATTAAATTATAAAAATATTTAATTAAATATAATTTATGGAATAAGGATTCAAATAATTATTTAATTAACTTATAAAATATTTAAATAATTTTATTATTTCTTTATGTTATTAATATTTTTTCATAGAATAATTCAATTATATAATTATATAATATTTTAATCAAATAATTTAATTATTTAATTATTTTATTATTTACATAATAATTTAAAGTATAAATTATATAAATTAATAAGTTTTTTACAAAAATAAAATAATTTAATCAATAATTACATAACTAAATTATTATGTAATAAAATTATTATATTATCATTTAAACAAATTATTAAATAATTATTATGTAATAAAAACTAAGTCTGGAATTATTAAATTATTAAATAATTATTAAATAATTATTAAATTATAAATTATTATGTAATAAAAACTAAGTCTGGAATGCACACTCCGAAGCGTGGCGCACCGAAGACCGGCCAAAATTCGCCCGAAAAACTAAGTCAAAAACGCGCACCCCGAAGCATGGTACATTGAAGTCCGACCAAAATTCGCCCGAAAAACTAAGTCTAGAACGCTTACCCCGAAGCGTGGTGCACCGAAGACCGGCCTTGCTCGAAATACTAAGTTTGGAAGGCGCAGCCCGAAGCGTGGCGCACCAAAGACTGGCCGAAATTCACCCGAAAAACTAAGTCTGGAATGCGACCCCAAAGCGTGGCGCACCGAAGACCGACCGAAATTCGCTTGAAAAACTCAGTCTGGAACACGCATCCCGAAGCTAAAATTTTAATTTGATAATTATTTCAATAAAGAATTATTTAATAATTTATTTCAATAATAATCTAATAAGTTTATTATATAATAATTTAGGTATTTAATTATTAATTAAATTATTATATTATTTCAAAAAATTAATAAATAATATAATTTATTCTTAAAATTATTAATTAAATATTTTAAAAATAAAATACTTAAATTTATTTTGTTAAAATATTATATAATTATATAATGGAATTATTTTATTAGAATATAATAATAACATAAAGAAATAATAGAATTATTCAAATATTTTATTAAATAATTAAATAATTATTTGAATCATTATTCCATAAATTATAATTAATCCAATAATTTTATTATTTACTTATTGAATAATTCAATAATGATTATTGAATTATTTTATTATTGAATTATTAAATAAGTAAATAATAAAAATATTTAATTAATTATAATTTATGGAATAATGATTTAAATAATAATTTAATTATTATATAAAATATTTAAATAATTTTATTATTTCTATATTTTATTAATATTTTTTAATAAAATAATTCAATTATATAATTATATAATATTTTCATCAAATAATTTAAGTATTTTATTACTTCAATATTTAAGTAATAATTTAAAGTATAAATTATATTAATTAATAATTTTTTAAAATAATAAAATAATTGAATAAATAATTATATGACTAGATTATTATGTAATAAAATTATTAGATTATCATTAAAATAAATTATTAAATAATTATTTATTTATATAACTAAAATATTAGAATTTAATTATTAAGATAATTAAATAAAGAATTATTTAAATAATAATTTTTTGAAATAATTAAATAGTTAGTCAATTATTGAAATATTTAAAAATTTAATTAGTGAATAAATATATCAAATAGATTATTTATATAAGACCGATCGAAATTAGATTGAAAAACTAAGTCATAAATGCGCACCCTGAAGCGTGGCGCACCGAAGACCGACCTTAATTCGCATAAAAAACTAAGTCTGGAGTGCGATCCCAGAAGCGTGGCGCACCGAGGACCGGCCAAAATTCTCCCGAAAAACTAAGTCTGGAATGTGCACCCCAAAGCGTGGCGTACCAAGGACATGCAAAAATTCGCTCGAAAAACTAAGTCTGGAACGAGCACCCCGAAGCGTGGCGCATCGACGATCGGCCGAAATTCGCCCAAAAAACTAAGTCTGGAACATGCACCCCAAAGCATGGTGCACCGAAAACCGGTCGAAAATTCGTACGAAAAACTAAGTCTGTAATGCGCACCCCGAAGCGTGGTTCACCAAAGACCGATCGAAATTCATCCAAAAAACTAAGTTAGGAACGCGCACCCTGAAGAGTGGCACACTAAAGACCTGCCGAAATTCGACAAAAAAACTAAGTCTGGAATGCGCACCCTGAAGCATAGTGCAGCGAAAACCGACCGAAATTCGCTCGAAAAGCAAACTCTGGAACGTGCACACCGAAGCGTGGCGCACCGAAGACCGATCGAAGTTCACCCAAAAAACTAAGTCTGGAATACGCGTCCTGAAGCGTGGCGCACCGAAGACCATCCAAAATTCGTCAGAAAAACTAATTCTGCAATGCGCACCCCGAAGCGTGGCACAACGAAGACCGGCCGAAATTTGCCCGAAATGATAAGTCTAGAACGTGCACCACGAAGAGTGGCGCACCGAAGAACGACCGAAATTCGCTCGAAAATCTAAGTCTGTAATGCGCATCCCGAAGCGTGGTGCACCGAAAACTAGCCAAAATTCGGTAAAGAAATAAAGTCTAGAACGCGCACCCCAAAGCGTGGTGTAGCGAAAACCGACCAAAATTCGCACGAAAAACTAAGTCTGGAACGTGCATGATGAAGCGTGGCGCACTGTAGACCGATCGAAATTCTCCCGAAAAACTAAGTCTCGAACACGCACCCCGAAGCATGGTGCACCGAAGACCGGCCAAAATTTATCCAGAAAACTAAGTCTGGAATGTGCACCCCAAAGCATGGCGCACAGAAGACCGGCCAAAATTTGCCCGGAAAACTAAGTCTGGAACGTGCACCCCGATGCGTGGCTCACCGAGGACCGACCAAAATTCGTCCGAAAAACTAAGTTAGGAACACGCACCCCGAAGAGTGGTGCACCGAAGACTGGTCGAAATTTACCCAAAAAACTAAGTCTGGAACGCACACCTCGAAGCGTGGCGCACCGAAGACCGACCAAAATTCGATCAAAATACTAAGTCTGGAATGCGCACCCCAAAGCGTGGCGCACCCAAAACTGGCTGAAATTCACCCGAATAACTAAGTCTGGAATGCACACACCAAAGCATGGCACATCGAAGATCGGCCGAAATTCACTTAAAAAACTATGTCTGGAATGCACATCCTGAAGCGTGGAGCACCGAAGACCGACCGAAATTTGCCCAAAAAACTAAGTCTAGAGTGCGCACCCCGAAGCATGGCGCACAGAGGATCGGGCGAAATTCGCCCAAAAAAATAAATCTGGAACGTGCACCCTGAAGCGTGGCGTACCAAGGACCGGCCGAAATTTGGCAGAAAAACTAAGTCTGGAACTCGCACCCTGAAGCGTGGAGCAGTGAAGACCGATCGAAATTCACCCGAAAAACTAAGTCTTGAATGCGCACGCCAAAGCGTGGTGCACCGAAGACCGGCAGAAATTTGCCCGAAAAACTTAATCTCGAATGCGCACCCCGAAGCATGGCGCACCGAAGACAAGCCAAAATTCGCCCGAAAAATTAAGTCTGGAACGCGCACCCCGAAGAGTGCCGGACCGAAGACCGACCGAAATTTACCTGAAAAACTAAGTTTGGAACGCGCACGTCAAAGCATGGCGCACCGAAGACCGATCGAAATTCGTGGGGAAAACTAAGTCTGGAACGTGCACCCCGAAGCGTGGCGCACCGAAGACTAACCAAAATTCACCCGAAAAACTGAGTCTGGAATGCGCACCCCGATGTATGGCGCACCGACGATCAGCCAAAATTTGATCGAAAAACTAAGTCTGGAATGCACACTCCGAAGCGTGGCGCACCGAAGACCGGCCAAAATTCGCCCGAAAAAACTAAGTCAAAAACGCGCACCCCGAAGCATGGTGCATTGAAGTCCGACCAAAATTCGCCCGAAAAACTAAGTCTAGAACGCGCACCCCGAAGCGTGGTGCACCGAAGACCGGCCTTGCTCGAAATACTAAGTTTGGAATGCGCAGCCCGAAGCGTGGCGCACCAAAGACTGGCCGAAATTCACCCGAAAAACTAAGTCTGGAATGCGACCCCAAAGCGTGGCGCACCGAAGACCGGCCGAAATTCGCTTGAAAAACTCAGTCTGGAACACGCATCCCGAAGCTAAAATTTTAATTTTATAATTATTTCAATAAAGAATTATTTAATAATTTATTTCAATAATAATCTAATAAGTTTATTATATAATAATTTAGGTATTTAATTATTAATTAAATTATTATATTATTTCAAAAAATTAATAAATAATATAATTTATTCTTAAAATTATTAATTAAATATTTTAAAAATAAAATAATTAAATTTATTTTGTTAAAATATTATATAATTATATAATGGAATTATTTTATTAGAATATAATAATAACATAAAGAAATAATAGAATTATTCAAATATTTTATTAAATAATTAAATAATTATTTGAATCATTATTTCATAAATTATAATTAATCCAATAATTTTATTATTTACTTATTGAATAATTCAATAATGATTATTGAATTATTTTATTATTGAATTATTAAATAAGTAAATAATAAAAATATTTAATTAATTATAATTTATGGAATAATGATTTAAATAATAATTTAATTATTATCTAAAATATTTAAATAATTTTATTATTTCTATATTTTATTAATATTTTTTAATAAAATAATTCAATTATATAATTATATAATATTTTCATCAAATAATTTAAGTATTTTATTACTTCAATATTTAAGTAATAATTTAAAGTATAAATTATATTAATTAATAATTTTTTAAAATAATAAAATAATTGAATAAATAATTATATGATAGATTATTATGTAATAAAATTATTAGATTATCATTAAAATAAATTATTAAATAATTATTTATTTATATAACTAAAATATTAGAATTTAATTATTAAGATAATTAAATAAAGAATTATTTAAATAATAATTTTTTGAAATAATTAAATAGTTAGTCAATTATTGAAATATTTAAAAATTTAATTAGTGAATAAATAAAATAGTTAATTTATAAATTATTTTATTATTTCAAAAAATTATTAATTAATATAATTTAATCTTTGAATTATTAATGACATATTTAAAAAATAAAATAGTTAAATTTGTTTACTTAAATAATTTTATAGTTAAATAAATAATAATTTAAATAAAATATTATATAATGAAATAAATAAAAAAAATTATTAAATTATGAGATATTAATTTAAATAACAAAAAAAAAAATTATTTAATTAAGTAATAAAATAAGAAAATAATTTAATAACTATTTACTTATTATTAAAATAATTAGTTAATTATTTGAATATATGAATAATAAAATATTTTTTTAAATAGCTTAATACTTTTATTAATAATTAAAGAAATATTTATTGATTTTAATATTTAATTATTTAATTTATTTAACTATTTAATTTATTAAACTAATTAAATTAATTAAATAAAAGGAAGTAAAGAAGGAAGATGAGGCACACCCGAATTTTTTGCTTTAAAAAAATTTATATTTTTCTTTTAAAAAATTTAAAACATTACAACTGTTATGTGATCGTTCGATCGGATGACTATTCACCGTCAGATCTCTCACATAGATTTGGGTTTCCTAAATAATACTTAGGCCCTAAGTAAACTTACCCTAAAAATAATATACAACCCCTTTAGGGTGGGGCATGTTTGACGGCTCTCTCTTTCTCCCATCTCACAATATGTTATCAACACGAATATATCAAGCCGAGCCAATCCGTGGCAAGAAAACGGAGAGAGAAACAAAGACAGAAGAGGGAGAAGAAGAGAGATGAGAATGGAGAAATAAACGAATAGAGAAGAAGTCCTGCCCCAGTCCATTGGCCATGGGTATAGGTTTAATTTATTTCTTTACTAAATAAGTTTTTAAATATTTAAATAATTAAATAATTATTTATATAATTATCTAATTAATAAAATTCTAATTTTAAAATTATTTCAAAACATAGATTTTTAATAATTTATTTAAATCATAATATAATAATTTTATTATATAATAATTTAGTTATATAATTATTATTGAAATTAATTTATAATTTAAAAAAATTATTAATTTATATAATTTATTCTTTAAATTATTACTTAAATATTTAAAAAATAAAATATTTTAATTTATTTTGTTAAAATATTATATAATTATATAATGGAATTATATTATTATAATATAATAATAATAAAAAGATATAATTAAATTATTCAAATATTTTCTAAAATAATTAAATAATTATTTGAATCATCATTCCATAAATTATAATTAATCCAATATTTGTATTATTTACTTATTGAATAATTCAATAATAATTATTGAATTATTTAATTATTGAATTATATAATAAATAAATAATTAAAATATTTAATTAACTATAATTTATAGATAATTAAATATTAGTTAAAAAATTTAATTAACTATAATTTATAATAATAAAAAATTAACTATAATTTAATTAACTATAATTTATAATAATAAAAAATTAGTTAAAAAATTTTAATTATATAGATAATTAAATATTTCATTAATTATTTTATTTATTAATTTATTGAACTATTTAATTTTTTAAAATAATGAAATTAATTAAATAATATGAAGTAAAGAAGTAAGATGAGGCACACCCGAATTTTTTGCTTTAAAAAATTTATATTTTTCTTTAAAAAAATTTAAAACATTACAACTGTTATGAGATCGTTCGATTGGATGACTGTCCACTGTCGGAAGAAAACGAAGAGAGAAATAAAGGCAGAAGAGAGAGAAGATTA
The DNA here is from genome assembly GCA_947650365.1 of Chamaelirium japonicum. NCBI lineage: Eukaryota > Viridiplantae > Streptophyta > Magnoliopsida > Liliales > Melanthiaceae > Chamaelirium > Chamaelirium japonicum. The sequence goes on from OX393552.1 coordinate 23,979,302, forward strand.
GATATGAGAATGGAAAAATAAACGAAGAGAGAAGAAATCATGCTCCAGTCCATTAGCCATGGATATACGACACCTTTAGGGTGGGGTACGTTTGACGGCTCTCTCTTTCTCCCATCTCACAATATGTTATCAACACGAATATATCGAGCCCAGCTAATCCGTCGCAAGAAAACGAAGAGAGAAACGAAGACAGAAGAGAGAGAAGAAGAGAGATGAGAATGGAAAAATAAATGAAGAGAGAAGAAATCCTGCCCCAGTCCATTGGCCACGGGTATAGGTTTGAAATAAGAAGTAATCTAAATTTCAAAACTCCACTTTTTATTAGAATGTAAACATAACATAAAGAAATAATTGAATTATTCAAATATTTTATAAAATTATTAAATAATTTTTTGAATCATTATTCCATAAATTATAATTAATCAAATATTTTTATTATCTACTTATTGAATAATTCAATAATGATTATTGAATTATTTTTTTATTGAATTATTCAATAATTAAATTATAAAAATATTTAATTAAATATAATTTATGGAATAAGGATTCAAAAATTTATTTAATTAACTTATAAAATATTTAAATAATTTTATTATTTCTTTATGTTATTAATATTTTTTCATAGAATAATTCAATTATATAATTATATAATATTTTAATCAAATAATTTAATTATTTAATTATTTTATTATTTACTTAATAATTTAAAGTATAAATTATATAAATTAATAAGTTTTTTACAATAATAAAATAATTTAATCAATAATTACATAACTAAATTATTATGTAATAAAATTATTATATTATTATTTAAACAAATTATTAAATAATTATTATGTAATAAAAACTAAGTCTGGAATTATTAAATAATTAAATAATTATTAAATTATAAATTAATAATTATATATTAATAAATTAAGTCTGGAATGCACACACCAAAGCATGGCACATCGAAGATCGGCCGAAATTCACTTAAAAAACTATGTCTGGAATGCACATCCTGAAGCGTGGAGCACCGAAGACCGACCGAAATTTGCCCAAAAAACTAAGTCTAGAGTGCGCACCCCGAAGCATGACGCACAGAGGATCGGGCGAAATTCGCCCAAAAAAATAAATCTGGAACGTGCACCCTGAAGCGTGGCGTACCAAGGACCGGCCGAAATTTGGCAGAAAAACTAAGTCTGGAACTCGCACCCTGAAGAGTGGAGCAGTGAAGACCGATCGAAATTCACCCGAAAAACTAAGTCTTGAATGCGCACGCCAAAGCGTGGTGCACCAAAGACCGGCAGAAATTTGCCCGAAAAACTTAATCTGGAATGCGCACCCCGAAGCATGGCGCACCGAAGACAAGCCAAAATTCGCCCGAAAAATTAAGTCTGGAACGCGCACCCCGAAGAGTGCCGGACCGAAGACCGACCGAAATTTACCTGAAAAACTAAGTTTGGAACGCGCACGTCAAAGCATGGCGCACCGAAGACCGATCGAAATTCGTGGGGAAAACTAAGTCTGGAACGTGCACCCCGAAGCATGGCGCACCGAAGACTAACCAAAATTCACCCGAAAAACTGAGTCTGGAATGCGCACCCCGATGTATGGCGCACCGACGATCAGCCAAAATTTGATCGAAAAACTAAGTCTGGAATGCACACTCCGAAGCGTGGCGCACCGAAGACCGGCCAAAATTCGCCCGAAAAAACTAAGTCAAAAACGCGCAGCCCGAAGCATGGTGCATTGAAGTCCGACCAAAATTCGCCCGAAAAACTAAGTCTAGAACGCGCACCCCGAAGCGTGGTGCACCAAAGACCGGCCTTGCTCGAAATACTAAGTTTGGAATGCGCAGCCCGAAGCGTGGCGCACCAAAGACTGGCCGAAATTCACCCGAAAAACTAAGTCTGGAATACGACCCCAAAGCGTGGCGCACCGAAGACCGGCCGAAATTCGCTTGAAAAACTCAGTCTGGAACACGCATCCCGAAGCTAAAATTTTAATTTTATAATTACTTCAATAAAGAATTATTTAATAATTTATTTCAATAATAATCTAATAAGTTTATTATATAATAATTTAGGTATTTAATTATTAATTAAATTATTATATTATTTCAAAAAATTAATAAATAATATAATTTATTCTTAAAATTATTAATTAAATATTTTAAAAATAAAATACTTAAATTTATTTTGTTAAAATATTATATAATTATATAATGGAATTATTTTATTAGAATATAATAATAACATAAAGAAATAATAGAATTATTCAAATATTTTATTAAATAATTAAATAATTATTTGAATCATTATTCCATAAATTATAATTAATCCAATAATTTTATTATTTACTTATTGAATAATTCAATAATGATTATTGAATTATTTTATTATTGAATTATTAAATAATTAAATAATAAAAATATTTAATTAATTATAATTTAAGGAATAATGATTTAAATAATAATTTAATTATTATATAAAATATTTAAATAATTTTATTATTTCTATATTTTATTAATATTTTTTAATAAAATAATTCAATTATATAATTATATAATATTTTCATCAAATAATTTAAGTATTTTATTACTTCAATATTTAAGTAATAATTTAAAGTATAAATTATATTAATTAATAATTTTTTAAAATAATAAAATAATTGAATAAATAATTATATGACTAGATTATTATGTAATAAAATTATTAGATTATCATTAAAATAAATTATTAAATAATTATTTATTTATATAACTAAAATATTAGAATTTAATTATTAAGATAATTAAATAAAGAATTATTTAAATAATAATTTTTTGAAATAATTAAATAGTTAGTCAATTATTGAAATATTTAAAAATTTAATTAGTGAATAAATATATCAAATAGATTATTTATATAAGACCGATCGAAATTAGATTGAAAAACTAAGTCATAAATGCGCACCCTGAAGCGTGGCGCACCGAAGACCGACCTTAATTCGCACAAAAAACTAAGTCTGGAGTGCGATCCCAGAAGCGTGGCGCACCGAGGACCGGCCAAAATTCTCCCGAAAAACTAAGTCTGGAATGTGCACCCCAAAGCGTGGCGTACCAAGGACATGCAAAAATTCGCTCGAAAAACTAAGTCTGGAACGAGCACCCCGAAGCGTGGCGCATCGACGATCGGCCGAAATTCGCCCAAAAAACTAAGTCTGGAACATGCACCCCAAAGCATAGTGCACCGAAAACCGGTCGAAAATTCGTACGAAAAACTAAGTCTGTAATGCGCACCCCGAAGCGTGGTTCACCAAAGACCGATCAAAATTCATCCAAAAAACTAAGTTAGGAACGCGCACCCTGAAGAGTGGCACACTAAAGACCTGCCGAAATTCGACAAAAAAACTAAGTCTGGAATGCGCACCCTGAAGCGTAGTGCAGCGAAAACCGACCGAAATTCGCTCGAAAAGCAAACTCTGGAACGTGCACACCGAAGCGTGGCGCACCGAAGACCGATCGAAGTTCACCCAAAAAACTAAGTCTGGAATACGCGTCCTGAAGCGTGGCGCACCGAAGACCATCCAAAATTCGTCAGAAAAACTAAGTCTGCAATGCGCACCCCGAAGCGTGGCACAACGAAGACCGACCGAAATTTGCCCGAAATGATAAGTCTAGAACGCGCACCACGAAGAGTGGCGCACCGAAGAACGACCGAAATTCGCTCGAAAATCTAAGTCTGTAATGCGCATCCCGAAGCATGGTGCACCGAAAACTAGCCAAAATTCGGTAAAGAAATAAAGTCTAGAACGCGCACCCCAAAGCGTGGTGTAGCGAAAACCGACCAAAATTCGCACGAAAAACTAAGTCTGGAACGTGCATGATGAAGCGTGGCGCACTGTAGACCGATCGAAATTCTCCCGAAAAACTAAGTCTCGAACACGCACCCCGAAGCGTGGTGCACCGAAGACCGGCCAAAATTTATCCAGAAAACTAAGTCTGGAATGTGCACCCCAAAGCATGGCGCACAGAAGACCGGCCAAAATTTGCCCGGAAAACTAAGTCTGGAACGTGCACCCCGATGCGTGGCTCACCGAGGACCGACCAAAATTCGTCCGAAAAACTAAGTTAGGAACACGCACCCCGAAGAGTGGTGCACCGAAGACTGGTCGAAATTTACCCAAAAAACTAAGTCTAGAACGCACACCTCGAAGCGTGGCGCACCGAAGACCGACCAAAATTCGATCGAAATACTAAGTCTGGAATGCGCACCCCAAAGCGTGGCGCACCCAAAACTGGCTGAAATTCACCCGAATAACTAAGTCTGGCATGCACACACCAAAGCATGGCACATCGAAGATCGGCCGAAATTCACTTAAAAAACTATGTCTGGAATGCACATCCTGAAGCGTGGAGCACCGAAGACCGACCGAAATTTGCCCAAAAAACTAAGTCTAGAGTGCGCACCCCGAAGCATGGCGCACAGAGGATCGGGCGAAATTCGCCCAAAAAAATAAATCTGGAACGTGCACCCTGAAGCGTGGCGTACCAAGGACCGGCCGAAATTTGGCAGAAAAACTAAGTCTGGAACTCGCACCCTGAAGCGTGGAGCAGTGAAGACCGATCGAAATTCACCCGAAAAACTAAGTCTTGAATACGCACGCCAAAGCGTGGTGCACCGAAGACCGGCAGAAATTTGCCCAAAAAACTTAATCTGGAATGCGCACCCCGAAGCATGGCGCACCGAAGACAAGCCAAAATTCGCCCGAAAAATTAAGTCTGGAACGCGCACCCCGAAGAGTGCCGGACCGAAGACCGACCGAAATTTACCTGAAAAACTAAGTTTGGAACGCGCACGTCAAAGCATGGCGCACCGAAGACCGATCGAAATTCGTGGGGAAAACTAAGTCTGGAACGTGCACCCCGAAGCATGGCGCACCGAAGACTAACCAAAATTCACCCGAAAAACTGAGTCTGGAATGCGCACCCCGATGTATGGCGCACCGACGATAAGCCAAAATTTGATCGAAAAACTAAGTCTGGAATGCACACTCCGAAGCGTGGCGCACCGAAGACCGGCCAAAATTCGCCCGAAAAAACTAAGTCAAAAACACGCACCCCGAAGCATGGTGCATTGAAGTCCGACCAAAATTCGCCCGAAAAACTAAGTCTAGAACGCGCACCCCGAAGCGTGGTGCACCGAAGACCGGCCTTGCTCGAAATACTAAGTTTGGAATGCGCAGCCCGAAGCGTGGCGCACCAAAGACTGGCCGAAATTCACCCGAAAAACTAAGTCTGGAATGCGACCCCAAAGCGTGGCGCACCGAAGACCGGCCGAAATTCGCTTGAAAAACTCAGTCTGGAACACGCATCCCGAAGCTAAAATTTTAATTTTATAATTACTTCAATAAAGAATTATTTAATAATTTATTTCAATAATAATCTAATAAGTTTATTATATAATAATTTAGGTATTTAATTATTAATTAAATTATTATATTATTTCAAAAAATTAATAAATAATATAATTTATTCTTAAAATTATTAATTAAATATTTTAAAAATAAAATAATTAAATTTATTTTGTTAAAATATTATATAATTATATAATGGAATTATTTTATTAGAATATAATAATAACATAAAGAAATAATAGAATTATTCAAATATTTTATTAAATAATTAAATAATTATTTGAATCATTATTCCATAAATTATAATTAATCCAATAATTTTATTATTTACTTATTGAATAATTCAATAATGATTATTGAATTATTTTATTATTGAATTATTAAATAAGTAAATAATAAAAATATTTAATTAATTATAATTTATGAAATAATGATTTAAATAATAATTTAATTATTATCTAAAATATTTAAATAATTTTATTATTTCTATATTTTATTAATATTTTTTAATAAAATAATTCAATTATATAATTATATAATATTTTCATCAAATAATTTAAGTATTTTATTACTTCAATATTTAAGTAATAATTTAAAGTATAAATTATATTAATTAATAATTTTTTAAAATAATAAAATAATTGAATAAATAATTACATGACTAAATTATTATGTAATAAAATTATTAGATTATCATTAAAATAAATTATTAAATAATTATTTATTTATATAACTAAAATATTAGAATTTAATTATTAAGATAATTAAATAAAGAATTATTTAAATAATAATTTTTTGAAATAATTAAATAGTTAGTCAATTATTGAAATATTTAAAAATTTAATTAGTGAATAAATATATCAAATAGATTATTTATATAAAAAAATAAATATTTTCATTATTAAATAATTTTATAGTTAAATAAATAATAATTTAAATAAAATATTGTATAATGAAATAAATATAAAATTTTATAAAATTATGAGATATTAATTTAAATAACTTAAAAAATAATTATTTAATTCAGTAATAAAATAAAACAATAATTTAATAACTATTACTTATTATTTAAATAATTAATTAATTATTTGAATATATGGAAAATAAAAATAAAATTTAAATAGCTTAATATTTTTTTTAATAATCAAAAAAATATTTATTGATTTTTATATTTAAATAATAAATAATTAGTTTAAATAATTTAATTATGAAGAAACGAAGGCAGAAGAGAGAGAAGAAGATATATGATAATGGAGAAATAAACGAGGAGAGAAGAAATCCTGCTCCAGTCCATTAGCCACAAGTATAGGTTTGAAGTATGAAGTAATCTAAATTCCAAAACTTCACTTCTCAATAGTATCATCTCAACGTTATTATGATTATCATTGAAATATTTCTATAATTATTTTAATAATAGTAAACATTTATTTAATTATAAAATAATTGAAATAATTGAAATATTTTAATAATTAACTTTTTATTAAAATAATAATTTTATTTAATTATCTAGTTATTTAATAGAATTTATTATTTTATTTATTTATTAATTATTATAATATTAAATAATTATATTATGTACCTATTTAATGGTTTAAAATATTAAATAAAGAAGTAATAATTTAATTATATAAATTAATTTATTTTATTAGTTATTTCTTTAATTATTATTATTTTTTAAATTAATTTAACTAATTTATTAAATAATAAATTGTTAAAATAATAAAATAATTAATTATTTCATATTTTATTATTTAATAAGTAATTAATGAAAATATTTCATTAATTACCATTAATGAAATAATTATTATAATTTTTATTTAATTATTTTTTGAAATAATTTATTAATTTCATTATTTCTTTAATAAAGTAATATAATAATATAATAACTAATTCCTTATTATTTTTTAAAAAATCTATTATTTAAAAAAATATTTTATTATTTCTATATTCACATAATTCACTAATTATTTATATAATAAGTATATAGTTATTGAATTAATATTTTATATTATTATTTAATAAAATAATTAATTTTTTGATATATTTAATTTAATTTTTTATAATTTATTTAAATAATTTGTTAATTATTTCATTACATTATTATTTAAGTTAATTATTATTTATTTAACTATAAAATTATTTCAGAATTAAATTATTTTTTTGTTTAAGTACTTAATCTATTTAATATATTTCTTTGCTAAATAAATTATAACATATTTAAATAATTAACTAATTATTTAATTATTTCAAAAAAATATTATTTAAATAATTCTTTATATAATTATCTAAGTAATGAAATTCTAACTTTATAATTATTTCCTTAAATAATTATTCAAAAACTAATTTAAATAATAAAATAATAATCTTATTACATAATAATTTAGTTATGTAATTATTAAATAAATTATTTTAATATTTTCAAAAAATATAATTTATTTAAATTATAATTTATTTAACTATGAAATTATTTAATAATTAAATTATTTTTTTGTTTAAGTAAGTATTCCATTTAATATATTTCTTTACTAAAATGTTTTTAAATATTTAACTAATTAAATAAATATTCACTTATTTTGAAAAATTATTATTGAAACTATTCTTTATATCATTATTTAATTAATGAAATTCTAATTTTATAATTATTTCAATAAATAATTATTTAATAATTTATATCAATAGTAATCTAATAATTTTATTACATAATAATTTAGGTATGTAATTATTAATTAAATTATTATATTATTTAAAAAAATTATTAATTAATATAATTTATTCTTAAAATTATTACGTAAATATTTAAAAAATATAATACATAAATTTATTTTGTTAAAATATTATATAATTATATAATGGAATTATTTTATTAGAATATAATAATAATATAAAGAAATAATTTATTTTCTAAAATAATTAAATTATTATTTGATATCATTATTCCATAAATTATAATTAATCTAATATTTTTATTATTTACTTATTGAATAATTCAATAATGATAATTGAATTATTTCATTATTGAATTATTCAATAAGTAAATAATATAGATATTTCATTATTTATAATTTATGGAATAATGATTCAAATAATTATTTAATTATTTCATAAAATATTTTAATAATTCCATTATTTCTTTATGTTATTTATATTTTATATTAAAATAATTCAATTATACAATTATTTAATATTTTAATAAAATAATTTAAGTATTTTATTATTTAAATAGTGATGAAATAATTTAAAGTATAAATTATATTAATAAATAATTTTTGAAATTCATAAAATAATTTAATCAATAATTACAAAAATAAATTATTATATAATAAAATTTTTAGATTATCATTTAAATAAATTATTAAATAATTATTTATTTATATAACTAAAATATTAGAATTTAGTTATTTAGATAATTAAATATAGAATTATTTAAATAATTAAATATTTATTCAATTATTGAAATATTTAAAAACTTAATTAGTGAAGATATATATCAAATAGATTATTTACTTAAAAAAATCAATATTTTTATTATTAAAAAATTTCATTTTTAAATAAATAATAATTTCATTATATAATTAATTTATTATATTAGTTATTTTTTTAATTATTACTATCTTTTTAATTAATTTAATTAGTTCATTAAATAATAAATTAGAGAAATAATAAAATAATTAATTAATTCATTATTTTATTATTTAATATGTAATTAATGAAAATATTTAATTAATTACCATTAATAAAATAATTTTTATAATTTTTATTTAATTATATTATAAAATATTTGATTAATTTAATTATTTATTTCATAAAGTAATAAAATAATATAATAACTAATTATTTATAATTTATAATTTAATAAAATAATTTGTGAATTATTTCATTACATAATAATTTAATTAAATTATTATTTATTTAACTATAAAATTATTTAATAATTAAATTATTTTTTTGTTTAAGTAAATAATCTATTTAATATATTACTTTACTAAATAAGTTTTGAAATATTTAAATAATTCTTTTTATAATTATCTAAATAATGAAATTAGCATTTAATAATTATTTTAATAAAATAATTTGTAAAAAATTTATTTAATTGATAATATAATAATTTTATTATATAATAATTTAGTTATGTAATTATTAAATAAATTATTTTATTATTTGAAAAAATAATATTTTTTTAAATTATTCTTTTGCTTAAGTAAATAATCCATTTAATATATTTCTTTTCTAAATAAGTTTTTAAATATTTAAATAATTGAATAATTATTCATTTATATAAAAAAATTATTATTGAAATAATTATTTATATAGTTATCTACTTAATAAAACTCTAATTTTACAATTATTTCAATAAATTATTATTTAATATTTTATTTAAATAATAATCTAATAATTTTATTACATAATAATTTAGTTATGTAATTATTAATGAAATTATTTTATTATTTCAAAAAATTATTAATTAATATAATTTAATCTTTGAATTATTAATGAAATATTTAAAAAATAAAATAGTTAAATTTGTTTACTTAAATAATTTTATAGTTAAATAAATAATAATTTAAATAAAATATTATATAATGAAATAAATAAAAAAATTTATTATATTATGAGATATTAATTTAAATAACAAAAAAAAAACTTATTTAATTAAGTAATAAAATAAGAAAATAATTTAATAACTATTTACTTATTATTCAAATAATTAGTTAATTATTTGAATATATAAATAATAAAATATTTTTTTAAATAGCATAATACTTTTATTAATAATTAAAGAAATATTTATTGATTTTAATATTTAATTATTTAATTTATTTAACTATTTAATTTATTAAACTAATTAAATTAATTAAATAAAAGGAAGTAAAGAAGGAAGATGAGGCACACCCGAATTTTTTGCTTTAAAAAAATTTATATTTTTCTTTTAAAAAATTTAAAACATTACAACTGTTATGTGATCGTTCGATCGGATGACTATTCACCGTCAGATCTCTCACATAGATTTGGGTTTCCTAAATAATACTTAGGCCCTAAGTAAACTTACCCTAAAAATAATATACAACCCCTTTAGGGTGGGGCATGTTTGACGGCTCTCTCTTTCTCCCATCTCACAATATGTTATCAACACGAATATATCAAGCCGAGCCAATCCGTGGCAAGAAAACGGAGAGAGAAACAAAGACAGAAGAGGGAGAAGAAGAGAGATGAGAATGGAGAAATAAACGAATAGAGAAGAAGTCCTGCCCCAGTCCATTGGCCATGGGTATAGGTTTAATTTATTTCTTTACTAAATAAGTTTTTAAATATTTAAATAATTAAATAATTATTTATATAATTATCTAATTAATAAAATTCTAATTTTAAAATTATTTCAAAACATAGATTTTTAATAATTTATTTAAATCATAATATAATAATTTTATTATATAATAATTTAGTTATATAATTATTATTAAAATTAATTTATAATTTAAAAAAATTATTAATTTATATAATTTATTCTTTAAATTATTACTTAAATATTTAAAAAATAAAATATTTTAATTTATTTTGTTAAAATATTATATAATTATATAATGGAATTATATTATTATAATATAATAATAATAAAAAGATATAATTAAATTATTCAAATATTTTCTAAAATAATTAAATAATTATTTGAATCATCATTCCATAAATTATAATTAATCCAATATTTGTATTATTTACTTATTGAATAATTCAATAATAATTATTGAATTATTTAATTATTGAATTATATAATAAGTAAATAATTAAAATATTTAATTAACTATAATTTATAGATAATTAAATATTAGTTAAAAAATTTAATTAACTATAATTTATAATAATAAAAAATTAACTATAATTTAATTAACTATAATTTATAATAATAAAAAATTAGTTAAAAAATTTTAATTATATAGATAATTAAATATTTCATTAATTATTTAATTTATTAATTTATTGAACTATTTAATTTTTTAAAATAATGAAATTAATTAAATAATATGAAGTAAAGAAGTAAGATGAGGCACACCCGAATTTTTTGCTTTAAAAAATTTATATTTTTCTTTAAAAAAATTTAAAACATTACAACTGTTATGAGATCGTTCGATTGGATGACTGTCCACTGTCGGAAGAAAACGAAGAGAGAAATAAAGGCAGAAGAGAGAGAAGATTAGATATGAGAATGGAAAAATAAACGAAGAGAGAAGAAATCATGCTCCAGTCCATTAGCCATGGATATACGTTTGAAGTAAAAAGTAATCTAAATTCCAAAACGCCACTTCTAAATAGTATCATCTTAACGTTATTATGATTATCATTGAAATATTTCTATAATTTTTTTAATAATAGTAATTATTTATTTAATTATAAAATATTTTAAATAATAGAAATATTTTAATAATTAACTTTTTACTAAAATAATATTTTTATTTAATTATCTAGTTATTTAATGAAATTAATTATTTTATTTATTTAATAATTATTATATTGTTAAATAATTAAATTATGTACCTATTTAATGGTTTAAAATATTAAATAAAGAAATAATGATTTAATTATATAATTAATTTATTTTATTAGTTATTTATTTTATTATTATTATTTTTAAAATTAATTTAATTAATTCATGAAATAATAAAATGTTGAAATAATAAAATAATTAGTTTAAATAATTAAATATTTCTTTAATTATTTAATTATTTAATTTATTTCATTATTTAATTTAATAAACTAATTAAATTAATTAAATAATAGGAAGTAAAGAAGGAAGATGAGGCACACCCAAATTTTTTGCTTTAAAAAAATTTATTTTTTTCTTTTTAAAAAATTTAAAATATTATAACTGTTATGAGATCGTTCGATCGGATGACTGTCCACCGTCGGATCCCTCCCTTAGATTAGGGTTTCCCATATAATACTTAGGCCATAAGTAAGCTTACCCTATAAATAATATACGACCCCTTTAGGGTGGGGCACGTTTGACGGCTCTCTTTTTCCCATCTCATAATATGTTATTAACACGAACATATCGAGCCCAATCGACCCGTCGTAAGAAAACAGAGAGAACAACGAAGACAAAAGAGAGAGAAGAAGAGAGATGAGAATGGTGAAATAAACAAAGAGGGAAGAAGTCCTGCTCCAGTCCATTGGCCATGGGTATAGGTTTGAAGTAAGAAGTAATCTAAATTCCAAAAATCCACTTCTCAATAGTATCATCTCAACGTTACTATGATTATCATTGTAATATTTCTATAATTTTTTAAATAATAGTAATCATTTAATTATTTGATTATCTAGTTATTTATTGAAATTTGTTATTTTATTTATTTATTAATTATTATATTATTAAATAATTAAATAATTATATAATGGAATTATTTTATTAGAATATAAACATAACATAAAGAAATAATTGAATTATTCAAATATTTTATAAAATTATTAAATAATTTTTTGAATCATTATTCCATAAATTATAATTAATCAAATATTTTTATTATCTACTTATTGAATAATTCAATAATGATTATTGAATTATTTTATTATTGAATTATTTAATAAGTAAATAATAAAAATATTTAATTAAATATAACTTATGGAATAAGGATTCAAATAATTATTTAATTAACTTATAAAATATTTAAATAATTTTATTATTTCTTTATGTTATTAATATTTTTTCATAGAATAATTCAATTATATAATTATATAATATTTTAATCAAATAATTTAATAATTTAATTATTTTATTATTTACTTATTAATTTAAAGTATAAATTATATAAATTAATAAGTTTTTTTGAATAATAAAATAATTTAATCAATAATTACATAACTAAATTATTATGGAATAAAATTATTATATTATCATTTAAACAAATTATAAAATAATTATTTATTTATATAACTAAAATATTAGGGTTTAATTATTTAGATAATTAAATAAATATTATTTAAATAAATTTTTTTTAAATAATTAAATCATTAGTCAATTATTGAAATATTTAAAAACTTAATTAGTGAAGAAATATATCAAATAGATTATTTACTTAAAAAAATATATTTTTATTATTAAATAATTTCATTTGTTAAATAAATAATAATTTAAATAAAATATTGTATAATGAAATAAATATAAAATTTTATTAAATTATGGGATATTAATTGAAATAACTAAAAAAAATAATTATTTAATTAAATAATAAAATAAAACAATAATTTAATAACTATTTACGTATTATTTGAATAATTAGTTAATTATTTGAATATATAAATATTAAAATATTTTTTTAAATAGTTTAATATTTTTTTTAATAATCAAAGAAATATTTATTGATTTTAATATTTAATTAATAAATAATTTCATTATATAAATAATTAAATATTTCTTTAATTATTTAATTATATAATTTTTTTAACTATTTAATTTATTAAACTAATTAAATTAATTAAATAATAGAAAGTAAAGATGGAAGATGAGGCAAACCCAAATTTTTTTCTTTAAAAAAATATATTTTTCTTTAAAAAAATTTAAAATATTATAACTGTTATGGGATCATTCGATCGGATGACTGTCCACCGTCGGATCCCTCTCTTAGATTAGGGTTTCCCATATAATACTAAGGCCCTAAGTAAGCTTACCCTATAAATAATATACGACTCCTTTAGGGTGGGGCATGTTTGACGGCTCTCTCATTCTCCCATCTCATAATATGTTATTAATACGAACTTATCGAGCCCAGTCGACCCGTCGCAAGAAAGCGGAGAGAGAAACGAAGACAAAAGAGACAGAAGAAGAAAGATGAGAATGAAGAAATAAATGAAGAGAGAAAAAGTCATGCTCCAATCCATTGGCCATAGGTCTGAAGTAAGAAGTAATCTAAATTCCAAATCTCCACTTCTTAATAGTATTATCTCAACGTTATTATGATTATCATTGCAATATTTCTATAATTTTTTTAATAATAGTAATCATTTATTTAATTATAAAATAAATTAACTAATTGAAATTTTTTAATATTTAAATTTTTATTAAAATAATAATTTTATTTTATTATTTAATTATCTAGTTATTTAATGAAATTTATTATATATTTCATTTATTAATTATTATATTATTAAATAATTAAATTATTTAACTATTTAATGGTTTAAAATATGAAATAAAGAAATAATGATTTTATTATATAATTAATTTATTTTATTATTTATTTCTTTACTTATTATTATTTTTTAAAAGTATTTTATTAATTAATTAAATAATAAATATTTGAAATAATAAAATAATTAATTATTTTATTATTCAATAAGTAATTAATGAAAATATTTAATTAATTATGTTTAATGAAATAATTAATAATTATTAATTATAAATTATAAATTTTATTATTTTATAAAATATTTTATTAATTTAATTATTTATTAAATAAAGTAATAAAATAATATATTAATATAATAAATGATTATTTATTATTTTAAAAAATAGATTATTTTAAAAAATATTTTATTATTTATATGATTAAATAATTAACTAATTATTTAAATAATAAGTAAATAGTTATTGAATTAATTTTTTATGTTATTACTTCATGAAATAATTGATTTTTTGATGTATTTTATTTAATTTTTTATAATTTAATTAAATAATTTGTTATTTACTTCATTAGATAATAATTTATTTAAATTTTTATTTATTTAACCATAAAATTAATTAATATTTAAATTATTTCTTATTTAATTAAATAATCTATTTAATATATTTCTTTATAAAATTAGTTTTTAAATATTTAAATAATAGACTAATCTATTTAACTAAATTTTTTAAAATAATTTATTTATATATCAAATAGATTATTTACTTAAAAAATAAATATTTTTATTATTAAATAATTTCATAGGTAAATAAAAAATAAATTACAAAAAATATTTTATAATTAAATAAATATAAAATTTTATTAAATTATGAGATATTAATTAAAATAACTGAAAAAAATAATTATTCAATTAAGTAATAAAATAAAACAATAATTTAATAATAATTTACTTATAATTTAAATAGATAGTTAATTATTTGAATATATAAATAATAAAATATTTTTTTAAAAAGCTTAATAATTTTTTTTATAATCAAATAAATAGTTATATAACTATTAATAATTTTAAAATTAATTTAGTTATAGAATTAATAATTAATTTAGTTAGATAATTACTTATTTGAAAAAATTATTATTTAAACAATTCTTTATATCATTGTTTAATTAAAAAAAAATTAATTTGATAATTATTTCAATAAAGAATTATTTAATAAATTATTTCAATAATAATTTAATAAGTTTATTATATTATAATTTAGTTATGTAATTATTAATTAAATTATTGTATTATTTTAAAAAATTAATAAATAATATAATTTATTCTTAAAATTATTAATTAAATATTTTAAAAATAAAATACATAAATTTATTTTGTTAAAATATTATATAATTATATAATGGAATTATTTTATTAGAATATAATAATAATATAAAGAAATAATAAAATTATTCAAATATTTTCTAAAATAATTAAATATTATTTGATATCATTATTCTATAAATTATAATTAATCTAATATTTTAATTATTTACTTATGGAATAATTCAATAATGACAATTGAATTGTTTCATTATTGAATTATTCAATAAGTAAATCATAAAAATATTTAATTAATTATAATTTATGGAATAATGATTCAAATAAATATTTAATAATTTTGAAAAATATTTAAATAATTTCATTATTTCTTTATGTTATTAATATTTTATAATAAAATAATTCATTTATATAATTATATAATATTTTAATCAAATAATTAAAGTATTTTATTATTTAAATATTAACTTAATAATGTAAAGTATAAATTATATTAATAAATAATTTTTGAAATTAATAAAATAATTTAATCAATAATTATATAACTAAATTATTATATAATAAAATTAGTAAAAATATATAGATTATTTACTTAAAAAAATTAATATGTTTATTATTAAATAATATCATAGTTAAATAATTAATAATTTAAATAAATTATTATATAATTTATTTAATATAAAATATTATGAAATTATAAGATATTAATTGAAATAACTAAAAATAATATTTATTTAATTAAGTAATCAAATAAAATAATAATGTAATATATATTTATTTATTATTTAAATAATTAGTTAATATTTGAAATATATGAATATGAAAATATTTCTTCAGTTAGATTTATAATTTTTTAATAATTAAATAAATATTTATTTATTTTAATATTTAATTAATAAATTATTAGTTTAAATTATTTAATTATATAGATAATTAAATATTTCATTAATTATTTAAATTTTTAATTTATTTAACTATTTAATTTATTAAACTAATTAAATTAATTAAATAATAGGAAGTAAAGAAGGAAGATGAGGCACACCCGAATTTTTGGCTTTAAAAAAATATATATTATTCTTCAAAGAAATTTAAAACATTACAAGTTTTATGAGATCGTTCGATCGGATGACTGTCCACCGTCGGATCTCTCCCATAGATTAGGGTTTCCCATATTATACTTAGGCCCTAAGTAAGCTTACTCTATAAATAATATACGACCCTTTAGGGTGTGGTACGTTTGACGGCTCTTTTTTTCTTTCATCTCAGAATATGTTATCAACACGAATATATCGAGTCCAAACGACCCATCGCAAGGAAACAGAAAGAGAAACGAAGATAGAAGAGAGAGAAGAAGAGAGATGAGAATGGAGAAATAAACAAAGAGAGAAGAAGTCCTGCTCCAGTCTATTGGCCACGGGTATAGGTTTGAAGTAAGAAGTAATCTAAATTCTAAAACTCCACTTCTCAATAGTATCATCTCAATGTTATTATGATTATCATTGTAATGTTTCTATAATTTTTTTAACAATATTAATCGTTTATTTACTTATAAAATAATTTAAATAATTAAAAAATTTTAATAATTAAGTTTTTATTAAAATAATTATTTTATTTAATTATTTAATTTTTTAATTATCTAGTTATTTAATAAAATTTATTATTTTATTTATTTATTAAAATTATTATTTCAAAAAATTATTCATTAATATAATTTACTCTTTCAATTATTAATTAAATATTTAAAAATAAAATACTTAAATTTATTTAGTTAAAATATTATATAATTATATATTGGAATTATTTTATTCGAATAAAATAATAACATAAAGATAAAATTTAATTATTCAAATATTTTATTAAATAATTTAATAATTATTTGAATTATTATTCCATAAATTATAATTAATCCAATATTTTTATTATTTACTTATTAAATAATTCAATAATGATTATTGAATTATTTTATTATTGAATTATTCAATAAGTAAATAATAAAAATATTTGATTAATTATAATTTATAGAATAATGATTCAAATAATTATTTAATTATTGAATCAATAATTTATTCAAAAAAATTATTCGATTATCATTTAAATAAATTATTAAATTATTATTTATTTTTATAACTAAAATATTAGAATTTAATTATTTAGATAATGAAATAAAGAATTATTTAAATAATTAATTATTTAGTCATTTATTAAAATATTTAAAAACTTAATTAGTAAAGAAATATATCAAATAGATTATTTACTTAAAAAAATAAATATTTTCATTAGTAAATAATTTTATAGTAAAATAAATAATAATTTAAATAAAATATTATATAATAAAATAAATAAAATTTATTAAATTATGAGATATTAATTGAAATAAGTTAAACTATTAATTATTTAATTAAGTAATAAAATAAGACAATAATTTAATAACTATTTACTTATTATTTAAATAATTAGTTAATTATTTGAAAATATGAATTATAAAATATTTTTTAAATTGCTTAATATTTTTTTTAATAATCATTAAAATATTTATTGATTTTAATATTTAAATAATAAATAATTAGTATAAATAATTTAATTATATAGATAATTAAATATTTCTTTAATTATTTAATTATTTAATTATTTTATTTATATAACTATTTAATTTATAAAACTAATTAAATTAATAATATAATAGGAAGTAAATAAGGAAGATGAGGCACACCCGAATTTTTTGCTTTAAAAAAACTTATATTTTTCTGTAAAAAAGTTTAAAACATTACAACTATTATGAGATCGTTCGATCGGATGATTGTTCACCGTCGGATCTCTCCCATAGATTAGGATTTCCCATATAATACTTAGGCCCTTAGTAAGCTTAGCCTATAAATAATATACGACACCTTTAGGGTGGGGTACGTTTGACGGCTCTCTCTTTCTCCCATCTCACAATATGTTATCAACACGAATATATCGAGCCCAGCTAATCCGTCGCAAGAAAACGAAGAGAGAAACGAAGACAGAAGAGAGAGAAGAAGAGAGATGAGAATGGAAAAATAAATGAAGAGAGAAGAAATCCTGCCCCAGTCCATTGGCCACGGGTATAGGTTTGAAATAAGAAGTAATCTAAATTTCAAAACTCCACTTTTTATTAGAATGTAAACATAACATAAAGAAATAATTGAATTATTCAAATATTTTATAAAATTATTAAATAATTTTTTGAATCATTATTCCATAAATTATAATTAATCAAATATTTTTATTATCTACTTATTGAATAATTCAATAATGATTATTGAATTATTTTTTTATTGAATTATTCAATAATTAAATTATAAAAATATTTAATTAAATATAATTTATGGAATAAGGATTCAAATAATTATTTAATTAACTTATAAAATATTTAAATAATTTTATTATTTCTTTATGTTATTAATATTTTTTCATAGAATAATTCAATTATATAATTATATAATATTTTAATCAAATAATTTAATTATTTAATTATTTTATTATTTACATAATAATTTAAAGTATAAATTATATAAATTAATAAGTTTTTTACAATAATAAAATAATTTAATCAATAATTACATAACTAAATTATTATGTAATAAAATTATTATATTATCATTTAAACAAATTATTAAATAATTATTATGTAATAAAAACTAAGTCTGGAATTATTAAATTATTAAATAATTATTAAATAATTATTAAATTATAAATTATTATGTAATAAAAACTAAGTCTGGAATGCACACTCCGAAGCGTGGCGCACCGAAGACCGGCCAAAATTCGCCCGAAAAACTAAGTCAAAAACGCGCACCCCGAAGCATGGTACATTGAAGTCCGACCAAAATTCGCCCGAAAAACTAAGTCTAGAACGCTCACCCCGAAGCGTGGTGCACCGAAGACCGGCCTTGCTCGAAATACTAAGTTTGGAAGGCGCAGCCCGAAGCGTGGCGCACCAAAGACTGGCCGAAATTCACCCGAAAAACTAAGTCTGGAATGCGACCCCAAAGCGTGGCGCACCGAAGACCGACCGAAATTCGCTTGAAAAACTCAGTCTGGAACACGCATCCCGAAGCTAAAATTTTAATTTGATAATTATTTCAATAAAGAATTATTTAATAATTTATTTCAATAATAATCTAATAAGTTTATTATATAATAATTTAGGTATTTAATTATTAATTAAATTATTATATTATTTCAAAAAATTAATAAATAATATAATTTATTCTTAAAATTATTAATTAAATATTTTAAAAATAAAATACTTAAATTTATTTTGTTAAAATATTATATAATTATATAATGGAATTATTTTATTAGAATATAATAATAACATAAAGAAATAATAGAATTATTCAAATATTTTATTAAATAATTAAATAATTATTTGAATCATTATTCCATAAATTATAATTAATCCAATAATTTTATTATTTACTTATTGAATAATTCAATAATGATTATTGAATTATTTTATTATTGAATTATTAAATAAGTAAATAATAAAAATATTTAATTAATTATAATTTATGGAATAATGATTTAAATAATAATTTAATTATTATATAAAATATTTAAATAATTTTATTATTTCTATATTTTATTAATATTTTTTAATAAAATAATTCAATTATATAATTATATAATATTTTCATCAAATAATTTAAGTATTTTATTACTTCAATATTTAAGTAATAATTTAAAGTATAAATTATATTAATTAATAATTTTTTAAAATAATAAAATAATTGAATAAATAATTATATGACTAGATTATTATGTAATAAAATTATTAGATTATCATTAAAATAAATTATTAAATAATTATTTATTTATATAACTAAAATATTAGAATTTATTTATTAAGATAATTAAATAAAGAATTATTTAAATAATAATTTTTTGAAATAATTAAATAGTTAGTCAATTATTGAAATATTTAAAAATTTAATTAGTGAATAAATATATCAAATAGATTATTTATATAAGACCGATCGAAATTAGATTGAAAAACTAAGTCATAAATGCGCACCCTGAAGCGTGGCGCACCGAAGACCGACCTTAATTCGCACAAAAAACTAAGTCTGGAGTGCGATCCCAGAAGCGTGGCGCACCGAGGACCGGCCAAAATTCTCCCGAAAAACTAAGTCTGGAATGTGCACCCCAAAGCGTGGCGTACCAAGGACATGCAAAAATTCGCTCGAAAAACTAAGTCTGGAACGAGCACCCCGAAGCGTGGCGCATCGACGATCGGCCGAAATTCGCCCAAAAAACTAAGTCTGGAACATGCACCCCAAAGCATGGTGCACCGAAAACCGGTCGAAAATTCGTACGAAAAACTAAGTCTGTAATGCACACCCCGAAGCGTGGTTCACCAAAGACCGATCGAAATTCATCCAAAAAACTAAGTTAGGAACGCGCACCCTGAAGAGTGGCACACTAAAGACCTGCCGAAATTCGACAAAAAAACTAAGTCTGGAATGCGCACCCTGAAGCATAGTGCAGCGAAAACCGACCGAAATTCGCTCGAAAAGCAAACTCTGGAACGTGCACACCGAAGCGTGGCGCACCGAAGACCGATCGAAGTTCACCCAAAAAACTAAGTCTGGAATACGCGTCCTGAAGCGTGGCGCACCGAAGACCATCCAAAATTCGTCAGAAAAACTAATTCTGCAATGCGCACCCCGAAGCGTGGCACAACGAAGACCGGCCGAAATTTGCCCGAAATGATAAGTCTAGAACGTGCACCACGAAGAGTGGCGCACCGAAGAACGACCGAAATTCGCTCGAAAATCTAAGTCTGTAATGCGCATCCCGAAGCGTGGTGCACCGAAAACTAGCCAAAATTCGGTAAAGAAATAAAGTCTAGAACGCGCACCCCAAAGCGTGGTGTAGCGAAAACCGACCAAAATTCGCACGAAAAACTAAGTCTGGAACGTGCATGATGAAGCGTGGCGCACTGTAGACCGATCGAAATTCTCCCGAAAAACTAAGTCTCGAACACGCACCCCGAAGCATGGTGCACCGAAGACCGGCCAAAATTTATCCAGAAAACTAAGTCTGGAATGTGCACCCCAAAGCATGGCGCACAGAAGACCGGCCAAAATTTGCCCGGAAAACTAAGTCTGGAACGTGCACCCCGATGCGTGGCTCACCGAGGACCGACCAAAATTCGTCCGAAAAACTAAGTTAGGAACACGCACCCCGAAGAGTGGTGCACCGAAGACTGGTCGAAATTTACCCAAAAAACTAAGTCTGGAACGCACACCTCGAAGCGTGGCGCACCGAAGACCGACCAAAATTCGATCGAAATACTAAGTCTGGAATGCGCACCCCAAAGCGTGGCGCACCCAAAACTGGCTGAAATTCACCCGAATAACTAAGTCTGGAATGCACACACCAAAGCATGGCACATCGAAGATCGGCCGAAATTCACTTAAAAAACTATGTCTGGAATGCACATCCTGAAGCGTGGAGCACCGAAGACCGACCGAAATTTGCCCAAAAAACTAAGTCTAGAGTGCGCACCCCGAAGCATGGCGCACAGAGGATCGGGCGAAATTCGCCCAAAAAAATAAATCTGGAACGTGCACCCTGAAGCGTGGCGTACCAAGGACCGACCGAAATTTGGCAGAAAAACTAAGTCTGGAACTCGCACCCTGAAGCGTGGAGCAGTGAAGACCGATCGAAATTCACCCGAAAAACTAAGTCTTGAATGCGCATGCCAAAGCGTGGTGCACCGAAGACCGGCAAAAATTTGCCCGAAAAACTTAATCTCGAATGCGCACCCCGAAGCATGGCGCACCGAAGACAAGCCAAAATTCGCCCGAAAAATTAAGTCTGGAACGCGCACCCCGAAGAGTGCCGGACCGAAGACCGACCGAAATTTACCTGAAAAACTAAGTTTGGAACGCGCACGTCAAAGCATGGCGCACCAAAGACCGATCGAAATTCGTGGGGAAAACTAAGTCTGGAACGTGCACCCCGAAGCATGGCGCACCGAAGACTAACCAAAATTCACCCGAAAAACTGAGTCTGGAATGCGCACCCCGATGTATGGCGCACCGACGATCAGCCAAAATTTGATCGAAAAACTAAGTCTGGAATGCACACTCCGAAGCGTGGCGCACCGAAGACCGGCCAAAATTCGCCCGAAAAAACTAAGTCAAAAACGCGCACCCCGAAGCATGGTGCATTGAAGTCCGACCAAAATTCGCCCGAAAAACTAAGTCTAGAACGCGCACCCCGAAGCGTGGTGCACCGAAGACCGGCCTTGCTCGAAATACTAAGTTTGGAATGCGCAGCCCGAAGCGTGGCGCACCAAAGACTGGCCGAAATTCACCCGAAAAACTAAGTCTGGAATGCGACCCCAAAGCGTGGCGCACCGAAGACCGGCCGAAATTCGCTTGAAAAACTCAGTCTGGAACACGCATCCCGAAGCTAAAATTTTAATTTTATAATTATTTCAATAAAGAATTATTTAATAATTTATTTCAATAATAATCTAATAAGTTTATTATATAATAATTTAGGTATTTAATTATTAATTAAATTATTATATTATTTCAAAAAATTAATAAATAATATAATTTATTCTTAAAATTATTAATTAAATATTTTAAAAATAAAATAATTAAATTTATTTTGTTAAAATATTATATAATTATATAATGGAATTATTTTATTAGAATATAATAATAACATAAAGAAATAATAGAATTATTCAAATATTTTATTAAATAATTAAATAATTATTTGAATCATTATTTCATAAATTATAATTAATCCAATAATTTTATTATTTACTTATTGAATAATTCAATAATGATTATTGAATTATTTTATTATTGAATTATTAAATAAGTAAATAATAAAAATATTTAATTAATTATAATTTATGGAATAATGATTTAAATAATAATTTAATTATTATCTAAAATATTTAAATAATTTTATTATTTCTATATTTTATTAATATTTTTTAATAAAATAATTCAATTATATAATTATATAATATTTTCATCAAATAATTTAAGTATTTTATTACTTCAATATTTAAGTAATAATTTAAAGTATAAATTATATTAATTAATAATTTTTTAAAATAATAAAATAATTGAATAAATAATTATATGATAGATTATTATGTAATAAAATTATTAGATTATCATTAAAATAAATTATTAAATAATTATTTATTTATATAACTAAAATATTAGAATTTAATTATTAAGATAATTAAATAAAGAATTATTTAAATAATAATTTTTTGAAATAATTAAATAGTTAGTCAATTATTGAAATATTTAAAAATTTAATTAGTGAATAAATAAAATAGTTAATTTATAAATTATTTTATTATTTCAAAAAATTATTAATTAATATAATTTAATCTTTGAATTATTAATGACATATTTAAAAAATAAAATAGTTAAATTTGTTTACTTAAATAATTTTATAGTTAAATAAATAATAATTTAAATAAAATATTATATAATGAAATAAATAAAAAAAATTATTAAATTATGAGATATTAATTTAAATAACAAAAAAAAAAATTATTTAATTAAGTAATAAAATAAGAAAATAATTTAATAACTATTTACTTATTATTAAAATAATTAGTTAATTATTTGAATATATGAATAATAAAATATTTTTTTAAATAGCTTAATACTTTTATTAATAATTAAAGAAATATTTATTGATTTTAATATTTAATTATTTAATTTATTTAACTATTTAATTTATTAAACTAATTAAATTAATTAAATAAAAGGAAGTAAAGAAGGAAGATGAGGCACACCCGAATTTTTTGCTTTAAAAAAATTTATATTTTTCTTTTAAAAAATTTAAAACATTACAACTGTTATGTGATCGTTCGATCGGATGACTATTCACCGTCAGATCTCTCACATAGATTTGGGTTTCCTAAATAATACTTAGGCCCTAAGTAAACTTACCCTAAAAATAATATACAACCCCTTTAGGGTGGGGCATGTTTGACGGCTCTCTCTTTCTCCCATCTCACAATATGTTATCAACACGAATATATCAAGCCGAGCCAATCCGTGGCAAGAAAACGGAGAGAGAAACAAAGACAGAAGAGGGAGAAGAAGAGAGATGAGAATGGAGAAATAAACGAATAGAGAAGAAGTCCTGCCCCAGTCCATTGGCCATGGGTATAGGTTTAATTTATTTCTTTACTAAATAAGTTTTTAAATATTTAAATAATTAAATAATTATTTATATAATTATCTAATTAATAAAATTCTAATTTTAAAATTATTTCAAAACATAGATTTTTAATAATTTATTTAAATCATAATATAATAATTTTATTATATAATAATTTAGTTATATAATTATTATTAAAATTAATTTATAATTTAAAAAAATTATTAATTTATATAATTTATTCTTTAAATTATTACTTAAATATTTAAAAAATAAAATATTTTAATTTATTTTGTTAAAATATTATATAATTATATAATGGAATTATATTATTATAATATAATAATAATAAAAAGATATAATTAAATTATTCAAATATTTTCTAAAATAATTAAATAATTATTTGAATCATCATTCCATAAATTATAATTAATCCAATATTTGTATTATTTACTTATTGAATAATTCAATAATAATTATTGAATTATTTAATTATTGAATTATATAATAAGTAAATAATTAAAATATTTAATTAACTATAATTTATAGATAATTAAATATTAGTTAAAAAATTTAATTAACTATAATTTATAATAATAAAAAATTAACTATAATTTAATTAACTATAATTTATAATAATAAAAAATTAGTTAAAAAATTTTAATTATATAGATAATTAAATATTTCATTAATTATTTAATTTATTAATTTATTGAACTATTTAATTTTTTAAAATAATGAAATTAATTAAATAATATGAAGTAAAGAAGTAAGATGAGGCACACCCGAATTTTTTGCTTTAAAAAATTTATATTTTTCTTTAAAAAAATTTAAAACATTACAACTGTTATGAGATCGTTCGATTGGATGACTGTCCACTGTCGGAAGAAAACGAAGAGAGAAATAAAGGCAGAAGAGAGAGAAGATTAGATATGAGAATGGAAAAATAAACGAAGAGAGAAGAAATCATGCTCCAGTCCATTAGCCATGGATATACGTTTGAAGTAAAAAGTAATCTAAATTCCAAAACGCCACTTCTAAATAGTATCATCTTAACGTTATTATGATTATCATTGAAATATTTCTATAATTTTTTTAATAATAGTAATTATTTATTTAATTATAAAATATTTTAAATAATAGAAATATTTTAATAATTAACTTTTTACTAAAATAATATTTTTATTTAATTATCTAGTTATTTAATGAAATTAATTATTTTATTTATTTAATAATTATTATATTGTTAAATAATTAAATTATGTACCTATTTAATGGTTTAAAATATTAAATAAAGAAATAATGATTTAATTATATAATTAATTTATTTTATTAGTTATTTATTTTATTATTATTATTTTTTAAATTAATTTATTTAATTCATGAAATAATAAAATGTTGAAATAATAAAATAATTAGTTTAAATAATTAAATATTTCTTTAATTATTTAATTATTTAATTTATTTCATTATTTAATTTAATAAACTAATTAAATTAATTAAATAATAGGAAGTAAAGAAGGAAGATGAGGCACACCCAAATTTTTTGCTTTAAAAAAATTTATTTTTTTCTTTTTAAAAAATTTAAAATATTATAACTGTTATGAGATCGTTCGATCGGATGACTGTCCACCGTCGGATCCCTCCCTTAGATTAGGGTTTCCCATATAATACTTAGGCCATAAGTAAGCTTACCCTATAAATAATATACGACCCCTTTAGGGTGGGGCACGTTTGACGGCTCTCTTTTTCCCATCTCATAATATGTTATTAACACGAACATATCGAGCCCAATCGACCCGTCGTAAGAAAACAGAGAGAACAACGAAGACAAAAGAGAGAGAAGAAGAGAGATGAGAATGGTGAAATAAACAAAGAGGGAAGAAGTCCTGCTCCAGTCCATTGGCCATGGGTATAGGTTTGAAGTAAGAAGTAATCTAAATTCCAAAAATCCACTTCTCAATAGTATCATCTCAACGTTACTATGATTATCATTGTAATATTTCTATAATTTTTTAAATAATAGTAATCATTTAATTATTTGATTATCTAGTTATTTATTGAAATTTGTTATTTTATTTATTTATTAATTATTATATTATTAAATAATTAAATAATTATATAATGGAATTATTTTATTAGAATATAAACATAACATAAAGAAATAATTGAATTATTCAAATATTTTATAAAATTATTAAATAATTTTTTGAATCATTATTCCATAAATTATAATTAATCAAATATTTTTATTATCTACTTATTGAATAATTCAATAATGATTATTGAATTATTTTATTATTGAATTATTTAATAAGTAAATAATAAAAATATTTAATTAAATATAACTTATGGAATAAGGATTCAAATAATTATTTAATTAACTTATAAAATATTTAAATAATTTTATTATTTCTTTATGTTATTAATATTTTTTCATAGAATAATTCAATTATATAATTATATAATATTTTAATCAAATAATTTAATAATTTAATTATTTTATTATTTACTTATTAATTTAAAGTATAAATTATATAAATTAATAAGTTTTTTTGAATAATAAAATAATTTAATCAATAATTACATAACTAAATTATTATGGAATAAAATTATTATATTATCATTTAAACAAATTATAAAATAATTATTTATTTATATAACTAAAATATTAGGGTTTAATTATTTAGATAATTAAATAAATATTATTTAAATAAATTTTTTTTAAATAATTAAATCATTAGTCAATTATTGAAATATTTAAAAACTTAATTAGTGAAGAAATATATCAAATAGATTATTTACTTAAAAAAATATATTTTTATTATTAAATAATTTCATTTGTTAAATAAATAATAATTTAAATAAAATATTGTATAATGAAATAAATATAAAATTTTATTAAATTATGGGATATTAATTGAAATAACTAAAAAAAATAATTATTTAATTAAATAATAAAATAAAACAATAATTTAATAACTATTTACGTATTATTTGAATAATTAGTTAATTATTTGAATATATAAATATTAAAATATTTTTTTAAATAGTTTAATATTTTTTTTAATAATCAAAGAAATATTTATTGATTTTAATATTTAATTAATAAATAATTTCATTATATAAATAATTAAATATTTCTTTAATTATTTAATTATATAATTTTTTTAACTATTTAATTTATTAAACTAATTAAATTAATTAAATAATAGAAAGTAAAGATGGAAGATGAGGCAAACCCAAATTTTTTTCTTTAAAAAAATATATTTTTCTTTAAAAAAATTTAAAATATTATAACTGTTATGGGATCATTCGATCGGATGACTGTCCACCGTCGGATCCCTCTCTTAGATTAGGGTTTCCCATATAATACTAAGGCCCTAAGTAAGCTTACCCTATAAATAATATACGACTCCTTTAGGGTGGGGCATGTTTGACGGCTCTCTCATTCTCCCATCTCATAATATGTTATTAATACGAACTTATCGAGCCCAGTCGACCCGTCGCAAGAAAGCGGAGAGAGAAACGAAGACAAAAGAGACAGAAGAAGAAAGATGAGAATGAAGAAATAAATGAAGAGAGAAAAAGTCATGCTCCAATCCATTGGCCATAGGTCTGAAGTAAGAAGTAATCTAAATTCCAAATCTCCACTTCTTAATAGTATTATCTCAACGTTATTATGATTATCATTGCAATATTTCTATAATTTTTTTAATAATAGTAATCATTTATTTAATTATAAAATAAATTAACTAATTGAAATTTTTTAATATTTAAATTTTTATTAAAATAATAATTTTATTTTATTATTTAATTATCTAGTTATTTAATGAAATTTATTATATATTTCATTTATTAATTATTATATTATTAAATAATTAAATTATTTAACTATTTAATGGTTTAAAATATGAAATAAAGAAATAATGATTTTATTATATAATTAATTTATTTTATTATTTATTTCTTTACTTATTATTATTTTTTAAAAGTATTTTATTAATTAATTAAATAATAAATATTTGAAATAATAAAATAATTAATTATTTTATTATTCAATAAGTAATTAATGAAAATATTTAATTAATTATGTTTAATGAAATAATTAATAATTATTAATTATAAATTATAAATTTTATTATTTTATAAAATATTTTATTAATTTAATTATTTATTAAATAAAGTAATAAAATAATATATTAATATAATAAATGATTATTTATTATTTTAAAAAATAGATTATTTTAAAAAATATTTTATTATTTATATGATTAAATAATTAACTAATTATTTAAATAATAAGTAAATAGTTATTGAATTAATTTTTTATGTTATTACTTCATGAAATAATTGATTTTTTGATGTATTTTATTTAATTTTTTATAATTTAATTAAATAATTTGTTATTTACTTCATTAGATAATAATTTATTTAAATTTTTATTTATTTAACCATAAAATTAATTAATATTTAAATTATTTCTTATTTAATTAAATAATCTATTTAATATATTTCTTTATAAAATTAGTTTTTAAATATTTAAATAATAGACTAATCTATTTAACTAAATTTTTTAAAATAATTTATTTATATATCAAATAGATTATTTACTTAAAAAATAAATATTTTTATTATTAAATAATTTCATAGGTAAATAAAAAATAAATTACAAAAAATATTTTATAATTAAATAAATATAAAATTTTATTAAATTATGAGATATTAATTAAAATAACTGAAAAAAATAATTATTCAATTAAGTAATAAAATAAAACAATAATTTAATAATAATTTACTTATAATTTAAATAGATAGTTAATTATTTGAATATATAAATAATAAAATATTTTTTTAAAAAGCTTAATAATTTTTTTTATAATCAAATAAATAGTTATATAACTATTAATAATTTTAAAATTAATTTAGTTATAGAATTAATAATTAATTTAGTTAGATAATTACTTATTTGAAAAAATTATTATTTAAACAATTCTTTATATCATTGTTTAATTAAAAAAAAATTAATTTGATAATTATTTCAATAAAGAATTATTTAATAAATTATTTCAATAATAATTTAATAAGTTTATTATATTATAATTTAGTTATGTAATTATTAATTAAATTATTGTATTATTTTAAAAAATTAATAAATAATATAATTTATTCTTAAAATTATTAATTAAATATTTTAAAAATAAAATACATAAATTTATTTTGTTAAAATATTATATAATTATATAATGGAATTATTTTATTAGAATATAATAATAATATAAAGAAATAATAAAATTATTCAAATATTTTCTAAAATAATTAAATATTATTTGATATCATTATTCTATAAATTATAATTAATCTAATATTTTAATTATTTACTTATGGAATAATTCAATAATGACAATTGAATTGTTTCATTATTGAATTATTCAATAAGTAAATCATAAAAATATTTAATTAATTATAATTTATGGAATAATGATTCAAATAAATATTTAATAATTTTGAAAAATATTTAAATAATTTCATTATTTCTTTATGTTATTAATATTTTATAATAAAATAATTCATTTATATAATTATATAATATTTTAATCAAATAATTAAAGTATTTTATTATTTAAATATTAACTTAATAATGTAAAGTATAAATTATATTAATAAATAATTTTTGAAATTAATAAAATAATTTAATCAATAATTATATAACTAAATTATTATATAATAAAATTAGTAAAAATATATAGATTATTTACTTAAAAAAATTAATATGTTTATTATTAAATAATATCATAGTTAAATAATTAATAATTTAAATAAATTATTATATAATTTATTTAATATAAAATATTATGAAATTATAAGATATTAATTGAAATAACTAAAAATAATATTTATTTAATTAAGTAATCAAATAAAATAATAATGTAATATATATTTATTTATTATTTAAATAATTAGTTAATATTTGAAATATATGAATATGAAAATATTTCTTCAGTTAGATTTATAATTTTTTAATAATTAAATAAATATTTATTTATTTTAATATTTAATTAATAAATTATTAGTTTAAATTATTTAATTATATAGATAATTAAATATTTCATTAATTATTTAAATTTTTAATTTATTTAACTATTTAATTTATTAAACTAATTAAATTAATTAAATAATAGGAAGTAAAGAAGGAAGATGAGGCACACCCGAATTTTTGGCTTTAAAAAAATATATATTATTCTTCAAAGAAATTTAAAACATTACAAGTTTTATGAGATCGTTCGATCGGATGACTGTCCACCGTCGGATCTCTCCCATAGATTAGGGTTTCCCATATTATACTTAGGCCCTAAGTAAGCTTACTCTATAAATAATATACGACCCTTTAGGGTGTGGTACGTTTGACGGCTCTTTTTTTCTTTCATCTCAGAATATGTTATCAACACGAATATATCGAGTCCAAACGACCCATCGCAAGGAAACAGAAAGAGAAACGAAGATAGAAGAGAGAGAAGAAGAGAGATGAGAATGGAGAAATAAACAAAGAGAGAAGAAGTCCTGCTCCAGTCTATTGGCCACGGGTATAGGTTTGAAGTAAGAAGTAATCTAAATTCTAAAACTCCACTTCTCAATAGTATCATCTCAATGTTATTATGATTATCATTGTAATGTTTCTATAATTTTTTTAACAATATTAATCGTTTATTTACTTATAAAATAATTTAAATAATTAAAAAATTTTAATAATTAAGTTTTTATTAAAATAATTATTTTATTTAATTATTTAATTTTTTAATTATCTAGTTATTTAATAAAATTTATTATTTTATTTATTTATTAAAATTATTATTTCAAAAAATTATTCATTAATATAATTTACTCTTTCAATTATTAATTAAATATTTAAAAATAAAATACTTAAATTTATTTAGTTAAAATATTATATAATTATATATTGGAATTATTTTATTCGAATAAAATAATAACATAAAGATAAAATTTAATTATTCAAATATTTTATTAAATAATTTAATAATTATTTGAATTATTATTCCATAAATTATAATTAATCCAATATTTTTATTATTTACTTATTAAATAATTCAATAATGATTATTGAATTATTTTATTATTGAATTATTCAATAAGTAAATAATAAAAATATTTGATTAATTATAATTTATAGAATAATGATTCAAATAATTATTTAATTATTGAATCAATAATTTATTCAAAAAAATTATTCGATTATCATTTAAATAAATTATTAAATTATTATTTATTTTTATAACTAAAATATTAGAATTTAATTATTTAGATAATGAAATAAAGAATTATTTAAATAATTAATTATTTAGTCATTTATTAAAATATTTAAAAACTTAATTAGTAAAGAAATATATCAAATAGATTATTTACTTAAAAAAATAAATATTTTCATTAGTAAATAATTTTATAGTAAAATAAATAATAATTTAAATAAAATATTATATAATAAAATAAATAAAATTTATTAAATTATGAGATATTAATTGAAATAAGTTAAACTATTAATTATTTAATTAAGTAATAAAATAAGACAATAATTTAATAACTATTTACTTATTATTTAAATAATTAGTTAATTATTTGAAAATATGAATTATAAAATATTTTTTAAATTGCTTAATATTTTTTTTAATAATCATTAAAATATTTATTGATTTTAATATTTAAATAATAAATAATTAGTATAAATAATTTAATTATATAGATAATTAAATATTTCTTTAATTATTTAATTATTTAATTATTTTATTTATATAACTATTTAATTTATAAAACTAATTAAATTAATAATATAATAGGAAGTAAATAAGGAAGATGAGGCACACCCGAATTTTTTGCTTTAAAAAAACTTATATTTTTCTGTAAAAAAGTTTAAAACATTACAACTATTATGAGATCGTTCGATCGGATGATTGTTCACCGTCGGATCTCTCCCATAGATTAGGATTTCCCATATAATACTTAGGCCCTTAGTAAGCTTAGCCTATAAATAATATACGACACCTTTAGGGTGGGGTACGTTTGACGGCTCTCTCTTTCTCCCATCTCACAATATGTTATCAACACGAATATATCGAGCCCAGCTAATCCGTCGCAAGAAAACGAAGAGAGAAACGAAGACAGAAGAGAGAGAAGAAGAGAGATGAGAATGGAAAAATAAATGAAGAGAGAAGAAATCCTGCCCCAGTCCATTGGCCACGGGTATAGGTTTGAAATAAGAAGTAATCTAAATTTCAAAACTCCACTTTTTATTAGAATGTAAACATAACATAAAGAAATAATTGAATTATTCAAATATTTTATAAAATTATTAAATAATTTTTTGAATCATTATTCCATAAATTATAATTAATCAAATATTTTTATTATCTACTTATTGAATAATTCAATAATGATTATTGAATTATTTTTTTATTGAATTATTCAATAATTAAATTATAAAAATATTTAATTAAATATAATTTATGGAATAAGGATTCAAATAATTATTTAATTAACTTATAAAATATTTAAATAATTTTATTATTTCTTTATGTTATTAATATTTTTTCATAGAATAATTCAATTATATAATTATATAATATTTTAATCAAATAATTTAATTATTTAATTATTTTATTATTTACATAATAATTTAAAGTATAAATTATATAAATTAATAAGTTTTTTACAATAATAAAATAATTTAATCAATAATTACATAACTAAATTATTATGTAATAAAATTATTATATTATCATTTAAACAAATTATTAAATAATTATTATGTAATAAAAACTAAGTCTGGAATTATTAAATTATTAAATAATTATTAAATAATTATTAAATTATAAATTATTATGTAATAAAAACTAAGTCTGGAATGCACACTCCGAAGCGTGGCGCACCGAAGACCGGCCAAAATTCGCCCGAAAAACTAAGTCAAAAACGCGCACCCCGAAGCATGGTACATTGAAGTCCGACCAAAATTCGCCCGAAAAACTAAGTCTAGAACGCTCACCCCGAAGCGTGGTGCACCGAAGACCGGCCTTGCTCGAAATACTAAGTTTGGAAGGCGCAGCCCGAAGCGTGGCGCACCAAAGACTGGCCGAAATTCACCCGAAAAACTAAGTCTGGAATGCGACCCCAAAGCGTGGCGCACCGAAGACCGACCGAAATTCGCTTGAAAAACTCAGTCTGGAACACGCATCCCGAAGCTAAAATTTTAATTTGATAATTATTTCAATAAAGAATTATTTAATAATTTATTTCAATAATAATCTAATAAGTTTATTATATAATAATTTAGGTATTTAATTATTAATTAAATTATTATATTATTTCAAAAAATTAATAAATAATATAATTTATTCTTAAAATTATTAATTAAATATTTTAAAAATAAAATACTTAAATTTATTTTGTTAAAATATTATATAATTATATAATGGAATTATTTTATTAGAATATAATAATAACATAAAGAAATAATAGAATTATTCAAATATTTTATTAAATAATTAAATAATTATTTGAATCATTA
The DNA here is from genome assembly GCA_947650365.1 of Chamaelirium japonicum. Taxonomy (NCBI): domain Eukaryota; kingdom Viridiplantae; phylum Streptophyta; class Magnoliopsida; order Liliales; family Melanthiaceae; genus Chamaelirium; species Chamaelirium japonicum. Next base: position 24,013,869 of record OX393552.1, read on the forward strand.
TTCCATAAATTATAATTAATCCAATAATTTTATTATTTACTTATTGAATAATTCAATAATGATTATTGAATTATTTTATTATTGAATTATTAAATAAGTAAATAATAAAAATATTTAATTAATTATAATTTATGGAATAATGATTTAAATAATAATTTAATTATTATATAAAATATTTAAATAATTTTATTATTTCTATATTTTATTAATATTTTTTAATAAAATAATTCAATTATATAATTATATAATATTTTCATCAAATAATTTAAGTATTTTATTACTTCAATATTTAAGTAATAATTTAAAGTATAAATTATATTAATTAATAATTTTTTAAAATAATAAAATAATTGAATAAATAATTATATGACTAGATTATTATGTAATAAAATTATTAGATTATCATTAAAATAAATTATTAAATAATTATTTATTTATATAACTAAAATATTAGAATTTATTTATTAAGATAATTAAATAAAGAATTATTTAAATAATAATTTTTTGAAATAATTAAATAGTTAGTCAATTATTGAAATATTTAAAAATTTAATTAGTGAATAAATATATCAAATAGATTATTTATATAAGACCGATCGAAATTAGATTGAAAAACTAAGTCATAAATGCGCACCCTGAAGCGTGGCGCACCGAAGACCGACCTTAATTCGCACAAAAAACTAAGTCTGGAGTGCGATCCCAGAAGCGTGGCGCACCGAGGACCGGCCAAAATTCTCCCGAAAAACTAAGTCTGGAATGTGCACCCCAAAGCGTGGCGTACCAAGGACATGCAAAAATTCGCTCGAAAAACTAAGTCTGGAACGAGCACCCCGAAGCGTGGCGCATCGACGATCGGCCGAAATTCGCCCAAAAAACTAAGTCTGGAACATGCACCCCAAAGCATGGTGCACCGAAAACCGGTCGAAAATTCGTACGAAAAACTAAGTCTGTAATGCACACCCCGAAGCGTGGTTCACCAAAGACCGATCGAAATTCATCCAAAAAACTAAGTTAGGAACGCGCACCCTGAAGAGTGGCACACTAAAGACCTGCCGAAATTCGACAAAAAAACTAAGTCTGGAATGCGCACCCTGAAGCATAGTGCAGCGAAAACCGACCGAAATTCGCTCGAAAAGCAAACTCTGGAACGTGCACACCGAAGCGTGGCGCACCGAAGACCGATCGAAGTTCACCCAAAAAACTAAGTCTGGAATACGCGTCCTGAAGCGTGGCGCACCGAAGACCATCCAAAATTCGTCAGAAAAACTAATTCTGCAATGCGCACCCCGAAGCGTGGCACAACGAAGACCGGCCGAAATTTGCCCGAAATGATAAGTCTAGAACGTGCACCACGAAGAGTGGCGCACCGAAGAACGACCGAAATTCGCTCGAAAATCTAAGTCTGTAATGCGCATCCCGAAGCGTGGTGCACCGAAAACTAGCCAAAATTCGGTAAAGAAATAAAGTCTAGAACGCGCACCCCAAAGCGTGGTGTAGCGAAAACCGACCAAAATTCGCACGAAAAACTAAGTCTGGAACGTGCATGATGAAGCGTGGCGCACTGTAGACCGATCGAAATTCTCCCGAAAAACTAAGTCTCGAACACGCACCCCGAAGCATGGTGCACCGAAGACCGGCCAAAATTTATCCAGAAAACTAAGTCTGGAATGTGCACCCCAAAGCATGGCGCACAGAAGACCGGCCAAAATTTGCCCGGAAAACTAAGTCTGGAACGTGCACCCCGATGCGTGGCTCACCGAGGACCGACCAAAATTCGTCCGAAAAACTAAGTTAGGAACACGCACCCCGAAGAGTGGTGCACCGAAGACTGGTCGAAATTTACCCAAAAAACTAAGTCTGGAACGCACACCTCGAAGCGTGGCGCACCGAAGACCGACCAAAATTCGATCGAAATACTAAGTCTGGAATGCGCACCCCAAAGCGTGGCGCACCCAAAACTGGCTGAAATTCACCCGAATAACTAAGTCTGGAATGCACACACCAAAGCATGGCACATCGAAGATCGGCCGAAATTCACTTAAAAAACTATGTCTGGAATGCACATCCTGAAGCGTGGAGCACCGAAGACCGACCGAAATTTGCCCAAAAAACTAAGTCTAGAGTGCGCACCCCGAAGCATGGCGCACAGAGGATCGGGCGAAATTCGCCCAAAAAAATAAATCTGGAACGTGCACCCTGAAGCGTGGCGTACCAAGGACCGACCGAAATTTGGCAGAAAAACTAAGTCTGGAACTCGCACCCTGAAGCGTGGAGCAGTGAAGACCGATCGAAATTCACCCGAAAAACTAAGTCTTGAATGCGCATGCCAAAGCGTGGTGCACCGAAGACCGGCAAAAATTTGCCCGAAAAACTTAATCTCGAATGCGCACCCCGAAGCATGGCGCACCGAAGACAAGCCAAAATTCGCCCGAAAAATTAAGTCTGGAACGCGCACCCCGAAGAGTGCCGGACCGAAGACCGACCGAAATTTACCTGAAAAACTAAGTTTGGAACGCGCACGTCAAAGCATGGCGCACCAAAGACCGATCGAAATTCGTGGGGAAAACTAAGTCTGGAACGTGCACCCCGAAGCATGGCGCACCGAAGACTAACCAAAATTCACCCGAAAAACTGAGTCTGGAATGCGCACCCCGATGTATGGCGCACCGACGATCAGCCAAAATTTGATCGAAAAACTAAGTCTGGAATGCACACTCCGAAGCGTGGCGCACCGAAGACCGGCCAAAATTCGCCCGAAAAAACTAAGTCAAAAACGCGCACCCCGAAGCATGGTGCATTGAAGTCCGACCAAAATTCGCCCGAAAAACTAAGTCTAGAACGCGCACCCCGAAGCGTGGTGCACCGAAGACCGGCCTTGCTCGAAATACTAAGTTTGGAATGCGCAGCCCGAAGCGTGGCGCACCAAAGACTGGCCGAAATTCACCCGAAAAACTAAGTCTGGAATGCGACCCCAAAGCGTGGCGCACCGAAGACCGGCCGAAATTCGCTTGAAAAACTCAGTCTGGAACACGCATCCCGAAGCTAAAATTTTAATTTTATAATTATTTCAATAAAGAATTATTTAATAATTTATTTCAATAATAATCTAATAAGTTTATTATATAATAATTTAGGTATTTAATTATTAATTAAATTATTATATTATTTCAAAAAATTAATAAATAATATAATTTATTCTTAAAATTATTAATTAAATATTTTAAAAATAAAATAATTAAATTTATTTTGTTAAAATATTATATAATTATATAATGGAATTATTTTATTAGAATATAATAATAACATAAAGAAATAATAGAATTATTCAAATATTTTATTAAATAATTAAATAATTATTTGAATCATTATTTCATAAATTATAATTAATCCAATAATTTTATTATTTACTTATTGAATAATTCAATAATGATTATTGAATTATTTTATTATTGAATTATTAAATAAGTAAATAATAAAAATATTTAATTAATTATAATTTATGGAATAATGATTTAAATAATAATTTAATTATTATCTAAAATATTTAAATAATTTTATTATTTCTATATTTTATTAATATTTTTTAATAAAATAATTCAATTATATAATTATATAATATTTTCATCAAATAATTTAAGTATTTTATTACTTCAATATTTAAGTAATAATTTAAAGTATAAATTATATTAATTAATAATTTTTTAAAATAATAAAATAATTGAATAAATAATTATATGATAGATTATTATGTAATAAAATTATTAGATTATCATTAAAATAAATTATTAAATAATTATTTATTTATATAACTAAAATATTAGAATTTAATTATTAAGATAATTAAATAAAGAATTATTTAAATAATAATTTTTTGAAATAATTAAATAGTTAGTCAATTATTGAAATATTTAAAAATTTAATTAGTGAATAAATAAAATAGTTAATTTATAAATTATTTTATTATTTCAAAAAATTATTAATTAATATAATTTAATCTTTGAATTATTAATGACATATTTAAAAAATAAAATAGTTAAATTTGTTTACTTAAATAATTTTATAGTTAAATAAATAATAATTTAAATAAAATATTATATAATGAAATAAATAAAAAAAATTATTAAATTATGAGATATTAATTTAAATAACAAAAAAAAAAATTATTTAATTAAGTAATAAAATAAGAAAATAATTTAATAACTATTTACTTATTATTAAAATAATTAGTTAATTATTTGAATATATGAATAATAAAATATTTTTTTAAATAGCTTAATACTTTTATTAATAATTAAAGAAATATTTATTGATTTTAATATTTAATTATTTAATTTATTTAACTATTTAATTTATTAAACTAATTAAATTAATTAAATAAAAGGAAGTAAAGAAGGAAGATGAGGCACACCCGAATTTTTTGCTTTAAAAAAATTTATATTTTTCTTTTAAAAAATTTAAAACATTACAACTGTTATGTGATCGTTCGATCGGATGACTATTCACCGTCAGATCTCTCACATAGATTTGGGTTTCCTAAATAATACTTAGGCCCTAAGTAAACTTACCCTAAAAATAATATACAACCCCTTTAGGGTGGGGCATGTTTGACGGCTCTCTCTTTCTCCCATCTCACAATATGTTATCAACACGAATATATCAAGCCGAGCCAATCCGTGGCAAGAAAACGGAGAGAGAAACAAAGACAGAAGAGGGAGAAGAAGAGAGATGAGAATGGAGAAATAAACGAATAGAGAAGAAGTCCTGCCCCAGTCCATTGGCCATGGGTATAGGTTTAATTTATTTCTTTACTAAATAAGTTTTTAAATATTTAAATAATTAAATAATTATTTATATAATTATCTAATTAATAAAATTCTAATTTTAAAATTATTTCAAAACATAGATTTTTAATAATTTATTTAAATCATAATATAATAATTTTATTATATAATAATTTAGTTATATAATTATTATTAAAATTAATTTATAATTTAAAAAAATTATTAATTTATATAATTTATTCTTTAAATTATTACTTAAATATTTAAAAAATAAAATATTTTAATTTATTTTGTTAAAATATTATATAATTATATAATGGAATTATATTATTATAATATAATAATAATAAAAAGATATAATTAAATTATTCAAATATTTTCTAAAATAATTAAATAATTATTTGAATCATCATTCCATAAATTATAATTAATCCAATATTTGTATTATTTACTTATTGAATAATTCAATAATAATTATTGAATTATTTAATTATTGAATTATATAATAAGTAAATAATTAAAATATTTAATTAACTATAATTTATAGATAATTAAATATTAGTTAAAAAATTTAATTAACTATAATTTATAATAATAAAAAATTAACTATAATTTAATTAACTATAATTTATAATAATAAAAAATTAGTTAAAAAATTTTAATTATATAGATAATTAAATATTTCATTAATTATTTAATTTATTAATTTATTGAACTATTTAATTTTTTAAAATAATGAAATTAATTAAATAATATGAAGTAAAGAAGTAAGATGAGGCACACCCGAATTTTTTGCTTTAAAAAATTTATATTTTTCTTTAAAAAAATTTAAAACATTACAACTGTTATGAGATCGTTCGATTGGATGACTGTCCACTGTCGGAAGAAAACGAAGAGAGAAATAAAGGCAGAAGAGAGAGAAGATTAGATATGAGAATGGAAAAATAAACGAAGAGAGAAGAAATCATGCTCCAGTCCATTAGCCATGGATATACGTTTGAAGTAAAAAGTAATCTAAATTCCAAAACGCCACTTCTAAATAGTATCATCTTAACGTTATTATGATTATCATTGAAATATTTCTATAATTTTTTTAATAATAGTAATTATTTATTTAATTATAAAATATTTTAAATAATAGAAATATTTTAATAATTAACTTTTTACTAAAATAATATTTTTATTTAATTATCTAGTTATTTAATGAAATTAATTATTTTATTTATTTAATAATTATTATATTGTTAAATAATTAAATTATGTACCTATTTAATGGTTTAAAATATTAAATAAAGAAATAATGATTTAATTATATAATTAATTTATTTTATTAGTTATTTATTTTATTATTATTATTTTTTAAATTAATTTATTTAATTCATGAAATAATAAAATGTTGAAATAATAAAATAATTAGTTTAAATAATTAAATATTTCTTTAATTATTTAATTATTTAATTTATTTCATTATTTAATTTAATAAACTAATTAAATTAATTAAATAATAGGAAGTAAAGAAGGAAGATGAGGCACACCCAAATTTTTTGCTTTAAAAAAATTTATTTTTTTCTTTTTAAAAAATTTAAAATATTATAACTGTTATGAGATCGTTCGATCGGATGACTGTCCACCGTCGGATCCCTCCCTTAGATTAGGGTTTCCCATATAATACTTAGGCCATAAGTAAGCTTACCCTATAAATAATATACGACCCCTTTAGGGTGGGGCACGTTTGACGGCTCTCTTTTTCCCATCTCATAATATGTTATTAACACGAACATATCGAGCCCAATCGACCCGTCGTAAGAAAACAGAGAGAACAACGAAGACAAAAGAGAGAGAAGAAGAGAGATGAGAATGGTGAAATAAACAAAGAGGGAAGAAGTCCTGCTCCAGTCCATTGGCCATGGGTATAGGTTTGAAGTAAGAAGTAATCTAAATTCCAAAAATCCACTTCTCAATAGTATCATCTCAACGTTACTATGATTATCATTGTAATATTTCTATAATTTTTTAAATAATAGTAATCATTTAATTATTTGATTATCTAGTTATTTATTGAAATTTGTTATTTTATTTATTTATTAATTATTATATTATTAAATAATTAAATTATGTAACTATTTAATGGTTTAAAATATTAAATAAAGTAATAATGATTTAATTATATAATTAATTTATTTTATTAGTTATTTCTTTAATTATTATTATTTTTTCAATTAATTTTATTAATTTATTAAATAATAAATTGTTGAAATAGTTATTGAATTAATTTTTTATTTAATTAACTAATAAAATAATTAATTTTTGAATGTAATTTATTTAATTTTTTATAATTTAATAAAATAATTTTTTAATTATTCTGTTACATAATAATTTATTTAAACTATTATTTATTTAACTTTTAAATTATTTAATAATAATTTTTTTTTATTTAAGTAAATAATCAATTTAATATATTTTATTACTAAATAAGTTTTTAAATATTTAAACTATAGACTAATTATTTAATTAGTTAAAAAAATTATAATTTAAATAATTCTTTATATAATTATCTAAATAATGAAATTATAATTTTATAATTATTTTAATAAATAATTATTCAAAAATTTATTGAAATGATAATATAATAATTTAATTACATATTAATTTAGTTATATAATTATTGATTAAATTATTTTATATTTCAAAAAATTATAATTTAATTAAATTAAGATTTATTGAACTATGGAATAATTGAATAATTAAATTATTTTTTTGTTTCAGTAAATAATCAATTTAATATATTTACTAACTAAATAAGTTTTTAATTATTTAAATAATTAAATAATTATTTACTTATTTCAAAAAATTATTATTTAAATAGTTCTTTGTATAATTATCTAATTATTGAAATTCTAATTTTATAATTTTTTGAAAAAATAATTATTTAATAATTTATTAAAATAATAATATTTTAATTTTTTTACATAATAATTTAGTTATGTAGTAATTAAATAAATGATTTTATTATTTCAAAAAATTATTAATTAATATAATTTATTTTTTTAGTGATTATTTAAATATTTAATAAATAAAATACTTAAATATATTTTATAAAAATATTGTATAATTATATAATGGAATTATTTTATTAGAATATAAACATAACATAAAGAAATAATTGAATTATTCAAATATTTTATAAAATTATTAAATAATTTTTTGAATCATTATTCCATAAATTATAATTAATCAAATATTTTTATTATCTACTTATTGAATAATTCAATAATGATTATTGAATTATTTTATTATTGAATTATTCAATAAGTAAATAATAAAAATATTTAATTAAATATAACTTATGGAATAAGGATTCAAATAATTATTTAATTAACTTATAAAATATTTAAATAATTTTATTATTTCTTTATGTTATTAATATTTTTTCATAGAATAATTCAATTATATAATTATATAATATTTTAATCAAATAATTTAATAATTTAATAATTTTATTATTTACTTATTAATTTAAAGTATAAATTATATAAATTAATAAGTTTTTTTGAATAATAAAATAATTTAATCAATAATTACATAACTAAATTATTATGGAATAACATTATTATATTATCATTTAAACAAATTATAAAATAATTATTTATTTATATAACTAAAATATTAGGGTTTAATTATTTAGATAATTAAATAAATATTATTTAAATAAATTTTTTTTAAATAATTAAATCATTAGTCAATTATTGAAATATTTAAAAACTTAATTAGTGAAGAAATATATCAAATAGATTATTTACTTAAAAAAATATATTTTTATTATTAAATAATTTCATTTGTTAAATAAATAATAATTTAAATAAAATATTGTATAATGAAATAAATATAAAATTTTATTAAATTATGGGATATTAATTGAAATAACTAAAAAAAATAATTATTTAATTAAATAATAAAATAAAACAATAATTTAATAACTATTTACGTATTATTTGAATAATTAGTTAATTATTTGAATATATAAATATTAAAATATTTTTTTAAATAGTTTAATATTTTTTTTAATAATCAAAGAAATATTTATTGATTTTAATATTTAATTAATAAATAATTTCATTATATAAATAATTAAATATTTCTTTAATTATTTAATTATATAATTTTTTTAACTATTTAATTTATTAAACTAATTAAATTAATTAAATAATAGAAAGTAAAGATGGAAGATGAGGCAAACCCAAATTTTTTTCTTTAAAAAAATATATTTTTCTTTAAAAAAATTTAAAATATTATAACTGTTATGGGATCATTCGATCGGATGACTATCCACCGTCGGATCCCTCTCTTAGATTAGGGTTTCCCATATAATACTAAGGCCCTAAGTAAGCTTACCCTATAAATAATATACGACTCCTTTAGGGTGGGGCATGTTTGACGGCTCTCTCATTCTCCCATCTCATAATATGTTATTAATACGAACTTATCGAGCCCAGTCGACCCGTCGCAAGAAAGCGGAGAGAGAAACGAAGACAAAAGAGACAGAAGAAGAAAGATGAGAATGAAGAAATAAATGAAGAGAGAAAAAGTCATGCTCCAATCCATTGGCCATAGGTCTGAAGTAAGAAGTAATCTAAATTCCAAATCTCCACTTCTTAATAGTATTATCTCAACGTTATTATGATTATCATTGCAATATTTCTATAATTTTTTTAATAATAGTAATCATTTATTTAATTATAAAATAAATTAACTAATTGAAATTTTTTAATATTTAAATTTTTATTAAAATAATAATTTTATTTTATTATTTAATTATCTAGTTATTTAATGAAATTTATTATATATTTCATTTATTAATTATTATATTATTAAATAATTAAATTATTTAACTATTTAATGGTTTAAAATATGAAATAAAGAAATAATGATTTTATTATATAATTAATTTATTTTATTATTTATTTCTTTACTTATTATTATTTTTTAAAAGTATTTTATTAATTAATTAAATAATAAATATTTGAAATAATAAAATAATTAATTATTTTATTATTTAATAAGTAATTAATGAAAATATTTAATTAATTATGTTTAATGAAATAATTAATAATTATTAATTATAAATTATAAATTTTATTATATTATAAAATATTTTATTAATTTAATTATTTATTAAATAAAGTAATAAAATAATATATTAATATAATAAATGATTATTTATTATTTTAAAAAATAGATTATTTTAAAAAATATTTTATTATTTATATGATTAAATAATTAACTAATTATTTAAATAATAAGTAAATAGTTATTGAATTAATTTTTTATGTTATTACTTCATGAAATAATTGATTTTTTAATGTATTTTATTTAATTTTTTATAATTTAATTAAATAATTTGTTATTTACTTCATTAGATAATAATTTATTTAAATTTTTATTTATTTAACCATAAAATTAATTAATATTTAAATTATTTCTTATTTAATTAAATAATCTATTTAATATATTTCTTTATAAAATTAGTTTTTAAATATTTAAATAATAGACTAATCTATTTAACTAAATTTTTTAAAATAATTTATTTATATATCAAATAGATTATTTACTTAAAAAATAAATATTTTTATTATTAAATAATTTCATAGGTAAATAAAAAATAAATTACAAAAAATATTTTATAATTAAATAAATATAAAATTTTATTAAATTATGAGATATTAATTAAAATAACTGAAAAAAATAATTATTCAATTAAGTAATAAAATAAAACAATAATTTAATAATAATTTACTTATAATTTAAATAGATAGTTAATTATTTGAATATATAAATAATAAAATATTTTTTTAAAAAGCTTAATAATTTTTTTTATAATCAAATAAATAGTTATATAACTATTAATAATTTTAAAATTAATTTAGTTATAGAATTAATAATTAATTTAGTTAGATAATTACTTATTTGAAAAAATTATTATTTAAACAATTCTTTATATCATTGTTTAATTAAAAAAAAATTAATTTGATAATTATTTCAATAAAGAATTATTTAATAAATTATTTCAATTATAATTTAATAAGTTTATTATATTATAATTTAGTTATGTAATTATTAATTAAATTATTGTATTATTTTAAAAAATTAATAAATAATATAATTTATTCTTAAAATTATTAATTAAATATTTTAAAAATAAAATACATAAATTTATTTTGTTAAAATATTATATAATTATATAATGGAATTATTTTATTAGAATATAATAATAATATAAAGAAATAATAAAATTATTCAAATATTTTCTAAAATAATTAAATATTATTTGATATCATTATTCTATAAATTATAATTAATCTAATATTTTAATTATTTACTTATGGAATAATTCAATAATGACAATTGAATTGTTTCATTATTGAATTATTCAATAAGTAAATAATAAAAATATTTAATTAATTATAATTTATGGAATAATGATTCAAATAAATATTTAATAATTTTGAAAAATATTTAAATAATTTCATTATTTCTTTATGTTATTAATATTTTATAATAAAATAATTCATTTATATAATTATATAATATTTTAATCAAATAATTAAAGTATTTTATTATTTAAATATTAACTTAATAATGTAAAGTATAAATTATATTAATAAATAATTTTTGAAATTAATAAAATAATTTAATCAATAATTATATAACTAAATTATTATATAATAAAATTAGTAAAAATATATAGATTATTTACTTAAAAAAATTAATATGTTTATTATTAAATAATATCATAGTTAAATAATTAATAATTTAAATAAATTATTATATAATTTATTTAATATAAAATATTATGAAATTATAAGATATTAATTGAAATAACTAAAAATAATATTTATTTAATTAAGTAATCAAATAAAATAATAATGTAATATATATTTATTTATTATTTAAATAATTAGTTAATATTTGAAATATATGAATATGAAAATATTTCTTCAGTTAGATTTATAATTTTTTAATAATTAAATAAATATTTATTTATTTTAATATTTAATTAATAAATTATTAGTTTAAATTATTTAATTATATAGATAATTAAATATTTCATTAATTATTTAAATTTTTAATTTATTTAACTATTTAATTTATTAAACTAATTAAATTAATTAAATAATAGGAAGTAAAGAAGGAAGATGAGGCACACCCGAATTTTTGGCTTTAAAAAAATATATATTATTCTTCAAAGAAATTTAAAACATTACAAGTTTTATGAGATCGTTCGATCGGATGACTGTCCACCGTCGGATCTCTCCCATAGATTAGGGTTTCCCATATTATACTTAGGCCCTAAGTAAGCTTACTCTATAAATAATATACGACCCTTTAGGGTGTGGTACGTTTGACGGCTCTTTTTTTCTTTCATCTCAGAATATGTTATCAACACGAATATATCGAGTCCAAACGACCCATCGCAAGGAAACAGAAAGAGAAACGAAGATAGAAGAGAGAGAAGAAGAGAGATGAGAATGGAGAAATAAACAAAGAGAGAAGAAGTCCTGCTCCAGTCTATTGGCCACGGGTATAGGTTTGAAGTAAGAAGTAATCTAAATTCTAAAACTCCACTTCTCAATAGTATCATCTTAATGTTATTATGATTATCATTGTAATGTTTCTATAATTTTTTTAACAATATTAATCGTTTATTTACTTATAAAATAATTTAAATAATTAAAAAATTTTAATAATTAAGTTTTTATTAAAATAATTATTTTATTTAATTATTTAATTTTTTAATTATCTAGTTATTTAATGAAATTTATTATTTTATTTATTTATTAAAATTATTATTTCAAAAAATTATTCATTAATATAATTTACTATTTCAATTATTAATTAAATATTTAAAAATAAAATACTTAAATTTATTTAGTTAAAATATTATATAATTATATATTGGAATTATTTTATTCGAATAAAATAATTACATAAAGATATAATTTAATTATTCAAATATTTTATTAAATAATTTAATAATTATTTGAATTATAATTCCAAAAATTATAATTAATCCAATATTTTTATTATTTACTTATTAAATAATTCAATAATGATTATTGAATTATTTTATTATTGAATTATTCAATAAGTAAATAATAAAAATATTTGATTAATTATAATTTATAGAATAATGATTCAAATAATTATTTAATTATTGAATCAATAATTTATTCAAAAAAATTATTCGATTATCATTTAAATAAATTATTAAATTATTATTTATTTTTATAACTAAAATATTAGAATTTAATTATTTAGATATTGAAATAAAGAATTATTTAAATAATTAATTATTTAGTCATTTATTAAAATATTTAAAAACTTAATTAGTAAAGAAATATATCAAATAGATTATTTACTTAAAAAAATAAATATTTTCATTAGTAAATAATTTTATAGTAAAATAAATAATAATTTAAATAAAATATTATATAATAAAATAAATAAAATTTATTAAATTATGAGATATTAATTGAAATAAGTTAAACTATTAATTATTTAATTAAGTAATAAAATAAGACAATAATTTAATAACTATTTACTTATTATTTAAATAATTAGTTAATTATTTGAAAATATGAATTATAAAATATTTTTTAAATTGCTTAATATTTTTTTTAATAATCATTAAAATATTTCTTGATTTTAATATTTAAATAATAAATAATTAGTATAAATAATTTTATTATATAGATAATTAAATATTTCTTTAATTATTTAATTATTTAATTATTTTATTTATATAACTATTTAATTTATAAAACTAATTAAATTAATAATATAATAGGAAGTAAATAAGGAAGATGAGGCACACCCGAATTTTTTGCTTTAAAAAAACTTATATTTTTCTGTAAAAAAGTTTAAAACATTACAACTATTATGAGATCGTTCGATCGGATGATTATTCACCGTCGGATCTCTCCCATAGATTAGGATTTCCCATATAATACTTAGGCCCTTAGTAAGCTTAGCCTATAAATAATATACGACACCTTTAGGGTGGGGTACGTTTGACGGCTCTCTCTTTCTCCCATCTCACAATATGTTATCAACACGAATATATCGAGCCCAGCTAATCCGTCGCAAGAAAACGAAGAGAGAAACGAAGACAGAAGAGAGAGAAGAAGAGAGATGAGAATGGAAAAATAAATGAAGAGAGAAGAAATCCTGCCCCAGTCCATTGGCCACGGGTATAGGTTTGAAATAAGAAGTAATCTAAATTTCAAAACTCCACTTTTTATTAGAATGTAAACATAACATAAAGAAATAATTAAATTATTCAAATATTTTATAAAATTATTAAATAATTTTTTGAATCATTATTCCATAAATTATAATTAATCAAATATTTTTATTATCTACTTATTGAATAATTCAATAATGATTATTGAATTATTTTTTTATTGAATTATTCAATAATTAAATAATAAAAATATTTAATTAAATATAATTTATGGAATAAGGATTCAAATAATTATTAAATTAACTTATAAAATATTTAAATAATTTTATTATTTCTTTATGTTATTAATATTTTTTCATAGAATAATTCAATTATATAAATATATAATATTTTAATCAAATAATTTAATTATTTAATTATTTTATTATTTACTTAATAATTTAAAGTATAAATTATATAAATTAATAAGTTTTTTACAATAATAAAATAATTTAATCAATAATTACATAACTAAATTATTATGTAATAAAATTATTATATTATCATTTAAACAAATTATTAAATAATTATTATGTAATAAAAACTAAGTCTGGAATTATTAAATTATTAAATAATTATTAAATAATTATTAAATTATAAATTATTATGTAATAAAAACTAAGTCTGGAATGCACACTCCGAAGCGTGGCGCACCGAAGACCGGCCAAAATTTGCCCGAAAAACTAAGTCAAAAACGCGCACCCCGAAGCATGGTACATTGAAGTCCGACCAAAATTCGCCCGAAAAACTAAGTCTAGAACGCTCACCCCGAAGCGTGGTGCACCGAAGACCGGCCTTGCTCGAAATACTAAGTTTGGAAGGCGCAGCCCGAAGCGTGGCGCACCAAAGACTGGCCGAAATTCACCCGAAAAACTAAGTCTGGAATGCGACCCCAAAGCGTGGCGCACCGAAGACCGACCGAAATTCGCTTGAAAAACTCAGTCTGGAACACGCATCCTGAAGCTAAAATTTTAATTTGATAATTATTTCAATAAAGATTTATTTAATAATTTATTTCAATAATAATCTAATAAGTTTATTATATAATAATTTAGGTATTTAATTATTAATTAAATTATTATATTATTTCAAAAAATTAATAAATAATATAATTTATTCTTAAAATTATTAATTAAATATTTTAAAAATAAAATACTTAAATTTATTTTGTTAAAATATTATATAATTATATAATGGAATTATTTTATTAGAATATAATAATAACATAAAGAAATAATAGAATTATTCAAATATTTTATTAAATAATTAAATAATTATTTGAATCATTATTCCATAAATTATAATTAATCCAATAATTTTATTATTTACTTATTGAATAATTCAATAATGATTATTGAATTATTTTATTATTGAATTATTAAATAAGTAAATAATAAAAATATTTAATTAATTATAATTTAAGGAATAATGATTTAAATAATAATTTAATTATTATATAAAATATTTAAATAATTTTATTATTTCTATATTTTATTAATATTTTTTAATAAAATAATTCAATTATATAATTATATAATATTTTCATCAAATAATTTAAGTATTTTATTACTTCAATATTTAAGTAATAATTTAAAGTATAAATTATATTAATTAATAATTTTTTAAAATAATAAAATAATTGAATAAATAATTATATGACTAGATTATTATGTAATAAAATTATTAGATTATCATTAAAATAAATTATTAAATAATTATTTATTTATATAACTAAAATATTAGAATTTAATTATTAAGATAATTAAATAAAGAATTATTTAAATAATAATTTTTTGAAATAATTAAATAGTTAGTCAATTATTGAAATATTTAAAAATTTAATTAGTGAATAAATATATCAAATAGATTATTTATATAAGACCGATCGAAATTAGATTGAAAAACTAAGTCATAAATGCGCACCCTGAAGCGTGGCGCACCGAAGACCGACCTTAATTCGCACAAAAAACTAAGTCTGGAGTGCGATCCCAGAAGCGTGGCGCACCGAGGACCGGCCAAAATTCTCCCGAAAAACTAAGTCTGGAATGTGCACCCCAAAGCGTGGCGTACCAAGGACATGCAAAAATTCGCTCGAAAAACTAAGTCTGGAACGAGCACCCCGAAGCGTGGCGCATCGACGATCGGCCGAAATTCGCCCAAAAAACTAAGTCTGGAACATGCACCCCAAAGCATAGTGCACCGAAAACCGGTCGAAAATTCGTACGAAAAACTAAGTCTGTAATGCGCACCCCGAAGCGTGGTTCACCAAAGACCGATCAAAATTCATCCAAAAAACTAAGTTAGGAACGCGCACCCTGAAGAGTGGCACACTAAAGACCTGCCGAAATTCGACAAAAAAACTAAGTCTGGAATGCGCACCCTGAAGCGTAGTGCAGCGAAAACCGACCGAAATTCGCTCGAAAAGCAAACTCTGGAACGTGCACACCGAAGCGTGGCGCACCGAAGACCGATCGAAGTTCACCCAAAAAACTAAGTCTGGAATACGCGTCCTGAAGCGTGGCGCACCGAAGACCATCCAAAATTCGTCAGAAAAACTAAGTCTGCAATGCGCACCCCGAAGCGTGGCACAACGAAGACCGACCGAAATTTGCCCGAAATGATAAGTCTAGAACGCGCACCACGAAGAGTGGCGCACCGAAGAACGACCGAAATTCGCTCGAAAATCTAAGTCTGTAATGCGCATCCCGAAGCATGGTGCACCGAAAACTAGCCAAAATTCGGTAAAGAAATAAAGTCTAGAACGCGCACCCCAAAGCGTGGTGTAGCGAAAACCGACCAAAATTCGCACGAAAAACTAAGTCTGGAACGTGCATGATGAAGCGTGGCGCACTGTAGACCGATCGAAATTCTCCCGAAAAACTAAGTCTCGAACACGCACCCCGAAGCGTGGTGCACCGAAGACCGGCCAAAATTTATCCAGAAAACTAAGTCTGGAATGTGCACCCCAAAGCATGGCGCACAGAAGACCGGCCAAAATTTGCCCGGAAAACTAAGTCTGGAACGTGCACCCCGATGCGTGGCTCACCGAGGACCGACCAAAATTCGTCCGAAAAACTAAGTTAGGAACACGCACCCCGAAGAGTGGTGCACCGAAGACTGGTCGAAATTTACCCAAAAAACTAAGTCTAGAACGCACACCTCGAAGCGTGGCGCACCGAAGACCGACCAAAATTCGATCGAAATACTAAGTCTGGAATGCGCACCCCAAAGCGTGGCGCACCCAAAACTGGCTGAAATTCACCCGAATAACTAAGTCTGGCATGCACACACCAAAGCATGGCACATCGAAGATCGGCCGAAATTCACTTAAAAAACTATATCTGGAATGCACATCCTGAAGCGTGGAGCACCGAAGACCGACCGAAATTTGCCCAAAAAACTAAGTCTAGAGTGCGCACCCCGAAGCATGGCGCACAGAGGATCGGGCGAAATTCGCCCAAAAAAATAAATCTGGAACGTGCACCCTGAAGCGTGGCGTACCAAGGACCGGCCGAAATTTGGCAGAAAAACTAAGTCTGGAACTCGCACCCTGAAGCGTGGAGCAGTGAAGACCGATCGAAATTCACCCGAAAAACTAAGTCTTGAATGCGCACGCCAAAGCGTGGTGCACCGAAGACCGGCAGAAATTTGCCCAAAAAACTTAATCTGGAATGCGCACCCCGAAGCATGGCGCACCGAAGACAAGCCAAAATTCGCCCGAAAAATTAAGTCTGGAACGCGCACCCCGAAGAGTGCCGGACCGAAGACCGACCGAAATTTACCTGAAAAACTAAGTTTGGAACGCGCACGTCAAAGCATGGCGCACCGAAGACCGATCGAAATTCGTGGGGAAAACTAAGTCTGGAACGTGCACCCCGAAGCATGGCGCACCGAAGACTAACCAAAATTCACCCGAAAAACTGAGTCTGGAATGCGCACCCCGATGTATGGCGCACCGACGATAAGCCAAAATTTGATCGAAAAACTAAGTCTGGAATGCACACTCCGAAGCGTGGCGCACCGAAGACCGGCCAAAATTCGCCCGAAAAAACTAAGTCAAAAACACGCACCCCGAAGCATGGTGCATTGAAGTCCGACCAAAATTCGCCTGAAAAACTAAGTCTAGAACGCGCACCCCGAAGCGTGGTGCACCGAAGACCGGCCTTGCTCGAAATACTAAGTTTGGAATGCGCAGCCCGAAGCGTGGCGCACCAAAGACTGGCCGAAATTCACCCGAAAAACTAAGTCTGGAATGCGACCCCAAAGCGTGGCGCACCGAAGACCGGCCGAAATTCGCTTGAAAAACTCAGTCTGGAACACGCATCCCGAAGCTAAAATTTTAATTTTATAATTACTTCAATAAAGAATTATTTAATAATTTATTTCAATAATAATCTAATAAGTTTATTATATAATAATTTAGGTATTTAATTATTAATTAAATTATTATATTATTTCAAAAAATTAATAAATAATATAATTTATTCTTAAAATTATTAATTAAATATTTTAAAAATAAAATAATTAAATTTATTTTGTTAAAATATTATATAATTATATAATGGAATTATTTTATTAGAATATAATAATAACATAAAGAAATAATAGAATTATTCAAATATTTTATTAAATAATTAAATAATTATTTGAATCATTATTCCATAAATTATAATTAATCCAATAATTTTATTATTTACTTATTGAATAATTCAATAATGATTATTGAATTATTTTATTATTGAATTATTAAATAAGTAAATAATAAAAATATTTAATTAATTATAATTTATGAAATAATGATTTAAATAATAATTTAATTATTATCTAAAATATTTAAATAATTTTATTATTTCTATATTTTATTAATATTTTTTAATAAAATAATTCAATTATATAATTATATAATATTTTCATCAAATAATTTAAGTATTTTATTACTTCAATATTTAAGTAATAATTTAAAGTATAAATTATATTAATTAATAATTTTTTAAAATAATAAAATAATTGAATAAATAATTACATGACTAAATTATTATGTAATAAAATTATTAGATTATCATTAAAATAAATTATTAAATAATTATTTATTTATATAACTAAAATATTAGAATTTAATTATTAAGATAATTAAATAAATAATTATTTAAATAATAATTTTTTGAAATAATTAAATAGTTAGTCAATTATTGAAATATTTAAAAATTTAATTAGTGAATAAATATATCAAATAGATTATTTATATAAAAAAATAAATATTTTCATTATTAAATAATTTTATAGTTAAATAAATAATAATTTAAATAAAATATTGTATAATGAAATAAATATAAAATTTTATAAAATTATGAGATATTAATTTAAATAACTTAAAAAATAATTATTTAATTCAGTAATAAAATAAAACAATAATTTAATAACTATTACTTATTATTTAAATAATTAATTAATTATTTGAATATATGGAAAATAAAAATAAAATTTAAATAGCTTAATATTTTTTTTAATAATCAAAAAAATATTTATTGATTTTTATATTTAAATAATAAATAATTAGTTTAAATAATTTAATTATGAAGAAACGAAGGCAGAAGAGAGAGAAGAAGATATATGATAATGGAGAAATAAACGAGGAGAGAAGAAATCCTGCTCCAGTCCATTAGCCACAAGTATAGGTTTGAAGTATGAAGTAATCTAAATTCCAAAACTTCACTTCTCAATAGTATCATCTCAACGTTATTATAATTATCATTGAAATATTTCTATAATTATTTTAATAATAGTAAACATTTATTTAATTATAAAATAATTGAAATAATTGAAATATTTTAATAATTAACTTTTTATTAAAATAATAATTTTATTTAATTATCTAGTTATTTAATAGAATTTATTATTTTATTTATTTATTAATTATTATAATATTAAATAATTATATTATGTACCTATTTAATGGTTTAAAATATTAAATAAAGAAGTAATAATTTAATTATATAAATTAATTTATTTTATTAGTTATTTCTTTAATTATTATTATTTTTTAAATTAATTTAACTAATTTATTAAATAATAAATTGTTAAAATAATAAAATAATTAATTATTTCATATTTTATTATTTAATAAGTAATTAATGAAAATATTTCATTAATTACCATTAATGAAATAATTATTATAATTTTTATTTAATTATTTTTTGAAATAATTTATTAATTTCATTATTTCTTTAATAAAGTAATATAATAATATAATAACTAATTCCTTATTATTTTTTAAAAAATCTATTATTTAAAAAAATATTTTATTATTTCTATATTCACATAATTCACTAATTATTTATATAATAAGTATATAGTTATTGAATTAATATTTTATATTATTATTTAATAAAATAATTAATTTTTTGATATATTTAATTTAATTTTTTATAATTTATTTAAATAATTTGTTAATTATTTCATTACATTATTATTTAAGTTAATTATTATTTATTTAACTATAAAATTATTTCATAATTAAATTATTTTTTTGTTTAAGTACTTAATCTATTTAATATATTTCTTTGCTAAATAAATTATAACATATTTAAATAATTAACTAATTATTTAATTATTTCAAAAAAATATTATTTAAATAATTCTTTATATAATTATCTAAGTAATGAAATTCTAACTTTATAATTATTTCCTTAAATAATTATTCAAAAACTAATTTAAATAATAAAATAATAATCTTATTACATAATAATTTAGTTATGTAATTATTAAATAAATTATTTTAATATTTTCAAAAAATATAATTTATTTAAATTATAATTTATTTAACTATGAAATTATTTAATAATTAAATTATTTTTTTGTTTAAGTAAGTATTCCATTTAATATATTTCTTTACTAAAATGTTTTTAAATATTTAACTAATTAAATAAATATTCACTTATTTTGAAAAATTATTATTGAAACTATTCTTTATATCATTATTTAATTAATGAAATTCTAATTTTATAATTATTTTAATAAATAATTATTTAATAATTTATATCAATAGTAATCTAATAATTTTATTACATAATAATTTAGGTATGTAATTATTAATTAAATTATTATATTATTTAAAAAAATTATTAATTAATATAATTTATTCTTAAAATTATTACATAAATATTTAAAAAATATAATACATAAATTTATTTTGTTAAAATATTATATAATTATATAATGGAATTATTTTATTAGAATATAATAATAATATAAAGAAATAATTTATTTTCTAAAATAATTAAATTATTATTTGATATCATTATTCCATAAATTATAATTAATCTAATATTTTTATTATTTACTTATTGAATAATTCAATAATGATAATTGAATTATTTCATTATTGAATTATTCAATAAGTAAATAATATAGATATTTCATTATTTATAATTTATGGAATAATGATTCAAATAATTATTTAATTATTTCATAAAATATTTTAATAATTCCATTATTTCTTTATGTTATTTATATTTTATATTAAAATAATTCAATTATACAATTATTTAATATTTTAATAAAATAATTTAAGTATTTTATTATTTAAATAGTGATGAAATAATTTAAAGTATAAATTATATTAATAAATAATTTTTGAAATTCATAAAATAATTTAATCAATAATTACAAAAATAAATTATTATATAATAAAATTTTTAGATTATCATTTAAATAAATTATTAAATAATTATTTATTTATATAACTAAAATATTAGAATTTAGTTATTTAGATAATTAAATATAGAATTATTTAAATAATTAAATATTTATTCAATTATTGAAATATTTAAAAACTTAATTAGTGAAGATATATATCAAATAGATTATTTACTTAAAAAAATCAATATTTTTATTATTAAAAAATTTCATTTTTAAATAAATAATAATTTCATTATATAATTAATTTATTATATTAGTTATTTTTTTAATTATTACTAGCTTTTTAATTAATTTAATTAGTTCATTAAATAATAAATTAGAGAAATAATAAAATAATTAATTAATTCATTATTTTATTATTTAATATGTAATTAATGAAAATATTTAATTAATTACCATTAATAAAATAATTTTTATAATTTTTATTTAATTATATTATAAAATATTTGATTAATTTAATTATTTATTTCATAAAGTAATAAAATAATATAATAACTAATTATTTATAATTTATAATTTAATAAAATAATTTGTGAATTATTTCATTACATAATAATTTAATTAAATTATTATTTATTTAACTATAAAATTATTTAATAATTAAATTATTTTTTTGTTTAAGTAAATAATCTATTTAATATATTACTTTACTAAATAAGTTTTGAAATATTTAAATAATTCTTTTTATAATTATCTAAATAATGAAATTAGCATTTAATAATTATTTTAATAAAATAATTTGTAAAAAATTTATTTAATTTATAATATAATAATTTTATTATATAATAATTTAGTTATGTAATTATTAAATAAATTATTTTATTATTTGAAAAAATAATATTTTTTTAAATTATTCTTTTGCTTAAGTAAATAATCCATTTAATATATTTCTTTTCTAAATAAGTTTTTAAATATTTAAATAATTGAATAATTATTCATTTATATAAAAAAATTATTATTGAAATAATTATTTATATAGTTATCTACTTAATAAAACTCTAATTTTACAATTATTTCAATAAATTATTATTTAATATTTTATTTAAATAATAATCTAATAATTTTATTACATAATAATTTATTTATGTAATTATTAATGAAATTATTTTATTATTTCAAAAAATTATTAATTAATATAATTTAATCTTTGAATTATTAATGAAATATTTAAAAAATAAAATAGTTAAATTTGTTTACTTAAATAATTTTATAGTTAAATAAATAATAATTTAAATAAAATATTATATAATGAAATAAATAAAAAAATTTATTAAATTATGAGATATTAATTTAAATAACAAAAAAAAACTTATTTAATTAAGTAATAAAATAAGAAAATAATTTAATAACTATTTACTTATTATTCAAATAATTAGTTAATTATTTGAATATATAAATAATAAAATATTTTTTTAAATAGCATAATACTTTTATTAATAATTAAAGAAATATTTATTGATTTTAATATTTAATTATTTAATTTATTTAACTATTTAATTTATTAAACTAATTAAATTAATTAAATAAAAGGAAGTAAAGAAGGAAGATGAGGCACACCCGAATTTTTTGCTTTAAAAAAATTTATATTTTTCTTTTAAAAAATTTAAAACATTACAACTGTTATGTGATCGTTCGATCGGATGACTATTCACCGTCAGATCTCTCACATAGATTTGGGTTTCCTAAATAATACTTAGGCCCTAAGTAAACTTACCCTAAAAATAATATACAACCCCTTTAGGGTGGGGCATGTTTGACGGCTCTCTCTTTCTCCCATCTCACAATATGTTATCAACACGAATATATCAAGCCGAGCCAATCCGTGGCAAGAAAACGGAGAGAGAAACAAAGACAGAAGAGGGAGAAGAAGAGAGATGAGAATGGAGAAATAAACGAATAGAGAAGAAGTCCTGCCCCAGTCCATTGGCCATGGGTATAGGTTTAATTTATTTCTTTACTAAATAAGTTTTTAAATATTTAAATAATTAAATAATTATTTATATAATTATCTAATTAATAAAATTCTAATTTTAAAATTATTTCAAAACATAGATTTTTAATAATTTATTTAAATCATAATATAATAATTTTATTATATAATAATTTAGTTATATAATTATTATTAAAATTAATTTATAATTTAAAAAAATTATTAATTTATATAATTTATTCTTTAAATTATTACTTAAATATTTAAAAAATAAAATATTTTAATTTATTTTGTTAAAATATTATATAATTATATAATGGAATTATATTATTATAATATAATAATAATAAAAAGATATAATTAAATTATTTAAATATTTTCTAAAATAATTAAATAATTATTTGAATCATCATTCCATAAATTATAATTAATCCAATATTTGTATTATTTACTTATTGAATAATTCAATAATAATTATTGAATTATTTAATTATTGAATTATATAATAAGTAAATAATTAAAATATTTAATTAACTATAATTTATAGATAATTAAATATTAGTTAAAAAATTTAATTAACTATAATTTATAATAATAAAAAATTAACTATAATTTAATTAACTATAATTTATAATAATAAAAAATTAGTTAAAAAATTTTAATTATATAGATAATTAAATATTTCATTAATTATTTAATTTATTAATTTATTGAACTATTTAATTTTTTAAAATAATGAAATTAATTAAATAATATGAAGTAAAGAAGTAAGATGAGGCACACCCGAATTTTTTGCTTTAAAAAATTTATATTTTTCTTTAAAAAAATTTAAAACATTACAACTGTTATGAGATCGTTCGATTGGATGACTGTCCACTGTCGGAAGAAAACGAAGAGAGAAATAAAGGCAGAAGAGAGAGAAGATTAGATATGAGAATGGAAAAATAAACGAAGAGAGAAGAAATCATGCTCCAGTCCATTAGCCATGGATATACGTTTGAAGTAAAAAGTAATCTAAATTCCAAAACGCCACTTCTAAATAGTATCATCTTAACGTTATTATGATTATCATTGAAATATTTCTATAATTTTTTTAATAATAGTAATTATTTATTTAATTATAAAATATTTTAAATAATAGAAATATTTTAATAATTAACTTTTTATTAAAATAATATTTTTATTTAATTATTTAATTATCTAGTTATTTAATGAAATTAATTATTTTATTTATTTAATAATTATTATATTATTAAATAATTAAATTATGTACCTATTTAATGGTTTAAAATATTAAATAAAGAAATAATGATTTAATTATATAATTAATTTATTTTATTAGTTATTTATTTTATTATTATTATTTTTTAAATTAATTTAATTAATTCATGAAATAATAAAATGTTGAAATAATAAAATAATTAGTTTAAATAATTAAATATTTCTTTAATTATTTAATTATTTAATTTATTTCATTATTTAATTTAATAAACTAATTAAATTAATTAAATAATAGGAAGTAAAGAAGGAAGATGAGGCACACCCAAATTTTTTGCTTTAAAAAAATTTATTTTTTTCTTTTTAAAAAATTTAAAATATTATAACTGTTATGAGATCGTTCGATCGGATGACTGTCCACCGTCGGATCCCTCCCTTAGATTAGGGTTTCCCATATAATACTTAGGCCATAAGTAAGCTTACCCTATAAATAATATACGACCCCTTTAGGGTGGGGCACGTTTGACGGCTCTCTTTTTCCCATCTCATAATATGTTATTAACACGAACATATCGAGCCCAATCGACCCGTCGTAAGAAAACAGAGAGAACAACGAAGACAAAAGAGAGAGAAGAAGAGAGATGAGAATGGTGAAATAAACAAAGAGGGAAGAAGTCCTGCTCCAGTCCATTGGCCATGGGTATAGGTTTGAAGTAAGAAGTAATCTAAATTCCAAAAATCCACTTCTCAATAGTATCATCTCAACGTTACTATGATTATCATTGTAATATTTCTATAATTTTTTAAATAATAGTAATCATTTAATTATTTAATTATCTAGTTATTTATTGAAATTTGTTATTTTATTTATTTATTAATTATTATATTATTAAATAATTAAATAATTATATAATGGAATTATTTTATTAGAATATAAACATAACATAAAGAAATAATTGAATTATTCAAATATTTTATAAAATTATTAAATAATTTTTTGAATCATTATTCCATAAATTATAATTAATCAAATATTTTTATTATCTACTTATTGAATAATTCAATAATGATTATTGAATTATTTTATTATTGAATTATTCAATAAGTAAATAATAAAAATATTTAATTAAATATAACTTATGGAATAAGGATTCAAATAATTATTTAATTAACTTATAAAATATTTAAATAATTTTATTATTTTTTATGTTATTAATATTTTTTCATAGAATAATTCAATTATATAATTATATAATATTTTAATCAAATAATTTAATAATTTAATTATTTTATTATTTACTTATTAATTTAAAGTATAAATTATATAAATTAATAAGTTTTTTTGAATAATAAAATAATTTAATCAATAATTACATAACTAAATTATTATGGAATAAAATTATTATATTATCATTTAAACAAATTATAAAATAATTATTTATTTATATAACTAAAATATTAGGGTTTAATTATTTAGATAATTAAATAAATATTATTTAAATAAATTTTTTTTAAATAATTAAATCATTAGTCAATTATTGAAATATTTAAAAACTTAATTAGTGAAGAAATATATCAAATAGATTATTTACTTAAAAAAATATATTTTTATTATTAAATAATTTCATTTGTTAAATAAATAATAATTTAAATAAAATATTGTATAATGAAATAAATATAAAATTTTATTAAATTATGGGATATTAATTGAAATAACTAAAAAAAATAATTATTTAATTAAATAATAAAATAAAACAATAATTTAATAACTATTTACGTATTATTTGAATAATTAGTTAATTATTTGAATATATAAATATTAAAATATTTTTTTAAATAGTTTAATATTTTTTTTAATAATCAAAGAAATATTTATTGATTTTAATATTTAATTAATAAATAATTTCATTATATAAATAATTAAATATTTCTTTAATTATTTAATTATATAATTTTTTTAACTATTTAATTTATTAAACTAATTAAATTAATTAAATAATAGAAAGTAAAGATGGAAGATGAGGCAAACCCAAATTTTTTTCTTTAAAAAAATATATTTTTCTTTAAAAAAATTTAAAATATTATAACTGTTATGGGATCATTCGATCGGATGACTGTCCACCGTCGGATCCCTCTCTTAGATTAGGGTTTCCCATATAATACTAAGGCCCTAAGTAAGCTTACCCTATAAATAATATACGACTCCTTTAGGGTGGGGCATGTTTGACGGCTCTCTCATTCTCCCATCTCATAATATGTTATTAATACGAACTTATCGAGCCCAATCGACCCGTCGCAAGAAAGCGGAGAGAGAAACGAAGACAAAAGAGACAGAAGAAGAAAGATGAGAATGAAGAAATAAATGAAGAGAGAAAAAGTCATGCTCCAATCCATTGGCCATAGGTCTGAAGTAAGAAGTAATCTAAATTCCAAATCTCCACTTCTTAATAGTATTATCTCAACGTTATTATGATTATCATTGCAATATTTCTATAATTTTTTTAATAATAGTAATCATTTATTTAATTATAAAATAAATTAACTAATTGAAATTTTTTAATATTTAAATTTTTATTAAAATAATAATTTTATTTTATTATTTAATTATCTAGTTATTTAATGAAATTTATTATATATTTCATTTATTAATTATTATATTATTAAATAATTAAATTATTTAACTATTTAATGGTTTAAAATATGAAATAAAGAAATAATGATTTTATTATATAATTAATTAATTTTATTATTTATTTCTTTACTTATTATTATTTTTTAAAAGTATTTTATTAATTAATTAAATAATAAATATTTGAAATAATAAAATAATTAATTATTTTATTATTCAATAAGTAATTAATGAAAATATTTAATTAATTATGTTTAATGAAATAATTAATAATTATTAATTATAAATTATAAATTTTATTATTTTATAAAATATTTTATTAATTTAATTATTTATTAAATAAAGTAATAAAATAATATATTAATATAATAAATGATTATTTATTATTTTAAAAAATAGATTATTTTAAAAAATATTTTATTATTTATATGATTAAATAATTAACTAATTATTTAAATAATAAGTAAATAGTTATTGAATTAATTTTTTATGTTATTACTTCATGAAATAATTGATTTTTTGATGTATTTTATTTAATTTTTTATAATTTAATTAAATAATTTGTTATTTACTTCATTAGATAATAATTTATTTAAATTTTTATTTATTTAACCATAAAATTAATTAATATTTAAATTATTTCTTATTTAATTAAATAATCTATTTAATATATTTCTTTATAAAATTAGTTTTTAAATATTTAAATAATAGACTAATCTATTTAACTAAATTTTTTAAAATAATTTATTTATATATCAAATAGATTATTTACTTAAAAAATAAATATTTTTATTATTAATTAATTTCATAGGTAAATAAAAAATAAATTACAAAAAATATTTTATAATTAAATAAATATAAAATTTTATTAAATTATGAGATATTAATTAAAATAACTGAAAAAAATAATTATTCAATTAAGTAATAAAATAAAACAATAATTTAATAATAATTTACTTATAATTTAAATAGATAGTTAATTATTTGAATATATAAATAATAAAATATTTTTTTAAAAAGCTTAATAATTTTTTTTATAATCAAATAAATAGTTATATAACTATTAATAATTTTAAAATTAATTTAGTTATAGAATTAATAATTAATTTAGTTAGATAATTACTTATTTGAAAAAATTATTATTTAAACAATTCTTTATATCATTGTTTAATTAAAAAAAAATTAATTTGATAATTATTTCAATAAAGAATTATTTAATAAATTATTTCAATAATAATTTAATAAGTTTATTATATTATAATTTAGTTATGTAATTATTAATTAAATTATTGTATTATTTTAAAAAATTAATAAATAATATAATTTATTCTTAAAATTATTAATTAAATATTTTAAAAATAAAATACATAAATTTATTTTGTTAAAATATTATATAATTATATAATGGAATTATTTTATTAGAATATAATAATAATATAAAGAAATAATAAAATTATTCAAATATTTTCTAAAATAATTAAATATTATTTGATATCATTATTCTATAAATTATAATTAATCTAATATTTTAATTATTTACTTATGGAATAATTCAATAATGACAATTGAATTGTTTCATTATTGAATTATTCAATAAGTAAATAATAAAAATATTTAATTAATTATAATTTATGGAATAATGATTCAAATAAATATTTAATAATTTTGAAAAATATTTAAATAATTTCATTATTTCTTTATGTTATTAATATTTTATAATAAAATAATTCATTTATATAATTATATAATATTTTAATCAAATAATTAAAGTATTTTATTATTTAAATATTAACTTAATAATGTAAAGTATAAATTATATTAATAAATAATTTTTGAAATTAATAAAATAATTTAATCAATAATTATATAACTAAATTATTATATAATAAAATTAGTAAAAATATATAGATTATTTACTTAAAAAAATTAATATGTTTATTATTAAATAATATCATAGTTAAATAATTAATAATTTAAATAAATTATTATATAATTTATTTAATATAAAATATTATGAAATTATAAGATATTAATTGAAATAACTAAAAATAATATTTATTTAATTAAGTAATCAAATAAAATAATAATGTAATATATATTTATTTATTATTTAAATAATTAGTTAATATTTGAAATATATGAATATGAAAATATTTCTTCAGTTAGATTTATAATTTTTTAATAATTAAATAAATATTTATTTATTTTAATATTTAATTAATAAATTATTAGTTTAAATTATTTAATTATATAGATAATTAAATATTTCATTAATTATTTAAATTTTTAATTTATTTAACTATTTAATTTATTAAACTAATTAAATTAATTAAATAATAGGAAGTAAAGAAGGAAGATGAGGCACACCCGAATTTTTGGCTTTAAAAAAATATATATTATTCTTCAAAGAAATTTAAAACATTACAAGTTTTATGAGATCGTTCGATCGGATGACTGTCCACCGTCGGATCTCTCCCATAGATTAGGGTTTCCCATATTATACTTAGGCCCTAAGTAAGCTTACTCTATAAATAATATACGACCCTTTAGGGTATGGTACGTTTGACGGCTCTTTTTTTCTTTCATCTCAGAATATGTTATCAACACGAATATATCGAGTCCAAACGACCCATCGCAAGGAAACAGAAAGAGAAACGAAGATAGAAGAGAGAGAAGAAGAGAGATGAGAATAGAGAAATAAACAAAGAGAGAAGAAGTCCTGCTCCAGTCTATTGGCCACGGGTATAGGTTTGAAGTAAGAAGTAATCTAAATTCTAAAACTCCACTTCTCAATAGTATCATCTCAATGTTATTATGATTATCATTGTAATGTTTCTATAATTTTTTTAACAATATTAATCGTTTATTTACTTATAAAATAATTTAAATAATTAAAAAATTTTAATAATTAAGTTTTTATTAAAATAATTATTTTATTTAATTATTTAATTTTTTAATTATCTAGTTATTTAATAAAATTTATTATTTTATTTATTTATTAAATTTATTATTTCAAAAAATTATTCATTAATATAATTTACTCTTTCAATTATTAATTAAATATTTAAAAATAAAATACTTAAATTTATTTAGTTAAAATATTATATAATTATATATTGGAATTATTTTATTCGAATAAAATAATAACATAAAGATAAAATTTAATTATTCAAATATTTTATTAAATAATTTAATAATTATTTGAATTATTATTCCATAAATTATAATTAATCCAATATTTTTATTATTTACTTATTAAATAATTCAATAATGATTATTGAATTATTTTATTATTGAATTATTCAATAAGTAAATAATAAAAATATTTGATTAATTATAATTTATAGAATAATGATTCAAATAATTATTTAATTATTGAATCAATAATTTATTCAAAAAAATTATTCGATTATCATTTAAATAAATTATTAAATTATTATTTATTTTTATAACTAAAATATTAGAATTTAATTATTTAGATAATGAAATAAAGAATTATTTAAATAATTAATTATTTAGTCATTTATTAAAATATTTAAAAACTTAATTAGTAAAGAAATATATCAAATAGATTATTTACTTAAAAAAATAAATATTTTCATTAGTAAATAATTTTATAGTAAAATAAATAATAATTTAAATAAAATATTATATAATAAAATAAATAAAATTTATTAAATTATGAGATATTAATTGAAATAAGTTAAACTATTAATTATTTAATTAAGTAATAAAATAAGACAATAATTTAATAACTATTTACTTATTATTTAAATAATTAGTTAATTATTTGAAAATATGAATTATAAAATATTTTTTAAATTGCTTAATATTTTTTTTAATAATCATTAAAATATTTATTGATTTTAATATTTAAATAATAAATAATTAGTATAAATAATTTAATTATATAGATAATTAAATATTTCTTTAATTATTTAATTATTTAATTATTTTATTTATATAACTATTTAATTTATAAAACTAATTAAATTAATAATATAATAGGAAGTAAATAAGGAAGATGAGGCACACCCGAATTTTTTGCTTTAAAAAAACTTATATTTTTCTGTAAAAAAGTTTAAAACATTACAACTATTATGAGATCGTTCGATCGGATGATTGTTCACCGTCGGATCTCTCCCATAGATTAGGATTTCCCATATAATACTTAGGCCCTTAGTAAGCTTAGCCTATAAATAATATACGACACCTTTAGGGTGGGGTACGTTTGACGGCTCTCTCTTTCTCCCATCTCACAATATGTTATCAACACGAATATATCGAGCCCAGCTAATCCGTCGCAAGAAAACGAAGAGAGAAACGAAGACAGAAGAGAGAGAAGAAGAGAGATGAGAATGGAAAAATAAATGAAGAGAGAAGAAATCCTGCCCCAGTCCATTGGCCACGGGTATAGGTTTGAAATAAGAAGTAATCTAAATTTCAAAACTCCACTTTTTATTAGAATGTAAACATAACATAAAGAAATAATTGAATTATTCAAATATTTTATAAAATTATTAAATAATTTTTTGAATCATTATTCCATAAATTATAATTAATCAAATATTTTTATTATCTACTTATTGAATAATTCAATAATGATTATTGAATTATTTTTTTATTGAATTATTCAATAATTAAATTATAAAAATATTTAATTAAATATAATTTATGGAATAAGGATTCAAATAATTATTTAATTAACTTATAAAATATTTAAATAATTTTATTATTTCTTTATGTTATTAATATTTTTTCATAGAATAATTCAATTATATAATTATATAATATTTTAATCAAATAATTTAATTATTTAATTATTTTATTATTTACATAATAATTTAAAGTATAAATTATATAAATTAATAAGTTTTTTACAATAATAAAATAATTTAATCAATAATTACATAACTAAATTATTATGTAATAAAATTATTATATTATTATTTAAACAAATTATTAAATAATTATTATGTAATAAAAACTAAGTCTGGAATTATTAAATTATTAAATAATTATTAAATAATTATTAAATTATAAATTATTATGTAATAAAAACTAAGTCTGGAATGCACACTCCGAAGCGTGGCGCACCGAAGACCGGCCAAAATTCGCCCGAAAAACTAAGTCAAAAACGCGCACCCCGAAGCATGGTACATTGAAGTCCGACCAAAATTTGCCCGAAAAACTAAGTCTAGAACGCTCACCCCGAAGCGTGGTGCACCGAAGACCGGCCTTGCTCGAAATACTAAGTTTGGAAGGCGCAGCCCGAAGCGTGGCGCACCAAAGACTGGCCGAAATTCACCCGAAAAACTAAGTCTGGAATGCGACCCCAAAGCGTGGCGCACCGAAGACCGACCGAAATTCGCTTGAAAAACTCAGTCTGGAACACGCATCCCGAAGCTAAAATTTTAATTTGATAATTATTTCAATAAAGAATTATTTAATAATTTATTTCAATAATAATCTAATAAGTTTATTATATAATAATTTAGGTATTTAATTATTAATTAAATTATTATATTATTTCAAAAAATTAATAAATAATATAATTTATTCTTAAAATTATTAATTAAATATTTTAAAAATAAAATACTTAAATTTATTTTGTTAAAATATTATATAATTATATAATGGAATTATTTTATTAGAATATAATAATAACATAAAGAAATAATAGAATTATTCAAATATTTTATTAAATAATTAAATAATTATTTGAATCATTATTCCATAAATTATAATTAATCCAATAATTTTATTATTTACTTATTGAATAATTCAATAATGATTATTGAATTATTTTATTATTGAATTATTAAATAAGTAAATAATAAAAATATTTAATTAATTATAATTTATGGAATAATGATTTAAATAATAATTTAATTATTATATAAAATATTTAAATAATTTTATTATTTCTATATTTTATTAATATTTTTTAATAAAATAATTCAATTATATAATTATATAATATTTTCATCAAATAATTTAAGTATTTTATTACTTCAATATTTAAGTAATAATTTAAAGTATAAATTATATTAATTAATAATTTTTTAAAATAATAAAATAATTGAATAAATAATTATATGACTAGATTATTATGTAATAAAATTATTAGATTATCATTAAAATAAATTATTAAATAATTATTTATTTATATAACTAAAATATTAGAATTTAATTATTAAGATAATTAAATAAAGAATTATTTAAATAATAATTTTTTGAAATAATTAAATAGTTAGTCAATTATTGAAATATTTAAAAATTTAATTAGTGAATAAATATATCAAATAGATTATTTATATAAGACCGATCGAAATTAGATTGAAAAACTAAGTCATAAATGCGCACCCTGAAGCGTGGCGCACCGAAGACCGACCTTAATTCGCACAAAAAACTAAGTCTGGAGTGCGATCCCAGAAGCGTGGCGCACCGAGGACCGGCCAAAATTCTCCCGAAAAACTAAGTCTGGAATGTGCACCCCAAAGCGTGGCGTACCAAGGACATGCAAAAATTCGCTCGAAAAACTAAGTCTGGAACGAGCACCCCGAAGCGTGGCGCATCGACGATCGGCCGAAATTCGCCCAAAAAACTAAGTCTGGAACATGCACCCCAAAGCATGGTGCACCGAAAACCGGTCGAAAATTCGTACGAAAAACTAAGTCTGTAATGCGCACCCCGAAGCGTGGTTCACCAAAGACCGATCGAAATTCATCCAAAAAACTAAGTTAGGAACGCGCACCCTGAAGAGTGGCACACTAAAGACCTGCCGAAATTCGACAAAAAAACTAAGTCTGGAATGCGCACCCTGAAGCATAGTGCAGCGAAAACCGACCGAAATTCGCTCGAAAAGCAAACTCTGGAACGTGCACACCGAAGCGTGGCGCACCGAAGACCGATCGAAGTTCACCCAAAAAACTAAGTCTGGAATACGCGTCCTGAAGCGTGGCGCACCGAAGACCATCCAAAATTCGTCAGAAAAACTAATTCTGCAATGCGCACCCCGAAGCGTGGCACAACGAAGACCGGCCGAAATTTGCCCGAAATGATAAGTCTAGAACGTGCACCACGAAGAGTGGCGCACCGAAGAACGACCGAAATTCGCTCGAAAATCTAAGTCTGTAATGCGCATCCCGAAGCGTGGTGCACCGAAAACTAGCCAAAATTCGGTAAAGAAATAAAGTCTAGAACGCGCACCCCAAAGCGTGGTGTAGCGAAAACCGACCAAAATTCGCACGAAAAACTAAGTCTGGAACGTGCATGATGAAGCGTGGCGCACTGTAGACCGATCGAAATTCTCCCGAAAAACTAAGTCTCGAACACGCACCCCGAAGCATGGTGCACCGAAGACCGGCCAAAATTTATCCAGAAAACTAAGTCTGGAATGTGCACCCCAAAGCATGGCGCACAGAAGACCGGCCAAAATTTGCCCGGAAAACTAAGTCTGGAACGTGCACCCCGATGCGTGGCTCACCGAGGACCGACCAAAATTCGTCCGAAAAACTAAGTTAGGAACACGCACCCCGAAGAGTGGTGCACCGAAGACTGGTCGAAATTTACCCAAAAAACTAAGTCTGGAACGCACACCTCGAAGCGTGGCGCACCGAAGACCGACCAAAATTCGATCGAAATACTAAGTCTGGAATGCGCACCCCAAAGCGTGGCGCACCCAAAACTGGCTGAAATTCACCCGAATAACTAAGTCTGGAATGCACACACCAAAGCATGGCACATCGAAGATCGGCCGAAATTCACTTAAAAAACTATGTCTGGAATGCACATCCTGAAGCGTGGAGCACCGAAGACCGACCGAAATTTGCCCAAAAAACTAAGTCTAGAGTGCGCACCCCGAAGCATGGCGCACAGAGGATCGGGCGAAATTCGCCCAAAAAAATAAATCTGGAACGTGCACCCTGAAGCGTGGCGTACCAAGGACCGGCCGAAATTTGGCAGAAAAACTAAGTCTGGAACTCGCACCCTGAAGCGTGGAGCAGTGAAGACCGATCGAAATTCACCCGAAAAACTAAGTCTTGAATGCGCACGCCAAAGCGTGGTGCACCGAAGACCGGCAGAAATTTGCCCGAAAAACTTAATCTCGAATGCGCACCCCGAAGCATGGCGCACCGAAGACAAGCCAAAATTCGCCCGAAAAATTAAGTCTGGAACGCGCACCCCGAAGAGTGCCGGACCGAAGACCGACCGAAATTTACCTGAAAAACTAAGTTTGGAACGCGCACGTCAAAGCATGGCGCACCGAAGACCGATCGAAATTCGTGGGGAAAACTAAGTCTGGAACGTGCACCCCGAAGCATGGCGCACCGAAGACTAACCAAAATTCACCCGAAAAACTGAGTCTGGAATGCGCACCCCGATGTATGGCGCACCGACGATCAGCCAAAATTTGATCGAAAAACTAAGTCTGGAATGCACACTCCGAAGCGTGGCGCACCGAAGACCGGCCAAAATTCGCCCGAAAAAACTAAGTCAAAAACGCGCACCCCGAAGCATGGTGCATTGAAGTCCGACCAAAATTCGCCCGAAAAACTAAGTCTAGAACGCGCACCCCGAAGCGTGGTGCACCGAAGACCGGCCTTGCTCGAAATACTAAGTTTGGAATGCGCAGCCCGAAGCGTGGCGCACCAAAGACTGGCCGAAATTCACCCGAAAAACTAAGTCTGGAATGCGACCCCAAAGCGTGGCGCACCGAAGACCGGCCGAAATTCGCTTGAAAAACTCAGTCTGGAACACGCATCCCGAAGCTAAAATTTTAATTTTATAATTATTTCAATAAAGAATTATTTAATAATTTATTTCAATAATAATCTAATAAGTTTATTATATAATAATTTAGGTATTTAATTATTAATTAAATTATTATATTATTTCAAAAAATTAATAAATAATATAATTTATTCTTAAAATTATTAATTAAATATTTTAAAAATAAAATAATTAAATTTATTTTATTAAAATATTATATAATTATATAATGGAATTATTTTATTAGAATATAATAATAACATAAAGAAATAATAGAATTATTCAAATATTTTATTAAATAATTAAATAATTATTTGAATCATTATTTCATAAATTATAATTAATCCAATAATTTTATTATTTACTTATTGAATAATTCAATAATGATTATTGAATTATTTTATTATTGAATTATTAAATAAGTAAATAATAAAAATATTTAATTAATTATAATTTATGGAATAATGATTTAAATAATAATTTAATTATTATCTAAAATATTTAAATAATTTTATTATTTCTATATTTTATTAATATTTTTTAATAAAATAATTCAATTATATAATTATATAATATTTTCATCAAATAATTTAAGTATTTTATTACTTCAATATTTAAGTAATAATTTAAAGTATAAATTATATTAATTAATAATTTTTTAAAATAATAAAATAATTGAATAAATAATTATATGACTAGATTATTATGTAATAAAATTATTAGATTATCATTAAAATAAATTATTAAATAATTATTTATTTATATAACTAAAATATTAGAATTTAATTATTAAGATAATTAAATAAAGAATTATTTAAATAATAATTTTTTGAAATAATTAAATAGTTAGTCAATTATTGAAATATTTAAAAATTTAATTAGTGAATAAATAAAATAGTTAATTTATAAATTATTTTATTATTTCAAAAAATTATTAATTAATATAATTTAATCTTTGAATTATTAATGACATATTTAAAAAATAAAATAGTTAAATTTGTTTACTTAAATAATTTTATAGTTAAATAAATAATAATTTAAATAAAATATTATATAATGAAATAAATAAAAAAAATTATTAAATTATGAGATATTAATTTAAATAACAAAAAAAAAAATTATTTAATTAAGTAATAAAATAAGAAAATAATTTAATAACTATTTACTTATTATTAAAATAATTAGTTAATTATTTGAATATATGAATAATAAAATATTTTTTTAAATAGCTTAATACTTTTATTAATAATTAAAGAAATATTTATTGATTTTAATATTTAATTATTTAATTTATTTAACTATTTAATTTATTAAACTAATTAAATTAATTAAATAAAAGGAAGTAAAGAAGGAAGATGAGGCACACCCGAATTTTTTGCTTTAAAAAAATTTATATTTTTCTTTTAAAAAATTTAAAACATTACAACTGTTATGTGATCGTTCGATCGGATGACTATTCACCGTCAGATCTCTCACATAGATTTGGGTTTCCTAAATAATACTTAGGCCCTAAGTAAACTTACCCTAAAAATAATATACAACCCCTTTAGGGTGGGGCATGTTTGACGGCTCTCTCTTTCTCCCATCTCACAATATGTTATCAACACGAATATATCAAGCCGAGCCAATCCGTGGCAAGAAAACGGAGAGAGAAACAAAGACAGAAGAGGGAGAAGAAGAGAGATGAGAATGGAGAAATAAACGAATAGAGAAGAAGTCCTGCCCCAGTCCATTGGCCATGGGTATAGGTTTAATTTATTTCTTTACTAAATAAGTTTTTAAATATTTAAATAATTAAATAATTATTTATATAATTATCTAATTAATAAAATTCTAATTTTAAAATTATTTCAAAACATAGATTTTTAATAATTTATTTAAATCATAATATAATAATTTTATTATATAATAATTTAGTTATATAATTATTATTGAAATTAATTTATAATTTAAAAAAATTATTAATTTATATAATTTATTCTTTAAATTATTACTTAAATATTTAAAAAATAAAATATTTTAATTTATTTTGTTAAAATATTATATAATTATATAATGGAATTATATTATTATAATATAATAATAATAAAAAGATATAATTAAATTATTCAAATATTTTCTAAAATAATTAAATAATTATTTGAATCATCATTCCATAAATTATAATTAATCCAATATTTGTATTATTTACTTATTGAATAATTCAATAATAATTATTGAATTATTTAATTATTGAATTATATAATAAGTAAATAATTAAAATATTTAATTAACTATAATTTATAGATAATTAAATATTAGTTAAAAAATTTAATTAACTATAATTTATAATAATAAAAAATTAACTATAATTTAATTAACTATAATTTATAATAATAAAAAATTAGTTAAAAATTTTTAATTATATAGATAATTAAATATTTCATTAATTATTTAATTTATTAATTTATTGAACTATTTAATTTTTTAAAATAATGAAATTAATTAAATAATATGAAGTAAAGAAGTAAGATGAGGCACAACCGAATTTTTTGCTTTAAAAAATTTATATTTTTCTTTAAAAAAATTTAAAACATTACAACTGTTATGAGATCGTTCGATTGGATGACTGTCCACTGTCGGAAGAAAACGAAGAGAGAAATAAAGGCAGAAGAGAGAGAAGATTAGATATGAGAATGGAAAAATAAACGAAGAGAGAAGAAATCATGCTCCA
The DNA here is from genome assembly GCA_947650365.1 of Chamaelirium japonicum. Classification (NCBI taxonomy): domain Eukaryota; kingdom Viridiplantae; phylum Streptophyta; class Magnoliopsida; order Liliales; family Melanthiaceae; genus Chamaelirium; species Chamaelirium japonicum. Next base: position 24,052,893 of record OX393552.1, read on the forward strand.
GTCCATTAGCCATGGATATACGACACCTTTAGGGTGGGGTACGTTTGACGGCTCTCTCTTTCTCCCATCTCACAATATGTTATCAACACGAATATATCGAGCCCAGCTAATCCGTCGCAAGAAAACGAAGAGAGAAACGAAGACAGAAGAGAGAGAAGAAGAGAGATGAGAATGGAAAAATAAATGAAGAGAGAAGAAATCCTGCCCCAGTCCATTGGCCACGGGTATAGGTTTGAAATAAGAAGTAATCTAAATTTCAAAACTCCACTTTTTATTAGAATGTAAACATAACATAAAGAAATAATTGAATTATTCAAATATTTTATAAAATTATTAAATAATTTTTTGAATCATTATTCCATAAATTATAATTAATCAAATATTTTTATTATCTACTTATTGAATAATTCAATAATGATTATTGAATTATTTTTTTATTGAATTATTCAATAATTAAATTATAAAAATATTTAATTAAATATAATTTATGGAATAAGGATTCAAAAATTTATTTAATTAACTTATAAAATATTTAAATAATTTTATTATTTCTTTATGTTATTAATATTTTTTCATAGAATAATTCAATTATATAATTATATAGTATTTTAATCAAATAATTTAATTATTTAATTATTTTATTATTTACTTAATAATTTAAAGTATAAATTATATAAATTAATAAGTTTTTTACAATAATAAAATAATTTAATCAATAATTACATAACTAAATTATTATGTAATAAAATTATTATATTATTATTTAAACAAATTATTAAATAATTATTATGTAATAAAAACTAAGTCTGGAATTATTAAATAATTAAATAATTATTAAATTATAAATTAATAATTATATATTAATAAATTAAGTCTGGAATGCACACACCAAAGCATGGCACATCGAAGATCGGCCGAAATTCACTTAAAAAACTATGTCTGGAATGCACATCCTGAAGCGTGGAGCACCGAAGACCGACCGAAATTTGCCCAAAAACCTAAGTCTAGAGTGCGCACCCCGAAGCATGACGCACAGAGGATCGGGCGAAATTCGCCCAAAAAAATAAATCTGGAACGTGCACCCTGAAGCGTGGCGTACCAAGGACCGGCCGAAATTTGGTAGAAAAACTAAGTCTGGAACTCGCACCCTGAAGCGTGGAGCAGTGAAGACCGATCGAAATTCACCCGAAAAACTAAGTCTTGAATGCGCACGCCAAAGCGTGGTGCACCAAAGACCGGCAGAAATTTGCCTGAAAAACTTAATCTGGAATGCGCACCCCGAAGCATGGCGCACCGAAGACAAGCCAAAATTCGCCCGAAAAATTAAGTCTGGAACGCGCACCCCGAAGAGTGCCGGACCGAAGACCGACCGAAATTTACCTGAAAAACTAAGTTTGGAACGCGCACGTCAAAGCATGGCGCACCGAAGACCGATCGAAATTCATGGGGAAAACTAAGTCTGGAACGTGCACCCCGAAGCATGGCGCACCGAAGACTAACCAAAATTCACCCGAAAAACTGAGTCTGGAATGCGCACCCCGATGTATGGCGCACCGACGATCAGCCAAAATTTGATCGAAAAACTAAGTCTGGAATGCACACTCCGAAGCGTGGCGCACCGAAGAACGGCCAAAATTCGCCCGAAAAAACTAAGTCAAAAACGCGCACCCCGAAGCATGGTGCATTGAAGTCCGACCAAAATTCGCCCGAAAAACTAAGTCTAGAACGCGCACCCCGAAGCGTGGTGCACCGAAGACCGGCCTTGCTCGAAATACTAAGTTTGGAATGCGCAGCCCGAAGCGTGGCGCACCAAAGACTGACCGAAATTCACCCGAAAAACTAAGTCTGGAATACGACCCCAAAGCGTGGCGCACCGAAGACCGGCCGAAATTCGCTTGAAAAACTCAGTCTGGAACACGCATCCCGAAGCTAAAATTTTAATTTTATAATTACTTCAATAAAGAATTATTTAATAATTTATTTCAATAATAATCTAATAAGTTTATTATATAATAATTTAGGTATTTAATTATTAATTAAATTATTATATTATTTCAAAAAATTAATAAATAATATAATTTATTCTTAAAATTATTAATTAAATATTTTAAAAATAAAATAATTAAATTTATTTTGTTAAAATATTATATAATTATATAATGGAATTATTTTATTAGAATATAATAATAACATAAAGAAATAATAGAATTATTCAAATATTTTATTAAATAACTAAATAATTATTTGAATCATTATTCCATAAATTATAATTAATCCAATAATTTTATTATTTACTTATTGAATAATTCAATAATGATTATTGAATTATTTTATTATTGAATTATTAAATAAGTAAATAATAAAAATATTTAATTAATTATAATTTATAGAATAATGATTTAAATAATAATTTAATTATTATCTAAAATATTTAAATAATTTTATTATTTCTATATTTTATTAATATTTTTTAATAAAATAATTCAATTATATAATTATATAATATTTTCATCAAATAATTTAAGTATTTTATTACTTCAATATTTAAGTAATAATTTAAAGTATAAATTATATTAATTAATAATTTTTTAAAATAATAAAATAATTGAATAAATAATTACATGACTAAATTATTATGTAATAAAATTATTAGATTATCATTAAAATAAATTATTAAATAATTATTTATTTATATAACTAAAATATTAGAATTTAATTATTAAGATAATTAAATAAAGAATTATTTAAATAATAATTTTTTGAAATAATTAAATAGTTAGTCAATTATTGAAATATTTAAAAATTTAATTAGTGAATAAATATATCAAATAGATTATTTATATAAAAAAATAAATATTTTCATTATTAAATAATTTTATAGTTAAATAAATAATAATTTAAATAAAATATTGTATAATGAAATAAATATAAAATTTTATAAAATTATGAGATATTAATTTAAATAACTTAAAAAATAATTATTTAATTCAGTAATAAAATAAAACAATAATTTAATAACTATTACTTATTATTTAAATAATTAATTAATTATTTGAATATATGGAAAATAAAAATAAAATTAAAATAGCTTAATATTTTTTTTAATAATCAAAAAAATATTTATTGATTTTTATATTTAAATAATAAATAATTAGTTTAAATAATTTAATTATGAAGAAATGAAGGCAGAAGAGAGAGAAGAAGATATATGATAATGGAGAAATAAACGAGGAGAGAAGAAAATCCTGCTCCAGTCCATTAGCCACAAGTATAGGTTTGAAGTAAGAAGTAATCTAAATTCCAAAACTTCACTTCTCAATAGTATCATCTCAACGTTATTATGATTATCATTGAAATATTTCTATAATTATTTTAATAATAGTAAACATTTATTTAATTATAAAATAATTGAAATAATTGAAATATTTTAATAATTAACTTTTTATTAAAATAATAATTTTATTTAATTATCTAGTTATTTAATAGAATTTATTATTTTATTTATTAATTAATTATTATAATATTAAATAATCATATTATGTACCTATTTAATGGTTTAAAATATTAAATAAAGAAGTAATAATTTAATTATATAATTTAATTTATTTTATTAGTTATTTCTTTAATTATTATTATTTTTTAAATTCATTTAACTAATTTATTAAATAATAAATTGTTAAAATAATAAAATAATTAATTATTTCATATTTTATTATTTAATAAGTAATTAATGAAAATATTTCATTAATTACCATTAATGAAATAATTATTATAATTTTTATTTAATTATTTTTTGAAATAATTTATTAATTTCATTATTTCTTTAATAAAGTAATATAATAATATAATAACTAATTCCTTATTATTTTTTAAAAAATCTATTATTTAAAAAATATTTTATTATTTCTATATTCACATAATTCACTAATTATTTATATAATAAGTATATAGTTATTGAATTAATATTTTATATTATTATTTAATAAAATAATTAATTTTTTGATATATTTAATTTAATTTTTTATAATTTATTTAAATAATTTGTTAATTATTTCATTACATTATTATTTAAGTTAATTATTATTTATTTAACTATAAAATTATTTCATAATTAAATTATTTTTTTGTTTAAGTACTTAATCTATTTAATATATTTCTTTGCTAAATAAATTATAACATATTTAAATAATTAACTAATTATTTAATTATTTCAAAAAAATATTATTTAAATAATTCTTTATATAATTATCTAAGTAATGAAATTCTAACTTTATAATTATTTCCTTAAATAATTATTCAAAAACTAATTTAAATAATAAAATAATAATCTTATTACATAATAATTTAGTTATGTAATTATTAAATAAATTATTTTAATATTTTCAAAAAATATAATTTATTTAAATTATAATTTATTTAACTATGAAATTATTTAATAATTAAATTATTTTTTTGTTTAAGTAAGTATTCCATTTAATATATTTCTTTACTAAAATGTTTTTAAATATTTAACTAATTAAATAAATATTCACTTATTTTGAAAAATTATTATTGAAACTATTCTTTATATCATTATTTAATTAATGAAATTCTAATTTTATAATTATTTCAATAAATAATTATTTAATAATTTATATCAATAGTAATCTAATAATTTTATTACATAATAATTTAGGTATGTAATTATTAATTAAATTATTATATTATTTAAAAAAATTATTAATTAATATAATTTATTCTTAAAATTATTACATAAATATTTAAAAAATATAATACATAAATTTATTTTGTTAAAATATTATATAATTATATAATGGAATTATTTTATTAGAATATAATAATAATATAAAGAAATAATTTATTTTCTAAAATAATTAAATTATTATTTGATATCATTATTCCATAAATTATAATTAATCTAATATTTTTATTATTTACTTATTGAATAATTCAATAATGATAATTGAATTATTTCATTATTGAATTATTCAATAAGTAAATAATATAGATATTTCATTATTTATAATTTATGGAATAATGATTCAAATAATTATTTAATTATTTCATAAAATATTTTAATAATTCCATTATTTCTTTATGTTATTTATATTTTATATTAAAATAATTCAATTATACAATTATTTAATATTTTAATAAAATAATTTAAGTATTTTATTATTTAAATAGTGATGAAATAATTTAAAGTATAAATTATATTAATAAATAATTTTTGAAATTCATAAAATAATTTAATCAATAATTACAAAAATAAATTATTATATAATAAAATTTTTAGATTATCATTTAAATAAATTATTAAATAATTATTTATTTATATAACTAAAATATTAGAATTTAGTTATTTAGATAATTAAATATAGAATTATTTAAATAATTAAATATTTATTCAATTATTGAAATATTTAAAAACTTAATTAGTGAAGATATATATCAAATAGATTATTTACTTAAAAAAATCAATATTTTTATTATTAAAAAATTTCATTTTTAAATAAATAATAATTTCATTATATAATTAATTTATTATATTAGTTATTTTTTTAATTATTAGTATCTTTTTAATTAATTTAATTAGTTCATTAAATAATAAATTAGAGAAATAATAAAATAATTAATTAATTCATTATTTTATTATTTAATATGTAATTAATTAAAATATTTAATTAATTACCATTAATAAAATAATTTTTATAATTTTTATTTAATTATATTATAAAATATTTGATTAATTTAATTATTTATTTCATAAAGTAATAAAATAATATAATAACTAATTATTTATAATTTATAATTTAATAAAATAATTTGTGAATTATTTCATTACATAATAATTTAATTAAATTATTATTTATTTAACTATAAAATTATTTAATAATTAAATTATTTTTTTGTTTAAGTAAATAATCTATTTAATATATTACTTTACTAAATAAGTTTTGAAATATTTAAATAATTCTTTTTATAATTATCTAAATAATGAAATTAGCATTTAATAATTATTTTAATAAAATAATTTGTAAAAAATTTATTTAATTGATAATATAATAATTTTATTATATAATAATTTAGTTATGTAATTATTAAATAAATTATTTTATTATTTGAAAAAATGATATTTTTTTAAATTATTCTTTTGCTTAAGTAAATAATCCATTTAATATATTTCTTTTCTAAATAAGTTTTTAAATATTTAAATAATTGAATAATTATTCATTTATATAAAAAAATTATTATTGAAATAATTATTTATATAGTTATCTACTTAATAAAACTCTAATTTTACAATTATTTCAATAAATTATTATTTAATATTTTATTTAAATAATAATCTAATAATTTTATTACATAATAATTTAGTTATGTAATTATTAATGAAATTATTTTATTATTTCAAAAAATTATTAATTAATATAATTTAATCTTTGAATTATTAATGAAATATTTAAAAAATAAAATAGTTAAATTTGTTTACTTAAATAATTTTATAGTTAAATAAATAATAATTTAAATAAAATATTATATAATGAAATAAATAAAAAAATTTATTAAATTATGAGATATTAATTTAAATAACAAAAAAAAAACTTATTTAATTAAGTAATAAAATAAGAAAATAATTTAATAACTATTTACTTATTATTCAAATAATTAGTTAATTATTTGAATATATAAATAATAAAATATTTTTTTAAATAGCATAATACTTTTATTAATAATTAAAGAAATATTTATTGATTTTAATATTTAATTATTTAATTTATTTAACTATTTAATTTATTAAACTAATTAAATTAATTAAATAAAAGGAAGTAAAGAAGGAAGATGAGGCACACCCGAATTTTTTGCTTTAAAAAAATTTATATTTTTCTTTTAAAAAATTTAAAACATTACAACTGTTATGTGATCGTTCGATCGGATGACTATTCACCGTCAGATCTCTCACATAGATTTGGGTTTCCTAAATAATACTTAGGCCCTAAGTAAACTTACCCTAAAAATAATATACAACCCCTTTAGGGTGGGGCATGTTTGACGGCTCTCTCTTTCTCCCATCTCACAATATGTTATCAACACGAATATATCAAGCCGAGCCAATCCGTGGCAAGAAAACAGAGAGAGAAACAAAGACAGAAGAGGGAGAAGAAGAGAGATGAGAATGGAGAAATAAACGAATAGAGAAGAAGTCCTGCCCCAGTCCATTGGCCATGGGTATAGGTTTAATTTATTTCTTTACTAAATAAGTTTTTAAATATTTAAATAATTAAATAATTATTTATATAATTATCTAATTAATAAAATTCTAATTTTAAAATTATTTCAAAACATAGATTTTTAATAATTTATTTAAATCATAATATAATAATTTTATTATATAATAATTTAGTTATATAATTATTATTAAAATTAATTTATAATTTAAAAAAATTTTAAAAAATTATTAAAAATTTATTATTTTATTTATTTATTAAAATTATTATTTCAAAAAATTATTCATTAATATAATTTACTCTTTCAATTATTAATTAAATATTTAAAAATAAAATACTTAAATTTATTTAGTTAAAATATTATATAATTATATATTGGAATTATTTTATTCGAATAAAATAATAACATAAAGATATAATTTAATTATTCAAATATTTTATTAAATAATTTAATAATTATTTGAATTATTATTCCATAAATTATAATTAATCCAATATTTTTATTATTTACTTATTAAATAATTCAATAATGATTATTGAATTATTTTATTATTGAATTATTCAATAAGTAAATAATAAAAATATTTGATTAATTATAATTTATAGAATAATGATTCAAATAATTATTTAATTATTGAATCAATAATTTATTCAAAAAAATTATTCGATTATCATTTAAATAAATTATTAAATTATTATTTATTTTTATAACTAAAATATTAGAATTTAATTATTTAGATAATGAAATAAAGAATTATTTAAATAATTAATTATTTAGTCATTTATTAAAATATTTAAAAACTTAATTAGTAAAGAAATATATCAAATAGATTATTTACTTAAAATAATAAATATTTTCATTAGTAAATAATTTTATAGTAAAATAAATAATAATTTAAATAAAATATTATATAATAAAATAAATAAAATTTATTAAATTATGAGATATTAATTGAAATAAGTTAAACTATTAATTATTTAATTAAGTAATAAAATAAGACAATAATTTAATAACTATTTACTTATTATTTAAAATATTAGTTAATTATTTGAAAATATGAATTATAAAATATTTTTTAAATTGCTTAATATTTTTTTTTTTAATCATTAAAATATTTATTGATTTTAATATTTAAATAATAAATAATTAGTATAAATAATTTAATTATATAGATAATTAAATATTTCTTTAATTATTTAATTATTTAATTATTTTATTTATATAACTATTTAATTTATAAAACTAATTAAATTAATAATATAATAGGAAGTAAATAAGGAAGATGAGGCACACCCGAATTTTTTGCTTTAAAAAAACTTATATTTTTCTGTAAAAAAGTTTAAAACATTACAACTATTATGAGATCGTTCGATCGGATGATTGTTCACCGTCGGATCTCTCCCATAGATTAGGATTTCCCATATAATACTTAGGCCCTTAGTAAGCTTAGCCTATAAATAATAAACGACCCCTTTAGGGTGGGGTACGTTTGACGGCTCTCTCTTTCTCCCATCTCACAATATGTTATCAACACGAATATATCAAGCCCAGCTAATCCGTCGCAAGAAAACGAAGAGAGAAACGAAGACAGAAGAGAGAGAAGAAGAGAGATGAGAATGGAAAAATAAATGAAGAGAGAAGAAATCCTACCCCAGTCCATTGGCCATGGGTATAGGTTTGAAATAAGAAGTAATCTAAATTTCAAAACTCCACTTTTTATTAGAATGTAAACATAACATAAAGAAATAATTGAATTATTCAAATATTTTATAAAATTATTAAATAATTTTTTGAATCATTATTCCATAAATTATAATTAATCAAATATTTTTATTATCTACTTATTGAATAATTCAATAATAATTATTGAATTATTTTTTTATTGAATTATTCAATAATTAAATTATAAAAATATTTAATTAAATATAATTTATGGAATAAGGATTCAAATAATTATTTAATTAACTTATAAAATATTTAAATAATTTTATTATTTCTTTATGTTATTAATATTTTTTCATAGAATAATTCAATTATATAATTATATAATATTTTAATCAAATAATTTAATTATTTAATTATTTTATTATTTACTTAATAATTTAAAGTATAAATTATATAAATTAATAAGTTTTTTACAATAATAAAATAATTTAATCAATAATTACATAACTAAATTATTATGTAATAAAATTATTATATTATTATTTAAACAAATTATTAAATAATTATTATGTAATAAAAACTAAGTCTGGAATTATTAAATTATTAAATAATTATTAAATAATTATTAAATTATAAATTATTATGTAATAAAAACTAAGTCTGGTTTCGAAGCGTGGCGCACCGAAGACCGGCCAAAATTCGCCCGAAAAACTAAGTCAAAAACGCGCACCCCGAAGCATGGTACATTGAAGTCCGACCAAAATTCGCCCGAAAAACTAAGTCTAGAACGCTCACCCCGAAGCGTGGTGCACCGAAGACCGGCCTTGCTCGAAATACTAAGTTTGGAAGGCGCAGCCCGAAGCGTGGCGCACCAAAGACTGGCCGAAATTCACCCGAAAAACTAAGTCTGGAATGCGACCCCAAAGCGTGGCGCACCGAAGACCGACCGAAATTCGCTTGAAAAACTCAGTCTGGAACACGCATCCCGAAGCTAAAATTTTAATTTGATAATTATTTCAATAAAGAATTATTTAATAATTTATTTCAATAATAATCTAATAAGTTTATTATATAATAATTTAGGTATTTAATTATTAATTAAATTATTATATTATTTCAAAAAATTAATAAATAATATAATTTATTCTTAAAATTATTAATTAAATATTTTAAAAATAAAATACTTAAATTTATTTTGTTAAAATATTATATAATTATATAATGGAATTATTTTATTAGAATATAATAATAGCATAAAGAAATAATAGAATTATTCAAATATTTTATTAAATAATTAAATAATTATTTGAATCATTATTCCATAAATTATAATTAATCCAATAATTTTATTATTTACTTATTGAATAATTCAATAATGATTATTGAATTATTTTATTATTGAATTATTAAATAAGTAAACAATAAAAATATTTAATTAATTATAATTTATGGAATAATGATTTAAATAATAATTTAATTATTATATAAAATATTTAAATAATTTTATTATTTCTATATTTTATTAATATTTTTTAATAAAATAATTCAATTATATAATTATATAATATTTTCATCAAATAATTTAAGTATTTTATTACTTCAATATTTAAGTAATAATTTAAAGTATAAATTATATTAATTAATAATTTTTTAAAATAATAAAATAATTGAATAAATAATTATATGACTAGATTATTATGTAATAAAATTATTAGATTATCATTAAAATAAATTATTAAATAATTATTTATTTATATAACTAAAATATTAGAATTTAATTATTAAGATAATTAAATAAAGAATTATTTAAATAATAATTTTTTGAAATAATTAAATAGTTAGTCAATTATTGAAATATTTAAAAATTTAATTAGTGAATAAATATATCAAATAGATTATTTATATAAGACCGATCGAAATTAGATTGAAAAACTAAGTCATAAATGCGCACCCTGAAGCGTGGCGCACCGAAGACCGACCTTAATTCGCACAAAAAACTAAGTCTGGAGTGCGATCCCAGAAGCGTGGCGCACCGAGGACCGGCCAAAATTCTCCCGAAAAACTAAGTCTGGAATGTGCACCCCAAAGCGTGGCGTACCAAGGACATGCAAAAATTCGCTCGAAAAACTAAGTCTGGAACGAGCACCCCGAAGCGTGGCGCATCGACGATCGGCCGAAATTCGCCCAAAAAACTAAGTCTGGAACATGCACCCCAAAGCATGGTGCACCGAAAACCGGTCGAAAATTCGTACGAAAAACTAAGTCTGTAATGCGCACCCCGAAGCGTGGTTCACCAAAGACCGATCGAAATTCATCCAAAAAACTAAGTTAGGAACGCGCACCCTGAAGAGTGGCACACTAAAGACCTGCCGAAATTCGACAAAAAAACTAAGTCTGGAATGCGCACCCTGAAGCGTAGTGCAGCGAAAACCGACCGAAATTCGCTCGAAAAGCAAACTCTGGAACGTGCACACCGAAGCGTGGCGCACCGAAGACCGATCGAAGTTCACCCAAAAAACTAAGTCTGGAATACGCGTCCTGAACCGTGGCGCACCGAAGACCATCCAAAATTCGTCAGAAAAACTAAGTCTGCAATGCGCACCCCGAAGCGTGGCACAACGAAGACCGGCCGAAATTTGCCCGAAATGATAAGTCTAGAACGCGCACCACGAAGAGTGGCGCACCGAAGAACGACCGAAATTCGCTCGAAAATCTAAGTCTGTAATGCGCATCCCGAAGCATGGTGCACCGAAAACTGGCCAAAATTCGGTAAAGAAACAAAGTCTAGAACGCGCACCCCAAAGCGTGGTGTAGCGAAAACGGACCAAAATTCGCACGAAAAACTAAGTCTGGAACGTGCATGATGAAGCGTGGCGCACTGTAGACCGATCGAAATTCTCCCGAAAAACTAAGTCTCGAACACGCACCCCGAAGCGTGGTGCACCGAAGACCGGCCAAAATTTATCCAGAAAACTAAGTCTGGAATGTGTACCCCAAAGCATGGCGCACAGAAGACCGGCCAAAATTTGCCCGGAAAACTAAGTCTGGAACGTGCACCCCGATGCGTGGCTCACCGAGGACCGACCAAAATTCGTCCGAAAAACTAAGTTAGGAACACGCACCCCGAAGAGTGGTGCACCGAAGACTAGTCGAAATTTACCCAAAAAACTAAGTCTGGAACGCACACCTCGAAGCGTGGCGCACCGAAGACCGACCAAAATTCGATCGAAATACTAAGTCTGGAATGCGCACCCCAAAGCGTGGCGCACCCAAAACTGGCTGAAATTCACCCGAATAACTAAGTCTGGAATGCACACACCAAAGCATGGCACATCGAAGATCGGCCGAAATTCACTTAAAAAACTATGTCTGGAATGCACATCCTGAAGCGTGGAGCACCGAAGACCGACCGAAATTTGCCCAAAAAACTAAGTCTCGAGTGCGCACCCCGAAGCATGACGCACAGAGGATCGGGCGAAATTCGCCCAAAAAAATAAATCTGGAACGTGCACCCTGAAGCGTGGCGTACCAAGGACCGGCCGAAATTTGGCAGAAAAACTAAGTCTGGAACTCGCACCCTGAAGCGTGGAGCAGTGAAGACCGATCGAAATTCACCCGAAAAACTAAGTCTTGAATGCGCACGCCAAAGCGTGGTGCACCGAAGACCGGCAGAAATTTGCCCGAAAAACTTAATCTGGAATGCGCACCCCGAAGCATGGCGCACCGAAGACAAGCCAAAATTCGCCCGAAAAATTAAGTCTGGAACGCGCACCCCGAAGAGTGCCGGACCGAAGACCGACCGAAATTTACCTGAAAAACTATGTTTGGAACGCGCACGTCAAAGCATGGCGCACCGAAGACCGATCGAAATTCGTGGGGAAAACTAAGTCTGGAACGTGCACCCCGAAGCATGGCGCACCGAAGACTAACCAAAATTCACCCGAAAAACTGAGTCTGGAATGCGCACCCCGATGTATGGCGCACCGACGATCAGCCAAAATTTGATCGAAAAACTAAGTCTGGAATGCACACTCCGAAGCGTGGCGCACCGAAGACCGGCCAAAATTCGCCCGAAAAAACTAAGTCAAAAACGCGCACCCCGAAGCATGGTGCATTGAAGTCCGACCAAAATTCGCCCGAAAAACTAAGTCTAGAACGCGCACCCCGAAGCGTGGTGCACCGAAGACCGACCTTGCTCGAAATACTAAGTTTGGAATGCGCAGCCCGAAGCGTGGCGCACCAAAGACTGGCCGAAATTCACCCGAAAAACTAAGTCGGGAATGCGACCCCAAAGCGTGGCGCACCGAAGACCGGCCGAAATTCGCTTGAAAAACTCAGTCTGGAACACGCATCCCGAAGCTAAAATTTTAATTTTATAATTATTTCAATAAAGAATTATTTAATAATTTATTTCAATAATAATCTAATAAGTTTATTATATAATAATTTAGGTATTTAATTATTAATTAAATTATTATATTATTTCAAAAAATTAATAAATAATATAATTTATTCTTAAAATTATTAATTAAATATTTTAAAAATAAAATAATTAAATTTATTTTGTTAAAATATTATATAATTATATAATGGAATTATTTTATTAGAATATAATAATAACATAAAGAAATAATAGAATTATTCAAATATTTTATTAAATAATTAAATAATTATTTGAATCATTATTCCATAAATTATAATTAATCCAATAATTTTATTATTTACTTATTGAATAATTCAATAATGATTATTGAATTATTTTATTATTGAATTATTAAATAAGTAAATAATAAAAATATTTAATTAATTATAATTTATGGAATAATGATTTAAATAATAATTTAATTATTATCTAAAATATTTAAATAATTTTATTATTTCTATATTTTATTAATATTTTTTAATAAAATAATTCAATTATATAATTATATAATATTTTCATCAAATAATTTAAGTATTTTATTACTTCAATATTTAAGTAATAATTTAAAGTATAAATTATATTAATTAATAATTTTTGAAAATAATAAAATAATTGAATAAATAATTACATGACTAAATTATTATGTAATAAAATTATTAGATTATCATTAAAATAAATTATTAAATAATTATTTATTTATATAACTAAAATATTAGAATTTAATTATTAAGATAATTAAATAAAGAATTATTTAAATAATAATTTTTTGTAATAATTAAATAGTTAGTCAATTATTGAAATATTTAAAAATTTAATTAGTGAATAAATATATCAAATAGATTATTTATATAAAAAAATAAATATTTTCATTATTAAATAATTTTATAGTTAAATAAATAATAATTTGAATAAAATATTGTAAAATGAAATAAATATAAAATTTTATAAAATTATGAGATATTAATTTAAATAACTTAAAAAATAATTATTTAATTCAGTAATAAAATAAAAAAATAATTTAATAACTATTACTTATTATTTAAATAATTAATTAATTATTTGAATATATGGAAAATAAAAATAAAATTTAAATAGCTTAATATTTTTTTTAATAATCAAAAAAATATTTATTGATTTTTATATTTAAATAATAAATAATTAGTTTAAATAATTTAGTTATGAAGAAACGAAGGCAGAAGAGAGAGAAGAAGATATATGATAATGGAGAAATAAACGAGGAGAGAAGAAATCCTGCTCCAGTCCATTAGCCACAAGTATAGGTTTGAAGTAAGAAGTAATCTAAATTCCAAAACTTCACTTCTCAATAGTATCATCTCAACGTTATTATGATTATCATTGAAATATTTCTATAATTATTTTAATAATAGTAAACATTTATTTAATTATAAAATAATTGAAATATTTTAATAATTAACTTTTTATTAAAATAATAATTTTATTTAATTATCTAGTTATTTAATAGAATTTATTATTTTATTTATTTATTAATTATTATAATATTAAATAATCATATTATGTACCTATTTAATGGTTTAAAATATTAAATAAAGAAGTAATAATTTAATTATATAGTTTAATTTATTTTATTAGTTATTTCTTTAATTATTATTATTTTTTAAATTAATTTAACTAATTTATTAAATAATAAATTGTTAAAATAATAAAATAATTAATTATTTCATATTTTATTATTTAATAAGTAATTAATGAAAATATTTCATTAATTACCATTAATGAAATAATTATTATAATTTTTATTTAATTATTTTATGAAATAATTTATTAATTTCATTATTTCTTTAATAAAGTAATATAATAATATAATAACTAATTCCTTATTATTTTTTAAAAAATCTATTATTTAAAAAAATATTTTATTATTTCTATATTCACATAATTCACTAATTATTTATATAATAAGTAAATAGTTATTGAATTAATATTTTATATTATTATTTAATAAAATAATTAATTTTTTGATATATTTAATTTAATTTTTTATAATTTATTTAAATAATTTGTTAATTATTATTTATTTAACTATAAAATTATTTAATAATTAAATTATTTTTTTGTTTAAGTACTTAATCTATTTAATATATTTCTTTGCTAAATAAATTATAACATATTTAAATAATTAACTAATTATTTAATTATTTCAAAAAAATATTATTTAAATAATTCTTTATATAATTATCTAAGTAATGAAATTCTAACTTTATAATTATTTCCTTAAATAATTATTCAAAAACTAATTTAAATAATAAAATAATAATCTTATTACATAATAATTTAGTTATGTAATTATTAAATAAATTATTTTAATATTTTCAAAAAATATAATTTATTTAAATTATTATTTATTTAACTATGAAATTATTTAATAATTAAATTATTTTTTTGTTTAAGTAAGTATTCCATTTAATATATTTCTTTACTAAAATGTTTTTAAATATTTAACTAATTAAATAAATATTCACTTATTTTGAAAAATTATTATTGAAACTATTCTTTATATCATTATTTAATTAATGAAATCCTAATTTTATAATTATTTCAATAAATAATTATTTAATAATTTATATCAATAGTAATCTAATAATTTTATTACATAATAATTTAGGTATGTAATTATTAATTAAATTATTATATTATTTCAAAAAATTATTAATTAATATAATTTATTCTTAAAATTATTACATAAATATTTAAAAAATATAATACATAAATTTATTTTGTTAAAATATTATATAATTATATAATGGAATTATTTTATTAGAATATAATAATAATATAAAGAAATAATTTATTTTCTAAAATAATTAAATTATTATTTGATATCATTATTCCATAAATTATAATTAATATAATATTTTTATTATTTACTTATTGAATAATTCGATAATGATAATTGAATTATTTCATTATTGAATTATTCAATAAGTAAATAATATAGATATTTCATTATTTATAATTTATGGAATAATGATTCAAATAATTATTTAATTATTTAATAAAATATTTTAATAATTCCATTATTTCTTAATGTTATTTATATTTTATATTAAAATAATTCAATTATACAATTATTTAATATTTTAATAAACTAATTTAAGTATTTTATTATTTAAATAGTGATGAAATAATTTAAAGTATAAATTATATTAATAAATAATTTTTGAAATTCATAAAATAATTTAATCAATAATTACAAAAATAAATTATTATATAATACAATTTTTAGATTATCATTTAAATAAATTATTAAATAATTATTTATTTATATAACTAAAATATTATAATTTAGTTATTTAGATAATTAAATATAGAATTATTTAAATAATTAAATATTTTTTCAATTATTGAGATATTTAAAAACTTAATTAGTGAAGATATATATCAAATAGATTATTTACTTAAAAAAATCAATATTTTTATTATTAAAAAATTTCATTTTTAAATAAATAATAATTTCATTATATAATTAATTTATTATATTAGTTATTTTTTTAATTATTACTATCTTTTTAATTAATTTAATTAGTTTATTAAATAATAAATTAGAGAATTAATAAAATAATTAATTAATTCATTATTTTATTATTTAATATGTAATTAATGAAAATATTTAATTAATTACCATTAATAAAATAATTTTTATAATTTTTATTTAATTATATTATAAAATATTTGATTAATTTAATTATTTATTTCATAAAGTAATAAAATAATATAATAACTAATTATTTATAATTTATAATTTAATAAAATAATTTGTGAATTATTTCATTACATAATAATTTAATTAAATTATTATTTATTTAACTATAAAATTATTTAATAATTAAATTATTTTTTTGTTCAAGTAAATAATTTATTTAATATATTACTTTACTAAATAAGTTTTGAAATATTTAAATAATTCTCTTTATAATTATCTAAATAATGAAATTAGCATTTAATAATTATTTTAATAAAATAATTTGTAAAAAATTTATTTAATTGATAATATAATAATTTAATTATATAATAATTTAGTTATGTAATTATTAAATAAATTATTTTATTATTTGAAAAAATAATATTTTTTTAAATTATTCTTTTGCTTAAGTAAATAATCCATTTAATATATTTCTTTACTAAATAAGTTTTTAAATATTTAAATAATTGAATAATTATTCATTTATATAAAAAAATTATTATTGAAATAATTATTTATATAGTTATCTACTTAATAAAACTCTAATTTTACAGTTATTTCAATAAATTATTATTTAATATTTTATTTAAATAATAATCTAATAATTTTATTACATAATAATTTAGTTATGTAATTATTAATGAAATTATTTTATTATTTCAAAAAATTATTAATTAATATAATTTAATCTTTGAATTATTAATGAAATATTTAAAAAATAAAATAGTTAAATTTGTTTACTTAAATAATTTTATAGTTAAATAAATAATAATTTAAATAAAATATTATATAATGAAATAAATAAAAAAATTTATTAAATTATGAGATATTAATTTAAATAACAAAAAAAAATTTATTTAATTAAGTAATAAAATAAGAAAATAATTTAATAACTATTTACTTATTATTCAGATAATTAGTTAATTATTTGAATATATGAATAATAAAATATTTTTTTAAATAGCTTAATACTTTTATTAATAATTAAAGAAATATTTATTGATTTTAATATTTAATTATTTAATTTATTTAACTATTTAATTTATTAAACTAATTAAATTAATTAAATAAAAGGAAGTAAAGAAGGAAGATGAGGCACACCCGAATTTTTTGCTTTAAAAAAATTTATATTTTTCTTTTAAAAAATTTAAAACATTACAACTGTTATGTGATCGTTCGATCGGATGACTATTCACCGTCAGATCTCTCACATAGATTTGGGTTTCCTAAATAATACTTAGGCCCTAAGTAAACTTACCCTAAAAATAATATACAACCCCTTTAGGGTGGGGCATGTTTGACGGCTCTCTCTTTCTCCCATCTCACAATATGTTATCAACACGAATATATCAAGCCGAGCCAATCCGTGGCAAGAAAACGGAAAGAGAAACAAAGACAGAAGAGGGAGAAGAAGAGAGATGAGAATGGAGAAATAAACGAATAGAGAAGAAGTCCTGCCCCAGTCCATTGGCCATGGGTATAGGTTTAATTTATTTCTTTACTAAATAAGTTTTTAAATATTTAAATAATTAAATAATTATTTATATAATTATCTAATTAATAAAATTCTAATTTTAAAATTATTTCAAAACATAGATTTTTAATAATTTATTTAAATCATAATATAATAATTTTATTATATAATAATTTAGTTATATAATTATTATTGAAATTAATTTATAATTTAAAAAAATTATTAATTTATATAATTTTTTCTTTAAATTATTACTTAAATATTTAAAAAATAAAATATTTTAATTTATTTTGTTAAAATATTATATAATTATATAATGGAATTATATTATTATAATATAATAATAATAAAAAGATATAATTAAATTATTTAAATATTTTCAAAAATAATTAAATAATTATTTGAATCATCATTACATAAATTATAATTAATCAAATATTTGTATTATTTACTTATTGAATAATTCAATAATAATTATTGAAATATTTAATTATTGAATTATATAATAAGTAAATAATTAAAATATTTAATTAACTATAATTTATAGATAATTAAATATTAGTTAAAAAATTTAATTAACTATAATTTATAATAATAAAAAATTAACTATAATTTAATTAACTATAATTTATAATAATAAAAAATTAGTTAAAAAATTTTAATTATATAGATAATTAAATATTTCATTAATTATTTAATTTATTAATTTATTGAACTATTTAATTTTTTAGAATAATGAAATTAATTAAATAATATGAAGTAAAGAAGTAAGATGAGGCACACCCGAATTTTTTGCTTTAAAAAATTTAAATTTTTCTTTAAAAAAATTTAAAACATTACAACTGTTATGAGATCGTTCGATTGGATGACTGTCCACTGTCGGAAGAAAACGAAGAGAGAAATAAAGGCAGAAGAGAGAGAAGATTAGATATGAGAATGGAAAAATAAACGAAGAGAGAAGAAATCATGCTCCAGTCCATTAGCCATGGATATACGTTTGAAGTAAAAAGTAATCTAAATTCCAAAACGCCACTTCTCAATAGTATCATCTTAACGTTATTATGATTATCATTGAAATATTTCTATAATTTTTTTAATAATAGTAATTATTTATTTAATTATAAAATATTTTAAATAATAGAAATATTTTAATAATTAACTTTTTACTAAAATAATATTTTTATTTAATTATTTAATTATCTAGTTATTTAATGAAATTAATTATTTTATTTATTTAATAATTATTATATTATTAAATAATTAAATTATGTACCTATTTAATGGTTTAAAATATTAAATAAAGAAATAATGATTTAATTATATAATTAATTTATTTTATTAGTTATTTATTTTATTATTATTATTTTTTAAATTAATTTAATTAATTCATGAAATAATAAAATGCTGAAATAATAAAATAATTAGTTTAAATAATTAAATATTTCTTTAATTATTTAATTATTTAATTTATTTCATTATTTAATTTAATAAACTAATTAAATTAATTAAATAATAGGAAGTAAAGAAGGAAGATGAGGCACACCCAAATTTTTTGCTTTAAAAAAATTTATTTTTTTCTTTTTAAAAAATTTAAAATATTATAACTGTTATGAGATCGTTCGATCGGATGACTGTCCACCGTCGGATCCCTCCCTTAGATTAGGGTTTCCCATATAATACTTAGGCCATAAGTAAGCTTACCCTATAAATAATATACGACCCCTTTAGGGTGGGGCACGTTTGACGGCTCTCTTTTTCCCATCTCATAATATGTTATTAACACGAACATATCGAGCCCAATCGACCCGTCGTAAGAAAACAGAGAGAACAACGAAGACAAAAGAGAGAGAAGAAGAGAGATGAGAATGGTGAAATAAACAAAGAGGGAAGAAGTCCTGCTCCAGTCCATTGGCCATGGGTATAGGTTTGAAGTAAGAAGTAATCTAAATTCCAAAAATCCACTTCTCAATAGTATCATCTCAACGTTACTATGATTATCATTGTAATATTTCTATAATTTTTTAAATAATAGTAATCATTTAATTATTTGATTATCTAGTTATTTATTGAAATTTGTTATTTTATTTATTTATTAATTATTATATTATTAAATAATTAAATAATTATATAATGGAATTATTTTATTAGAATATAAACATAACATAAAGAAATAATTGAATTATTCAAATATTTTATAAAATTATTAAATAATTTTTTGAATCATTATTCCATAAATTATAATTAATCAAATATTTTTATTATCTACTTATTGAATAATTCAATAATGATTATTGAATTATTTTATTATTGAATTATTCAATAAGTAAATAATAAAAATATTTAATTAAATATAACTTATGGAATAAGGATTCAAATAATTATTTAATTAACTTATAAAATATTTAAATAATTTTATTATTTCTTTATGTTATTAATATTTTTTCATAGAATAATTCAATTATATAATTATATAATATTTTAATCAAATAATTTAATAATTTAATTATTTTATTATTTACTTATTAATTTAAAGTATAAATTATATAAATTAATAAGTTTTTTTGAATAATAAAATAATTTAATCAATAATTACATAACTAAATTATTATGGAATAAAATTATTATATTATCATTTAAACAAATTATAAAATAATTATTTATTTATATAACTAAAATATTAGGGTTTAATTATTTAGATAATTAAAAAAATATTATTTAAATAAATTTTTTTTAAATAATTAAATCATTAGTCAATTATTGAAATATTTAAAAACTTAATTAGTGAAGAAATATATCAAATAGACTATTTACTTAAAAAAATATATTTTTATTATTAAATAATTTCATTTGTTAAATAAATAATAATTTAAATAAAATATTGTATAATGAAATAAATATAAAATTTTATTAAATTATGGGATATTAATTGAAATAACTAAAAAAAATAATTATTTAATTAAATAATAAAATAAAACAATAATTTAATAACTATTTACGTATTATTTGAATAATTAGTTAATTATTTGAATATATAAATATTAAAATATTTTTTTAAATAGTTTAATATTTTTTTTAATAATCAAAGAAATATTTATTGATTTTAATATTTAATTAATAAATAATTTCATTATATAAATAATTAAATATTTCTTTAATTATTTAATTATATAATTTTTTTAACTATTTAATTTATTAAACTAATTAAATTAATTAAATAATAGAAAGTAAAGATGGAAGATGAGGCAAACCCAAATTTTTTTCTTTAAAAAAATATATTTTTCTTTAAAAAAATTTAAAATATTATAACTGTTATGGGATCATTCGATCGGATGACTGTCCACCGTCGGATCCCTCTCTTAGATTAGGGTTTCCCATATAATACTAAGGCCCTAAGTAAGCTTACCCTATAAATAATATACGACTCCTTTAGGGTGGGGCATGTTTGACGGCTCTCTCATTCTCCCATCTCATAATATGTTATTAATACGAACTTATCGAGCCCAGTCGACCCGTCGCAAGAAAGCGGAGAGAGAAACGAAGACAAAAGAGACAGAAGAAGAAAGATGAGAATGAAGAAATAAATGAAGAGAGAAAAAGTCATGCTCCAATCCATTGGCCATAGGTCTGAAGTAAGAAGTAATCTAAATTCCAAATCTCCACTTCTTAATAGTATTATCTCAACGTTATTATGATTATCATTGCAATATTTCTATAATTTTTTTAATAATAGTAATCATTTATTTAATTATAAAATAAATTAACTAATTGAAATTTTTTAATATTTAAATTTTTATTAAAATAATAATTTTATTTTATTATTTAATTATCTAGTTATTTAATGAAATTTATTATATATTTCATTTATTAATTATTATATTATTAAATAATTAAATTATTTAACTATTTAATGGTTTAAAATATGAAATAAAGAAATAATGATTTTATTATATAATTAATTTATTTTATTATTTATTTCTTTACTTATTATTATTTTTTAAAAGTATTTTATTAATTAATTAAATAATAAATATTTGAAATAATAAAATAATTAATTATTTTATTATTTAATAAGTAATTAATGAAAATATTTAATTAATTATGTTTAATGAAATAATTAATAATTATTAATTATAAATTATAAATTTTATTATATTATAAAATATTTTATTAATTTAATTATTTATTAAATAAAGTAATAAAATAATATATTAATATAATAAATGATTATTTATTATTTTAAAAAATAGATTATTTTAAAAAATATTTTATTATTTATATGATTAAATAATTAACTAATTATTTAAATAATAAGTAAATAGTTATTGAATTAATTTTTTATGTTATTACTTCATGAAATAATTGATTTTTTGATGTATTTTATTTAATTTTTTATAATTTAATTAAATAATTTGTTATTTACTTCATTAGATAATAATTTATTTAAATTTTTATTTATTTAACCATAAAATTAATTAATATTTAAATTATTTCTTATTTAATTAAATAATCTATTTAATATATTTCTTTATAAAATTAGTTTTTAAATATTTAAATAATAGACTAATCTATTTAACTAAATTTTTTAAAATAATTTATTTATATATCAAATAGATTATTTACTTAAAAAATAAATATTTTTATTATTAAATAATTTCATAGGTAAATAAAAAATAAATTACAAAAAATATTTTATAATTAAATAAATATAAAATTTTATTAAATTATGAGATATTAATTAAAATAACTGAAAAAAATAATTATTCAATTAAGTAATAAAATAAAACAATAATTTAATAATAATTTACTTATAATTTAAATAGATAGTTAATTATTTGAATATATAAATAATAAATTATTTTTTTAAAAAGCTTAATAATTTTTTTTATAATCAAATAAATAGTTATATAACTATTAATAATTTTAAAATTAATTTAGTTATAGAATTAATAATTAATTTAGTTAGATAATTACTTATTTGAAAAAATTATTATTTAAACAATTCTTTATATCATTATTTAATTAAAAAAAATTTAATTTGATAATTATTTCAATAAAGAATTATTTAATAAATTATTTCAATAATAATATAATAAGTTTATTATATTATAATTTAGTTATGTAATTATTAATTAAATTATTGTATTATTTTTAAAAATTAATAAATAATATAATTTATTCTTAAAATTATTAATTAAATATTTTAAAAATAAAATACATAAATTTATTTTGTTAAAATATTATATAATTATATAATGGAATTATTTTATTAGAATATAATAATAATATAAAGAAATAATAAAATTATTCAAATATTTTCTAAAATAATTAAATATTATTTGATATCATTATTCTATAAATTATAATTAATCTAATATTTTAATTATTTACTTATGGAATAATTCAATAATGACAATTGAATTGTTTCATTATTGAATTATTCAATAAATAAATCATAAAAATATTTAATTAATTATAATTTATGGAATAATGATTCAAATAAATATTTAATAATTTTGAAAAATATTTAAATAATTTCATTATTTCTTTATGTTATTAATATTTTATAATAAAATAATTCATTTATATAATTATATAATATTTTAATCAAATAATTAAAGTATTTTATTATTTAAATATTAACTTAATAATGTAAAGTATAAATTATATTAATAAATAATTTTTGAAATTAATAAAATAATTTAATCAATAATTAAATAACTAAATTATTATATAATAAAATTAGTGAAAATATATAGATTATTTACTTAAAAAAATTAATATGTTTATTATTAAATAATATCATAGTTAAATAATTAATAATTTAAATAAATTATTATATAATTTATTTAATATAAAATATTATGAAATTATAAGATATTAATTGAAATAACTAAAAATAATGTTTATTTAATTAAGTAATCAAATAAAATAATAATGTAATATATATTTATTTATTATTTAAATAATTAGTTAATATTTGAAATATATGAATATGAAAATATTTCTTCAGTTAGATTTATAATTTTTTAATAATTAAATAAATATTTATTTATTTTAATATTTAATTAATAAATTATTAGTTTAAATTATTTAATTATATAGATAATTAAATATTTCATTAATTATTTAAATTTTTAATTTATTTAACTATTTAATTTATTAAACTAATTAAATTAATTAAATAATAGGAAGTAAAGAAGGAAGATGAGGCACACCCGAATTTTTGGCTTTAAAAAAATATATATTATTCTTCAAAGAAATTTAAAACATTACAAGTTTTATGAGATCGTTCGATCGGATGACTGTCCACCGTCGGATCTCTCCCATAGATTAGGGTTTCCCATATTATACTTAGGCCCTAAGTAAGCTTACTCTATAAATAATATACGACCCTTTAGGGTGTGGTACGTTTGACGGCTCTTTTTTTCTTTCATCTCAGAATATGTTATCAACACGAATATATCGAGTCCAAACGACCCATCGCAAGGAAACAGAAAGAGAAACGAAGATAGAAGAGAGAGAAGAAGAGAGATGAGAATGGAGAAATAAACAAAGAGAGAAGAAGTCCTGCTCCAGTCTATTGGCCACGGGTATAGGTTTGAAGTAAGAAGTAATCTAAATTCTAAAACTCCACTTCTCAATAGTATCATCTCAATGTTATTATGATTATCATTGTAATGTTTCTATAATTTTTTTAACAATATTAATCGTTTATTTACTTATAAAATAATTTAAATAATTAAAAAAATTTAATAATTAAGTTTTTATTAAAATAATTATTTTATTTAATTATTTAATTTTTTAATTATCTAGTTATTTAATAAAATTTATTATTTTATTTATTTATTAAAATTATTATTTCAAAAAATTATTCATTAATATAATTTACTCTTTCAATTATTAATTAAATATTTAAAAATAAAATACTTAAATTTATTTAGTTAAAATATTATATAATTATATATTGGAATTATTTTATTCGAATAAAATAATAACATAAAGATAAAATTTAATTATTCAAATATTTTATTAAATAATTTAATAATTATTTGAATTATTATTCCATAAATTATAATTAATCCAATATTTTTATTATTTACTTATTAAATAATTCAATAATGATTATTGAATTATTTTATTATTGAATTATTCAATAAGTAAATAATAAAAATATTTGATTAATTATAATTTATAGAATAATGATTCAAATAATTATTTAATTATTGAATCAATAATTTATTCAAAAAAATTATTCGATTATCATTTAAATAAATTATTAAATTATTATTTATTTTTATAACTAAAATATTAGAATTTAATTATTTAGATAATGAAATAAAGAATTATTTAAATAATTAATTATTTAGTCATTTATTAAAATATTTAAAAACTTAATTAGTAAAGAAATATATCAAATAGATTATTTACTTAAAAAAATAAATATTTTCATTAGTAAATAATTTTATAGTAAAATAAATAATAATTTAAATAAAATATTATATAATAAAATAAATAAAATTTATTAAATTATGAGATATTAATTGAAATAAGTTAAACTATTAATTATTTAATTAAGTAATAAAATAAGACAATAATTTAATAACTATTTACTTATTATTTAAATAATTAGTTAATTATTTGAAAATATGAATTATAAAATATTTTTTAAATTGCTTAATATTTTTTTTAATAATCATTAAAATATTTATTGATTTTAATATTTCAATAATAAATAATTAGTATAAATAATTTAATTATATAGATAATTAAATATTTCTTTAATTATTTAATTATTTAATTATTTTATTTATATAACTATTTAATTTATAAAACTAATTAAATTAATAATATAATAGGAAGTAAATAAGGAAGATGAGGCACACCCGAATTTTTTGCTTTAACAAAACTTATATTTTTCTGTAAAAAAGTTTAAAACATTACAACTATTATGAGATCGTTCGATCGGATGATTGTTCACCGTCGGATCTCTCCCATAGATTAGGATTTCCCATATAATACTTAGGCCCTTAGTAAGCTTAGCCTATAAATAATATACGACACCTTTAGGGTGGGGTACGTTTGACGGCTCTCTCTTTCTCCCATCTCACAATATGTTATCAACACGAATATATCGAGCCCAGCTAATCCGTCGCAAGAAAACGAAGAGAGAAACGAAGACAGAAGAGAGAGAAGAAGAGAGATGAGAATGGAAAAATAAATGAAGAGAGAAGAAATCCTGCCCCAGTCCATTGGCCACGGGTATAGGTTTGAAATAAGAAGTAATCTAAATTTCAAAACTCCACTTTTTATTAGAATGTAAACATAACATAAAGAAATAATTGAATTATTCAAATATTTTATAAAATTATTAAATAATTTTTTGAATCATTATTCCATAAATTATAATTAATCAAATATTTTTATTATCTACTTAGTGAATAATTCAATAATGATTATTGAATTATTTTTTTATTGAATTATTCAATAATTAAATTATAAAAATATTTAATTAAATATAATTTATAGAATAAGGATTCAAAAATTTATTTAATTAACTTATAAAATATTTAAATAATTTTATTATTTCTTTATGTTATTAATATTTTTTCATAGAATAATTCAATTATATAATTATATAATATTTTAATCAAATAATTTAATTATTTAATTATTTTATTATTTACTTAATAATTTAAAGTATAAATTATATAAATTAATAAGTTTTTTACAATAATAAAATAATTTAATCAATAATTACATAACTAAATTATTATGTAATAAAATTATTATATTATTATTTAAACAAAATATTAAATAATTATTATGTAATAAAAACTAAGTCTGGAATTATTAAATAATTAAATAATTATTAAATTATAAATTATTATGTAATAAAAACTAAGTCTGGAATGCACACTCCGAAGCGTGGCGCACCGAAGACCGGCCAAAATTCGCCCGAAAAACTAAGTCAAAAACGCGCACCCCGAAGCATGGTACATTGAAGTCCGACCAAAATTCGCCCGAAAAACTAAGTCTAGAACGCTCACCCCGAAGCGTGGTGCACCGAAGACCGGCCTTGCTCGAAATACTAAGTTTGGAAGGCGCAGCCCGAAGCGTGGCGCACCAAAGACTGGCCGAAATTCACCCGAAAAACTAAGTCTGGAATGCGACCCCAAAGCGTGGCGCACCGAAGACCGACCGAAATTCACTTGAAAAACTCAGTCTGGAACACGCATCCCGAAGCTAAAATTTTAATTTGATAATTATTTCAATAAAGAATTATTTAATAATTTATTTCAATAATAATCTAATAAGTTTATTATATAATAATTTAGGTATTTAATTATTAATTAAATTATTATATTATTTCAAAAAATTAATAAATAATATAATTTATTCTTAAAATTATTAATTAAATATTTTAAAAATAAAATACTTAAATTTATTTTGTTAAAATATTATATAATTATGTAATGGAATTATTTTATTAGAATATAATAATAACATAAAGAAATAATAGAATTATTCAAATATTTTATTAAATAATTAAATAATTATTTGAATCATTATTCCATAAATTATAATTAATCCAATAATTTTATTATTTACTTATTGAATAATTCAATAATGATTATTGAATTATTTTATTATTGAATTATTAAATAAGTAAATAATAAAAATATTTAATTAATTATAATTTATGGAATAATGATTTAAATAATAATTTAATTATTATATAAAATATTTAAATAATTTTATTATTTCTATATTTTATTAATATTTTTTAATAAAATAATTCAATTATATAATTATATAATATTTTCATCAAATAATTTAAGTATTTTATTACTTCAATATTTAAGTAATAATTTAAAGTATAAATTATATTAATTAATAATTTTTTAAAATAATAAAATAATTGAATAAATAATTATATGACTAGATTATTATGTAATAAAATTATTAGATTATCATTAAAATAAATTATTAAATAATTATTTATTTATATAACTAAAATATTAGAATTTAATTATTAAGATAATTAAATAAAGAATTATTTAAATAATAATTTTTTGAAATAATTAAATAGTTAGTCAATTATTGAAATATTTAAAAATTTAATTAGTGAATAAATATATCAAATAGATTATTTATATAAGACCGATCGAAATTAGATTGAAAAACTAAGTCATAAATGCGCACCCTGAAGCGTGGCGCACCGAAGACCGACCTTAATTCGCACAAAAAACTAAGTCTGGAGTGCGATCCCAGAAGCGTGGCGCACCGAGGACCGGCCAAAATTCTCCCGAAAAACTAAGTCTGGAATGTGCACCCCAAAGCGTGGCGTACCAAGGACATGCAAAAATTCGCTCGAAAAACTAAGTCTGGAACGAGCACCCCGAAGCGTGGCGCATCGACGATCGGCCGAAATTCGCCCAAAAAACTAAGTCTGGAACATGCACCCCAAAGCATAGTGCACCGAAAACCGGTCGAAAATTCGTACGAAAAACTAAGTCTGTAATGCGCACCCCGAAGCGTGGTTCACCAAAGACCGATCGAAATTCATCCAAAAAACTAAGTTAGGAACGCGCACCCTGAAGAGTGGCACACTAAAGACCTGCCGAAATTCGACAAAAAAACTAAGTCTGGAATGCGCACCCTGAAGCGTAGTGCAGCGAAAACCGACCGAAATTCGCTCGAAAAGCAAACTCTGGAACGTGCACACCGAAGCGTGGCGCACCGAAGACCGATCGAAGTTCACCCAAAAAACTAAGTCTGGAATACACGTCCTGAAGCGTGGCGCACCGAAGACCATCCAAAATTCGTCAGAAAAACTAAGTCTGCAATGCGCACCCCGAAGCGTGGCACAACGAAGACCGACCGAAATTTGCCCGAAATGATAAGTCTAGAACGCGCACCACGAAGAGTGGCGCACCGAAGAACGACCGAAATTCGCTCGAAAATCTAAGTCTGTAATGCGCATCCCGAAGCATGGTGCACCGAAAACTAGCCAAAATTCGGTAAAGAAATAAAGTCTAGAACGCGCACCCCAAAGCGTGGTGTAGCGAAAACCGACCAAAATTCGCACGAAAAACTAAGTCTGGAACGTGCATGATGAAGCGTGGCGCACTGTAGACCGATCGAAATTCTCCCGAAAAACTAAGTCTCGAACACGCACCCCGAAGCGTGGTGCACCGAAGACCGGCCAAAATTTATCCAGAAAACTAAGTCTGGAATGTGCACCCCAAAGCATGGCGCACAGAAGACCGGCCAAAATTTGCCCGGAAAACTAAGTCTGGAACGTGCACCCCGATGCGTGGCTCACCGAGGACCGACCAAAATTCGTCCGAAAAACTAAGTTAGGAACACGCACCCCGAAGAGTGGTGCACCGAAGACTGGTCGAAATTTACCCAAAAAACTAAGTCTAGAACGCACACCTCGAAGCGTGGCGCACCGAAGACCGACCAAAATTCGATCGAAATACTAAGTCTGGAATGCGCACCCCAAAGCGTGGCGCACCCAAAACTGGCTGAAATTCACCCGAATAACTAAGTCTGGCATGCACACACCAAAGCATGGCACATCGAAGATCGGCCGAAATTCACTTAAAAAACTATGTCTGGAATGCACATCCTGAAGCGTGGAGCACCGAAGACCGACCGAAATTTGCCCAAAAAACTAAGTCTAGAGTGCGCACCCCGAAGCATGGCGCACAGAGGATCGGGCGAAATTCGCCCAAAAAAATAAATCTGGAACGTGCACCCTGAAGCGTGGCGTACCAAGGACCGGCCGAAATTTGGCAGAAAAACTAAGTCTGGAACTCGCACCCTGAAGCGTGGAGCAGTGAAGACCGATCGAAATTCACCCGAAAAACTAAGTCTTGAATGCGCACGCCAAAGCGTGGTGCACCGAAGACCGGCAGAAATTTGCCCAAAAAACTTAATCTGGAATGCGCACCCCGAAGCATGGCGCACCGAAGACAAGCCAAAATTTGCCCGAAAAATTAAGTCTGGAACGCGCACCCCGAAGAGTGCCGGACCGAAGACCGACCGAAATTTACCTGAAAAACTAAGTTTGGAATGCGCACGTCAAAGCATGGCGCACCGAAGACCGATCGAAATTCGTGGGGAAAACTAAGTCTGGAACGTGCACCCCGAAGCATGGCGCACCGAAGACTAACCAAAATTCACCCGAAAAACTGAGTCTGGAATGCGCACCCCGATGTATGGCGCACCGACGATAAGCCAAAATTTGATCGAAAAACTAAGTCTGGAATGCACACTCCGAAGCGTGGCGCACCGAAGACCGGCCAAAATTCGCCCGAAAAAACTAAGTCAAAAACACGCACCCCGAAGCATGGTGCATTGAAGTCCGACCAAAATTTGCCCGAAAAACTAAGTCTAGAACGCGCACCCCGAAGCGTGGTGCACCGAAGACCGGCCTTGCTCGAAATACTAAGTTTGGAATGCGCAGCCCGAAGCGTGGCGCACCAAAGACTGGCCGAAATTCACCCGAAAAACTAAGTCTGGAATGCGACCCCAAAGCGTGGCGCACCGAAGACCGGCCGAAATTCGCTTGAAAAACTCAGTCTGGAACACGCATCCCGAAGCTAAAATTTTAATTTTATAATTACTTCAATAAAGAATTATTTAATAATTTATTTCAATAATAATCTAATAAGTTTATTATATAATAATTAAGGTATTTAATTATTAATTAAATTATTATATTATTTCAAAAAATTAATAAATAATATAATTTATTCTTAAAATTATTAATTAAATATTTTAAAAATAAAATAATTAAATTTATTTTGTTAAAATATTATATAATTATATAATGGAATTATTTTATTAGAATATAATAATAACATAAAGAAATAATAGAATTATTCAAATATTTTATTAAATAATTAAATAATTATTTGAATCATTATTCCATAAATTATAATTAATCCAATAATTTTATTATTTACTTATTGAATAATTCAATAATGATTATTGAATTATTTTATTATTGAATTATTAAATAAGTAAATAATAAAAATATTTAATTAATTATAATTTATGAAATAATGATTTAAATAATAATTTAATTATTATCTAAAATATTTAAATAATTTTATTATTTCTATATTTTATTAATATTTTTTAATAAAATAATTCAATTATATAATTATATAATATTTTCATCAAATAATTTAAGTATTTTATTACTTCAATATTTAAGTAATAATTTAAAGTATAAATTATATTAATTAATAATTTTTTAAAATAATAAAATAATTGAATAAATAATTACATGACTAGATTATTATGTAATAAAATTATTAGATTATCATTAAAATAAATTATTAAATAATTATTTATTTATATAACTAAAATATTAGAATTTAATTATTAAGATAATTAAATAAAGAATTATTTAAATAATAATTTTTTGAAATAATTAAATAGTTAGTCAATTATTGAAATATTTAAAAATTTAATTAGTGAATAAATATATCAAATAGATTATTTATATAAGACCGATCGAAATTAGATTGAAAAACTAAGTCATAAATGCGCACCCTGAAGCGTGGCGCACCGAAGACCGACCTTAATTCGCACAAAAAACTAAGTCTGGAGTGCGATCCCAGAAGCGTGGCGCACCGAGGACCGGCCAAAATTCTCCCGAAAAACTAAGTCTGGAATGTGCACCCCAAAGCGTGGCGTACCAAGGACATGCAAAAATTCGCTCGAAAAACTAAGTCTGGAACGAGCACCCCGAAGCGTGGCGCATCGACGATCGGCCGAAATTCGCCCAAAAAACTAAGTCTGGAACATGCACCCCAAAGCATAGTGCACCGAAAACCGGTCAAAAATTCGTACGAAAAACTAAGTCTGTAATGCGCACCCCGAAGCGTGGTTCACCAAAGACCGATCAAAATTCATCCAAAAAACTAAGTTAGGAACGCGCACCCTGAAGAGTGGCACACTAAAGACCTGCCGAAATTCGACAAAAAAACTAAGTCTGGAATGCGCACCCTGAAGCGTAGTGCAGCGAAAACCGACCGAAATTCGCTCGAAAAGCAAACTCTGGAACGTGCACACCGAAGCGTGGCGCACCGAAGACCGATCGAAGTTCACCCAAAAAACTAAGTCTGGAATACGCGTCCTGAAGCGTGGCGCACCGAAGACCATCCAAAATTCGTCAGAAAAACTAAGTCTGCAATGCGCACCCCGAAGCGTGGCACAACGAAGACCGACCGAAATTTGCTCGAAATGATAAGTCTAGAACGCGCACCACGAAGAGTGGCGCACCGAAGAACGACCGAAATTCGCTCGAAAATCTAAGTCTGTAATGCGCATCCCGAAGCATGGTGCACCGAAAACTAGCCAAAATTCGGTAAAGAAATAAAGTCTAGAACGCGCACCCCAAAGCGTGGTGTAGCGAAAACCGACCAAAATTCGCACGAAAAACTAAGTCTGGAACGTGCATGATGAAGCGTGGCGCACTGTAGACCGATCGAAATTCTCCCGAAAAACTAAGTCTCGAACACGCACCCCGAAGCGTGGTGCACCGAAGACCGGCCAAAATTTATCCAGAAAACTAAGTCTGGAATGTGCACCCCAAAGCATGGCGCACAGAAGACCGGCCAAAATTTGCCCGGAAAACTAAGTCTGGAACGTGCACCCCGATGCGTGGCTCACCGAGGACC
Organism: Chamaelirium japonicum; assembly: GCA_947650365.1. NCBI lineage: Eukaryota > Viridiplantae > Streptophyta > Magnoliopsida > Liliales > Melanthiaceae > Chamaelirium > Chamaelirium japonicum. The sequence continues at coordinate 24,086,108 of OX393552.1, forward strand.
GACCAAAATTCGTCCGAAAAACTAAGTTAGGAACACGCACCCCGAAGAGTGGTGCACCGAAGACTGGTCGAAATTTACCCAAAAAACTAAGTCTAGAACGCACACCTCGAAGCGTGGCGCACCGAAGACCGACCAAAATTCGATCGAAATACTAAGTCTGGAATGCGCACCCCAAAGCGTGGCGCACCCAAAACTGGCTGAAATTCACCCGAATAACTAAGTCTGGCATGCACACACCAAAGCATGGCACATCGAAGATCGGCCGAAATTCACTTAAAAAACTATGTCTGGAATGCACATCCTGAAGCGTGGAGCACCGAAGACCGACCGAAATTTGCCCAAAAAACTAAGTCTAGAGTGCACACCCCGAAGCATGGCGCACAGAGGATCGGGCGAAATTCGCCCAAAAAAATAAATCTGGAACGTGCACCCTGAAGCGTGGCGTACCAAGGACCGGCCGAAATTTGGCAGAAAAACTAAGTCTGGAACTCGCACCCTGAAGCGTGGAGCAGTGAAGACCGATCGAAATTCACCCGAAAAACTAAGTCTTGAATGCGCACGCCAAAGCGTGGTGCACCGAAGACCGGCAGAAATTTGCCCAAAAAACTTAATCTGGAATGCGCACCCCGAAGCATGGCGCACCGAAGACAAGCCAAAATTCGCCCGAAAAATTAAGTCTGGAACGCGCACCCCGAAGAGTGCCGGACCGAAGACCGACCGAAATTTACCTGAAAAACTAAGTTTGGAACGCGCACGTCAAAGCATGGCGCACCGAAGACCGATCGAAATTCGTGGGGAAAACTAAGTCTGGAACGTGCACCCCGAAGCATGGCGCACCGAAGACTAACCAAAATTCACCCGAAAAACTGAGTCTGGAATGCGCACCCCGATGTATGGCGCACCGACGATAAGCCAAAATTTGATCGAAAAACTAAGTCTGGAATGCACACTCCGAAGCGTGGCGCACCGAAGACCGGCCAAAATTCGCCCGAAAAAACTAAGTCAAAAACACGCACCCCGAAGCATGGTGCATTGAAGTCCGACCAAAATTCGCCCGAAAAACTAAGTCTAGAACGCGCACCCCGAAGCGTGGTGCACCGAAGACCGGCCTTGCTCGAAATACTAAGTTTGGAATGCGCAGCCCGAAGCGTGGCGCACCAAAGACTGGCCGAAATTCACCCGAAAAACTAAGTCTGGAATGCGACCCCAAAGCGTGGCGCACCGAAGACCGGCCGAAATTCGCTTGAAAAACTCAGTCTGGAACACGCATCCCGAAGCTAAAATTTTAATTTTATAATTACTTCAATAAAGAATTATTTAATAATTTATTTCAATAATAATCTAATAAGTTTATTATATAATAATTTAGGTATTTAATTATTAATTAAATTATTATATTATTTCAAAAAATTAATAAATAATATAATTTATTCTTAAAATTATTAATTAAATATTTTAAAAATAAAATAATTAAATTTATTTTGTTAAAATATTATATAATTATATAATGGAATTATTTTATTAGAATATAATAATAACATAAAGAAATAATAGAATTATTCAAATATTTTATTAAATAATTAAATAATTATTTGAATCATTATTCCATAAATTATAATTAATCCAATAATTTTATTATTTACTTATTGAATAATTCAATAATGATTATTGAATTATTTTATTATTGAATTATTAAATAAGTAAACAATAAAAATATTTAATTAATTATAATTTATGGAATAATGATTTAAATAATAATTTAATTATTATCTAAAATATTTAAATAATTTTATTATTTCTATATTTTATTAATATTTTTTAATAAAATAATTCAATTATATAATTATATAATATTTTCATCAAATAATTTAAGTATTTTATTACTTTAATATTTAAGTAATAATTTAAAGTATAAATTATATTAATTAATAATTTTTTAAAATAATAAAATAATTGAATAAATAATTACATGACTAAATTATTATGTAATAAAATTATTAGATTATCATTAAAATAAATTATTAAATAATTATTTATTTATATAACTAAAATATTAGAATTTAATTATTAAGATAATTAAATAAAGAATTATTTAAATAATGATTTTTTGAAATAATTAAATAGTTAGTCAATTATTGAAATATTTAAAAATTTAATTAGTGAATAAATATATCAAATAGAATATTTATATAAAAAAATAAATATTTTCATTATTAAATAATTTTATAGTTAAATAAATAATAATTTAAATAAAATATTGTATAATGAAATAAATATAAAATTTTATAAAATTATGAGATATTAATTTAAATAACTTAAAAAATAATTATTTAATTCAGTAATAAAATAAAACAATAATTTAATAACTATTACTTATTATTTAAATAATTAATTATCTATTTGAATATATGGAAAATAAAAATAAAATTTAAATAGCTTAATATTTTTTTTAATAATCAAAAAATTATTTATTGATTTTTATATTTAAATAATAAATAACTAGTTTAAAAAATTTAATTATGAAGAAACGAAGGCAGAAGAGAGAGAAGAAGAGATATGATAATGGAGAAATAAACGAGGAGAGAAGAAATCCTGCTCCAGTCCATTAGCCACAAGTATAGGTTTGAAGTAAGAAGTAATCTAAATTCCAAAACTTCACTTCTCAATAGTATCATATCAACGTTATTATGATTATCATTGAAATATTTCTATAATTATTTTAATAATAGTAAACATTTATTTAATTATAAAATAATTGAAATAATTGAAATATTATAATAATTAACTTTTTATTAAAATAATAATTTTATTTAATTATCTAGTTATTTAATAGAATTTATTATTTTATTTATTTATTAATTATTATAATATTAAATAATCATATTATGTACCTATTTAATGGTTTAAAATATTAAATAAAGAAGTAATAATTTAATTATATAATTTAATTTATTTTATTAGTTATTTCTTTAATTATTATTATTTTTTAAATTAATTTAACTAAGTTATTAAATAATAAATTGTTAAAATAATAAATTAATTAATTATTTCATATTTTATTATTTAATAAGTAATTATTGAAAATATTTCATTAATTACCAATAATGAAATAATTATTATAATTTTTATTTAATTATTTTATGAAATAATTTATTAATTTCATTATTTCTTTAATAAAGTAATATAATAATATAATAACTAATTCCTTATTATTTTTTAAAAAATCTATTATTTAAAAAAATATTTTATTATTTCTATATTCACATAATTCACTAATTATTTATATAATAAGTAAATAGTTATTGAATTAATATTTTATATTATTATTTAATAAAATAATTAATTTTTTGATATATTTAATTTAATTTTTTATAATTTATTTAAATAATTTGTTAATTATTTCATTACATTATTATTAAGTTAATTATTATTTATTTAACTATAAAATTATTTAATAATTAAATTATTTTTTTGTTTAAGTACTTAATCTATTTAATATATTTCTTTGCTAAATAAATTATTTCAAAAAAATATTATTTAAATAATTCTTTATATAATTATCTAAGTAATGAAATTCTAACTTTATAATTATTTCCTTAAATAATTATTCAAAAACTAATTTAAATAATAAAATAATAATCTTATTACATAATAATTTAGTTATGTAATTATTAAATAAAATATTTTAATATTTTCAAAAAATATAATTTATTTAAATTATTATTTATTTAACTATGAAATTATTTAATAATTAAATTATTTTTTTGTTTAAGTAAGTATTCCATTTAATATATTTCTTTACTAAAATGTTTTTAAATATTTAACTAATTAAATAAATATTCACTTATTTTGAAAAATTATTATTGAAACTATTCTTTATATCATTATTTAATTAATGAAATTCTAATTTTATAATTATTTCAATAAATAATTATTTAATAATTTATATCAATAGTAATCTAATAATTTTATTACATAATAATTTAGGTATGTAATTATTAATTAAATTATTATATTATTTCAAAAAATTATTAATTAATATAATTTATTCTTAAAATTATTACATAAATATTTAAAAAATATAATACATAAATTTATTTTGTTAAAATATTATATAATTATATAATGGAATTATTTTATTAGAATATAATAATAATATAAAGAAATAATTTATTTTCTAAAATAATTAAATTATTATTTGATATCATTATTCCATAAATTATAATTAATCTAATATTTTTATTATTTACTTATTGAATAATTCAATAATGATAATTGAATTATTTCATTATTGAATTATTCAATAAGTAAATAATATAGATATTTCATTATTTATAATTTATGGAATAATGATTCAAATAATTATTTAATTATTTAATAAAATATTTTAATAATTCCATTATTTCTTTATGTTATTTATATTTTATATTAAAATAATTCAATTATACAATTATTTAATATTTTAATAAAATAATTTAAGTATTTTATTATTTAAATAGTGATGAAATAATTTAAAGTATAAATTATATTAATAAATAATTTTTGAAATTCATAAAATAATTTAATCAATAATTACAAAAATAAATTATTATATAATACAATTTTTAGATTATCATTTAAATAAATTATTAAATAATTATTTATTTATATAACTAAAATATTAGAATTTAGTTATTTAGATAATTAAATATAGAATTATTTAAATAATTAAATATTTATTCAATTATTGAAATATTTAAAAACTTAATTAGTGAAGATATATATCAAATAGATTATTTACTTAAAAAAATCAATATTTTTATTATTAAAAAATTTCATTTTTAAATAAATAATAATTTCATTATATAATTAATTTATTATATTAGTTATTTTTTTAATTATTACTATCTTTTTAATTAATTTAATTAGTTCATTAAATAATAAATTAGAGAAATAATAAAATAATTAATTAATTCATGATTTTATTATTTAATATGTAATTAATGAAAATATTTAATTAATTACCATTAGTAAAATAATTTTTATAATTTTTATTTAATCATATTATAAAATATTTGATTAATTTAATTATTTATTTCATAAAGTAATAAAATAATATAATAACTAATTATTTATAATTTATAATTTAA